>OZ026618.1:30173305-31373305 GCA_964020975.1 Hermodice carunculata
CTGCGTCAAACGATATGTAGCACCTACTAGAGCCAGACTTGTGTGGAGCACTCAGCAGCTGGGTTCAGTCAGTCAGTCTACCTGTTACCGTTAGCGCCGGCTACTGGTGCTAGGCGCGGGGAGATACACGTCTTAGATAGGTCCCTCATCAGACGGTCTTTTTCCTGAGCTAAGGCCCTGGGTGTCTAAGACACAAGTGGCCCGTGACCCGTTAACTGCGTTAACGGAGTGTTGGGTCAAGCTCCTTTCGGCGGCAATGCCGAGATACGAGCCAGATCGGACCCTTTGTCCCATAAGAGCGCTCTGGTTCTATTCAAGTAGGACTGAACCTCATTCAGCTGAAGAGCTGAGACGTCTTCATTCTCTCCAGGGTCAGTGGGGGTACCGAGGGTCACGGGTGGTTCGTCTGGTCCATGGCTCTCAAGTGCGGAGTTTCTGGACAAGCATTTTATAGGAGGTACCTCCCACCTCCGGTCTGATTTTACATCAGCGTAAGTGACCTATGGTGTTGTAATGTGTCCTTAATATGAAATGTTTCAACAGTAAAACTATTATTAAGAAAAATTAGGGACGAACCATTAGAATCTTGGGGGGGGGGGGGGCGGGGGGCGGGGGCTATGCATTTTAGTAAACCATACAATATTTTTTCAGTTGCCCATAACAGTACATAATTTTTTTCCACCCTGCCTCACAGATTTTTTTTTTTTTTTTTTTTAATGCTGAAACCCATGGATGCATATTTGAGCTACCATTGTGTTAGACCCAAGGGACCTCCCCACACTCTGTTGGCTTGCGTTAGCAAACCAACAGAGCGTGGGCAGGTCCCTTGGGGCTACCATTGTGTCAGAAACATAACCTCGAGAGAAGCATTTTAGAAGCCTTAATATGTCTGGTCCATTTGAAAATTATGGGAACACAGAGGTTCCAAAAAGAAATCGTTTGAGGGTCCAGGGGGCCAAGCCCCTGGAAGTACAGAGGTTATGGCAAAATAAGGATCCATTTTGAGGCCTATTTTGTCACTAAAAATCTTATGTTCATACCCTAGAAACCCTACAAAAAAAGACCCAAGTTTATGACTGGCTATTCTGGGGTAAACATGGGAGAAGAAAGAAAACAGAAAAGATTATGAGAGCAACAGTTTTATTTGTGTTGCACAGCACAGTTCAATCCAGGCATCTGTATAAAAATGGGATAGCAACTTCAGCCATGACTTACCCTACTGTAGTCACGTAAGATACATTATTTTGCACCATTTATATAACCACACTTTTACTATTCTCTTTGACTCACTTAACTGAAGTATCAAAGTGCTATAAATACACGGTATTACACGCTGCATTAAAAGTGTGTTAATGACCGAGGTGATTTTGGCTTTTAATTCTGGATATTTAAATGACAATTTCCGTGGTGATTAAGACAACATATGTTATACTGGACACACATTATTGATTACATAGAGCCAATTTTTTTTAGACCAAGATAGTTATTAGTTAAGACAAGAAAATGATCACAAAGGGAAGATTTTTTTATCAAAAAGTTAATTCAGCCTTTTGGACTCAATGACAGAATGTTAGGCGTCGGTGATGTTAGGAATTTGGACTTTGTAACTTTTGACAGCATGCAGTCACACACCTTTTCATAATAATCAGGCTGGTTTAAGAAGAAGAAGAAGAAGAAGAAGAAGAAGAAGAAGAAGAAGAAGAAGAAGAAGAAGAAGAAGAAGAAGAAGAAGAAGAAGAAGAAGAAGAAGAAGAAGAAGAAGAAGAAGAAGAAGAAGAAGAAGAAGAAGAAGAAGAAGAAGAAGAAGAAGAAGAAGAAGAAGAAGAAGAAGAAGAAGAAGAAGAAGAAGAAGAAGAAGAAGAAGAAGAAGAAGAAGAAGAAGAAGAAGAAGAAATTTAGGAATGCGGATACAAAACACATTGTTCAAACTTTACTACAGGCTTTATCTAATGGCATTGATCAGTTACATGGAGCTCTTAAAGCACTATCATTTCGATATATAACCAGAATCAGTGAAAATTTGGGTCTTACTTGTGCTGAACACACATTTTCGCAAATTTTTTGTGAAATTTTGTATGCCTACACAACAATTCGGAAACCACATTTTAATAAGAAAAAATTGGATCAAATATTTTGCAGCATTCCTTTCAAACACGAAATTATTGATTCACTGAACATTCAGTCCCTTTTCAAATTGAAATTTGTTCGTAACATGATTCCTAAGGAATGCAAAATAAAAAATGCCCCGTTATTCCCTATAAATAATAATAATAATAACAATATTGGACAAAGTATCATGAATTACAAGCTGCAATTACTCTTGAGGATATCGCAGCTAATCAAAATTGTGACTGTATGTCTAACAGTAAATATTCTAACTTTGTTGATGCATACCAGAAACATGTATTTGCAGGTAATTTGGATATAATGCAAAATTCAGTTTTAAAAGAATTGATGAAAAAAGGTACAAAATTTCGGATGTGTTCTAAGTTGAACATTGACAGTATTTTTCCGGATACATGTAATGCATTTGATTTTCACCGTATGAAATAGGCAAAGAAAGAACAAATGGAATTTCAGAAATTTAAACGATGGTTATCAAACTTGAAAAGAGTCTTTAGAAACAGAATTTATTGTTACAAATCCCACATTAAGAATTTCAATACAGTTGATATACAGCGTACAGTTTCAAAAGCAGTCAAAGAACTACAAGAAAGATTTGTAAGCATTTGGGATCATCTGCAAAAAATATCGTCTGGATGTTTTGAAAGATGAACTTGGTATAAACAACATTTCAGACATCAGAGTAAATGACGTACATAAATTTCAAAGAAAATCCATTGATAATTTGATTATACGCATAAAGATGAGATGAAAAGGCATTTTAATATCAAAATTTCTGAGGAGGACTCCTCATTTCCACTTTTGTTCTGGATAGCCAAATTACACGAAACCCCTTTTAATTCTAGATCCACAGCTGGTGCTTCAAAATGTGCAACCAAACAATTATCAAACGAAGTAACATTGTGTTTGACTGCAATTAGGAACCATTTCCGTAAATACTGTAATGCACTTTCTAGAAACTGTGAAATAAATTGTTTTTGGAGTACAAGCAATTCTCCCGGGTTTGTATCTAAAATCAAAGACTTAAAAGCAAAAAATATCAAATGTTTTGATTTTTGTACAACGCACACAAATCTACCCATAGATGAAGTCAAAAGTTGTCCTTCAGAATTAACAAGCAAAATGTTTAAATGTAATGGTAAACCATACATTAATAATAATTCATATACAAAATGAGCATATTGGTTACACAATAAATATTCAAAAAGTAACGTGAAATCTTGCACTGTTGAAACTTTGATAGATGCTATAAAATTTCGTTTGGATAATACTTTTGATCAATGCGGACCATTGGTTTTTCAACAAATAAAAGGCATTCCGTGGGTAGCAACTGCTCCCCCGTACTTGCAGATTTACATTTAACCTGGCTTGAGTTTAATAATATGGATAATTTGAGAAAAGACTTTCAAATGGCTACAAAATTATCAAACAACGCAAAATATATTGATGAGATTGCTTGTGTAAATGTACAAAATTTTGGTGAAATTGCTAAAGAAATTTACCCAAAAGATATCCCTATGGAGGGTAACAATTCAGATGGTTTCAGAGATGTGTTTCTGGACTTGGATATTCTGGTCGCTAATAACAGGTTTTGTATTAAAGTCTTTCACAAAATAGATGAGTTCAACTTTGAAGTTGTTAACTATCCTTTCCCTGAAAATATATTTCGGAAACTATTGGATATAATACATTTTTGTGACAAATTTTGAGATTTGGTCGTACTTCTTCTTCTAAATTCAGGACTTTGCATCTAGAACCAACTTTATTTACAATAAACTTATGTCAAGAGGATTCAAAGATGTACAGTTGATCAAATATTTCTACACATTTTGCTGTAAATGTCCAAAGATGGTTAGAAAGTTTGGCTTCAATAATTTTGGAGATTTTACACTTGCCTGTTTTGCTATTTAATTTTATCTTTTGGCTTCATTCTGTTTTAATATTCATCTTTCAGACATTTTAGGCTAGCTTGTTTTCGGTTAGGTTAAACACCCAGGGACTATCGATAGCAGCGGCCTATGACAGTTACAAGCTTGCCTCATTGTACTTAATATCTGGTTAAGAAATATTATATTTATCCATTCTCTTGACTTTAATACTAATGACTTTCATTCTTTTCTGACTTCTCCTACACATTTTGCTGTTAATATCCAAAGATTATTAGAAGGTTGGGCTACAATACTTTTACAGATTTTATACTTGCCTGTTTTGCTACTTAATTTTATCTTTTGGCATCATTCTGTTTTAATATTCACTTTTAGACATTTTAGGCTCACATGTTTTCCGTCAGGCAAAACCCCCTGGGGCTATCGGTAGCAAGCAGCGGCCGACGACACTTGTAAGTTTGCCTAATTGTGCTTAAAATCGTGTAAAGAAAAACTGTAATTTGATAACATGTTTTTGACATAAATGGTAATGACTTTCATTCTTTTCTGACATGCCTAGATGCACATTTACTCAATATTAAAAATACTTAAAATTGACAGTATTTTCTCAAATGTCACAAACCTGAAACATTACCTTGAGACATGGACTCAGTGTTGGGCACTGACATAGAGCTTATTGTTTGGAGACTTTCAAAGTGAGGAGTGGGTTTCATCATGGGGTTTGTTTTATATTGCTGGTGCAGGATGTCCATTATTGCAGTACCTCTTATGATTTCCTTTGGTTTGTACAGGTGGTCTGGGTGCAACTGTTTATTGGACGATCACCAGGACTGGATATAGTGTCCCAGTTTGTTATTACTTCATTTATACACTGGCAGGTGGTTTAACTAAGATAAGCTATCCAGCTAGAAAGGGTACATACTGGTTCAGGGGTAAGTCAAATTGTTCTTAACTGTGCTATACAGAATTAGTCATTATGTTTTGTTTGACAGGTATTCTTCTTTCATAACGAAGAGCTCTGCATTTGTAAGCAAAGCTTTACGTATTTAGCAAATTCATTATTTGCCACGTTCATATTTATTTATTATTTATCTTGAAATGCACCGAGAGAGAGAGAGAGAGAGAGAGAAAGAGAGAGAGAGAGAGAGAGAGAGAGAGAGAGAGAGAGAGAGAGAGAGAGAGAGAGAGAGAGAGAGAGTATTACTCTGCTTGTATTTAGTGAAAGTGAAACTATGATTACGGAATTCCAATTCATGTACCTCTTTCAGCGCTAAAGGTGGCCATCGTTGATCTCATTCCCATCAACATTATGGTTATATAATCAAAATCTGCAGCTTTCCTAGGAGCACTCTGCGTGCATTGCGCAGAGGTTACTGAGGAAAACGTGACTCAAGCTTTAATTCAGCAACGAGAAGTTAAAAGTACATGTAGAGTACATTCAAACTGTGCATATGTTGCAAAAAAAATGGGTAACGTAAGTGAACAGAAAATGTGAGCCTGGCACTGAAGTACTTGTATTGAAACAGACACCCTATATAAGAGTTCTAGCTAATTTATAAGGAATATTCAAAGGGTAATATTAGCTACGAAGAGTTTTCAACATTGCTAATTGAATAGTACTTTTTTCACTATAAACAGTACAACATTTTTAATTTTGAAGCAATACTATATTTTTTTAAGGTAAATGAGATAGTACCTTGTTTTTTTCACTGATTTTGAGACGTACATCATTTAGTGAAAAATTTATAACCCCCCAAGATTATAATGGTTGGTCCGTTACTTACCATAGGTCACTAGCATTCCCAGTCAACCATCCCCGATTATCAATTCCTCCTACGCAGTGTAGGAAAATTGGTTCGGGCAGGCATGAAAACATTAACATTATATGTGCGGTAAAAGTGACAACATAAGCAAAGGTGTAGAAGAATGCAAAATTTGCTGCTTAAACTGGCAGACAAAGTATTAAGACGTATGAAGAAATTAAAAGTAAAAAGGACCAAAAAAAGAGCCCCCCCCAAAAAAGAACCACCCGCAAAAAAACAAACAAACAAAAAACAAATAAAAAAAAAAAAAACAAACAAACAAACAAACAAAAAACAACGGTGGTACAACCGGGGGTGTAAGATACTTAAGAACGAGATCAGAAGCTTGGGGAATCAATTGCACAAAGACCCAGGTAACTGTTGCCTGAGAGGACTGTTCTCTAAAACAAATAAACAATACAAAAATGATTCGATCAACTAAACAACTTTCCAGGGCCCAATTGATACACGATATAACAAACCCCAAGACTAAAGACACAAAGCTCTACTGGAAAGCAGTTAATGAGCTAAGGAATGCAGAAAAAGGTTGCACAGATGATGTGGATAAAATTACAGCAGGTGAATGGGTTGAGTATAATAATAAACTACTATATGTTGATGGCATACAACAAAGAGATTTGGAAATTAGGGAGGAGCTGTATAAATTGGAAAATGAGTTATACTTTTCCGAATTATATAACAGAATTAGTTACTCTGAAGTTGCAACAGCTATGAAACAACTTAAAGTTGGAAAAGCACCTGGGTTAGACAACTTAAGTGGTGAATTAATTACACTTGAAAATATTTTCTTGAAACGTATCATAAGATTTTTAATGATATTCTTCAAAATGGTACTTACCCACACGAGTAGACTTAGGGGTACATAGGATTTCTACATAAGAAAGGCTCATCTGTAATACCACATAATTATCGGGGCATAACGATAAATAAAAGTGTGAGTACATTATTTGGTATTGTTCTCAACAACAGCTGCAGATTACAAAACTTTGATAAAAAATATAACCTAACCAAGCAATGCCAGATAAGATCGCGTCAGGGGGTGCACACAACTGATCACTTATTTGTGATGCATACATTAGTGGAAGAATACGTCCAAACATCAAAGGGCACACTATATGCATGTTTTGTAGATTTTGAGAAGGCTTTCGACAGACTGTGGCGACAGATCTTTTACTCAAGTTACAAAAGAGTGGTGTCAAAGGGAAATTTTATCAGGTAATAAAACAAATGTACAAACAAACTTTTTGGTGTGTTAAATCTGGAGAGTGTGTGACAGTTACTGTCCTCAAATATAGGGGTTAAACAGGGTAACATACGTAACTCTTTTTTGTTCAACCTGTACCAATCTCGGGATCAATAAAGACACTTCTTGTTTGTCAGAAGAAGCCATCAATTGTTTGCTACATGCGGATGACCTTATTCTACTATCAGCTACACCCATTGGCTTACAAAAAATCACTTGACCAACTACACACATTGTGCCTCGTGGCATCTAAATATCAACATAAATAAGACAAAGGTAGTTGAGTTTAATGGGACAGGTAGGTTTTGTAACGGTGTGTTTATGTATGGTAGGCTGCATGTTTAAAATGTTAATAAGCATGAGTATTTGGGAGTTTCTATAAGTAATAATGGTAAGTGTGTCCTTGCAATTAACAGACACATCTTAAGGCTCAACAAGTAATGTTTGCTTTAAAGAGGTCCGTAGGACACCATGGAAATTTGAAATCACATGTGGGTCTACAACTTTTTGATCAACTTATAAAACCCGTTGGTTTATATGGCTGTGGAATATGGGGACCGTTGAATATCCCAAAGATTGACAAAACATGGTGGTCCGAGGACAAAAATCTAAATGAAGTCTATGAAAGAGTACATATTCTGTTTTGTAAATACCTTTTGCAGGTAGGTCATAAGGCTACTAATCCAGCTGTATATGGTGAGCTTGGACGATACCCACTTTATATTAATGTTTGGCAACAAATTACTAGATATGTTATGCATTTGCAGAAAGCTGAGGAAAACACCCTGTTACATGCAGCTTATAAAGACGGGATAAGAATAATGAATGTTAAGAATAGTTGGTCGTACAATGTGAATAACATTACAATGAAATATGGAGGGGAATTTGGAAAAGAAAATGCAAATATGTATGATCTCAATACTATGAAGAAAGGGTACATCAAGCAATGGACAGAAATGTTTAACAAGATGGAAATTTTGCTGGTAACAAACTGAGATGTTATAGAACTTTCAAAGCTGTTTTTGAGTATGAAAATTAGCAAAATGTGGTTAACAATTCAGAGCACAGGAAAGCGCTTACTAGGTTCAAAATTAGTGCGCATGAATTAGAGGTTGAAATAGGGCGATATAATGCAGTTTTCCTGGAAAACAGAACATGTAAACAAGGTGGTCACAATGATATTGAAGATGAAATAAATTTTACTCTTAATGGTGGAAAAAAACGATGTATTGAGAAAGAAAGAGCAAAGAATCTACCAGTTTTAACTCGTTGTCTACGGCAAACAAACTAACATTTATAATGACATCATCAGACCAGATAATGAGAAGCATGGCAGAGTACTGTTATAAGGCTTTTGAAAACCATTCAACTGTTAATAGTCCCTGACATGCTATTATAGTAACTATTTTCCAATTAGGATAATTTTATGTATAATGTACATAAGTAGGTAATGTCACTACTAAAATAAGACGGATTTATCGTTAGTGTAGTTGAATTATTGATGTTAATGTTTTAGTCTATGTGGAATGTATAACTTGACACACCAAATGCAAATATTTTCATGTAGCATTGGTGCTGTTGCTTGTAAATATTGCCATGGCCCCCAGAGGGTGCTTTTTTGCAATAAATATTTCCTCTGCTTGCTCGTACGCATTACTTCCGCCAGGGGTGCTATGCCACGCCACACGGCACAGGCAGCAGTCTCTGCAGCAGCATGGATCGGCACTGGACCCAGGGATAATTTATGAGAGCTCTTGCAAAGCACCAGCTTAAGTGACCTATGGTGAATAATGTTTCTTGGATAACAACACGTTGACTCCGATCAAAAAGATAATTTTCCACCCATTGTAATAAACTCCACAGATCGCTGCCTTCTTTAGTTTATGGGTCAAACTGGGGTGATATACTTTGTAAAATGCTTTTGTGATATCACAAACGACTACATGATTTCTTTATCTAAAGCAAGGGCTTTATAAAACTCATGATATAGAAAGAGGACTTGATTGATGGTGCTGTTGCCGGGAATGAATCCAGATTGTTTTTTCGGATAGAACACAATTGTCCCCAAAGAAATTAAACATGTATTGAAAAACTACTCGTTTGAAAACTTTGCCAACACGGCTTAACAAAGAATTAGGTCTGTAATTTTTACAGAGATTTTGTGATCCGCGTTTCAAAATTGGGGACACATATGCCTTCCTCCATTCTGATGGGTCTACAGAGTTACTATGTGAGAAGCTAAACAAATTAGTCAGAGGGGGACAACTACTGGATGCAGCCTCGTTTAACATCAAGGGGCTGATGGTGTCTGGTCCACAAGCTTTGTCTACTTTTTGGGGTTTCAAAATATCAAGAACTATTTGTTCACTCAACTCAATTTGCTCTAGAATATTCTGCACCAAAGGAATGTTAACACTGCCTTTATCCGAGATAAAAGTAGAGGAGTTGACACGACACTGTTGCAGAAAGAAGTCATTGAAACAGCTTTTGTTGTGTTGTCAGAAATGATTGTATTTTGTGAAATTATTGCAGGAATTGACGACTTCAAACTCCAGAGATAAATATTTCACCATTTTCCACCAACTTTTGCTTCAAAAATTTACCTCGTATATACTTCTACATTGTTTGTTGTGTTATTCCTCCTCAACTGACCGCAAAATCGCTTAAATAAGCATTGTGCAAGTCGCCAAAGTATCACCAAATATGTGAATTTGCCTTTGAAGCCTTTGATCTTCAAAGGCAAATTCCTGATTTTGAGTACGTAGTTTGGCCGAGAAACATGGTGCGTCATTCGCATGGATCGTCACTTTCCTATATT
The DNA here is from genome assembly GCA_964020975.1 of Hermodice carunculata. NCBI lineage: Eukaryota > Metazoa > Annelida > Polychaeta > Eunicida > Amphinomidae > Hermodice > Hermodice carunculata. The sequence continues at coordinate 30,183,200 of OZ026618.1, forward strand.
TAATCTTTCTCAAAAATGGTCAAAATCGGTTGCTGCGACTGTGCAGTGGTCACGTTGTCCATTGTACTACAGGTGGCAGAACAGTCTTTGATTTTTTGAATTGAGGCATGTTACTAATTATTTGATCCAGACAAGATAACCGTTGCTGTGTTATCCTAGTTGGTTCTGAAGTGCGGTTTTAAATTATTGTGGAGGACAAAGGTACAAAGACAAGTTTCTTACCATGTCGTGTTTTGGGGTCAACATTCAAATCACCTAATATCATAAAATTAGTACAATCCGTATTACTAGTAACAAGATCGAAGTTTAGTTGGCGGCAGTCCCGAAATGACACACCCGAATTTGGAGGTCGGCAAACTGCTCACAAAAATGTATTGTTATGTAACCGAATCTCCACCCACATTCGTTCAAGAGTTGAACTTTCCAAAGCCAGGTGACATTTAACAAGTAGGGCTTGAGAAACATAGACTGCAACACCACCTCCACCAATACCACCAACACGATTGCGGTGCATAGTAGAGTGGAAATGGCCATTTTAACCCATTTTGTAGGGACCCATCCAAGTCAGAAGAGGATCTTGCCAATTCGTTTGGAAGTAAAAGATGTCATATTTGATTGTTTTATACCCACATTGGTTGTTGGTTTTGGAATTTTTGAGTGCACAAACAAATCACCAGACTGAGTGCACTAAGAAATCACCATAACTTCTGATTCAAATAAAAGTAAACAAGCACTGCTGTCCTCATTGTACATGCATTTGTATTCACTGTCACAGGAAGACACCGAGTCGTAAGTACATATGAAGACGTGAGGAAAATATGTACAAGTTCAATTCGTTCTTACAGCAAACAACATGAATCACGGTGGGGACATCCCGGTGAGTATCAGAACAAACTTGGTGCCATACACAAATTCCCAAAATGATTTTCTTATCTTTCCTGATGAATTAAATAAGATTAGTGTTGAATCAAAATTATCGACTGAATTATGGTGATCATTGATGAATTTGACTCCCTTCTTATTCACAAAGTATATAACTATCAACAGGCCTCCCACAGGGAGGTTGGAAGCCCTTATCAGACCAATTAGTATAAACAAAGATCAGGGAATTGATCAAAGGTAAATCTTGACCCGAATGGGCCTTTGATGTATTCTTAGCAAGAGCTTATTTTATTCTAAGGGAGTGTCACAGTCATGATCACACTGTCTTGCATTATGTCCTTGAATGATGGTATTGGATCATCAACCTCTCACCAAAGATTGTAGGAAGTATACCCATTTTATATTTACACATAAATATACTTATCAAATGGCCCTTTAAGTTGACCAAAAAAGAAATCAATAATTTCAATCTACTGAACAATGGAGTAGTATTTTGCCGATTGTAAAAATATACGATATGTGCCATTTTCTGTTGCAAGATTTTTAGAGCACTTAAATTTGTGAATTTGTGGTATAGCTGGAGACATACACAACCACCACCACCAATTATATATATATATATATATATATATATATATATATATATATATATATATATATATATATATATATATATATATATATATATATATATATATATATATATTTACAGCCTATGTCAAAATTTTACAGAGGAACGTGTGCAATATGGACAATAGTACTTCTATGTATAAAAGTTGGACAGGGACAGGTTAGCTTATGGAGAGTAAAGAGTTCGGACTGCGGAATAGGGTAATGACTACTAGGAAGTGGTTTTGGACAGAAAGACACAAATACAAATATATATATATATATATATATATATATATATATATATATATATATATATATATATATATATATATATACATATATATACATCAAATGGAGCCACCACGATCAAAGTGGACCTAGGATTTCATACTCTTGAGAAGTCCTGAAAAGTTATATGGGCCTACGTTGAACTGTTTTAAGTTCACAAGCAAAAAGGCCTCTTAGACCTATGGCCAACAGAGTAAAAAAAAAAAAGAACTAGCTTTACGTAATACTGAGACACATTAAAATGCAGTATGCTTATAATTCTTTCTGTAATTTATTGACAACAACATGACTACTCAAACATTTGACATCTGCATCTACAGGGAACATAACCACTTTTCCAATATTATGTAACTATGGCATTAAAATCTGATCAACAACTTTCCCTGGTATCATTTTGGTGCCGAGTGCATAGCTACACTCCATGCAAAGGAAAGTTTCTAAATAAATACTGTATGGTAATCTGGTAATCATGACCACTTATCATGAAACCCTGGCCAAGGTATGAACAAGGTGGTTTTAACAGATTTTTTCATTCAGTCACAACAATTCAATTAAAAGTACCGGGCAAAAGGTCATATAAAAGACATTTTATGTAGAAGTAAAACTTTACAAATAACATAAATAATGAGTAAAGAGTGTCCCAATACAAAAAGCATCATTTGCTTATAAATCTTTGCCATAGATCATTGTTGAGTATAATGTTCTCTCCAAATAAATGATATCTAACATAGTTTATTGAAAAACTATTACTCATTTTAATTATAGGAAGAAGGTCTGTACGTCAGGGTAAGTCTGCATTGATACATTTTCTACAACAGTACTTTTGTAAAGAAATCGAAGATAAGAGTTTTCTTTATATCATCATCTGCTTTATCACCAACATACACTTTCAGGTAGTCTGACAAGTGTATTCTGGGTAATGATTGCAGAGGGAATGGAGGTTCAGTTTCATTTACTACACAGCAAATCCTAGATCTTCTATTTGACTCTGGTTCAATTAAACATTCATCCACTAGTTTTCTTAAGTGGTAATCCTCTGAGTACCTTTCTGAAAATACAAGAACTACAGGTGATTGCATGAGTGGTTTCTCATATCCACCAAATAAACCCATGCCAGGAGTTATGTCGGGGCAGTCCACTGCTCCACTGAACACACGTAACCCCAGTGTTTCCTCTAAAAGTTCCCTCATACGTATGTAGATTAATGCTGTGGAGTTTGATGCCAACAGAACAATATCTGAATATGGCTTTATTGAAGCTGTGTTCCGGCAGCCATTGAAGTATTCAATCAGGTCATGGAATATTTCTTTGTAAGCCTTCTGGCCCATGGTTATGTCCACTTTCGATGTTTCATATGCAGCCTCTAAAGCTGTCTGCAATATAAATTCAGGGTCCATGTTCAGCTGCTCCTTGTTAGGTTTTGTGTCCATCAACTGTAAAATATACCTGTAGGCATTTGAATACTTTCCTTGCTTTGCATAGATTTCAATTAATTTTTGCAAAAAATATTTCTTTTCGTCTCCTTGGTGAGTGCGTACAAATTCTTTAAGTGCTTTCTGAGCTGGTTTTGCTCGATTGTGGTCACCAACCATGATGTTTACATAAGCATGCTCATATGCTAATTCCATGTCCCCAGCGTGCTCCTTCCTTTGCGTGTCCAATAATGTGTCAAGCTTATAGTAAGCAATTCTTGACCGGTCCCCAGACTGAATAGACTTTTCTACTGACAATTTATACAAGTGTTGAACATCTTTTATGTTAATGGACTGATTGCCTTCATTGTACAGATAATGTTTCAACAGGGCCCATTGTTCATACAAAAGTGATGTCTCTTTCAAGTCACATTTAGATGCATCCTTCATGTCACATTTGGCTGTATTGTTTTCAGCCCTCTCAAAAAGTTCTTCCGCTTTGTCATTTTCACCTAATGATATGTAACAACGTGCAATTTCAACAAGATACAGTACTGAAGTGTGGAACATAATTTTACTGGCTCTCTCGAAACAGTCCATTGCTTTACGTAGAATTTTTGTTGTCTCTGATGAATCATTAGTGACTCTTGGATTTTGTGCCTGCAATGTATCAAATCGGCGAGGTCTCCTGTGGCGAGAAATCTTTTCATAGTCCATTTGTTCACGAGGAAACCCATTTTGTTTTACATGTGACAGGGGAACACTCTGTTTTATATTAATTGATGAACAGTGGGGAGCAAATCCTTTGTGTTGCATAGGATATGAGAATCCAGTGGACTTGGCCATGTTGGCTATTTCAATATGGGGATCAGTGCATGGGGAGCAAGCAGCACTTGACTCATAGCCACAATGATCAAGTCGGTGTGCAAACTCAGATTCAGGCGTACATGCTTTGTTTCTCTTAGACCTGCATTGGTGTCTTCCTTTCCTCGGTTTTCCTATAGAATTTCCATCTTTGACATGAAGTTCTTTAGGTTCCAGATTTGCTTCCACGTGCCACATTGAGCGATATACTAGCCCCAGCTGATGCCACGCAACATGGCGCACTGGGGAAACTTCCAATGCTGATTGTAAAATGAGCTCTGCATCCTTCAGATCTTCTTTCTTTGATGCATGTCGACGACAATACCGTCCCCAGCTTTCAAGAACATACGGATCATCAACTTGTCTTCCCTTTTCCATACACTGATCAGATGTCATATTGTTTGGCAGCATCTCAGTTTGATTGGCTTTCAAAACAATTATCTTATACTTCTCATAAGCACTGCCAAGTTCACACCATGATCTGGCAATAAGTGTTTTGCTCTCATGCTTGTCTATCACATCCACAAGACTGTTCCTTATTTTCTGAAAATATTCATCCGCACGTGATAAAATATATAAATTTCCTGTATTTAGCATCTGATTGTACTTTTGAGCCAGACAAAATTTCCACAGTAATATGGTCTGACTGGATACATCGAGTGGCTTTTCTTCAATTACATCAAGCACTTGTTCAAAGTACTGTATGGCTGTAGAATAGTAGTGTCTGCCAAACAAACCATATGCATAAGCAATTTCTGCCATTGAGAACAAATAAAGTTTTTCATACAAGTTGGTATCCCTGTGCCACTCTTTGAGCCTCGCTAGATAGTTCTTGGCATCTTCAATTTTATTTTGTTTTAAATGGAACATAGCGAGGTTACTGGTTGCTATAAGATTTGATGAATCAATTTCCAAAACCCCTTGACTGGCTTCGATAGCTTTTTTACAGTTGGCTGCTTTGTACTGTCCATCTTTTTTAAAATAAAGAAATGACAAGAGATTTTCTTCTCTGACACCACCAATCTGCCATATCTCATGTTCATGCTGTTTTCTACTTTCCAGCATTAAGATATTTTTCTTAAAATATCTATTGTCTAAATCCAAGATTCCTTTGTCCAGATTAAAATGTGTGGGGAATGTCTTGATTTCTTTTTCCAGTTTTTCTTTGATTCTCTCTGCTGCAGATGTCCGGCTGCTTATATACGCACTCCTTGCCATATCTGAAACAAATAAGTAAATAAATAACATGATCTGCAGCAATTGGCAGTAAGTTGCGGCATATTATGGCCATGCTCCAGTTTGCTCTAGTATGTCAAACTTGGCCACAGTCTGCAACACATGACTGATAAGCTAGATCGTACTTCAAGCTCAATAATTTTGGATAGATTAAGTACCAAAAAATATATCATACAAAGCACTTACTATCCTTCTGCCAACATGGTTTCATATGTTCTGTGACCTAAGTTTGACCTTTGAAGGACACTCAAGGTAAAATTTAAGAACCGTTAAGAAAAGCACATACTATATAAGTACTTTGCTTTTCGTGTTCAATAAAAACCAGTCAACTATACTAAAGGTATATACAAGGAAAGGAGGATCTTGACCCCAGTGTGACGTTTCAAGGTCATCCAAATTCAAACTTAAAAACACTAAAGGAAAGCCCATTTGTACTTTTCTTTTCGTGTGCGATAGTAACCATGGTCCTATGATCAAATACACCCAAGATATACAAGGTAAAAAAGGTTCACTGAGCTAGTCCAAAATAGGTACAAAAAAGGTCATCCACTTTCAATACACATTGTAAAAATCTAATGTGGGCTCAGGCTTCATTCAAGTAGCCGAAGCAAGGATGTACATTTCATTAAAATGTTGTACAAGCATGTGATGGTTAGAGATGCCCTTTCTGGAAATGTTTTTATTTTCACCAGATGCCGCCAATTTCTGTGACCTCAAAAAGTAGGTCATGGTCAAACATGTTTGGATGTTAGGTTCTACAGTGGTGCGATTTGGAAGTCACTTGTCAAAAACCTTAGTACAGCAGTATTGCCATTCTGCACTTTTGACTCGACCTAAAAAAGTAGGTGAAATATAAAGGTATGACCTTGACTTTAAATAGGCTTTTAAAACACTCAATGGTGCTTCTTTTGTGTAAATTTAGGTTGATAGATGTCGCTTTGCACATGTGACCACAGTGTCACCTTGAAAAATTCGTCAACGTCGAGCATGCTTACACACAAAGTAGATCTTGTAGCGGTGTTCAGTCACATGTATGCAATCTGGAAGTCCCAACTCGAAAAATTCTCAAGCTACAGTGGTAACACCACATGGACGGACAGACAGAAGGACAGTGCAAGGGATGACAATACACTTCAGGCCTAGACGGCCAAAGGGTAAAAATAGTGTAATAAACCGCTATATGACAACTCTCACTGGAAACATAAAATTAGTATATATATATATATATATATATATATATATATATATATATATAGTTGGCAGTTGTGTGAAGTAAAACAAGCTTCATTAGTAATGTATAGTGACATTGCTGTTGTCCTAGTAACTTTATACTGTTGTATGTCACTTTCACTAGGAAGTTATGTTTCTACCACAGATTCATTCTCACTTTCCCTTCAAATAATCAATTTGACACCAGACTAAGTTGACTAATCATCATAATGATTGTAAATTAGTCACCAAATTTTCCCTGATTATTCTGGCATGCAAATGTGGTCCAAAAGAAAAATTTAATTTCAATGGGGAGATAATTTTCAAAATTGAATAATACAACAGCTTTGTGGTCATGGAAATAAAAAACAGGAGACAAACTTGACTGACATTCAAATAGAAAATGAGGATCTACTTTTTATAATCAATTGAAACTCTGTGACAATCTTACTTTTAGTGCTGAAGTGACCAAAAACGGAACTCCACATGTTAAGTAAATACTGAAATGAAAAAATATATATTAGATATATTGTGGGCCTAAAAATAATATAAAAAATGACAGTAAGATGCACATCTATGTATGTTTGCACGGGTACATAACAACAACAGCAAAAAAAAAAAAAAAAAAAAAAAAAAAATTTTAGCTTCAGAATGTAGTGCCAGAAGATGTAGTTACAACATGGCCTTTGGACCATGAGGCAGCAATGAGGAAACACCTATACACTCCATATGCATTTTTATTAGTGCAGCTGCTTCGTCATGTCTTCAATTGGATGCAGGGTGTCTTAATTCAATAACCAGGGCTTATAATATTTTTATGGAGGACACTGCCACTTTCAAATTATTTTACAAAATTATGGCTAGTGCCCCTCATCCCTACAAGCAGATCACATATAATATTGAGGAAGTTTTCTTTGTCCTGAGAGAACATCACGCCGGTTCAGATTGTCAACAATCACTGTGTAAATAACTACACAACACCCGAGTAAGAGGCACCATCTGGCCCATTAAGGTCAGTCGGAAGTCATGAGGATATCTGGACAAAGAAAGATGTTTACAAGAAGGTGCAAAGACACCTAAACTATCCTGGTGAAACGGTTTCATGACAAAACCATGACAGTCGGTCTGAACAGTGACTCAACTAACGACAAATACAGGGAAGTATTCAGCACATATGGGACTATTATATAAACAGGAGCAACAGTGCCGTATCTTCTGTGCCATTCGGAAAGAAAAAAATACATCACACTACAATACTTTACAATACAATTAATTGTAAATACATATATGGCACCATCAGACATCAAGCATCATTCCAATATGGCTGCACCATGTTGGAATTCCAACATGGTACTTGGTAAAATGCAGAGTAGTTTGCGCAGAGTGGGACAGAGTGGTTCCTGTTCCGCTCTTCCCGACTGTATTATCTTCCATATATTCATTTAACAACCGCTATGTTTCCTTTCATTTATTTATGATATGGAGAACATAATTTGGTAAAACTGGCCGGATCTCGGAATCTGCAGAGTGGCGGAGTGTCATAGCCATCAGGGACCACACATTATTTGAGTGTTTCTCTTCAGTCTCGATCCGTATATATAGTTTTGATGATACTAACAGCAATCAGAATGCGAAAACATTTGGTCAAAAACAGTTTATATGAATCATCAAGCCAAAATTAGGAAATCTTTTGAAAACATGGTCTGTTTTGTGTATTGTTTGCTTTGCCGAATAGTCTGCAGAGTACTCTGCAAATTGCAGATGCGCTGAGAGGCACTCTGTGAATAGAAGGCTGGGGACTCAGCTGACTGCAGATTTAAGATCTATGGGCCTCCTTCGTTAAACTGGCTCGGTATACATGTAGTGTGTACAAGAAAGCTCACTCCGTATATAAATAAATATATAAAGGTTGGATGAACAGTTAGATAGACAGATTATTATTATTATTATTATTATTATTATTATTATTATTATTATTATTATTATTATTATTATTATTGTTATTATTATTATTATTATTATTATTGTTGTTGTTGTTGTTGTTGTTGTTGTTATTATTATTATTATTATTATTATTATTATTATTATTATTATTATTATTATTATTATTATTATTATTATTATTATTATTATTATTATTATAATATCTGGAATATGATTTTTGTGCATTTAATTTCCATGAAGTGAACCAGACATTACTGACATGGCGCTTTCTTCATTCACACCATTTGAAGCGTTAGTCTTGTTTCACAAGCTATGGAATTTCTAACTGTTAATTTTGTATCACAGGTCACTTTAACTTTACCACTTTTCACTTTTTCCATGTACCAGTTTTTATATTTTTTCTGATTGCAGTATTATTTACTTTATACAGTTTATAGTTCTTAATATTTTCTTATGGTGTGCGATATGACCCCCCTCCTTGTGGGGCACACTGGGCAAGCATTAAATTGTTCAACTTAAAAGTCATAATGCTTTACGAAGAGAATTATTAATTTATGCACACTTGTTCAGGGCAGTGTAACTTCCAGCAGAAAATACTAGCGTCAGTACATGATGTGATGAGGTTAACTTTAAAAGAACAACAAAACAAAAAGCCCTCCTACAAGATTGTATTGATGTCTAGAGATTGAGAGAGAGATATAGAGGGGGAAAACTACAACACAACTACCCTGGCCCAATTAATACAAACAAAAAGGTTTTCATTTACTTGGGTTTGAGTTGTAATATAAATTGAACATCACATTCAAATACATATACAAGATGTATCATGACTTCAAAAATGCTGCCAGGTGCAATAAAAATAGTTAAAATTTCCTTTGTGCTCTTGTTCTTCTTCCAAGTAAATTCCATTTGTACTTAATAACAAATTTATTCATTGATGGATGGTCGTTTATTCATCTTATATATTTCATCAATACCTATGTACATAAGACATTGATAATGTCGAAGGAAGGAAAATACATACAAATTCTTTATTTTCAACAAAACTCCACATACAAATCATTGTATACCTATTAGTAACTATATTGGCTTAAATATGAAAGACTCCATGAATTTATCTGCTTTGAGCACCACAATGTTTGCCCATTGTGCCCCACAAGGAGGGGCAATAATATACTGTTACAACCCCAAACGAGTGGGCTCCAGAAAAACCACTTTATGGGCTAATGCTGCAAACTTTAAAACAATGTTTCTGGGAAAGGACACTACAGATGCCCAATTAAACATACAGTGTCAAGATAAACAGTACTTGAAATTGTTGTTGATAGTAACTTAACCTTCGACCTTCCTGTGTCAGAATTGTGTCGGAAAGCTGCAACTCAATTGAGTACTTGTTAGGTTCAAGTGCATTTTAGATACTCCATCCAAATTAAGTGTAGTCAAAACTTCTATAGTGTCAAATTTAAGATATTGTAATGTCATTACCATTTTTGTTCGAGGCCTGTCAAGACGCAAGCCTTTTTTACAGGCATATATGTGGCAAAATTTGTGCCGAAGATCAATTATTTTTACACACAAAAAGGACAATGAATAAATTTGCTAAAAACCATTCATAAATTGTACCTCAGACTAAAACTGTTACAATCTTTAAATTTTGTACAAATTACCTTTGTGCTTAGTACCCACCATTAACAGGAAATTTTGCCATTAATGTTTGGTAATAGCTATGTGCCTGTACTTAATTTGAGAAAAATCCATCCATTTTCTTTGAAGATTTTATGCTTACAAGTTCAGACAAAGTAGATCATTGTGTCTCAAAAATAGGTCACAGTGACATAAAAATCTTGTCTGATAATGAACCTCTGTGTCAAATTTTGAGAGAAAAAATCCCTTCAGGTCCACTGAAGATACCACAGAAAAAAGTCTCTGGATGGATGGACAACCTGGAAACATAATGCCTCCCCTCCCCCTTACAGTGGACGACATTAAGTTTAGTTAATCAGACCATTCATTAATACTGCCATTATAACTTTGTATGTATCTTTCTTTGTATTGATTGTATGATTGGTGAGTCATTATTGACTCCTATTTGTCAATAAAACTACTACTACTACTGCTACTACTACTACTACTACTACTACTACTACTACTACTACCACTATTACTAGAAGAATTAACTTGTCCTGTAAAGTACATGTGCCAAAATTTAAAGGAATAAGTGAATCAGCCTACTATAGGCCTGTAATTGCAGAGTGGGCAAATTAGAGGTAAAATATATACTTAATATGCCAAAAAAAAATTTATACTGATCTATATAAAAATAAAAAGTACTCAAGCTAAGTAAGGACAATTGTGACACTTAAAAATAAAAAAGAAGGGTCAAGCAAGGTTATTAAATGTTTGAGATACTCTACAAACATGTTTGCTGACTGATGTCATATTCTATTCAGATCAATTTGGTTCTCTTTCCAAGTTTGTCAAAAACTGCCGCGAGATGGCGCCACACAGCTTCCTTCTTGTTTGGACTTGGCATAACATGGCAGCCATATTTGTCAAAGTCACTGCTCCTTGTGTTCTCGTGATTTTCACCAATCTTAGGTACAAATGAATCACGACAGTCCTCATTTTGAACATTTGTGGACAGATACAGGCCTCTGGCTTGGTACAATGAATTCTGGAGACCAAACGTTGGATTTGGAACTTGTAAAATGAACTTCAAACTGTAGGTATTGCCAATGCATATCTTGCAGTGTGGACAATATTTTAGGTGCCACCTCGGAAGAAAAATCATGCATTTCTGCCTGAGCAAGGCAAAGAAATTCCAAATTATTGCCAACAGAGTCAGTTTTACCATGCTCATATGTCTATCCTAAAGTCTGATAAAGTTCTTCTTCCTGGGTTTCGCATGATAGGCAGTGCTCACTGCGCACACTATAATGTCTTCAGATGGCGAGGAAAGTCTGCCCAGTTTCTTGACAACGCGTATCTTGGCTATTGAACAAAAACCTATGCATATGAATGAGTCATCCCGAACTTTTTCGAGGAGCTGAGAGCGTGTATGGATACAAATTGACAACTTTAGCACTAAAATTAAACTAGGAATGTCAGTTTTTCGTTTATGAATGAAGAACAAAGACAAAACTGCACACCATGCAATGATCAACAAATTTTATTGAAGTTTTTAGTGATATAACAAGTGACCAACATCAATCACAAGGGACTATTTGCTATGCAATGACATGGGAGAGAACAGTCTGGACCGCAAAAATATGTGAACAAATATTTCTTCTTTATGATATAATGTCCTATGAAAGTAGAATACTCCCAGATCTTGATATTCTGACGCACTTGGCAAATAAAATTATTCAACAGAAAGCTACAACTAAGACAACTTGGGTTTTTGTGTGACCCAAACTTCACCTCTTACATTCTAACAAATGCGAAGCAGCCCTGAGAAGGCCTGCAAATTTAAAAAAAAACAACAAACAAACAAACAAACAAACAAACAAACAAACAAACAAAAAACCCGGAAAGATTACTCGAGAGATCACTATAATTTGTTTACATGGACTTTTAGTCATCCTTTGATGATTTACTGTCCAGGTCCAGTTTGACATCTCTTGACTTGAAAGTGACAGGCAGAGAGCTACTATGAATGAATTATTAATGCAAGTTGGTTATGGAACTAGGCAGTTTTTGGATATGTGTTTGCAAGACTTCAGGTCTATAAAGTATGGCATGAACTCACTTAAGTTTTACATGCCATATTTTTAGAACGATTTGCTGAGTAGACTGTAAGCCATATATGAGATTTATGCGAATTTAAACAGGCAATATACACTCTTGGAATGGCTTTAAATTGTATTTGTGTCTTTTCACCCAGAACACTTCCTGGCCGTCGTTACCCTATTCCCTACTCCAAACTCTCTACACTCCATAAGCTAACCTCTCACAGTCTGACCTATGTATATATGGAGGTACTATTGTCACGTTTTTCTGTAGGATTTTGACATAAGCTATGTTAACCCAAATTAATTAAAGGGTCTTCAGCGGGTAACTACCCAGAACATGTTTCGGAGCCTGCACCCATACATGTCCCACTAAGTAGCGGCTCCTTGTCTTCAGCAAAGACAACCCACATAATAACGAAAAAATATATGAACGTGTCAATATATTAACTAAATAAGTGAAGCTTTGCTTATAAATGCAGAGCTTCAATATATGAATAACTAATAGCTGTCAAAACAAACATAATTACTAAATTTGTATAACACAAGTTTAGATAAGAATAATTTGACTTACCCCTGAACCAGTATGTAACCTTTCTAGCTGGATAACGTACCTTAGTTAAGGTAGCGGAGGGGATTGAGCTATAACGGCAAAATCGTGACCCGACAGAAAATGAGTTTTTTCCATTTCCGTAAAGTTTGGCACTTTAACTTTCTTGTCACCAAACATGAATACTAAAAAAGCAAAATTTATGTGATAAAAAAGGGAAAAAACATGACCATGTTTTAGCTGGCTGCAGCATGAGCATGTCTGTTTACAAATGTATGCTAATTAGTCCGCCAAAGTTTGGATAGCAGTCGGCTGCTTTCCACAATCCAGGACCGTAGCAACGACAAGCGACCAACTGTGACATTTTGAGGTGCGCTCCTACCAATTGTTGTATAAACTGCTTGACAAGATTAGGACAGATTAATGGGTTTCTTGTGGTGACCCAATGGCCATGTAGATAATTAAATCGATGGGCTCATGTTTTGCTTCTTAGTGTGATAAAGAAAAAATAAAAAGTAAGGGACGATAAAAGGTGACGATTGTCAAAACGGCACCTGGCGATGGACGTGAGCCTCAGTGTGTTTTCAATGAAGGCGATTTCAACCTATGCGTAAACCGTTACTAAGAATCATGGCATTGCCATTGTATACATCATAAAGGCTTACAACCCTTTCTACAGTCTTGCCCTATCCAAGACCAATTTGCTTTTAATGTTTACTGGCAAAAAATACGCATGACGATCGAGGAATCCTAACACTGGACCACTTGGCTATAAATATGCCGCAAACTATAAAAGCGGGGATTCGATTCAGCGTAAATAATTATATCTGCCTTCAATAATTATATGTCCCTTTACCTGAATGTGAAACGGTGAATAGCATTAAATGTTAACCTTGAAGTAAATTTATATGAAGCACACGCCTCCACTAAAACTGGTATCGTCTGTAGCGCTGTCCCATTTTGTGGAACTGGAAGACTGGCACATTGCACATGCACGGACTTACCCACTTCATACGGGGGTGTTTCGAAGTACACTGAGCGAGGGGACAGAAAAAAAAGCTTTAAAAATTTGACCATCAGGGGGATAAAATAATCAGATTACTGTTAAATGACTGCGAAAAGCGACTCTGCACTCTGCTTTTAGCTGGTTGATCGGTCACATAAAAGTATTTTGTCTCACTGTGCGCGGCATGTTCCGATACCACTCGCCCGCACCCACCCATCAGGAAGTTTCGGTTTTGTGTCTCGATCAGTTTATTGCAGTTCAAGGGTGAGCCAACTATCTTTCAGTGGGCCAGTTATCTAGTTATCTCCACAAAATAAAAAATATGTTACATGAGTGGCAAGGTTTCGAATGGCAATACGCGAGAAAAACGTGGCAAAGTGAATGGCATTCTTTATCACAAGGAAGGCGCTAATATGTGGAGGAACCAATGAAATAGGCTTGGCGTCTTCTATTGTGCTCCCGGCAAGAACAAGAACAACAACAACAACAACAGCAAAAAAAAAAAGGCGCACAAGCCAAGGCCACGAAGAACACACTGCCTCACGATGCCCATCCCTTTCTCAATTTTGTGGGAATTGGAAACTTTCTTGACTGCCAGACAGACTCGCTCTGCGTAATTGTTAAATTGCGCTTGAAGTGCATGTCGCCAGGCAAGCAAACACAGTCCGTCTTAGCAGGCAAGAAAGTTTTACCCTTGCGCACGAAGGGTCGCGTCATCACCCTACATCTGAGCGTGGTCTGGTGCATTATAACTAATATTGATCTATGTAACCGTCAGGGTCTGATCAAAGACTACTTCAGCAAATCAATGGATTAGGTTTTTCAATCTAGCAATACAGTTTCATCACCAATACAACGTTGAAACTAATTGATTCTCAACATATATAAAACATTCGCTTTGTTTTTTTTGTTTTTTTGTTTTTTTGTTTTTTTTTTTGGGGGGGGGGGTTGTTTTGTTTTTGTTTTTTTTTGGTTTTTGTTTTTTGTTTTGTTTCTTCTTTGAAGTATAATTTATCCTGGGAGTGTTTGTTTATCAGTAACAGGACTATTGTCTTAAATGTTACGTCACGATCATTCATGTTGACCGCCTATCTAGCATTTATAAGCTACATTGAAGTCGGTGACTGTGCTGAAGTCCGATTTACCCTCGGACTCAGTCCTATCCATATTCCTGGTCGTCAACACTTTTTTTCACATTGTCATCCATCTGCTTCCTTTTCTTCCGTGATCGTGGCATGTCGATTTTTCCAACTTTCTTTTCGGTCAGGTCGCAAGTAGTCCAAGACACTGAATGGCGAATGTCCCATCCATGCCGGTAATAAAGCCATGTTGTTCTTTGATCCAAGGTGATGAGAAGTGAGTGAGCAACTCCTGCCTACCGGGCTCCTTCTGAGTAGAGCAAGCTGTGAAACTGCAACCCGTTTGTTCAAGCGGCGCCATATGCAAACAATGTTGCTAGGGTCAAGGTGATGGCACCTTCGGGTCACGTGACTAATCCGCTTTCGAATCCCCCTTTGAAGCTGTCCCATTCACGTGGAAACCCGACTGACAAGCTTTCAAGTGTGGCTGCATTTGATGTCATTCGGGTAAAAAAACTGCTTTTTTAAGCCAATAAACATCATTGTATGTTGGAAACTACACATCAAAGATGCTGATTGACATTTCTTCGAAGTACTGAGACCAAAACGGGCCGAATTTGGAAAGCTGTATTGTCATTATGGCCAACAATGTGCGAAAAAAGGGCCTCAAATCTTTCAACGGCGATTTCTCGGAATGAAATTTTCTGCTTATGAATCAATTTTGTGGACAGCGTCAATAAAAAGCTAATTGATCGATCTGCTTCAAATAATCGTCTTTTGAAAGATAAATATATTATCTGGGAACCGTTTTTTTTGTTTTTCCGTCAGATGTCCCCTTCCGAGACTTTTGTAGCTCACAAAATGAAGTAACTGTTGATGTTTAAAATGATGATCAAAGAATTCGATAATTCTGTTATTATGTATTTTATTTGTAAACAAAAAATACGGTTCCTGCATATTGGTCTATACTTTAATTTTACATAGGTAATACACTTTTGCATCGATTATTTTTAAAGAAATGCTGACAAAATGTCAAATCTGATACCCTCTTGTAAACGGGCGTATAAAACCCTTGGAAATTATCGTATCGATATGAATCTTCTTTCTAACAAATCTAGATGTCTGAACAATTAATAAAATGTATGGTTTTGTGGGTGAAATGTGAAACATCGTTCATCTATGCAACGTCAAAGTTGCGGGACCGCTGCGCGAGGCTCAATCCCCGCCGCTACCTTAAACCACCTACCAGTGTATAACTGAAGAACAAACAAATTAAAATGCAGGTGATGCAGGGTTTGGGAGGAGGATGTGGGTGTGACTCATGAATTATAATTTGACATTTTTCGGTGGTTGAAGCAGTTATTGCAGCACAGTGGCGGGGGGGGGGGGGGGCAATTTTTGTCAGGAAGTAGAGGTTACGCATATTTTGATGGCTGAGTCAGATATTGCAGTGTAGTGGTTTTTCTGACAATTTTAACAGTAACTGGCATTCAAAAATAAACCCACTCAGCTGTGTGCAGCATTTTATTGTGATAATAATTTTAGTTGAGCTTTAAGTATTATATCTCTATCCTAATTATTTATTGTATAATTTAATGATTATTTGTGTATAATTGATAATTTTTCTTATGTATTGTATTGTATTGTATTGTATTATATTGTATTTTATTGTATGTTTTTGGATTATATATGTATTTTATCTTGGATGATATGTATTTTACTGTCAGTGATAATAGCCGATGGGTAAATTAACTGTATGAAAAATTTGATATTAAATGAAAGACCTTTAACGTGAACTTGTTCCTTTACAAAGGAACCTGAAGGTAAAATACAAAGGCTTACACCATTTCCAGAAAGTGTGGAAATGGATGAGGTATTAAAAGATGAAGGGGAAGTCAGGGAAAGACTTGTAGATCTTAATCTGGAAAGGCTTCTGGGCCAGTCAGATATGGTTTTACCTAGAATACTTAAAGAACTTTCACATGTACTGGCAAAGCCACGGTCTATCATGAAACATCATTAAGAAATAAGGTTGTTCCAGATGTTTTGAAGAAAGCCAATATTATACCAATTCATAAAAAAGGAAGGAAAGACCTACCTGCTAATAATTATAGCCCAGTGAACTTAACAAGTATCCCTTGTAAAGTAATGGAGTCTATTATACCAGACAGAAAAGTAAGCTATATGAATGTAAACAAAAAATTTAGCAAACAGCAATATAGGTTCATTGGAGGTCATTCTACAGTATCCCAGTTACCCAGAGTACTTGGTAAATGGACAGAAATTGTAGATATTGGTGGCCAAGTGGATACAATCTTGATGGATTATATGAAGGCTTTTGATATGGTACCGCATCGTAGAATTACTAATTAACGTGAAGTGTATGGATTGAAAATGAAAATTGATGGTTGGCTACGTGACTTTCTCTCTAATACACAACAAGTAATTGTGAATGGCACAAGTTCAAACCGTACACCAGTAACGGATGGTATCCCCCAAGGGTCAGTGTTGAGACCGAGGCAGTTTATCATTTACATGAATGACCTCCCAAATATTGTGCATTCTCATGTATTTCTGTTTGCGGACAATTCAAAGATACTATAGCAAAGTACATCTCATCTCGGAATGAGATAATGCATCCAGGTCTCAAAGACACCTGGATGCATTGTCATAAATGGTCAAAGAAATGGTTAATATTGTTCCACCCTGAAAAATACAAGTTGTTGAGCATTGGGGGGGGGGGGGGGGGGGGGAATGTTTTTGAAGCTTCATATACAATGAAAGACATAGCTGATAATATAGTAAGCCTCCAGAGAACAAGGGAGGCCAGGAAAGGAGCTGGGTATCATTATTGATGACAAATTGTCATTTGATGAACAGATAGTTGAAAAATGTAACCTGGCAAACCAAAACATTGGTATGGTATTCGAACATTCCAATTTCCAGACACAATCTCTTTCAAACATTTATGTAAAGCCCAGGCTAGATCACATTTAGTGTATGCTACTCTGTGCAGAAACCATATAAGGCAAAGGATATTGATCTAAGTGAAAACAAAATACACAAAACAGTTCCAGGATTAAGAGATCTCTCTTATGAAGAAAGATTAAGAGAACTGGGGCACCATGGCCTACAGATGACGAGGTGATCTTATAGGTGTATAAGATCTTGCTATGATTAACTGATCCAGACACTGCACCTGATTTGCATCCAATTGGTGAAACAGATACTAGAGGCAATGAAAAGAAACTTCAAGTTTTAAGAGCAGAAGGGGGCCATAACTATACACTCTACTCAAAAGTCCCTGTAAGTTTTGGAACATGACTACCCTCTGGTGGCAGAAACCAGAATGAGGCTGGTGTGGATACCAAATCAGTTCTCCATTCACTTACATGTTAAATTTGCTTACTTTACCAGCTCATATCTATCATTTAAAAACAGTTTCAAATACACCCATTGTGTAATCTGTTAGGACAACTCTAGGACGACAACAGTGAGGGAAAAAACAGGTCTTAAGTGTTTCATTCATTGTTGCAAAAGTCACTGTGATGTATAGTCTGTTTATGTGAAGTTTTCATGGCGACATGTTTTATATCATCTTATTACAAAACATAAGCTGTTGAATTCATATGAATTCATATTTTAGAACCAGTCATTCATTTAGGTGTCCAATTTGGGCTACCTGGGAAATCAAAAAGAAAGAAAAGACAATCAAAAACAAACAAAAAAACCCCCAAACAAACAAACAAAAAAACAACAACAACAACAACAACAACAACAACAAAACAAAGCAAAAACAAAAAGCAAAAAATAAAAACAAAAAACAAAAAAAAAAAAACCCCATGGACTAATTCTCACGTTTCATCGGAATTATTTTGTAGTCCTGATTAGAAAATTAGGTCTGCACTTATCAGTTTCCTCCATTATCAAGTCAATTCATTTTTAGGGTAGATATACCCGTGGCAGCTAAGTATATATCCTTAAAGACCCATATTTTATTAAACTGTCGCTGCTGGAAATTCCTAGAATGTATAGAAAGTTTGGTTTAAACATAATTTTGTCTCAAGCACGATTGGGAAACAGGCATAGCCTATATGAATCCCTTTCGCATGGTAAAAAAAATGTAAAGGTAATATTACAATGAACAATATATATGTACAATACGGTATACAGGATTATAATTGAGTATGTATAAACGTCCATTGCAATGGTATGAAATAAAGAAATAAAAATATGGAATAAAATACAATAAAATACACGGAGAGAGACGCTTTTACAGGACAATACATTGACGGAGACAAACGAATTGAAGTTGTGACATAAAACATTACGACACAGATGGTGGGGACAGGGGAACTTCCGAAGGAGTGGTAATAGTTGTCTCGACACATGTCGATTATCATTTGATCAGTGTCGTCGTTCTCGCCCCCCCCCCCCTTTTTTTTTTGACAGACCGTAGAATCTAAGACTCATACGCCTGCCGTACTACTCTTATGCTTCATGGTCTAACCGTGGGGAACGAAGATTTTCTTCTTTCTCAGACAGCTTCTGGCTAGTTGCTTCCACTACTTTCTCCATTGTCCTCACCTGTTCTTGTAAATTCTCGGTCTCATCCTGGTCCACACGTTTACATTCACGTTTGATGTTGGATAGCTTTTCTTCAAGGCTCGCTATTTCAGAACTGTTATCCTCAACAGTACTTTGAGTGGGTTCGAGCTGTTTGGTGATAACACCTTAGGAGGTATAACCGTCACTGACCTTGTCCTTAGGCTCGGACAAAGGAGTCCATTGAATCCAACAAGTCTTGTAGAATAAATCACGATAGCACAAAATATTCAAATCAGTTACATAAGTTCAGGTGCTAGTGTGTGCAAAACACTTTCACTCCTGTAAGTCCGTTAGAAAACTTGTAAAAACTTGAATATATCCAGGTGAAAATTGCAATTTCGAACCAACCGCGCTGCATGAGAAAGTTTCAATTCGCTCCGTCATTTCCATGTGGTTACCTCCCAATGGACTAACTGTATGCCAGAGGACTAAAAATGTAGCATAACGGCAATTCTAATACCATATTTAGGATATAATACAGTATGTTTCAAATCAAAGAAAATGGTTTTAATACTTTCTATATATATCAACAGTCTTTCTTGGCGCACTTTGACCCGGACTGTCATACTCTAAGTAACGTTTGTCATGCAGGTACGTGAATGAATGTTTTTTCTCAACTCAGTTGTTCTGGCTTTGGGTCTAACTGTACAGGGTATCAAAATTGCAGTGACATGTACATCAGCGGCAATTAGGAAACGTCAAAACACTGAAGATTTTCCCCTTATGGTGTAGTCCTAGAGTTTTCCTAACAGAATAACACAAAGGTTATATTCAAAAGTGTTTTAATATCTATAGATAATGAGCTAGCAATGTAAGCAAATTTAACATGTAAGTGAATGGGGACTTGAATTGCAGTCCACTACAGCCGCAGTCCACTACAGCCTCATTCTGGACTCTGTCACCAGAGGTCAGTAGTGTTCCAAATATGGCAGGGACTTTTGAATAGGGTGTATAGACAGAACTACTTCAGCCTTAATGTATCAAAATCTAGAATAGTTTACCACGTAATGCTGTTTGGTAAGTCATTAAATTCATTCAAATTAAAACTGGACAAACATTGTGACAGTCACCCCTTAATATGGGACTATTATATTAGACATCTATAAAATAATTAGGGACAAAATTGGACTTTTGATATGGATATAGAGGCTACAAATCTATGATTTCTTGGTATTGTATTGAGCTTGGAACAATTTATGTAGTGCCACTATGCGCAGGCGCAGCACGCAGAGCTGGGTTCAATGGGCCTATGACATTAGGGCGACAGACAGAAGGTCGTCACGACAAGATACCGACAGGAGATAATGTAGAATGGACAAAAGGGCGTATTGGCTTAATGACTAACCGACTTGAAGTCCAAAAAATCTCGACAAATGTCTGCAAACTTCATTAAATGCCTATAGGCCCGAAGTGAATTACCTTGCTGGTTCTCACTGAATGGTCATGGGTTATGGGAGCACTGAAATCTTAAAAGCGGTGATACATTTTGTCAACACTTGCCTACCATAAAGAAAATAAAACTTTCTCCCATTCAATCCTGATGGGAAAAATAATTTATCATCCCTTCACAAGAGGGCGCTGTTGCTTACATTACCCTGCTCCCCTTCCCTCCCCCCCCTCTTGCTCCAATGACGCTGTTTGGTTCGCTGGATTCCATTCTATTGTGCATTTAATTCTCAAAACTACATTTTTGTAAACGATGCCTTTTGGGGCTTTATATTAAGAGTTATTTTAGAATAGTTATAGTAGATTTTGTAATTGTGTATGTACTCACAGATTACGCTGATCAATAACACATTTATATACTACAGACGTCATGCATTTATTAAGGTTAGGTATTAGGAAATGAATGATAATAGACAACATTGACATCCTTCTCGGAAAGCACGGACTCTGCAACCTCGGCAGTCACAACACTGGACGATCTACCGTGCATGAATAACCAGCCCATGGCCATGCCAACTTATTTTTTCCCTTCTGTGACACCAACAGCCTGCCTTGACTCTGATCCGTCTGCCATGACTGGTGAAAATACGCGAAAGCATAGGGCATAAAATAACGACAAACAAGGAGACCTATAAGGAAGTGTGATCTACATGATGTTTTGTTTATCTCGACCTTAGTTTTGTCGCACTGGAGACACAAATCGACCTTTTGTCAATTACACATTTTGTCCAGGCGTTTGGTCTTGTCGCTGATGATGAGGCATGAAATTGACATACAATACATCGAGTATACTTTTGAACATGGATCTGGCCCACGTTGGAGTGTTCCGTCTTGGGCCAGATTCAAACATGTGTCCGAACATTATCATCATTATTATGCTTGTCGTTTGGCGGAGCGACATGAATAAAGCTGACAGTAAGAATCAAAGCAAATAAAGTCAAACAATTCACCTTGTCCTTGGCTATGGGCCGCAGCATAAACATAATATAGATTTATCCTGTATTATACAATCAGGACCCCTGAGCCTGAATGCCTTCTCCTGTCCAGTGTGAATATGTTTGTGCAATACCTATGATCTGTGATACTCATTTTTCAAAGAATGTCGGCCCATATAACTTTCCAGTGGGTTTCTATCGGCGGTTCTTTGGAACATGGTTATAGGTCCAGGCGTTCGTGCACGTAAGTGTGAACGGTGCACACACGTACGTCAATCGTATTGCATAATCTTGAAAGCTCCCCCAGCTATTTTTGTGACCATGCTGTCAGACAAGCGCGGCGGCAGGGTCCCGGATTTCCCTACTCATTCCCCCGTCCCAACTCTCAGGCGCATGATGTGGTTTGTAAGTCAATTTTCCCTGAGAGGGGTACAGTGGAGCCTCGGTCTGGTGTCATGGCCAGTTGCACATGGGTGCACATGTCTGTGTTACCTTGGGCTGAACCCGGAGTTAACTCTGACACGGGGGAGTTGGGAAATCCCAGCCTGACTGTGGGTTAACGCTGGAGTTGTTAAGTGCAGGTTAGACAACCTGAGGTTGACACCAAATTCATAATATTCCCGTTATTAATTCTTTCCCCCTGGTCGACATCGAATGGACAGTTGTCCCACTTGCGTCATTCTGGTGGTGAGAACTGATACACATGTATAGGAGTGAACATATTTTTTGTTATTTGTGTAAAACATGGTTGGAAAAGTGAATTGTACAACGTTCAAAAATGAAACACTGGTGGAATTGGTGGAGAAAGATATAATTGAAAACATAAAAGGATGGCAGAATGGTGGGAAAAACAGAAAAAAGTCTGGGACACAGTGACAGGCAAATTGAATGCAAGACATGGCATATCAAGAAGAACAAAAAGTAGTTGAGAGATGACTGGAAAAACATAAAAAGAAAGGCAGAGCAAGAGTTTGATGATGCAAAAAGGGCAGGAAGAAAAACAGGAGGAAGAACGCAGTCTGTTGTAATGTCATCCATGTGCCCAAAAAGTGGTCAAACTTCTTCACTTCTTCTACAAGAAATCGTTAATCTCACAAATTAATTTGATGATGACGCAGAATTGCATGGTTATGCTACCTCGGTCGGAAAAAAGAGGCGATTACAGCTCAGTTTTTCACACACACACACACACACACACACACACACACACACACACACACACACACACACATATATATATATATATATATATATATACAGTGAAACCTGCCTTAAAAGATCACCTCTAGGGAGACCAAATTGTGGTCTCTCAAGAAAAGTGGTCTTTCATAGGAAGCAGAAATAACAAGAAAGTAATAAGCAAAGTATTTTGAAAAAGTGGTCTATCAAGGCAGGTGGTCTCTCCCTGGAGTGGTCTCTCTAGACAGGGACCACTGTACACAGATCGCGACGCTGATAAGAAATGCAAGGTCAGATATGCATTTGCATACACTGTCACTGCCACACAAAATTGATTTTAATGACACGTAATTTCCGTTGTGTGTACATATGTACGTACGGGTGTTTATATATATATATGTATATAATCTTGTTCATAAAATAATGTAAAAATAAAAGGACAACAAAATGATTCCCGAACTCTCCTAGCATCTTGGTTCTGCGGGAAAAAGATGTGTTGTCTGTACAATGAAGCTGTACTATGCTGCATTCTGCATCACCCGGCTAACATTGCTTATATGTACTCCAAATAAATCAGCATCACCACTTCCATAGAACTGCAGTGATGTCAAAAGCTGGAAAACACTGGGGGAATAGAACATTCCTTTTTCTGCACATGTTTCTATCAAATGTAGAAAGTCAATAGGGGCTTGTTTTGTAAAGCAGTAACGGAAGAAAAATCCGTAATCATCGTGTTTGTCAAACGGATTACTTCTATCCTGCAGTATTCTTGTCTTTCTAACTGCCTTTTGAACATTTCAAGGTCATCTATTCACTCCAGATAGCAGCCATTTCGATCAGCACCTATTTCTTCACTGACTTCAGATTTAGCTTCACAGTGACCAGAACCCTGTCACACAAAGTTCTGTTATGTAATAGAAATACAAAAAAAAAAAAAAAAAAAAAAAAAAAACAAAACAAAAAAAAAAAAAACAAAAAAAAACCCAAACGTTTATTAGGTCTCCTTGGGGAATCCCACTCTTTAACCGTGGTGTTAAACCAAGCAGAAGGCAGGTTCAGTGTTAAATCTGGGTTCAGCCTTAGGTTAACACAACACCTGACGTGTGCAAATGAAAAGAAATTCAATCCCAGGTTGAATCCAGAGTTAACTCAACACCGACTTAACATTGACGTTTGCAACTGGCTATCAGATTGCTCATTTGCACATGTTCGAGTCATGTAACCCGGGGTTAAATTGCCTAACAGTCAATAGGGAATTAGAGACTCGACTCAAGACAGTGATAAAGTTTCAACCTCAATTTTATTACATTTGACTGATAACTATTATTTTGTTTTATAAATCAGGACAATGCCATTCACTTGGCCACTCCTTACCCGTTATCATTTAGCACCAACTATCACTTATTAGGCAACTTTCATATGAACTGGGCACATTCAATAGCTGCTGACACAACAATCCTCAGTGGTCAGATCCCCCTGTTTGTACATATGATTATCATCAAAATGGAGGTGTTGGCCTCAGTGCAATGTGTAATTAGGCGCTTTAATCCCCAAACAACTTTTTGTACCTAATTAATGTGAGGTCATATTCATTGTACAGGCATGGACTCCTGTCACATGAGTCTCCTTGTAACAGTGCTGCCACTAGTGGTGACTAACACTATTAGATCATCAAAAATGACTTGTCCAAGCTTGACTGGACAGGCAAACTTACATGGTTTGTCATCACTAGGCATAACATATAAAAATTGTTAAATGCATATCAGTCCACTTTTACATGAAGTTTCAGATCAAATATGGCATAAGTCATCAATTAGATGACACTTCAATGGATCAACATCAAGTTTAAGATCCAATAAACATTCCTCAAATGCACATCAATTGGATGGCACATCAAGGCGTGACATCGACATCAGATTCATCAAAGTTGCATCATTTAGACGGCACATCAAGGCGCGACATCATCAAATTCATCGAAGTTGCATCAATTGGATGGCACATCAAGGCGCCACATTGACATCACATTCATCAATTAAATGGCACATCAAATTCATCAATCATCAAATAAAAAAAATGGTAACACCAAGGAAATATGGGAATTAGTACCATTCTGGGAACAAATCATGTAAGTCTTCAATCTCAGCATTTGATAAATTTCCGATATTAACATTGGACATCTCTCCGATATCAATCTCGGGCAAGTCCACAACATTGTGCTCTAAGAACAGGTCTTCAGTGTCAAAATTCAATATGTCGTCTGCTTGGAACAGGTCTCTAACATCAATTACAACAAGGCCAGCGATATCTGTGTTAAGTAGATCCTTCAGCTCCAATTCCTGCCATCCGTCAGTGTCTGCTCATTGTTAGGCCAGCTGCAACGTCTTTTTTAAATTCTGCACTACATACAGTCCCACATACGGGCAACTTTACCCCTATTAGGTAGATTTGGCCCGTATAGGGGGAGATTTCTAAAAATAGGTTTATGGCCCGTATAAGGGTAGGGTTTATTGATCCGTTGACAGATTGATGGATTGAATTGATCTGATTGATTCAATGGATGGATTCTCCCCATGAAGTGGGGACTCTGTGTTTATTGTTTGACAGATTGATATTGAACTGATCTGATTGATTAAATGGATATGGATTTCCCACGAAGTGGGGACTCTGTGTTTATTGTTTGACAGATTGATTGATTGAATTGATCTGATTGATTAAATGGATGGATTCTCCCCACGAAGTGGGGACTCTGTGTTTATTGTTTGACAGATTGATATTGAATTGATCTGATTGATTAAATGGATATGGATTTCCCACGAAGTGGGGACTCTGTGTTTATTGTTTGACAGATTCATTGATTGAATTGATCTGATTGATTAAATGGACAGATTCTCCCCACGAAGTGGGGACTCTGTGTTTATTGTTTGACAGATTGATATTGAATTGATCTGATTGATTAAATGGATATGGATTTCCCACGAAGTGGGGACTCTGTGTTTATTGTTTGACAGATTCATTGATTGAATTGATCTGATTGATTAAATGGATATGGATGGATTTCCCACGAAGCCGAGACCTCGGTGATGATAGAGTTAGCGCGGTAGGTATAATAATTGATCTTTGATCGATTGGAAAATCCTGTCCATCCTCCCCAACAGGCCAAAGGCCTGGAATATATTGAATCTCACTGTATTGATTTGTGATTGGAAGCACCCTTAGATGAGAAGAGCTAGCTTTCTCATCTCTGTTCTAAGACACATAGTGAACATTGAGGGCTAGGTTCTCGTGACAAAGATTGGAGTCACTCTTCCATTGATCTATAAATCACACTTTGTCCTCATGCATTATAACAAAAAGCCACTTACCCAGTGAACAGTTCAATGTCTCAATGTAGAATGATTCAGAGTAAAAGTAATCACAAATGTACCTAACTCAAACAGCCAATCAGAGACAAGTTGAAACCTCCCAACCAATCGGAGAACAGATCAGTCTAAAAAAAGATGGACTTGTAACCAATCAGAGGAGCTGCATACAACAGCACACAGAACAGTAGAACAGCACACACAACAGCACAACAGCACACACAACAGCATGAAAAAGCGCCCAAAACAGCACAACAGCACACAAAACAGCATAAAACAGCACAACAGCACACAAAACAGCATAAAACAGCACACAAAACAGCACAACAGCACACAAAACAACATACAACAGCACATAAAACAGCATAAAACAGCACACAAAACAGCACAACAACACACAAAACAGCATAAAACAGCACACAAAACAGCACAACAGCACACAAAACAACATACAACAGCACACAAAACAGCATAAAACAGCAAACAAAAGAGCACAACAACACACCAAACAGCACAACAGCACACACAACAGCATAAAGCAGCACAAAAACAGCATAAAACAGCACACAACAGCATACAACAGCACACAAAACAGCACAAAAGCACACAAAACAGCACAAAACAGCACACAAAACCTCAGTGATGATAGAGTTAGCGCGGTAGGTATAATAATTGATCTTTGATCGATTGGAAAATCCTGTCCATCCTCCCCAACAGGCCAAAGGCCTGTAATATATATATATATATATATATATATATATATATATATATATATATATATATTGAATCTCACTGTACTGATTTGTGATTGGAAGCACCCTTAGATGAGAAGAGCTAGCTTTCTCATCTCTGTTCTAAGACACATAGCGAACATTGAGGGCTAGGTTCTCGTGTCAAAGATTGGAGTCACTCTTCCATTGATCTATAAATCACACTTTGTCCTCATGCACTGTAACAAAAAGCCACTTGCCCAGTGAACAGTTTAGTGTCTCAATGTAGAATGATTCAGAGTAAAAGTAATCACAAATGTACCTAACTCAAACAACCAATCAGAGACAAGTTGAAACCTCCCAACCAATCGGAGAACAGATCAGTCTAAAAATAGATGGACTTGTAACCGATCAGAGGAGCAGCATACAACAGCACACAAAACTGCACAACAGCACACAAAACCGCATACAACAGCACACAAAACAGCATAACAGTACACACAACAGCATAAAACAGCACACAAAACAGCACAACAGCACACAAAACAGCATAACAGCACACAAAACAGCATAAAACAGCACAACAGCACACAAAAAAGCATACAACAGCACACAAAACAGCATTAAACAGCACATAAAACAGCACAACAGCATACAAAACAGCATAAAACAGCGCACAAAACAGCACAACAGCACACAAAAGAGCACAACAGCACACAAAACAGCATAAAACAGCACATAAAACAGCACAACAGCACAAAAAACAGCACACAATAGCTCGCAAAACAGCACACACAACAGCATAAAACAGCAGAACAGCACACACAACAGCATAAAACAGTCCACAGAGCAGCACAAAAAACAGCATTAGGGAGTTACAAAATATATAAACAAGGTAAAATTTCATTTCAGTCATTTTATTCACACAAATACTAACATATATTCACACCAAACTATAAATTTACATCATATACTTTCTTTTATCTATGTAACTTTTCTATTAATAGACTTCTAAACATTCACAATTGTAAATTCTCTCTTTTATATAACATGTATCACAAGTTAAAAGCATGTGTACGGTCTAAGTTTGGTCTGTCAGACGAATTTGATTGTAATATTGGCACCAGGCAAGGTTGTCAAGTTAGTCCTTTTCTCTTTGTAATGTTTATTAATAGTCTAATAGAACAATTCAAAGACAATGGTTGTCAAGGTATATTTATAAATAATGAATTTCCAAATGTGTGTATTTTGTTATATGCTGATGACATATCCTGTGTATCAGATACGGTCAGGAGATTACAAGAACAGATTAATCAATTATCCAAATTTTGTGATAAATGGGGTATGAAAGTAAATTTAGATAAATCAAAGATCATTGTATTTAGAATTGGAGGTCCATTAAAGACAGCAGAAAGGTGGACCTACAATGGTGTTCCATTGGAAGTAGTGTCCTATTACAAATATTTAGGTTTGATATTTACTCCTAAGTTAGTGTGGACCAAAGCAACCAAAACTATTGCAGATCAAGCTAAGAAATCTATTTTTATGTTTCAGAAAGCTAGAGGTTTTAATTTTGCATCAGTGGAGGTAGCATTAAAAATATTTGATAAAATGATCACACCAATCTTGCTTTATGGTAGTGAAATATGGGGTTTTAAGTTATCACCTCAAATAGAGAGTGTTCAAATTAAATTTTGTAAGAAACTGTTGATGGTTGGGTGTAATACATCAAATGATGCTGTTTTAGGTGAATGTGGCAGATATCCACTATCTGTCTTATATATGACCCGGTGCATTAAATACTGGTTAAAACTGCAATATATGGATGATGATCGTCTCCCTAAAAATTGTTATAATATGTTACGGAAATTGACAGAAGCTGGGAGAAACACCTGGTGTTCTGAAATTAAGAAATTACTTTTCAGATATGGTATTGGAATTGTATGGTTCGAGCATGGTGTCGCAGATGTAGTATTATTTTTGAGTCAATTTAAGCAAAGGATAAAAGACTGTTGTGAACAGGAATGGAGAATACGTATTAATGATTCGAGTAAGTTAGACACATATGCATTATTTAAAAGTATGTTGGATGTTGAAAAATATCTGATAAATGTATACTATAGACCACATAGAATGGCTTTAACAAGATTACGTTGTTTATCACATTGTCTTAATATTGAACAGGGCAGGAGAGAAGGTTTAGACAGAAGTGATAGACTTTGTAAATGGTGTTTAATTAATGAAGGTAAATCTTGTACAGAAAATGAGTTTCATTTTGTAACTGAATGTAAATTATATGAACAAATGAGGAGTTCTTTATTACCAGTTTATATAACTACTAAATGTCAAGATAGTTTCATCAGACTTATGAGATCAACCAATGCACGGGAACAGTGTTATTTCGCTGAATATATTTGTGAAGCATTTAAAAAAAGGGATAAATTTTTGTCACCCTCAGAGTAAATTTGCATGTTGCTGTAATCTCTGAATTATTGTACTATGGGCTGGAGGCCTTGGATACTGAATAAACCATTATAACCTCTTATATATATATATATATATTACAGGCCTTTGGCCTGTTGGGGAGGATGGACAGGATTTTCCAATCGATCAAAGATCAATTATTATACCTACCGCGCTAACTCTATCATCACCGGGGCCTCGGCTTCATGGGAAATCCATCCATATCCATTTAATCAATCAGATCAATTCAATCAATCAATATCAATCTGTCAAACAATAAACACAGAGTCACCACTTCGTGGGGAGAATCCATCCATATCCATTTAATCAATCAGATCAATTCAATATCAATCTGTCAAACAATAAACACAGAGTCACCACTTTGTGGGGAGAATCCATCCATATCCATTTAATCAATCAGATCAATTCAATCAATCAATTTGTCAAACAATAAACACAGAGTCCCCACTTCGTGGGAAATCCATATCTATTAAATCAATCAGATCAATTCAATCAATCAATTTGTCAAACAATAAACACAGAGTCCCCACTTCGTGGGAAATCCATATCCATTAAATCAATCAGATCAATTCAATATCAATCTGTCAAACAATAAACACAGAGTCTTCACTTCGTGGAGAGAATCCATATCCATTTAATCAATCAGATCAATTCAATCCATCAATCTGTCAACGGATCAATAAACCCTACCCTTATACGGGCCATAAACCTATTTTTAGAAATCTCCCCCTATACGGACCAAATCTACCTTATACTTATAGGGGTAAAATCGGCCTGTATGTGGGCCATTATGTAGTTTGCTATTGCCAAATACAAAGGTCGTCTGCTTGTAACAGGTCTCTTACGTCAATTACAACAAGGCTAGTGATATCTGTGTTAAGTAGATCCTTCAGCTCTTATTCCTGCCATCCGTCAGTGTTTGCTCATTGTTGGCTGGCTGTAACTTCTTTTCTAAATTCTGCTATTGCCAAATACTGGTTCATAAAATCTCTTGACTCTTTAAGTTTC
Source organism: Hermodice carunculata (assembly GCA_964020975.1). Taxonomy (NCBI): domain Eukaryota; kingdom Metazoa; phylum Annelida; class Polychaeta; order Eunicida; family Amphinomidae; genus Hermodice; species Hermodice carunculata. The sequence continues at coordinate 30,213,739 of OZ026618.1, forward strand.
CAACAACAGTAAGCAAAGTTCTTTCACTTCATATTGCTGTCCAACACATGAAATATTTCAAAGTTCTTTCACTTCAGATTGAATGCCAGACACAGGAAATATTTCAAAGCTTTTTCACTTCAGATGGCTGTCCAACACAAGAAATATTTCAAAGTTCTTTCAATTCAGGTTGCTGTCCAACAGGCAAAAACAGGAAATATTTCAAAGTTCTTTCACTTCAGATTGAATGACAGACACAGGAAATATTTCAAAGATCTTTCAATTCAGATTGCTGTCCAACAAGCAACACAGGAAATATTTCAAAGTTACCCCATCTCTGATTAAACACTTATTGGAGAGAGTGCCACTTACCAGGGGTACAAGATGTTTGCTCTCTTCACCTGTCTCAGCAGCAACGCTCTCGACAACTTGGTTTGGTTTGAACGTATTTTATTTCCAAAAAAAAAAAAAAATGGGAAGAAGGGCAAGCCTTATATTAATCCCTCTTGTGGAGAAAAGACGAAACCACAGGACTGACTTTACAACACAGCTCCAATGAACCAGTGTTCATCAAATCCAAGGGGACTAGATGAGCAGCGTGGTGGAGAAAAACAAATGGAAGGATAGACGCCACTAGAACAAACACAGATAGGAGAGCTCATAAAGTTATCAGTATTACCAGTATATATTATTAAGTTACAGTTTCGAATTAACAATATGAATGATTAAGTTACAGTTTCACCTTGGAATCGTTTACTTTTTTCAATAAACTCTTGAACAGATAAAAATATAATAATATTGTCCTCGAGACTGCAAGAAGCACTGCCAAACAAAATTGTGATTGTAGAAAATGGAGCCAAAGGACCGATGGTTGTATGTAATGCATCTCGAGCGACAATATATTTTGGAGAGGTGAGAAAGAAGTGACAAATACTCTCGGTGGTGGCGCACATGAACAACTTGCTGAATCTTTTACACCAATCTTAAAAAGATGATCATTCAATTGACTGCGGCCCATACGAAAAGGAGAATGTAAAATAGGCAGTTAGCTTTAACCTACATCAAGAAGTTAGGGAAACATAACAGAAATCTGTCTGGGAGTGAAACTTTTCTTCTTAAGTTGGGAAAAAGTTGGAATATTTTTAGTTTCCGACGGGAGAAGGTTCCACAACGTTATAGCAGAAAGAAAGAAAAAAGGAGTTTTCCAATAAAATTGTTCTACAATTGAAAGCAGGTAAGTCTGAAGGTCTGCTTTGATAGAGTTGTGCCCTAGTATTACGGTGGAATAATGCGGAGTATTGGGGAGAAGAGATTACAAATAGCTAGGGGTTAATTTATGAACTATTTCATACATCATGATTTGGTTGGATCTTTCTCTTTGTTTGGATAGGGTCTCCCCTTTGTGTAGCTTGTCTATAGAGGTGGTTTTCATTGTTCCTGTCACGATGCTGGCGGCAGTCAATTGTATGTCTTCCAAAAGTTTTGCATCATCCTGCGTGCAGCCATCCCAGACCACATTTCCATACTCTAAAATAGGTCAAATAAAGGAGGTATAAATCGTTTCTAATGTATCACGATCCAGGCGATACCATATAGTTTTCTGAATGTTTACTTGTTTACAGGCTTTAGTTGCCATTTGTTTAACATGCTTATTCCATTTTAGATCTGATCTCAAAACAAGACGCACATGCTTGTGTTCTAAAACATTCTCTAATTGGTGACCTTGGAAAATCAATGGAGAGTGATCAGGGGAATTTTGTTTAGAGAGACGGGCATGATGTCTGTTTTGAGAGCATTAAAAGATATATGCAATTCCCCAGACCATTCATCCAGGGAAGCCAGATTATCGTTCATGACAGTATCAGCATATACAGGATCTTCGATAGTAAGATAAAGGGTCGTATCATCTGCAAAGAGTTTGACTTCTGAATTTACAACGTTGACTATATCATTAATATAAATCGAAAAGAGTAAAGGACCTAATATGGATCCTTGAGGCAGTCGCACCTGCGCTTATAGTTCCCCAGCTGGAGGGTTGACCGTTTAAAACGACGCGTTGCTTCCAATTATAGAGGTTGTCTTCAAAATATGTCAGAAGATTGTCAACGATGCCTTTTTCCCCAGTTTATGAATAAGACCTTTATGCCAGATTTTATCAAAGGTCTCCTTAATATCGAGAAAAACAATTCTTACTTCTTTTTGCTGATCAATGGCTAAACATAGCTCATGGTATAGGGAAAGTAACTGGTTAACAGCTGAGTCATCAGGAATAATTCCCGACTGGTTTGCTGAAATGAACATGTCCCGACCAAAAATTGAACACATGTCTGAAAATTACTTTTTTCCACTACTTTCCCAGTACAGCTTAAAAGGGATATAGGACAATAGTTGTCACACAGGTTCTCGTCGGTTTTTTTGTGCAAAGGGGTCACCTGAGCTTCTTTCCAAATATACGGGAACTGTTTTTGATGAAGAGATGAATTGAATATTTTAGTGACAGGTCTATAAATGATGGGAGCAGCTTCTTTCAAAAGCCTTTCACTAATCCCATCCGGACCAGTTGCTTTAGTAGTATTTAGACTTTTGAGTATGTCCAGTACTTCACTTTCAGAAATGTTTAAACCTCCGAGAGTATTTCAGGGGCGATCAGGCGGTTAAGGATTTGTTATTAAAGATGATTGAAGAGTGATTTGACTCAAGAAATACGAGTTGAAGATTTCTGCTTTGGAAGTGTTATCAGGCACCTGTTTGCCATCACATAGTAAGGAAGGTATATTCTGACGATGATTTCTGTTCAAGAATGTCTGACAGTTTTCCACCACACTTTAGTTTTGTTATTAAAATTTTTCAAGGATTTATTTAATTTACTTGGCTTCACGGAGATGTTGGTACTCGGCTTCAAAGAGATGTTCCTGATACAGGCTATGAAGCCGATTATAAGTGGCCCAAAGTTCAAGACCATTAGGTCCGTGTTTACCATCTTTGGCTTTGGAATACGCGTGCATCACTTTGCCCCTATCACAGCGCAGAGAAGATGTGTGGACGAATGGTAACTTCTTTATTAGGAATACATTGTTTGGCAGCTTGCAGAAAGCCTTCAGTCCATAACAGACAGCATTCATTTATATCGTTGGATGAAAAGAAGTTGTCCCAGTCGATTTGACTTAAATATTCTCGAAAATGATTGAAGTTTGCCTGTTCATATAACCATATAAATCTTTTATACACGGGCTCAATTTTGCGTCGAAAATTAATATTGACAGACACGACGCTATGGTCACAATTAGCAATAGGTGGCAAAACCTTTGGTTCAGAAATAGAATGCGGGATGTTAGAAATGACCTGATCTTAACAACGAGACGTATTTTCAATTATGCGGGTAGGTTCATGAATATGCAGAAAAAAGAAATTCGTATTACAAAAATAGTCAAGCTTTTAACCTGGTGCAATGGAAAAGTCGTCATTAGGGTCCCCTGTTATGATCATATTATGGGTACCAGTAGTTTTTGCTTGGTCGAGACTAGCTTGAAGCTTGTCCCAGAATGAGCCAGGGGAGTCAGGTGGCCTGTATAAAACTCCTAATAAAAAATTGTGGTTATGTAGTTTAATCTCAGCCCATAATAATTCCAGAACCGGGCCTTTCCAAGTCTTGACGCCTAGTAGGTATAAAGTGCTGGGATACATATAGCCCAACACCCCCGCCTAAACCATTGGGGGCGGTCCTTCCGCACAATATAATGGTAACCAGATAAAATAAGATCATTGTCTGGGGTATATGGTGTCAGAAAGGTTTCCGAGAGAGTTATGAGATGATAATATTTAGCAATGTCTGCGCGAATACACCTCATTTTATTTTGAGACAGACTACGGACATTAATGTGACAGAGAGTAGTATCACAAAACTCATCAGTTGGTCCAGGATTGAGGGGAATGTCTCTAGCCAATAAAATTAGAAGTGGAGACATGACAAGTAAATATACATCAATGTTTGAACATTTACGATAAAGGATTGAATTATAAAGGTATAATACGAGTAATCTTTGTTGACTGGCGTGACTGAAGATGTTACTTATGGAAGCTGCAACCAAAACATAGAATAAAGAGTATATTAAGAAGATTTCAGAATTTGAAAGATAAAAATTGCACATGAAGTCCTGGATAGCTACAGACAAGTGATGTAAATGCACATGGGGAGAAGAACATAGAGTATTTGCTTACAGACCCTTAATTTACCTAACGAAGTACCAAGTAAATGATGGCAAATAAATGAATGTTTCAACCACAAAGACGTGAAGCAAACGTGGTAAATTAGTAAAAATTGAAGGTAATTTGTCAGCTTACTATAAAGAGTGACACAGTTTCCATGTGTGCCGGTAGTTAGCCAAGCATGATTTGCGTCCATGTGGTAAAAATTTAAAACGTGGAACATAATAGGTATATAAGCAAACCAAGCCCCAAAGCAAAATATAATAAAATACAAGTAACAGCGCGACACCAGGTAATAGCAAACAAAAGAAAAAAACACTCGATTACTAACATTTTACAGCATATACGATTACTTGTAGACATTTGGAGAACGTATTTATATAAATATTGCATAAACACGCACAGGAAAAGTTAAAGTACAATATGTTTCGTACGTCAATCAATGAGATGTGATTCGGGTTATTACTACATGTGAAAGCATTAGCACACCGGTACCTTATTTCGCATGGAGGACATTTCTAATTACAGTGCACCGCGTTGTAACATTTACCTAATAAATGTAAAGATACAAATCACATTTGAAAATATGAGATACCAGCTGACAAAATAAAGTCAAACGTTAAAGATTTTCACACAACATACACATCTTAAGGACGTATTTAATCGTCTCAGTACAATTGCTAAGGAAATCTAAGATACATAAGCTGGTATACTTCAACAAGCTGTGAATATGTTTGAAGGCCCCAACATTAAGTGACACAAAAAATGCTCATAGAACACAAATCAAACTAGGAAAGATGATTTGCTGCATAGCAAATCAGTGTGTGTGTCTTCAAAGCATGTTGGTATGGCAATGTACAACTATTCCATAAAACAGGAGTAGAAGTTTGAATGGCATCTCTATCTATTATAGCTTTGAAGTTATTCAAGATTTAAAATTTTTAATGGTGCTTTTTTACATAATTTATATTGCTGCAACTTTTATTTTTAATTCATTAGGTGATTAGGTGCCAATGGTCAACAACCCCCTAGTAGAAGTTGGAATGACATCTCTATTATACTGTTGAAGATATTCACGATTGAAAATTTCAAATTCAGAAAGAAAGAAAAAATGAATGAAAGAAAGAAAAGAGGGAGGGAGAGAGAGAAAGACAGACACACAGAAATAAATAATTAAATAAATAAATAAATAAATAAATAAATAAATAAATAAATAAAGAAAGAAAGAAAGAAAGAAAGAAAGAAAGAAAGAAAGAAAGAAAGAAAAGTGTGTGTTGACACACACACACTTTAATGATAGAATGCATGAGCAGGGATCTTGAGCATTTCCTGGACTGTGTAATTGTATATAAATAATGTAGCTCAAAATGTTTTCTTTAAGAGCCACTGAGTTGACTGGTGTCCAGAAAGAAAACATTAACTTATAATTAAATTAGCAAACAGACATAGCCATTCACTCAATGCAGCCAATGTTTATATGACAAAATTAACTCATTCAGTGATGAACCCAAAGGATATGCTCTTTGCTAATTCTTTCAAATTTGCATTGCTAATACAATGTGTGAAACAAATAAAAAAGCCCAGAATATCACAAATCATGAGCAGATATTATATTTTATTATGATTGTCAGAAATTTTAAATCAGAACCCCCTAATTTAAAAGAAAAGAATACTCAGTATATCCCTTTGATACAAATTTTACTGACAGTAAATGAAGACTTCTGTCCTGAATGAGTCGAGGGTGCCGCATTTTCAAAGGGTCATTTTGATGTCACATCTTGCAAAGTATATACCAGGATTATGGCTTGTTTGCAGTTTAATTGAGATGTGACACCCCTGTAAAAATGTCCCACAGGTCTTACATGTTGATAAAGGCTGTGGATTATGAGTGAAATCTATTGGGGGTAATAAAATACACATAAACTTAAGGAGGAAAGGGTAGGGTTTATTTTGATGTGGTTACACTTGCCAGGACTTTGGAATAAGCTGGCCATTTGATACCAATCATTCACTGTCACTGGTCATGTGTGTTTGGTGGGGTGGCAGACACATAGCAGGGCCAGCTCCACAGTAAAATGGTGTCCCTGTAGCCGGATTATTTTGTGAAAAATCCAATTATTTGACGCTACAAAAGTGAAAATAAAACCCATATAAATGTCTACAGCAGCACCCTTGTGGACCTGTTTACAAACACCACTAATTATAGCAGCCGGGTTGAGTGGCAGGGCAAAGAGGTCAGTGATAGGCTGTTTGGCCCACTAGCACTGTGGTCACAACTAGTGAGACGGCCCCCAGAGCTCAAGTTAGGTGGAATGCACTGTATAGTATATAACATATTGAAGATTTAAAACTTTAATTAGCCCTCATTTGCATAATTTTAAAAAGCATGACCTCTCATTATAAAAAGGCCAGACTTTATCTATAGAAGTATAATTGTGCCAAGTTTGGAGTTTCTGCGTGTTATACTTTTCAAATGAAATGTCGGACAAATTTGCCTGTAAAGAAAGAAAGAAAGAAAGAAAAGAAAGAAAGAAAGAAAGAAAGAAAGAAAGAAAGAAAGAAAGAAAGAAAGAAAGAAGAAAGAAAGAAAGAATTCCTAGAAAAACAGAAAAGTGTGTGCTGACACACACACTTTAACAAACAAAAATATAATGCAATACAGCGTCAGCATACTGTAGGTTGTTGAGCCTTGAGTCGGATGGATGTTTGGAATGTTTTTGCGAATCGGCTAAAACGAGTATCCCATAGGCTGCCTGATAAAAGAAATATGATAAATTGTGCAAAAGTATAAATTACAGAAATGGAAAACTATGGCAGACAGAATGCTACCATCGTAGGATGCAAAGATTTGAATAATATTCTAATTATATACATACCAAGTAATAGAAATGCGGCCTTACAATTACATTTGTGGTTTAAACATATTATATTTCACTTGAAAATGGATTAGGAAACAAGTTTAACAAAGCTTACAATTACATTTAAGTATTATATTTGCGAGGCCCACCTCAGCATTACATCGTATCACATACTTTACCGGCATGAAATCAATAAATAGAGGACAGTTACTTGGAATTCCAGGAAAGAGTAGTTGGCTACCTGTGCCCTCAGCAAGGCGAGGTTGGAGCCGTAATTTGGAAGAGGTACCGCCCCAAAACGCGAACCGTATGTATAAAGCAATTTTCGAGTTAAATCATGAGTGCGTTGCTGCACAATCGCATATGCGATGACGTATAATCGGGCATACATTTAGGAATAATTAGCTGACGTGTAATACAGATAATACAATAGCAATATCGAAAGGAGTACTACTATCGTAAATGGAGAAAGTACGCGATATGTTAATAACATATATATATATATATATATATATATATATATATATATATATATATATATATATATATATATATATATATATATATATATATATATATATATATATACTATATATATATAAATATATATATATATACACTCTATATATATATATATATATATATATATATATATACACTATATATATAAATATATATATATATACACTCTCTCTCTCTCTCTCTCTCTCTCTCTCTCTCTCTCTCTCTCTCTATATATATATATATATATATATATATATATTAAGAATATGGCCTTACAACACATGTGAATGTACTTAGGAGGTCACAATTCCAACATGGATACAAAGGGAGCTATAGGTACATCATCACACAGTTGAAATACAAACATGTTGGACAAGTGTTAAATAATACAGAAAACGTGACCCATACTCATAAATTCCAAACCCAACAATGACAGCAAAGAGATTCCAGAGTTACCAAAACATCAATATCCATCCTCCAATACCAATGTGAAGAAACAAATTTCAATCCTGACTTCAGACAGGCAGTCACTCATAAAAGACAACTGGTGGTTTTAAACCGGTCCTCTGAACCCTTGAAATATTCCCCACCGGCTACAGGCCACAGTGTTTCCAAAATGTATAGGCCTAACCACTCAAAACCCAAATGTTCTTACTTCTGCCCATAATAAAACGAGACCTGGCAGGCCTATCACCTTTCAGTTCTCCTGACTTGTCAGTCGGCTGAGTTTATAACAAAAGAAGAAAGTAGAAAGTAGAAAGTAGGCCTACGTCGTTTTTGTGATATTTATGAATCTGGAACATTATAAACATACTTTACCGCCATTATAACTATGAGTTAATGTAACTATGGTGAAATTGGAAGAGGTAACCACAAGCAGAATAATAATCGTTAAATTATTTGATATCTTGGTACCATCTCAGATATCTGAGACAAGGAATACTGAGATTTTCAGAATTCCCTGTCACAGGAGATATGGGACGAAAAAAAAGTAACAATGAGTTGTGACGCTTGAAGCTTCGACAAACATTGGACTGCGGACTGCAGCGAGATAGGAACACCAAGTACATACATAAATGTATGATATTAAATAAGTATGTATGTGTTTGAGTACTCCATACAAGAAAAAGTACACATTGAACATAAATTGAACATTTGCAAACCACATAGCCATAGCATCTAAACACAAAAGATTTTTTTTTTAATTAACAAAAAGTTAGAGTAAAGCTGATCCTGTTAACAGCTGGTAAAATCGCAGATCATGTAGACCATATCTATGTGTAGACCAAAGTACTATCCTATATGATTGTGGCAGATTTTAAAAGCAAGCTTGAACACTTTATCACGTAAATTGGATACTGGGCATACAATTAAGTAGATCCATGATCGCATGGCGTATATAACCATGATAGAAGTGTATATGGTGCTTCAAGTTAACAGTCTGGGCAGAATAATTACCGAGCGTGTGAACCACTTTACAGCTCAAGAGAGTCCAGACAATCAACACAATAGGCTTATTTTTGATAAAGAAGTCATTTGGCCGATCAGACGAGCATGCAATGGAATATACTATGTAACCATGGTGTAACCAAGGAGGGTAGATAATTGGTGAACAAAAAAATCTGTTAACGTGGAAGTCAAGCGCATTTACGTAATCCTTGAATAAAGAAGAGTCAGACATGTTTCTAAAATAGAGACAAATTGTCCAATAGAATGGTTCTGAATAAGATCCTGTTGGCCGCTTGTGAGTCTATTAGGTCACCTAAGTGGTTGGTTTACGGTATATCTCCAGGTCGCTTGCTCTCTTGACATCCTAAATTCTCGGAGAAGGATCGCCTGGACTATTCTGAATTGTGACCATAACCTTTCCATCAGTAGAGAAGGTATCCAAAATCTGCTTCTCTCTTTTCATTTGTCTAGGCAGAAAGGCTAATCTGCTTCTGTACTTTTTGATATCATCGGAAAGAAAGATGTTTGAGTTTTTCAACTTGGTGCGCACCTTCCACACCTGGGTTCTCTTGCAGTAGCTGACAAACCTGAATATAATATCACTGTCTGAACCTGTCTTGCCCAGATGATGCGAACGTTGAATATCATTAAGATTTAAATCCACACCAAGCTTTTGTCTGCACAAGTCTATCACAAGCTTATCGGTATCTTCCTTAACGCCAGGTCCAGTGTTTTCCTTTATACCTGAAACCCTAAGGTTGTGACGCCGCCAGTATTGTTGTCAGGCGTCATGAGAAAGATACAGTTCGGCCAACATTCGAGACTTTTCGTCAAGGGATTTTTGAAGTTCTTCTGTCTTACGCTGAAATCAAACTATCTTTAAATTAGATTTAGCTATACTGGCAGTAGTATTGGATATGATTTGTGGCTTGATGTTTCACCTTTTCCTCAAGTTGATCCAAACATTTTGTGATAGGATCGAGAACATCAGAAAAAGGCCTTTAAGTGCGGCAGCTACTCGTGTATCACTCAAAACTTCTGTAAAACTTCCAGGCGATATTGGATCTGATCTCAAGCAGGAATAAGTCAGACTTTCACCTGTAGGTGTTGGAGAGGCCCATGGTCGTTTTATGGATTGAGAAACTTAGCCTGATTCGGATTCTATGTTGGCCATGTTTCCCTGTTGATCACCCATTGTCTACGGAATGTGTAAGTCCAATGTATACAAATCAGTATGGCGGGAACTTCAGTAATGTGAATCCACAAACAATCCTTCCAAATATCCCACCGTTGGTCAGACAGCCAGAGTTTTCTATCATAAAACACCCATATATCCTCGTGTAAATGTGAGTCTCACATTTAGAAAAGTTTGATCATCAAAGACGTCAAAAAAAATAACATTGTAAACCGGCCTGGTAAAGAGCTTTAGCACTGCTGACGCATGCGCACTCCTCGACAACTTGATGCTGCTCTTCATATACTTAAATACAGGATATCCCTGTTGTGTGTGACCATATGACAAAAATTTTCTTTTGAATAGGATAGCTTTACAATGCCCAAACCCTTAGGATTCAACTTTGCTGGTGTGTAATAACACAAATTTAGACTCTTGCTTAATGACGAACAATTGACAGGGAACAGACAATGCTCAGAAACATAGGTTGGCCTCCATGTGGAGATTGAACTGTATCCACCATATGGGGTTTATGGGATTATTTTTGAAATCTTGTCTAATAGCGTATCTCCTACGTAATTAGTTTGGTATTGACTGTTTGTGTTGATGGTATGCTGATATCCTATTCTGGTAACATTTGTATTGTCCTGTTTGTTTTGTATATACCTCTGTGCGTCTCCATGTTCTGGAGAACCCATTATATTGGTCAACTGATTGTACTATAGGGCTATCCAGATGAAATATATACGTTTAAACTAAACATCCGCCAACGATTATTCTGTTTAAGCTTTTGGCTGTTCAGCTCATTCATTAACACTACTTCACTAATGCTAAAGCTGGAACCACAAGAATTTGGCTGCTTTGCAAGAAGAATAAAATTAACTGGACTGTCAACATTTGTGAGAAAAATAATTTTTCTCCCAAGCACCACTTTAATATTTTTGATGGTAGTTATCCCATTTGTTCATGCCAATATCCCCGGTGGTACTGGTTCACTTTATAACCCTTTAATTTTTGTTATTGGTTGTATAGTAGTCATCTATGTTGATACGTATCAAATCTATACTGTATAAGTACTTGGGAACCAAGTTACAAAGTCAATCAGTAGACTCATTGATATGTGCATATGCAATGTTTCACCGAGGTAATATGCAGACCCAAGCAAGGTTGTTTTGAATTAGGGTAGGATCATGTACATGAAATAGGCCAGCGGATCACCACGCCTACTATATGATTAGCAATTTCATTATACTATGTGTCTTTCAAGGTAGCGAGCTATCTTATTTCTAAGGTTGCCAATATCTTGCAAGCTTTAACAACACTCCTAGTGTTTTCTATATTTGCGAGGAGGGCCCACACCCTTATAGCCAATATAACATTAATATTGATAAGAAATAATCACATCGGCTACCATATCCATATATATGTCTCATATTATGTGTACAGTGCCTCTTCTAGGCAGGATCTTTCATTGATTGTCATTAACTCGGTATTTACTCCATATTCATACCAGAGCTAGAGATTCTATGCACTGTTTTTCTTGGAACGTGAATTATTGGCAGGGGTACACTTGAAACACGTATACATACTTTTCATTGGAGTGTCAAAATTCTTATGTAACAAGTTGATATATCTGGTTACAAAATTTGATAAATTGCTGGGTCTTGGTATTACGGAACTCAGTTACGACAATATAGAACAACTGGTTGTTAGTGCCTCTAAGGTGTCTGGGTATACATGAGACCTTCAAATGAATGAAATTGAGCGTTTGGGATGGTGAAATGCCAGCCTTGCCTTTATCCATGCTAAATAGTTTCACTGTCACATGTTTACTTCTATGCAAAACTTGAGGATAAACAAGTGTCCCTCTGTCAGTACAAGTTTTATGGTGTCAATTAATTAATTGGCTGTTAAAAGTGGTCAATAATGGTGATGTTTAGATAAACATTTACAGTCAAAGCCTCACTGGATGTGTTTTTATAGGTGAGCGGATTGTTTCACAGGCGACTGATTAGAACCATTATATTGTTTTTAAGTGTATAGGTCAAAGTTATGACAGAATTTAAGATATAATCATTTAGTCACCCTTCTTAATGGCTTGTACCACTTGTGAGTAACTAAAGTTAGTAAATCTTCTTGGTTATCTTGGTTGTGAAAATCTGGGACACAATTTTTACCAGACTTGGTAATTTTGAGACAGCCTCACTCAAAACTGGTTAGATGAATCTTTGTGAAATTGACGGCTATGTAAAAACAAGAGTATAACTTAGGTAACCATTTTTTGTTTCGCAATATTCCAATTTTAAATGCTATTTTTTGAGCTCCAAAGAGGAAAAATAATCAATGTTAAATGCAGATTTTCAAAATTCAATAACATGACAACCATTCCTTTTAACGGAAAACAAAAAAATAGCTACCGGTACCTAAGTTATACTATTGTCTTTACATGAGCATTGATTTCAAGCTTTCTCAAAGTGTTAATCAGAGCCCTCAAATAAAATTCCCCTCAAATGTTACAAATTAATCTTGGAATATTTACTGTTACATGCAAAGAAACTACACATATTGACAAAGCTAAAATGTATACATCGATGGACTTGCCACATGCAACCCCATTACCGGTAGCTAGTTTCATTTATATTTTCTGTTTATTCCCAATCCTACCATGAAACAATGCACTGTATATGGAATTTATAACTTGTTACGAATTCTAACCTTGAGAGGAAATGTTTCATTGTATGAACTCCGCACGTGCCATGTTTGCTCGGCAGGTTCGCTTATTGGTATGTCTAACTTTATTACTGTGTCTGCCGTTACAAGTGCACATGTGTGTGATGATCATTCCATTCCAGAGTTATCTGTACTCTTAAGTACGTTAAATAAACATGCTCTGAAGAGTCATTGATTTTATATTTTCAACAGGCAATGTGTTCAGCTAAGCCTGTGAGTACATGCATTGTTAATTATCTGCTTTACATACTTCCTCTATCATTATTGATACTTGATGAACTTGTGGATCTTATTATTTATGTACCATGTAAGTACCTATTTACTCACCCTTAATGTTTGTCAATGTCTGTTGCTTTCCAACGATCACGTTTCAACAGGTACACCCTCCGCTTGCACATCAACCTTCCTAATAATAGCTCATTCAGTGAACAAGTGTCCACCTATTTTCAAACATTACCTTTTCGCCATATTCTGTCCAACCGCTCGTCAATTAACGCAAATTAATATATACACTGTTTTTATACAAATTTCCCTTGTATTATATGGTCACATTCAATTTATTATCTTTTTTTCTGCAGAAAATGCTCCATTTTCACATTCTGCTTTTTTGTTCAAGTATTACCATCCCTAGTATTATTGTTCTATGTTATATTGCTCTGTATTACGTCACAATGGTACATCTTTTGGTAACTGTCAGTAAGTCAGCTACCTACTTTTACTGGCCTATGTGTATAATTCCTGAACATACAATATATGCAATCAATAACATTGGTTTTTTAACCCCTCGACTTCCTATGCAAACACTTAAAATAATTGACCACAGGGCATTGCTATACTTTATAAACCACCCTAATATAAGTATTAAATGCCCGCAAGTCAAACTCTCATACTCTTTTCTGTCACCGATGGGTATTAGTATCACTCAGTATAGAATAACTATTGGTCTTTTTTTATCAAGCCTACTTTACAGCCTCCCTTCAACTAGACTGCACTGTTGACGATCAAATAATCATTTCCCTTTGCATTGTAGCACTTTCACTTGCAAACATGCTTTTTAAAGGATTCCACTGTCTTGAACACATCATTTCAATTCTATCTTACGTCTTCTCTCTGTCTATTGATGTCCACCCGAATCCTGGTCCTAATACATCTTCTCAAAACCAGTTCAAATTTTGTCACTCGAATATTGGTAGCATAAAAAGTACTGGTAAAATTGAAGAAATTCAAATTCTAGCTCAATCTGAAAAACTTGATGTGATCACTATATCTGAAACATGGCTTCATGAGAGCTACCCTGAACACCTTTCGCTGATTGATAATTTCCAACCGCCCTTTTACAGACACCACCCTGCAGGCAGAGGTGGAGGGGTTGTCATTTGTAAAATCCTCACTTCCGTGCCGTAGATGCTTTGACCTTCAAAACCACAACAGCGAATGTATCTGGATAGAGATATCCACATTGCGTGGTGAATTCTTTATTGGAAATTACTATCGGCCACCTGGCCAGTCTGCTGAGATATGCGATGCCTTCCTCGAATCTCTGACTACTTCTGTGGTGACTGCTATCGAATTCAATCCATATATCCTTATTGTCACTGGTGACTTTAATGATAGGTGTGAAGACTGGACTTGCACATTCTGAAAGTGAACTTGGTTTATCTCTTGTTAACCTGTTATCCCAACACAAGCTTTCTCAAGTTATTGATGAACCTACCAGAACCAACGAATATTCAAACAGCTTATTAGACTTCATTATGAAAGATTCACCTGGTCTCGTCTTAGATAGTGGTATTCTTGCCCACGTCTCTAACTCTGACCATTTTGTGGTATACTGCTCCTTTTCTCTGTCCATTCTGTGGTATACTGCTCCGTATCTCTGTCTCATCACAAGGATACATCTTTCAGAAGGCCAGCATGGAACTACGAAAAGGCCAATTTCCCTGATCTTAATGCTGCCCTCTCCACAGCCCCATGGGACACTGGTCATCACTTAAATAGAAACCTTATAAATATCCAAAATTAGGAAAAATTATGGCGTGTCATCTCCAATGCCCTGAAATCTTTATCTGTTGTCTTCACTGTCAAAATTATTAAAGCTCACCATCCACCTCTTTATCTTGGTCAATCAGCTATACCTGAGGCCACCTCCTGCACCTTTTTAGGAATAACTCTTAGCAGTAATCTATCTTGGCATACTCACATAACCCATATCGTTAATGAAGCCAACCAGCGCATTGCACTCCTTCGCAGGTTTAAATTCAAACTTTCCCCAAAAAACCTGGGCAGGCTTTATTTCTCTATGGTTAGACCAATTCTGGAATGTGGTTGTGTCCTTTTCGATAACTATGGTCAAGGGCTGTCAGATTTATTTGAATGTATTCAGTATGACGCGGCCAAGATATGCACTGGTGCCCTAAGACACACTTCTCATATCAAACTTTTACAAGAACTCGGATGGCCTACCCTCGTTAATCATCGCAAATATTTTTAATTAATCTTGTTCAACAAAATGACCATGACCTTACTCCTTCTGATCCGACCAATCTCTTGCCACCTCCTAACTTTGGTCGAGCAACACGTCATTCTAGACCCAGACCCACCATCCAGAGCAGAACTCTCCGCTTTGACAGCTCTTTGCTCCCCGATACTATCAAACTTTGGAACAGCTTACCTATGGACATCAGAGATTCAATCTTGCTCCAAATCTTCAAATCAAAACTCAAGACAACCCTGCTGGCTGTGGCGATGTCCCCGACTTTTTCTCCTATAAGCTTCGTTTTTCTAATATCTGCCTAACCCAGCTACGGCTAGGCTTCTCCAGGCTTAACTTTGACCTCTGTAAAGTAAAAATAGTTCCAAGTGCTACTTGCTCCGCCTCTTTCCTAACTGAAGACGTTACTCATTTCTTTCTTTTTTTGTGCTAAATATGCCGTCCCTAGGAAGAAATTATTGGATAATACAATACCTCTTTTAGCTCTGGGTGTTAACCCTGACCTGATAATCCACATAGCAAAAGACTAATTCATATATTCCTCTTTGGCAGCAGAGCACTACTGGATCTTCTTAACATACAGATATATGACGCAGTACAAAATTGTGTAGTTGAAAGCAGAGGATTTGTTTTCTAATCCCTCCCATAATTATGCAGTTTTATTCTCTCCTCACTGTTAAGTCATTGTGAGCTGTCAACTACTGACCAAATTATATGAAAAACACACTCTCTATGCTGTATATCATATGACGTATAGCTATAAGTTAACCAAAATTATAATTAATTATAGATATTATTGATTTACTGGCGATTATTACGCCCAGCTTCTTTTGTCAATAGTGAATACTATGCCAAGTGTCATTACGTTACATTATATATTCTCAATCTAAGTCTTTCAATGTCCTATTGACTATTTTCACATGTGTACCTTTCTATGGATACATAGTTTGTAATGTCTTGTGCGTATTGTATATATATATATATTGTTTGTCTCTCTGTGCCTGGAGAACCCATTGTTATTGGTAATTTTGTACTATAGGGTAATCCAGTATAGATAAACATGTTTAAACTAAAAATATCTGTGTGCACTAGTAATGGTAACCATGTTTTTGTATGGAATTCTATTAGGCATCACTTATACACATATTAACACACAAGAACTCACATACTTTGTGCAACTGATAAGTTAACCGAGTATTTGTCAGGATTATGTTACAACTGTTTTTACCATTCTATTGTTGTTGTCCGGGGACGTACTCCAAATTGTGGGCCCGCAATTATTAACTGATTTGAATCTTTGTAATATAAACATACGTAGCCTTTCTAACCATAAATTGAGAGATATGCGAACTGCTGGTGCACCCACACACGATATTATTGCAATGACTGAAACGTTTTTGAACAGACGTAACTGAGTGTGGCAGATGTTGGCAAATCTGTCACCATGAAGGCCGAAGTTGGGGACGTTACCAGTGGCCAGAAGAGTAGTTTTTAGTTTGGACTTAAATATTTTTAGGGAAATCGAATCTCTGATGTCAGATGGAAGGTTATTCCACTGTTTAATGGAATCTGGAAGAAATGAGTTTTCAAGGCGCGATGTTCTACATCTAATGGGGCGGATAGGCTTTGCATGGTGAAAAGGACGACCAGCAGGGGAGGCAGGGGGAGACTGGATTAGAAAGGTATAAAGGGGTCAAGTTGTGGTACATTTTATAAAAGAGGACATGTTAAAAGTATTTACGTCTGTCTGCAAGGGTTGACCACCCTAGCTTACGTAGTAAGATAAAATATGAGACTTGTGTTTCAATGCAGCAGTGCATATCTTGGCAGCATTATATTAAACCAATTCAAGGCTATCAGACAGCATCTTACCACAGTTGTCGAATAATACGCAACCGTACTCAAGTATGGGGAGGATCATTGAACAATAGAGTTTGACCAGAGACTTGCGAGATAGTTTGTACTTAAACCTTCTGAATAATGAAATTCTTTGGCTAGTTTTATTATAAATACGTGTGACATGGGCATGCCAGGAAAGGTCAGGACTCATGGTGATTCCTAGATGTGTATGATTATCAGTGTCAGGTATCGGAGATCAATCTAAAAACCCATGTGGGTGGTGGGGTTCACGCGTTTTGCAGAAAAAATGACAGATAATGATTTAAGGGCATTGAAGATTACTCTCCAGAGTCTCCCTCAGTGGTGTATTAGAGACAGATTGGTATTTAGGTGGAGTGATGAGTCGACAGAGTTGTTGACAATTTCAAGTATGCTTGTATCATCAGCGAATAGACTTATGTCACATGTGAGATTGTCAACTAGATCATTTACATATACTAAGAACAAGAGAGGGGTAGGACCCAGGATAGAACCCTGGGGTACCTCGGCCTCGATAGGTAGCCAGGTGGAAGACCGACCATGAATAGTAACTCTTTGCAAGCGATTCGAAAGGTAGCTGTCAATCCAGGTAACAAGATGATCGGATAGGCCAAGCTGCTTAAGTTTAAGGAGAAGTCCATGGTGCCACACCTGAAGGCCTTTCAGATGTCAAGGAATACCATTCTGGCCTTTTGGGATAGTTCAAGTCCATTGCAGATGTTATGAAGAATGTAAACAAGTTGGTTGACTGTGGAGTCGTCTGCCTAAAAACCTGAATTTTTTGTTGTTAGGAGATCGTTTACTGTAAAATATTCGAAAACGCATTAAATACTAATCGTTCTAACACTTTAGAAACATAACAGAGTAATGATATTTACCTGTAGTTGCTTTTTATTTGTCTGTTGGATTTTTTTAAAAAAGGGACATATATTCGAACGTTTCCAGGACAAGGGAAAATAGCCTTGATGAAGGGAAAGTTTGAATATTTTATTTTGAGTACCTGGCCTGTCAGAACTTTATCGTATGTATGTTGCGCAGTTAGTAAGGTTCGATGGTTTTCACTTGTTACATGGACTTATCTTTTTTTAAATGATAGGTCCACATGGGATGTTTTTAAGACACATGTTGTACACCTTTAAAATTCGTTGTGGATATTGAAGGCAAATCAGGTACATATTCCATTTTTATTGCCTGTAGGCTTAGGTCAATTATTATTACATTAATACAAGTGCCTCTGGCTATGCCTAGGAAACAAGTTAAACTGACGTCCAAGGAGGTAATGCGAGTTTGTGACTCTCTGTTTTCATATGTATGTTTACATGTCTATGTATTTTCACCACTTGGCCCCTAGAGGGCGTGAATGTGGCAATAAAATCTTTTGTACCTTTTGTACCTTTGCGTAAAAGGGGAAAGAGCACCAACTTTTAACATGTTTCAACAAATGTCCAAGTTACCTAAGGCCTAACAAAAGTATGTGTGTGGTTTCAATACTTAACCCTACTGAAAGGCCCAACCCTAAATAAATTTTATAACGCATACAAATAGTTTCAAGCCACCCTTCCCTAATAAAAATTGATCGACCCTGAAACATTTTATCAAGAAAGTGGCCATTGTGTGCCGTCATTTTGCATTACAGTCAACTCAAACACAGCAGTTTATTTCAACTTGTCTGGAGGATTATTTTGGGCCGGGGAAACAGCATAGCTGCAAAGCCACGATTATTCAGTGAAACAACATAGCCCCAGCATAGCTGCATATTAAAGCACTGTTTGGTGACCGTTATGGTAATATTTCGTTAGGTTCCAGCTGACTGTTCTTCATGTTACCACGGCAAACGGTCGTTAACGTTGCTTTAAAACATGACTCACCATCTTAACTTTAACCTGCTCGTTCGGTTGTGTCTGAAGCAGTCATCATCGTTAGATATACATTGTAAATCCAAATGCGACACGATATCTTGGCATATCATGACAATTGCAATGAAATAGAAGATGAGATACACTTAATAACAACCTGCAAAAATTACGATCCTGAACGTCAAAATTTATATAGCACCTTAGATGATATTTTCCCTTCCTTCTCTGATTTAAATGACACAGATAAATTTGAATTTATAATGAATTTAGACGATAGTGATAAAATTGTTTCTGTGATGACTTTTTTCTCGGCCGTTGTTGACAAAAGGGGAGCATTTTAGTGTTTTTTGTTTGTTTGTTTGTTTGTTTTTTTTGTAGATTGGCAATTCTTTACGCCTTAAGTTCCTTGTCAAGATGCAAGTTTTCACTGTGGTATTGAGTATTTGTGTTTGATGTTTTGTTTATTTGTGCTTGTATTGTGTCTCTGTATCTATAGCAAAATATTGCAAATGTAATTGTGATGCAGCTTATAAAGTTCATTTCATTTCATTTCATTTCATTTCATGCATGCCTTGGTGAGCGCCATTTTAAACATGGCGCAATACACTGGGACAGTCAGTCACACAAACGAACATTTGATTTGGATATCAAAGTGAAACGCTGCCGTGTGTTTTCAGCACCAGTTGCAATGTGTATGGATGAAAGTGAACGAGGTGGGCTGAACATATTCAAATGTACCAAGTTTGCCCACGATCGTATTCGATTTCAAATGCTTGGCACGTTGTCTTGCACTCTTTGTTGACTACTGCGAGTACATTTATTTTCAAGGATATTATTAATTTTCCCTGTTCTTGCATTTTGGTCCTTTCACTGCGACATTAAATTCACTATTCTATTCATTTTTCCTATCAATGCCCTGTTCAGAAACATTTTTCACTGTGATCGTAATTTTTACGGCTTTGAAGCATTAATCAGCGAAATAAGCGAAATCTAGTGAAATTAAATGTGTGACAGTATCGTTGTTAATCATGGTCCGGCTTACACAGACATCGTTATGCCTTACGTACATTGAAATTTTGCTGGCTTTTTTCCGCTTTCATATCATTTGACTGACTGATGACTAAACTGTTCAGAAGCGGAATATGAGTTGCACGCAGTGTCATTAATTCTCGAGTGCTTTGGGGTGTAATAAAATACCACTCAATTCTTTTTCTTTTTTTTTTTCTGCACAAGCGGGTAAGGGATCCTGACTTATGCAATGGGTGGTCGGGATACCTGAACATGCCCCCGGCCCAGGAGTATGCGACCATTTTGGGCTGGCAACAGGGGTTCCAGTTACAGGGTTTTTGTTTTTGTTTTGTTTTGTTTTGGTTTGTTTTGGTTTGTTTTTTTTGTTTTTGTTTTTGTTTTTTGTTTTTTGTTTGTTTGTTTTTGTTTTTTTTCTTTTGTTTTTTGTTTGTTTGTTTTTTTCTTTTGTTTTTGTTATTGTTTTCTGCAAAAGTGGGCAAGGTATCCTGACATATGTAATAGGTGGTCGAGACACCTGCACATTCCCCTGGCCCAGGAGTATGTAACCATTTTGGGCTGGCAGCAGGGGTTTCAGTTACAGTGTCCTCTGATAGCGATACATATTTCCGTATATGTTGCTCGGGGCGTTTGTGTCTTCCTGGCCTATTGCGACCGTATGGCGCATCTGGTTTGTGACAATTTTATCAGAGAACATTGTTATATGACTACTCGCAAAGTAAGGAACGGTGTTCCGGATCTGGATTTGATTCGAACATACAAAGCAAGAACTGTCTAGAACAATATTTATTGCACATATCCGAGTACAACGTTTGTACCCAGGTATCCGTACATATTAAGAGTCCTTTACGAATGGGCATCCATGTACCTGGTAACCCTGTCAATACAGGATCTCCTGCCTTCCTCTGTTCCTTCCCTCCTTTTTCCGTTTTCTTTTGACAGGAGTTTCTGTCATTTTGTTTTTAAAGAAAAAACTGCATCTATGGATAAACTGATACACACTCGTCATACTTTCATTAATGAGTATACATATGCGTTCTAGGTTTCCTTCGCCTCAGCCAAAATATGTGTGCATTTCTTTACCAGTTTGCCATAAAATTTTAATTTTATGTATGTATGTATGCATGTGTGTATGAGTGTGTGTATGTGTGTGTGTGTGTATGTATGTATGTATGTATGTATGTATGTATGTATGTATGTATGTATGTATGTATGTATGCGGGCGCACTTGTGTGTAAAGTCGGTTAAAAGTCTACACTGAAAAATACAAAAAAATGCTTCTAAGCAAATCTTTGAGCTTGCAAAGGAAAGTTGTTGCCTTGTACGTTCAGTTTTAAGTTGGAAACACCACATGAGAGAAAAATGAAATTAAAAATAACTGTAAAGAATTAAGGCTTTTGCCATGAAAAAATGGGAAAAAAGGCAATGCCACGGAGAAAGAAAGACAGAATTCTTGATAAAACAGAATGTCGAGTGTCAGCAAACAAACAAGATTCGGTCATATAGTGAGAAACTGTATTAACTCTTTTTATTCCGACTGTTGATTCATTTATGGATCACTGTTGACACGACAACATGGACTGGTGACATAATGGTCACCGTATGGTAGCATAAAAGTATTATGTAGGGCATGAGTGTAAACAACAAACCCAAGAGATGTCATATGATTGGTTGCTGATGACAGATCATGGCCTGTTGTATGTCTGCTCTATCACACACATGTAAAAGTCTGTCATTGGTGCTCCTAATTTATTATTTCAACTCTACTGACCACACACGTTGTTCAGAGATTCCAGCTCTAGTGTAGTCTGTGTGTTTAGCTGTCGATAAAATTAATGGACAAAGCTAGGATGGGATGTCGGAGAGGCATAGCTATGCACAGTTTTGAAGATAGATATTCAACATTT
Organism: Hermodice carunculata; assembly: GCA_964020975.1. Classification (NCBI taxonomy): domain Eukaryota; kingdom Metazoa; phylum Annelida; class Polychaeta; order Eunicida; family Amphinomidae; genus Hermodice; species Hermodice carunculata. The sequence continues at coordinate 30,235,797 of OZ026618.1, forward strand.
AAATGTGCAAGTCCGAACAAAAGCTATAAATCCAAATTCTGAAACTTCTGTTCATGATTCACTGGATGCGCCTGCAGCACAAACGTATGAATTGAAGTTGAAACGACACCTCTACCAGTGATACTTTTGAAAATATTCAAACATTTAAACTTTTTTCAGTGGCCCTGATGAGCATAGATTAAAATTCAACAACTTTTGTTTGTGGTTCATTGGATGCGCGTACAGCACAAACCTATGAATTGAAGTTGGAATGGCACTTCTCTATAAATTAGTTTTAAAGATAGTCAAGATTTAAATTTTCAAATGGCCCGAATTTGCATCACTTTCTAAACTGTGTCCAATAAAAGACCCACAAAATTACCTACGGAAGAAAAAATCTGTAATGTAATACTCTCGAGGACAAATTCATTACTTAACAAACTGTCGATTATTCTGCTTACCCAAGCTTATTCTATTCCAATCATTAAAATATATTTTCGTTAAATTTGATTAATATTGAGACATTGGTGAATTCAAATTTGTTAATAAATCACAAGACACAGAATTTATGTATGGAAGTATAATCATGCCGAGTTTGGAGTTTCTGCGTATAATAGTTTTCAAATGAAATGTCGGACAAGTTTGTCTGTAAAGAAAGAAGAAACACAGAAAGAAAGAATTCCTAGGAAACAATGTCTGTGTTGGCACACAGACATTATTCCAAGAAAAACAGTTGGTCTGTGTTGGGACACAGACATAATCATAGAAAACAGAATGTAACTAGGAAAGGTGATTTGCTGCATAGCAAATCAGTGTGTGTGTCTTCAAAGCATATTGGTATGGCAATGTACAACTATTCCATAACACAGGAGCAGAAGTTGGAATGGCATCTCTATCTATCTTAGCTTTGAAGTTATTCAAGATTCAAAATGTCTGATGGTGCTATTTAGCATAATTTAAACTGCTACAACTTCTATTTTTGATTCATTTGGTGCGCAGTGGTCAACAACCCCCTAGTAGAAGTTGGAATGACATCTCTATCTATTATAGTGTTGAAGATATTCAAGATCGAAAATTTCAAATCCTGCTAATTAGCATAATTTAAATTGCTCTAACATTTGTTTTAGATTCATTACATGCACAATGGTCAACAACCCCCTAGTAGAAATTGAGATCACATCTCTATCTATGATATTTTGAAGATATTCAAGTTTTAACATTTCAAATGCTGCTAATTCGCAAAATTTAAATTGCTTCAACTTTTTCTTTAGATTCATTAGATGCGTAATGATTAATAGCCCCGTATTAGAAGTTAGAATGACATCTCTATCTATAATAGTTTTGAAGATATTCAAGTTTTAAAATTTCCAATGCTGCTAATTAGCATAATTTAAATTGCTGCAACTTTTGTTTAAAATTCATCAGATGTGCACTGGTCAATAACCGCTACTAGAAGTTGGAATGACATCTCTATCTATTACACTTTTGAAGATACTCAAGATCTAAAATTTCGAATGCCCCTAATTTGCATAATTTTAAACATCCTCATTCCTCTGTGTAAAACGGTCAAAGTCCTTGTATGGAGGTACAAGCATGCCAAATTTGGAGTTTCTATATATATAATAGTGTCCGAGAGAAGTGTTGGACGAAGAACAAAGAAGAAAGAAAGAAACTGCAAAAGAGGATTTGCTTGAAAGCAAATCTGTCTGTGTGCCTTCAAAAGTTGCAAATATTAAATGCTACAACTTTTATCCTTTGGTACTTCACATTACATTAAGCTTATGGCTGCATGCAAATTTCAAAGTCCAAATGACCTGGACCTTTGACCTTTACAGGTCACATGTAAATTGCACAGTGTTACAATACCCACAAATTAAGCCCAACATGAACCAAATTGGATGAAAATTGACCAAGTTGTGGCAAGATGAAACTTTCAAAGGGCCAAATGACCTTGACCTTTGCCTTTTTGAGGTTACATGTTCTTCTAAAAATGTCCAGTGTAGCAATACCTACAATTTGAGTCCAACATGATTAGAATTGGATGGAGATTGGCCAAATTATGACTGGATGAAAGGTCCACGTGACCTTGACGTTTGAACTTAAGAGGTCACATGTATATTTAAAAAATGTGGAGGGTTACAATAGCTACAATATGAGCCCAACATGATAAATATTGGATAAAAATTGACGAAGTTATGGTTAGAAGAAAACCACCATTGAAAGTGGCGTTTGACCTTGAAATGACCTGTGCCCTTGAGATGACCTCTACCTGAAATAAACGTTGACCTCAAAGATGACATTTTGGTTCAAAATTGACCTTTGACCTTTCTTTCTTTGTCGGCAAATTTGTCCGACATTTCATTTGAAAAGTATTATACGTAGAAACTCAAAACTTGGCATAATTATACTTCTATGGATGAAGTGAGGCCTTTTTATAATGACAGGTTATGCTTTTCAAAATTATGCAAATGAGGGCTAATTAAAGTTTTAAATCTGCAATATCTTATATACTATAAAAGATGTAGTGCCGAGTGTATCGGAGTTCGATCATATCAAGGCAAATGTCATCTCAAATGTCAAAGTCATGTTAAGGTCAAAGGTCATGTCAAGGTCAAAGGTCGGTTTTGGGTCAAAATGTGATTTTAAAGCCAAAATGTCATTTTGAAGGTCAAGGACCACTTCAGGTAGAGGCCATTTCAAGGTCAAGGGTCATTTCAAGGTCAAAGGCCACCTTTGATGGTGGCTTTCTTATAGTCATAACTGGGTCAATTTTTATCCAATTTTGATCATGTTGGGCTCAAATTGTAGCTATTGTAACACTGCATATTTTTGAAGTCTCGTCTTTTTATAATGATAGGTCATACTTTTCAAAATTATGCAAATGAGGGCTAATTAAAGCTTTAAATCTTCAATATCTTATATACTATAGTAGATATAGTTCCAAGTGTATAGGAGTTCGATCATAGCAAGGCCAAGGTCATCTCCAAAGTCAAGATCATGTCAAGGTCAGAGGTCATGTCAAGGTCAAAGGCTAATTTAGGTCAAATATCATTTTAAAGGTCAACGTTCACTTCAGGTAGAGGTCATCTCAATGTCAAAAGTCATTTCAAGGTTGAAGGCTACTTTCGATGGTGGCTTTTTCTAGCCATAACTTTGTCATTTTTGTCCAATTTTGATCATCTTGGGCTCAACTTGTAGCTATTACAACACTGCACATTTTGAAAATTACATTTGACCCCCAAAGGTCAAAGGTCAACATCATCTGGACCTTTGAAAGTTTCACCTAGCCATAACTTGGCCAATTTCCATCCAATTCTAATCATGTTGGACTTAAATTGTGGGTATTGTAACACTGTACATTTTTGCAATTTACATGTAACCTATAAAGGTTATAGGTCAAAGGTCCAGGTCATTTGGACTTTGAAATTTGCATGCAGCCATAAGCTTAATGTAATGTGAAGTACTAAAGGATAAAAGTTATAGCAATTTAAATTATGCTAAATAGCACCATAAGGAATTTTAAATCTTGAATAACTTTAAAGCTATAATAGATAGAGATTCCAACTTCTGCTCCTGTGTTATGGAATAGTTGTACATTGCCATACCAATATGCTTTGAAGACACACACACTGATTTGCTATGCAGCAAATCATCTTTCCTAGTTGTACTTGTAGTTTTGAATTTGCAAATTAAATTCTACCTTTTCATTTACAACGATCTACACAAACAGACCCTTAGTTAGATAAGATTACTGCATTTATAGGATCTTGAAACGTGGCTCAAGTATCATATAATATGTATATAGGTTAAGCTTGACAAGAATGCACCATGGCCCCGCTTGTTTGCTTGCAAGGTCCTTTTTTTCCCCCCCTTTTGTGATGGTGGTGTGACCTGTACGTTTGTTTGTTTCTCAAGTCTTCCCTTCTCTATGATAAACCCAATGTATTGTTATCCACACACCTGGTGTATGGCAAAAGGGAAAGATGGATCGTAGAGAGAACTTTATCTGCATGAACTTTACATGCAAAGTTAAACCCCAAGTTCGGTGAATACAGACTGAGAGCAAAATTCGAATGCAGCGAGCAACCTGCTTTCCATTGTGGCAATTTTTTTCGATCAGTGACTGATTTGTCACATGTAAACAGACTGATGTGAATGCAGAAGAAAAGGCGAAAACGTCACTGTGTAACTGAAAAGAATGATAAGGGCAAGAAAGGCCCCTGTTTGCCTGCTTCCCCCTCCGCACGTAACACGCCTTGTCCTGGTATATTTTAGAACAACTATTGCCTCCGATCATTGACTGCACAGTATTTAAATATCACTTTTGACTGTTACTACCAAAGGGCTACTGAAGTCCAATGACATACTTGCAATCTTGGGTTAAGGATATGAATAAAACTGATTGACATTATGAGAGTCAATATATCTTTTTTTAGGAAACACAACCTTCTATTTTATTTTGTAAAAAATAAGCCACTCCCATTTATTGGGGTTATGGGCATCAAGACCTTAATTAAAAACAGCCAAAGGCCTTGCGTTACTGTGGGCATAAAATACTTAAGCCTCAGGCGTTCAATGCGCAGGACCCAAAATCACAAAGTACTGACTGGTCACAGAAGATTCACGTCAAAGTCGCAGTATGACAGGCATAAACACAGACGAAATTTTGATGAGCCTGGGGCGATTCGGCCGTTGGCATTTGGTTACTCTTCTCAGCGCCGCTTTTTCGGCTGGGATCGTTTCTGCGTTTCACATGCTATCTATTGTGTATGTCGGTATGTATACATTGATCACCAGTGAATTGTAGTCGGTGCAAAACCCCTGAATTCTGCATGTTCAGAGTTATTCTTAGTTTATCACCGGTTCCCCTGTGTATTTTACCCCGGGCGTTTATCAATAGCTGTTTCTCCAGCAGTCCGTGCCTCTGCATCAGAAGCAAGTCAGGAATCTCCTGGATCACCCCTGGAAGTGTTTAAGTGCAGGCAGTGTTGTGAAGGAGATTGTAGATGAACGGTCCCTCAGAAAATGAAGTAAAACTTCGCATCAAATTCATACAGACATGGTCTCTGAAATAACCGTTTATTTACATGACGTGTTGCTTGTTTGTGTATATGTATGGCATAAAAAGAAGTTTATGTTATAGTTTGCTGGAAAACAAAGTATTGGATCTGTGTTTTTTTTTCTTATACATGTATCGGTATGTCGACGGTTGCGATACATATAGCGTTGTATTGATTGTATTGATCAGGTGACCTTGTTTCCCGCATATTCAGCAACTATAGATACGACCTTTTTTTCCCTTCAAAATTGTAGTGTTCGTGGGAGATCCATGCGTGACCATAGAGTAAAGCTCGACAGCCTTATGATCTGAAACACAATCCCAGCAGTCAGAAAACAGCTGTGTTCAAACAATTTTGTTGAAATATGATTATTTATTCACGTTGTTGCAGGTGAAAATACCGGTAGTCTATATTAACGAAATAGTTCAGAAAAACATTACCCATATGCATAAATTTCAACCCAACGATGACAGCTCGTACAGATCTGTTTGAGAAGTCATTTTTATCCTTCTGTCATACACCTATGGAAACTTTTCCCTTAGATACTCGGAATGCCCTTTCCCTGTCAAAATTTAAAAGAAACATACACACTCCTCCTTAGCGCCAAGTGAAAGACCCTTCCGTTCATTACATTGGTAAAAGAAAAGCTGCTGAAAAAAAATGCTCGACTATGCATGAGCCGCACCCAGCTTAACAAACATTTGTTTCAAATAGATGTTAAAGATTCGCCTGATTGTGTGTGCGGTACTGGTGTTGAGGTTGTTTTGCTTTTTTTTTCTTGTCCACAATATTTAATTCCTCGCAATAAATTACAAGCAGCTACGATAAATTTTACTCCCATCACACTTCAAACTCTGTTTTTCGGTTTTGCTGCCTGTGGCCTCGAAAATAATAAGTTGAAATTTCTCGCTGTCCAAGACTATATTGATGACACTAAAAGGTTGCAATTTGATATCATTATATAATTGTAGCACATAACCGGTCCTAATCATAAGTTTGTGATGGAAATAAGGGGCTCAGTAGATTCGTTTTATGAGTCCCCACGATCTGTCTTGTCTTTGTTATGTTCAATCCCTTCATTTATTACTGTTCAGTGTAGTTTCCGTTGTCCTGGTTTTGCTATGCTTAGCTATATCTATCATTGATAAAGAATAAAAAGCAACGTACACTATATACTGATCGTGGCTCGCTTCGTTTTGTCCTGTGATATTGTCTGTTTTGTCAAGAGGGATTAATATAGGGCTTGTCCTTCTTCACAAATAACTAATAAAATATGTTTAAACCAAAACAGGAAAATATGGACAGGAAGACAACCTGATCCATATTGCCCTATAGAAATCCATACCATCCTGGTAGAGTTTGGATACTACCTTTTTTTCTTTATTTGGGAGATCCCTTCCTTATTTCCATAGAACTGTGGGTCAGAGGTCAAGGACGGTAGCAAATGACATTTTTTGTCTGTACCCAGAATTGCATTACATTTCAAGGATTAGAGGGTCTAGCTCCCCGACAAAATATCCTGAAAAAAAGGGAAAGCAACATGGACGGTAATTTAATTCCATATTTACCTGTAAAATATTTGGATTTTATTACTTTATGAAACTAAATCCAAACTGCGTGAAGAATACTGCAACCCAGGCCAGCCTCCCTCATTGCCGGATCACTCATTGTGTGCTTCATGCACTACGAGTGATCCGGCCATGAACTTGGCTGTCCTGGCTTGCGGTATCGTAGACTTGGGTAGTTTTATTATTTCATACCAAGCTGCGCCGTGTTTTACTGCTTTATAGTAAGTGAAAGTGACACGAGTCACGAGACCATGAATAAATCAGTCTAAAGATAGCGGGGTTGGGATCGGGTGGGTGGGGGGTCGGGGTTGGTGGCTATGAGCATTTCCCACGAGGGAATAAGAACCTCTGCAGGTGTCCTGAAGGATAATGCCCGTATTTAAAATGCAAACAAGTACTGTGCTCCCCACCCCCACCCTCAAATGTTCAAGTGGTTCTTGTCTAGCCTCTGCCAGGAGACCCCCCCCCCTCTCCCCGGCAGAAGAGATAACCTCCAAGCCCATGAAGTAGCCATTGTTATAGCGAAGAGGAACTGCGGCAAATCCAGGCCATCCATGAGTGGAAGGGATGAGGTTGCTGTTTCCTCTGTCAGATTCTTCTCTTGTGTGTATGTTACACTACAGGACTCCGGTTTACAGCCATGTACCCCTGAGTGGGAAATGGGTGCTGTTTTCTCACCATTGGCAGCTTTGGAAACTGCAGACTACTGCCCAGTATGGTGAACTGGAAGGATCACCTCAGTATTCCTCCACTCAGCAGGTCAAGGAGACTCTGTCTGTTGATAAAATTCTTCTGCGGGGGATCACTAAATTCCTGTTCAGCAACAGTTGTTTAGGGACCTTGGCATGTTTGTAGCTGGTCAACCGCATTTGCAGACAGCTAACTGGGAGGTTTTGTTGAAACAAACTTCTCTCCCCATCAGTCTGAATTAGCACTAAAATGGATCACACATTACATAGACCATATTTTGAGCCATTCTTCAGGCATTTAAGGGGAATTTCAAAGGGAAAAAAATTAAGGTTGTGCTATGCCTCCCCAATGGATTTTCAGTAATTATCCCTCAGGACATCAGTTTTCGACTTTTATTTCGTAGGCCTTAGAGGAAAAGATTGTGAAAAGGGTTCAATTGAGGTAGTTGGGCCTGTTGGCGTCGACATGACCCCCCGCTTGTCATGCATGGTGATATGTATAGAGCCAAACAAGCCCCTTGATGTCATGATGAGTGGTTTTTTAATCTATGGACATCAGACAATCCTCTTAAGTTAGACGCATTGTCAGATCTTCATACCTGTGCCCCCTTGGGACCTACACGTCAGATTGCGATGAGAAAGCAGCATATGATATTGTTCTCCTTCATCCTATGTCTATCATTTTGGCCTACAATTTGAGGGGTATTGACTACGTTACCTGCCCCTCCCCTTTGGGTGCAAGGCGAGCCCTTATATTTATCAGCCATTGAAATGTTTTTACTCTAGAGGCATTGACACACTTCAATATATTGATGATCGTCCTGTAGGCCCCTAAGTACCCTTTGCTATCAATATCTTTTCTCAAAATGAATAGAAAAGCTAATTATCTCAGTTGAAGTACCCCTTAAATGCCTTAAGAATGCCTCAGTATATACATTCAATCTGTGATACATCCAGCCTTGCCCAGATCTTCACCCCTGTGCTCCCTTGGGGCCCATACGTCAAATTACGATGAGAAAGCAGCATGTGATATTGTTCTCCTTCATCCTATGTCTATTATGTTGGCCTACAATTTGAGGGGTGTTTACTATTGCACCGGTCCCTCCCCTTTGCCTGGAAGGCCAACGCTCATATTTACCATAAATGCAGGGCATCACATTGTTTTTGCTCTAGAAGCATTGATACCCTTCAATACACTGATAACCATTTTGTAGGCTTCTTTTGCACCCTTTTCCGTCAGTTTGACCTCTTTAAAACCAAAAGGCCCATGGTCTTTACATGTGCAATCTTGTCATTGGGGTACACCATAGCCTTACTTAAAGGTGCTTTACCTCCCATTACCCCCACCCCCACCCCCACCCATCTTATTCTTGAACTTGTTGCTGACTCTAAGATACTTAGCTTTTCTATTCATTTGGAGAAAAGAGAAATTTTTCGATATACCACTGAAAACACTTCAAAGATACATGGGCAAGTGTGCTTTTTTTCTTTTTTCTGTGTGCGTGCAGGTAAACTATTCACTGGTCGCATGACATGTGTTATCTCATTAGCCGAATGTAACAGTAGGATGGGCTTACTAACAGAGGAACTTAAGGATGAGATTAGACATTGGGAGTTCATTGACACTTGTTAAAGTGTGTGTGTCAGCACACACTTTTCGGATTTTCTAGGAATTCTTTATTAAAGAGTGTGTGTCAACGCACACTTTTCTGTTTTTCTAGGAATTCTTTATTAAAGTGTGTGTGTCAACGCACACTTTTCTGTTTTTCTAGGAATTCTTTATTTCTTTCTTTCTTTCTTTCTTTCTTTCTTCTTTCTTTTTTTCTTTCTTTCTTTCTTTCTTTCTTTACCGGCAAATTTGTCCGACATTTCATTTGAAAAGTATTACATGTAGAAACTCCAAACTTTGCACAATTATACTTCTATGGATAAAGTCTGGCCTTTTTATAATGTGAGGTCATGCTTTTGAAAATTATGCAAATGAGGGCTAATTAAAGTTTTAAATCTTCAATATCTTATATACTATAGTAGATGTGGTCCCGAGTGTATAGGAGTTTGATCATAGCAAGGTAAAGGTCATCTCAAATGTCAAGGTCATGTCAAGGTCAAAGGTCATGTCAAGGTCAAAGGTCACTTTTAACCAAAATGTCATTTTTGAGGTCAAGGTTCACTTCAGGTAGAGGTCATCTCAAGGTCAAAGGTCATTTCAAGGTTAAAGGCCACTTTCCTTGGTGGCTTTCTTCTAGCCATAACTTGGTCAATTTTTATCCAATTTTCATCATGTTGGGCTCAAATTGTAGCTAATTTAACCCTGCATATTTTAGAATTCATGTGTGACCTCTAGAGGTCAAAGGTCAAGGTCATTTGAACCTTTGAAAGTTTCATCCAGTCACAACTTGGCTTTTTTCCATCCAATTCTAATCATGTTAGTCTCAATATGTAGGTATTGCAACACTGCACATTTTTATAAGAACACGTGACCTTGAAAGGGCAAAGGTCAAGGTCATTTGGCCATTTAAAAGTTTCATCTTGCCATAACTTGGTAAATTTTCATCCAATTTGGTTTATCTTCGTGTCAGTTTAACTTCTACTAGGGGGTTCCTGACCATTGCGCATGTAATGAATCTAAAACAAAAGTTGTAGCAATCTGATTTATGCTAAATAGCACAATTAGAAATTTTAAATCTTGAATAACTTCAAAGCTGTAATAGATAGAGATGCCATTCCAACTTCTACTCCTGTGTTATGGAATAGTTGTACATTGCCATACCTATATGCTTTGAAGACACACACACTGATTTGCTATGCAGCAAATCATCTTTTCTAGTTTCTTTCTTTCTTCTTTCTTTCTTTCTTTCTTTCTTTCTTTCTTTCTTTCTTTCTTTACCGGCAAATTTGTCCGACATTTCATTTGAAAAGTATTACATGTGGAAACTCCAAACTTTGCACAATTATACTTCTATGGATAAAGTCTGGCCTTTTTATAATGAGAGGTCATGCTTTTGAAAATTACGCAAATGAGGGCTAATTAAAGTTTGAAATCTTCAATATCTTATATACTATAGTAGATGTGGTTCCGAGTGTATAGGAGTTCGATCAAAGCAAGGTAAAGGTCATCTCAAATGTCAAGGTCATGTCAAGGTCAAAGGTCATGTCAAGGTCAAATGTCAATTTTAAGCCAAAATGTCATTTTTGAGGTCAAGGTTCACTTCAGGTAGAGGGCATCTCAAGGTCAAAGGTCATTTCAAGATTAAAGGCCACTTTCCTTGGTGGCCTTCTTCTAGCCATAACTTGGTCAATTTTTATCTAATTTTGATCATGTTGGGCTCAAATTGTAGCTATTGTAACCCTGCATATTTTGAAATTTATGTGTGACCTCTAAAGGTCAAAGGTCAAGGTCATTTGAACCTTTTAAAGTTTCATCCAGTCACAACTTGGCTATTTTCCATCCAATTCTAATCATGTTAGACTCAAATTGTAGGTATTGCAACATTCCACATTTTTATGATAACACGTGACCTCCAAAGGTCAAGGTCATTTGGCCCTTTGAAAGTTTCATTTTGCCATAACTTGGTAAATTTTCATCCAATTTGGTTCATGTTCATGTCAGTTTAACTTCTACTAGGGGGTTCCTGACCATTGCGCATGTTATGAATCTAAAACAAAAGTTGTAGCAATTTGAATTATGCTAAATAGCACCATTAGAAATTTTAAATCTTGAATAACTTCAAAGCTGTAATAGATAGAGATGCCATTCCAACTTCTACTCCTGTGTTATGGAATAGTTGTACATTGCCATACCAATATGCTTTGAAGACACACACACTGATTTGCTATGCAGCAAATCATCTTTTCTAGTTTCTTTCTTTCTTTCTTTCTTTCTTCTTTCTTTCTTTCTTTCTTTCTTTCTTTCTTTCTTTACAGGCAAATTTGTCCGACATTTCATTTGAAAAGTATAACACGTAGAAACTCCAACCTTGTCACACTTATACTTCTATAGATAAAGTCTGGCCTTTTTATAATGAGAGGTCATGCTTTTCAAAATTATGCAAATGAGGGCTAATTAAAGTTTTTAGATCTTCAATATGTTATATACTATACAGTATGTGTCTGCCACCCCACCAAACACACACGACCAGTGACAGTGAATGATTGGTATCAAATGGCCAGCGTATTCCAAAGTCCTGGCAAGTGTAACCACATCAAAATAAACCCTACCCTTTCCTCCTTAAGTTTATGTGTGTTTTATTACCCCCAATAGAATTCACTCATAATTCACAGCCTTTATCAACACCGTAAGACCTGTGGGACATTTTTACAGGGGTGTCAGATCTCAATTAAACTGCAAACAAGCCATAATCCTGGTATATATTTTACAAGACGTGACATCAAAATGACACTTTGAAAATGCGGCATGCCTTGACTCATTCAGGACAGAAGTCTTCATTTACTGTCAGTAAAATTTGTATCAAAGGGATATACTGAGTATTCTTATCTTTTAAATTAGGGGGTTCTGATTTAAAATATCTGACAATCATAATAGAATATAATATCTGCTCATGATTTGTGATATTCTGACCTTTTTTATTTGTTTCACACATTGTATTAGCAATGCAAATTTGAAAGAATAAGCAAGCAGCATATCCTTTGGGTTCATCACAGAATGAGTTAATTTTGTCATATAAACATTGGCTGCATTGATTGAATGGCTATGTCTGTTTGGTAATTTAATTGTAAGTTAATGTTTTCTTTCTGGACACCAGTCAGTTCAGTGGCTCTTAAAGAAAACATTTTAGGCTACATTATTTATATACAATTACACAGTCCAGGAAATGCTCAAGATCCCTGCTCATGCATTCTATCATTAAAGTGTGTGTGTGTCAACACACACTTTTCTTTCTTTCTTTCTTTCTTTCTTTCTTTCTTTCTTTCTTTCTTTCTTTCTTTCTGTCTGTCTGTCTGTCTGTCTGTCTGCCTGTCTTTCTTTCTTTCTGACTGAATTTGAAATTTTCAATCGTGAATATCTTCAACAGTATGATAGAAATGTCATTCCAACTTCTACTAGGGGGTTGTTGACCATTGGCACCTAATCACCTAATGAATTAAAAATAAAAGTTGTAGCAATTTAAATTATGTAAAAAAGAACCATTAGAAATTTTAAATCTTGAATAACTTCAAAGCTATAATAGACAGAGATGCCATTCCAACTTGTACTCCTGTTTTATGGAATAGTTGTACATTGCCATACCAATATGCTTTGAAGACACACACACTGATTTGCTATGCAGCAAATCATCTTTCCTAGTTTACCATAGTTTTCCTGTTCATGGTTCTGGTGCTGTCCCTTGGAACTACCAAAGGGGACTCTAAATGTTCCGCATTACGCATCAGAAATCACGCTACAGGTGAATTAATGGTAACGTGAACAGGATACATATTAGTCTTCTATTCAAGCAGGTAAGTGAATGACGGCCCTTTATCTTCTACCACGGGTTCATGTTTGTACACCTGTCTGTCAATGTTTGGAAAACAGTCTCGTTAGTTAAAGTGTGTGTGTCAACGCACACTTTTCTGTTTTTCTAGGAATTCTTTCTTTCTTTCTTTCTTTCTTTCTTTCTTCTTTCTTTCTTTCTTTCTTTCTTTCTTTCTTTCTTTCTTTCTTTCTTTCTTTCTTTCTTTCTTTCTTTCTTTCTTTCTTTACCGGCAAATTTGTCCGACATTTCATTTGAAAAGTATTACATGTAGAAACTCCAAACTTTGCACAATTATACTTCTATGGATAAAGTCTGGCCTTTTTATAATGAGAAGTCATGCTTTTGAAAATTATGCAAATGAGGGCTAATTAAAGTTTTAAATCTTCAATATCTTATATACTATAGTAGATGTGGTCCCGAGTGTATAGGAGTTCGATCATAACAAGGTAAAGGTCATCTCAAATGTCAAGGTCATGTCAAGGTCAAAGGTCATGTCAAGGTCAAAGGTCACTTTTAAGCCAAAATGTCATTTTTGCGGTCAAGGTTTACTTCAGGTAGAGGTCATCTCAAGGTCAAAGGTCATTTCAAGGTTAAAGGCCACTTTCCTTGGTGGCTTTCTTCTAGCCATAGCTTGGTCAATTTTTATCCAATTTTCATCATGTTGGGCTCAAATTGTAGCTATTGTAACCCTGCATATTTGAGGAATCATGTGTGACCTCTAAAGGTCAAAGGTCAAGGTCATTTGAACCTTTGAAAGTTTCATCCAGTCACAACTTGGCTTTTTTCCATCCAATTCTAATCATGTTAGTCTCAAATTGTAGGTATTGCAACACTGCACATTTTTATAAGAACACGTGACCTTGAAAGGGCAAAGGTCAAGGTCATTTGGCCCTTTAAAAATTTCATCTTGCCATAACTTGGTAAATTTTCATCCGATCTGGTTCATCTTCATGTCAGTTTAACTTCTACTAGGGGGTTCCTGACCATTGCGCATGTAATGAATCTAAAACAAAAGTTGTAGCAATTTGAATTATGCTAAATAGCACCATTAGAAATTTTAAATCTTGAATAACTTCAAAGCTGTAATAGATAGAGATGCCATTCCAACTTCTACTCCTGTGTTATGGAATAGTTGTACATTACCATACCAATATGCTTTGAAGACACACACACTGATTTGCTATGCAGCAAATCATCTTTTCTAGTTCTAAATAGCTTCCTTGGAAACAGAACCACCAGATTTTGTTTGTCTTTACATGGGATGCAGTGACCCGTTTTGGCACTACAAGGGACTGCCGGCTTGCCAATGATTTATGGCCCATTCACTTGAAGGAAGTAGACACATTGATTCAAACTTTGCAGTCAATAGTAGATACACCCCAGAGAGGGTACTTGGCCTCGAAAAGGGTATATACGCGCCATGGAAATTCCACACCCTATGTTCTACATTCAATTTTTCAATAATTAAGGGTTAACATTCTACATTTTTTCGAAAATAGGGGTCAAAATCATGCATTTTTTCCAAGCCAAGACGGGGGAGTCAAAACTCGATATAATCATAAAAAAACGTTTGTTTTACATGCAGATTGTACGAAAGTTGACCTACTTGTAATCAACATTGGTGATGTGTCTTCTTTAAAAAAAAAAAACAGTCAAAATTTAGACAATACATCAAGAAGTGGGGGAGGGGGGGGTCAAAATTCTAGTAAATGGAAAGTAGCTGGCCATTCCCACAGCGGCTTTATACCTACCAACCAATGCAAAAGGAGTACCCCCCCCCCCCACACACACACAATAGAGTTGAAGCTTTGGTAGATAATATGGCAGTGGTCCGAGCCGGGGAACATGAGGGTGGATGGGACCCTGAATTGAATAATGGGTGCGCCCCGACATTTTATTTTTCCAGGATTTCTATCTCTTTTCTTCCCTTCCTTTCTCCCATCTTTCTTTCTATCTTTCTTTCTTTCTTTCTTTCTTTCTTTCTTTCTTTCTTTGTACCCTAATTGCTCTATGGAGCTTTTGTCGTACACTATTGTTTCAAAAACTATCAAGCTTCGTAAGGTGATTGACCTACCAATGGAATTGAGCATATTGTTTGGAGTTATCAGGGTGTTCAAAACTATGCCAATTTGCATTCTTGAAGATGTGTACATTTAACAAAAAACTTTCTTATGACATATGAACTAAAGCTGTAGCATTTTTAATTATGCAAATGAAGCAAATAGACTAAATTTAAGTTATGAATATCTTCAAAACTGTTATAGAGAGGTATCTTTCCTACTTTGAATTGTATGTTTTTGCCATTGGTGTACCCAATTAACCATGAACCAAAGTTATAACACTTTAATTTATGCAAATTAGTTGAATATACACATTTAAATCTTGATATCTTTAAAACCAGCATTGCATGAGATAGAGCTAGCTGCTGTTCCAATTTCAGTTTACAGGTTTGTCATATTACTGTATCAATGAACTACTAATTAAAAGTGTAGCATTTTAATTCATGCAAATTAGGTGCATACCTAATCCCAAACCTCTAAAATTTGAAAGTACCCAGACAGAAACTAATCGTCTTGTCTAGTTAATGTACTTTTCGTTTGCGCCGAGCTTTTCCTCTTTCAGTAAATTAATTCAGGACCTAACTTGCTTCAAAAAAGTTAATAGTCATAGCTCTAGGACAAGGGGCGCGGAGAGCTTTAACTTTCAAAGAGAAACTGTTACATGCATATAAGGCAGAAATTCGCGGCTGGTCCATATGTTTCAAATCTGATTATATGGCAAAGATGACACACATGTGACATTTCACCTTACGAGGTTGTGTTACTGCTGACTTTGGTGTCATAAAATCGTTAAAGTTAACAAAAATACTTCAGGCATCAAAGATACCACATTCATAATGCTGTGACAACTAACCTAGAAAAATAGGACTTTTTGTCGATCAATGTTACAAATACTAATAAAGAATGTGAAAAGTGGGTTTGACAACATTTTGCTTTTGTTTGTTTTTAGTATTTTATGCAGGCGTTTTCCAGTACAATGAAATATTTCATCCCACTTCTACCGTTTATTTCTGCACATTAATAGTCATATAGAGGAGCGTGAATTTGGTAAATGAACTATCCAGTTATTAAAAAAAAATATGTAAAACAGCACTTTGCCAAAGAAAATAAAGTCCAGAAAGAGTATATTTTTAAAGTATTTATTCCTTTAAACATTTCGTCCTTGAGAAATCATGCCGCTGGGTGAGCTGCTTACTTTAAACTACATGTTCATTTTAAGGTTATAAATCCATAAGTTGAGATATATAGACTTAGTCTAGTTGTTCTAGGAGGTTTACATAGTCCCCATTCTGCATTTGAAAAAATGTATACCTTTAGATTATCATATCTGTGTGCCAACACAGACATATTGTTTTCTAGGAATTCTTTCTTTCTTTCTTTCTTCTTTGCAGGCAAATTTGTCCTAGATTTCATTTGAAAAGTATTACACGTAGAAACTTCAAACTTGGCACAAGTATACTTCTATAGATGAAGTTTCGCCTTTTTATAATGAGAGGTCATGCTTTTCAAAATTATGCAAATGAGGGCTAATTAAAGTTTCAAATCCTAAATATCTTATTAAGTGCTGTGGGCCATTGCTCCGACTTCGAAATTATATTAGAGGTGTATTTCATAAATTGTCGGTCTGTGGAAGTGCCCTACCGTGTCAATGTACAAGCCACACCTGCTATAACATCACCCTGGGTCCTCGGTCAACCTTTTAAGGGGTTGCCCCGATGGCCTACAGGTCAGCGTGTTCGACTTTACATTTGGCTAGGCGAGTGTGCCGAAGGTAGTGGGTACGAATCACATACAGGTCGACATAAATTTATCGTATTTTTCACAATTATATACTATAGTAGATGTGTTTCTGATTTTTCACAATTATATACTATAGTAGATATGTTTCTGAGTGTGAAGATCATAGAAAGGCAAAAGTCATATCAAATGTCAAGGTCAAAGGTCAATTTTAGGTCAAAATGTCATTTTTGAGGTCAAGGTTCACTTCAGGTAGAGGTCATCTCAAGGTCAAGGGCCACTTTCGATTGTGACTTTCTTCTAGCCATAACTTGGCCAATTTCCATCCAATTCTAATCATGTTGGACTCAAAGTGTAAGTATTGCAACACTGCACATTTTTATAAAAACATGAAACTTCCAAAGAGCAAAAGTCAAGGTCATTTGGCCCTTTGAAAGTTTCATCTTGCCATAACTTGGTCAATTTTCATCCGATTTGGTTCATGCTGGGCTTAAATTGCGGGTATTGTAACACTGTGCAATTTTCATGTGACCTGTAAAAGTCAAAGTTCAAGGTCATTTGGACTTTGAAATTTGCATGCAGCCATAAGCTTAATGTAATGTGAAGTACCAAAGGATAAAAGTTGTAGCATTTAATATTTACAACTCTTGAAGGCACACAGACAGATTTGCTTTGAACAAATCTTTTCTAGTTTCTATACCTACTTGTTTAAAGATACTCCTGTTAAAAGAATGATTTTGCATGAGCCACAAGTTATATTGAAATAATATTGTATGGCCCCTTCATCTCTTGTATCTATGTCAAATGGAAGGAGAAAGAGAGGGAGGGAGCGAGTAAAAGAAAGAGAAAATTCAAGGGTGAACGAAATTCCTGTGATGACATACAAACATGAAAAAAGCTGCCAACTTCTCATAAATTGCACATGTGTTGCCTCTGACAGGTCATTATGTACAATAAGTGACGCTGATGATTTAACGAGTTGCAACTTGAGATAACGGTGGCAGTTACTGCCAAGTCTGACACAAATCTGGATAATCACATGTCGTGTCCTGTCTTCTCAAGTTCCCCCAAAGTAACCTATACTAACACCGGGGTAATAGAAACCTTGTTCACTTTGATAAAAACAAGGGTAAACTAGAAAAGAAGATTTACTTCAAAACAAATTTATTTGTGTGACTGCAAAGGAAAATTCTTGCCCTGCACACTCTAACTGAAATTGGAAAAATCTACACGAGGGAAAATATGCAATTTGAGAAAAAAACAATAGCAAAATAAGGCTCTTGGCATAAAAAATCTACAGGTAAAAAGGAAATTCCGGGGAGAAAGAAAAAATGCTTGATAAAAAAGAATGTCAAATGTCACCTAGCAAACAGTCACACTTTTCATTGCAACTTTGATTCATTAATGGGTCACTATTGACACTATGGCTGGGGCTGATGCCAAAATACCGTAAAAATGGTAGCGTAAAAGTGTCATGTCTGACATGATGATAGATCATCGCCTGTTGTATGTCTGCGTTACCACAAATGTGTACAACTCTTCTCTTAGTATTAATCCGATTTGCATAATTTCAACTTTACTGACAAGAGCCACACACTGATCATATATTCTGGCTTAATTGGCGTCTGAGACTAAAGCTCTGGACAAAACGGATCATGGACAAGCCTAGGATGTGAAGTCGGAATGCTACATCTATGCACAATAGTTTTCAAGATAGATTTTCAATGTTTAAATGTTTAATGTCGCCAAATAGGTATACGTGAAAATCCACATTCTACCATTTCTGTGTGTGGTTTACTAGATCTGCCTAGACACAAACCTATGAATTGAAGGTGGAACAAAACCTCCACCAGTAACAAATTCCACGACTTTTGTTTGTTTCATGCTCAAGTCAACACTGCAAAGAGAAGTATTGACTTTTCCAGATTTTAATATTGCTGTCCACTTACAGAGAACTTGTTGCCTGGCAACCTTCCCGTATCCTGAACTGCATATTTCAGCTACCAGCTCCCACACCAGACAAGTGTTTTGCTTAGCAAGCTTGCCACACCCTGAACTGAACTTTTTTTCTGCGACTGGATGTCCCGAGCAACCCTATATTTGTGGGGGGGGGGGGGGGGGGTGATGGGGGGGGGGGTGAAGATTCGAATGGCCATAGTCTGCATAATTTTCAAAATGGTTACTCCTCTTATTGAAAAGGCAAGACTCAATGGAGGCATAATCAAGTTTGGAGTTTCTACGTAAATAGTGTCCAAATGAAATGTCGGACAAATTGGTGGTAAAGAAAAAAGAAGGAAAGAAAGAAAGAATTCCTGGGAAAACGATATGTTTGTTGGCACTTCTTTCTTTCTCTCTTTTTTTCTTTCTCTCTTTCTTTCTTTCCTTTTATGTATACATAGAAACGTAGCCCGGAGTTTTTTCTGGAAAACCGCAGTAGCTAGAGACTCCAAATTGTGGCATGGGTATGCTGCTAGGCTTGGCATTTTGTGTTTTATAGAATAGAATAGAAGAAAATTGTATGTGTAGAGGAGTCGTGGTATTTTAAAGTATGCAAATGAGGCAAGTTTCAAATTAAATACAGCTGTAGCCATCTGCAAAGCATCACATTGTCATAAGTTCATGCCTTACTGTCAACAGTAGGTCACAGGTGAATTGAAGTTGAAGTATAAAAGTGTACCACAATTGAGTTTCTTGCCACGTGGGTCTAATCTTGTTTGCATGCAGACACTTTACCTCTTTTAGTTTTTTTTTCGCGGATTCTTACTTTCTGTCTGGCTTTTCATTTTTACCATCAAAATTTCCATGTCAAAAACATATATACTGCTGGTTTTCTTCTTTTATGCTTTCTGTAACATATATAGTGCCGGTTTTGTTGTTTTATGCTTTCTGTAGCTGTTCAAATTTTATTATAAAACTAGAAAATAAATCTGTCTGTGTGCCTTCAAAAGTTGTAAATATTAAATGCTACAATTTTTGTCCTTTGGTAGTTAACATTCCATTAACTTTATGGCTGGATGAAAATTTTTAAGTCCAAATGACTTTGATTTATGACCTTCAGAGTTCACATGTAAATTGCAGTGTTACAATACCCACAATTTAAGCCCAACATGTACCAAATGAGATAAAAATTGACTTAGTTGTGGCAAGATGAAACTTTCAAAGGGCCAAATGACCTTGACCTTTGCCCTTTAGAAGTTACATGTACTTACAAAAATGTGCGGTTTTGCAATACTTCCAATTTGAGTCCAATATGATTAGAATTGGATGGGAATTGGCCGAGTTATGGCTGGATAATCATTCAAAGGTCTAAAGACGTTGACCTTTGACATTTAAAGCTCACATGTAAGTTTTAAAAATATGCAACGTTACAATAGCTATAATTTTGAGCCCAACATGATCAACATACGGTGTAAATTGACAAAGTTATGGCTAGAAGAAAGCCACAATCGAAAGTGGCCTTTGACCTTGACATGACCTTGACATTTGAGATGCCCTTTGCCTTGCTATGATCGAATCCCTGCACACTCAGAACCACATCTATTATAGTATACAAGGTATTGAATTTCTAAAACTTTAATTAGCCCTCATTTGCATAATTTTGAAAAGTATGACCTTTCATTATAAAAAGGTAAAACTTCATCTAAAGATGTATAATTGTGCCAAGTTTGAAGCTTCTATCTATAATTATAGAAAAAGGGATTGACAAATTAGCTGGTAAAGAGAGAAAGAAGAAATAAAGAATTACTGGGAAAACAGTATGTCTGTGTTGGCACACAGACATGATAACCAGGCAACAAACTATCAGTTGTGAAAATACTAATTTGCTGTGAAACAAATCTGCTTTTCAAGATTTTAAAATTTCTGTTTTTTAAAAAAGTGACCCACTTTACCTCGATTTTCATTTGATGTGAATCATGAAGTTCGGGGAGAAAATAGCCATGCCATTATTTTGCATTCGGAAACTATATCAAGAAAATATCAACCTCGTTCCTCGTGACGTTGCATTCACTACTGGGCGCCTTTTGAGAAATCGTACTGAATTACGCCAAATTAGGTTCACCACCAATCGCTTCGGCGATTCATTTCTCCCGTCTGCTATCAAATTATGCAATAACCTCCCGGTTGATGCTCGTCTCACCAATTCCCTGCCGCAGTTTAAATCTAAATTAAATCTATTACTCTTAAGTGTTGACAAAAAGCCCACATACTTTAAACATGGAAGTCGTTTTCTGAACATATGCCATGCACACGCAGCTACGTCTTAACTTCTCTGTTTTAATGCCCATCTACATCATGTCAATATCCTTCCAGCCTCAACGTGTGAATGCTCTCATACCACTGAAGATACGAAACATTACCTTTTGTTCTGCCCCAAGTTCACTGTGCAAAGGGTCCGTCTACTGAACACTGTGTGTCACTTACTCGCTCCAGGTGTAAACCCGACTTTAATAGTTCAGTGCTCTAGTGACATTTTACTAAATATTCTCTTGAAAGGTAGTGAGGACTTGCCAGACACTGATAATGTTTTCATCTTTGATGCTGTTCAGTCATTCTTATCAGAATCTAGACGTTTTATCCACTAATTTAGTATATGATCTAATTATAAGTCTCCACTATCTGGCATCAATTGTATTATTCGTGTACAAGCCGTGAATTTAGTCTTCTGTTCTCGTCCAGTGTGTATTGTATATATTCCTGTGCGTCCTTTTATGTACTGGAGAGCCTCCAGATTAGTCTTTGTGTACTATTAGGCAATCCAGAGAAAAATAAATATGTTTATATATATATATATATATATATATATATATATATATATATATATATATATATATATATATATATATATATATATATATATATATATATAATTATTATTATTATTATTATTTTATTGAACCTCCGCGAACGAAGAAATTGAAAGTACATTCAAATGACTGCATCGAAATGAAAAGGACAGATAAAATACACCATGCAGAAAGTAAAATAACTACTGAAGTATGTAAAATGAGAGATACAAAACAGTCAAAGGGTACAAAACCAACATAGCTAATGCCATGCCACTGCATGGGGGAACATTACCATAGTACATATAAATAAAATGACACAATAAGACTCGGTAAAACATCGAAACTATGCCAAAAAAAATGAATCAATTATGTCATGTGGGTCCGCACAGAGGTTCGGCCGCTACCGCTGCCCCCCTCTGGCGACCCCAGGAGCACCTAGTCATGATATTGATATTATTTTATAATATTCAGTCCATGTTCCGGGAAATAAAAGTAAAAAAATATTATGTAATGCATCCTAGTTGGAAAATGATTTATTGGCTAAAGAATCAAGAAAACAATCCATGAGACAAACAACCACAACAAAATATTTTATTCAACATAAGCTGGCGGTGGTGGATGGACCGGGCGTACATCCTCGGGTGGCAAAGGGTCACACAACACAGCCTCCTCCGTGCATTGATCCACGTCCCGGGGCTGGACCGCATCGCTCAAAAGTTTTCTACCTGTTGCACAATTTGCCTGTAAACTGACTGCGTCTGTTTCTGTAGTCTGTTCGTCTCCCCTCTTTGCCAGTAGTTGCTTTACACTCCCTTTCATCCGCTTCTTCGTCCATTGATACCTAGGCATTTTTCAGTTTTCGTCTCCTCCACTTCCAATTGTAAAAATTCTCCAAGTTAACTGTAGGTTGTACTCGCTCAAAGCTTTCCAAAACACTGCAGGCCGAAGTACCAAACCATCGGCGTAATAAAGGCATTTTTGTCTTTGATCGGAGGTGATGAGAAGTGGGTGAGCTAATCCTGCCAGATGAGTACACTTTACCGAACAAACTGTCAGACCGCTCTCCGCTCCACAAGGCAGTCGCCATTTTTAAACAACCTGTTGCTTGGGTCAAGGTCAGGTGACTCCGCTAATCCGCTTACTATACCCTTTCGTGTCGGGCAGCGCGTGTGAAACCAGCCACAAAAAGCTGACTGCATGGTAGCTTTTGAAGGATTTGACTTCAAAAAGTCCTTTTTAAGCCACTAAAAGGCCGATTCTTTTAATTTCAAAGCCAGAAATGAGAGCCTCTACATGTTTGTAGTTTGTGCTAGAAACTTTGGGCCGCGGGAGTGAGGATTCTTCATGTAAGAGCCAATCAATGCTTCAAGATTGACAATCATGCCTTTCATCGCCATTTTCTCAAAAGCAAGTTTTTCATAAATCGATTAATTTTTCTGCAGGCGTTTCTTGAAAACGGATCAAGATATCGTCACAAAATAAACGGCTCTGACAAGATACGGATGTGCTCTAGGAAACGTATTTTTTTCATACCTTTCCAACCCTTCCTTCCGTGACTTTTGTGGCCCCCAAAATGAAGAAACTGTACAGTCTTACGGACCAAAATTAAAAATTGCATATTTTTTTTCCTATCATATTTTTTGTCAAAAGCAAGATACGTTTCCTGCGTATTGGTCTATAGTTTAATTTTCGATAGTTGTCAGTCAGAATAAAATAATATTTTATCAGAAATCCTTGCAAAATATGTGATTTCATACCCATTCACAAAACGGCTCCAAACAGCATCAAAATTAATTTCATGACATTCAAATATGATTCCTGATAATGCTAACATCTGTGACATATCGAAAATATATAGTTTTGCTGGTAACATAAGAAAAATAGGCAAGTTGCATCAGGTCAAAGTCGCGAGTCTGTGTTACGCGCTCGTAACGGTGCCGCCACCCCGCCACCTTAACATTTGCGAATAAATCGAGGTTCCTTATTTCAATTTGGCATCGCAAACGAAGTACGTGAGACCATTTCATGAAAATATGCCAATTATTGTCTAAAATTTCTAACATTCAGTACACAATTTACCTTATCTGGATGCAAACTTCGGATAATATTAGTTACACACTGGTAGACTTGGTAATACAGCAAGCATCTCCCGCGAAGGGAACTGGTATTACCCGAGGCGCCAGCCGAGGGTAATACCAGTCGTGGGAGATGTTCGCTGTATTACCCAGTCTACCAGTGTGTAACGAATTTATCCCATTTTTATGTAGTTTCTAACTTACTAGGGATCTTTCCAATCATAATGTGGGACCATTAGGCCTTAGGGCCTTCGGTTCTGTCATTTTGAAGTCTGCGTTCACCTGTCGGAGCGGTTTTCACTTTAGCCGCTAGGTGTCGCATGGTAATACTACAGTAACACCAACCCCTTGTGGGTAATACCATAATTTCAATTAGGTTCGGCAGGCATTTCATGGCTACTAACCAATCAGAAGCCTAGAAACTACATACAAAGGGATAAAGGTCAATATTCAGTGACACATGCAACATGTCGTTGTGCATATTTTACATTCCCAGCAAAGAATTAGTCAAGAGTATTTGTGAGGGTAGATTCATGTAAATATTCAAAATTATCAGCATCGAAACTTTTATCGCGCCGCAACACATCACATCAAGGTGTTAAGAAGACTAATCCTACGAAACAAAGGCGTGACAATTTATTGTACAAAATGTTGAAAGCTTTTGTGGTGTTCAGCTTTAAGGTATAACAAAGCATGCGTTCGGATGAGTGGCGGTTTTTCCGAACATCCGTCTGGATAAACGAATCAAAAAAAATATGACCGGATAATAGGGAGCAACACACTGAAACGTCCCCATCACTGATATTTGACGTCCCTATATACTTGTATTAAGCGTCCCCTTGCACGTATATTCTCCTGCCGTACTCTGTGTCAAGCAAGTTCTAATGCAAAAGTCGAATTTTAAAAAGAAGTTCGGTACAAAGATACATCATTTATCGTATCGACAAAATCAAAATACTCCAGATATGTATAAACTCACAAATTTTTAGGATAAAATTTTCGAAGTTTCTGACAAAAATTCATACACATCAGTTTGTAAGTACTTTCGGGAATAAGCAAAAAGCTATCTCAGCGCCCCCCAGCCACAGGTAGATTTAAGTCAAAGTTCATTTCACACGTGGGGCGTGACGTTCCCCCATTCAAGCTAGCTGTTAAGTTCCTGGATAATTTTCGCGTTTAAGAGACTCTGCACAGACTAATGATAATGATAAAGAAATAAGAAGGACACGCAAAAATACTGAACCTGCTTATTCCATTTTTTTTTTTACCTTGTACATTTCCTTATGTTTTGTTGTGCTGCTAAAGATAGCTGCGGAGTACAGTGTCTTTGACGTTGACTGTACTGGAGAAGTGAAGCAAGTCCCCATTTTTTATCCACAGATTATTTTTCACAAAGAAAAATAAACAACAAACAAACAAACAAACAAAAAACATATAAAGTTGGTCACTTTATAAGCATAGTATAATTCAGGTAACGTTGTCGTATTTACTACAAAATGCAATTTTAGTACTTTTTGTTCAAGACGAAGTTTTACTCTCAATGTCTCGGATGCTTGCAAGTAAGCCTAAATCTTTGTAACATGGCTTGTACCCTGTATCTCATTTCCTTCGTGTGGCTATAAGACAACATAGGCCTATGTGGAAGGAATAATGTAAAGATGAACAAACAAACAAATCAGAATTCAGCTTTTAAGCACACGATACACTCACACACACACACAGACATATATATGTATATATATATATATATATATATATATATATATATATATATATATATATATATATATATATATATACGTGCATACATGCATACATACATGTACATACACTCATACATACAATGCTTTTACTGCACATGATTACCATACCATGGAACAGCTGCCGGCTGGCGCAGGTAAATTTTAAAGAAGAGCGAAAAAGACTGGACGAGGGACATGCACGGGTTTCCATTCAAGACCAAGTTGAAACAAGTTCTATGGAAGAAGTGTACGTCTACATGACTCTAGAACGATATCGGTCTACGAGATATAGCCCCCCCCCCCCCCGTGCTCGTTATGTTACATTTATGATAGCTTGCGTAACGATACAGGAGTTTATATTCGTTCATTTAAATGCAAGAGACGCTGTACCTCTCGACTAATTGATACCCTTAACACTTTCTTTCTATGACTAGTTACTATACCAATACTTGACATTGAATAAACATTACACACACATTGCATGCCAATATTAAGGGTAGAGAGGCACGTATTTGAGGGATCAAAGGAAATCTCATAAAAAGTACTTAAAATGAAAATAGACATGCTTACATATTAATTTCCATATTCAACATTAATCGTAAAATGCGAATTTGGGTACATTTTTTATGAATTTTGCATACTAAAATCGTTTATATGTCTTTATTGTGCGAAAGAAGGTATGTTTGAACGCAAAAATATAAGTAAAGAATCCCATAATGCACAATTATTTTAGGTATTTTCATAATGTGAGCGACACATGCAGGAAATTATATTCCTTAATGACATGTCTGGTTGATTTAATCATTTTTGCTCTGCCCTGTGACAGAAATTAACTTCAGTTGTATGACCTCAGGCTGAGGTTTGACACAGACTACTTCAAATTCATTTTTGTCAGGTTGGCAAGTTAGTATGGTCGTTGCTGGTCATTGTGCCCTGCATCCGGGCCCCTTTGCTGCTGCCTTTTACGAGTTGAGATTCGAGGCCACTGTTTTATGGTTACTTGTGTCAAACTGCAGATTTGCGCATGTTTGTGTCACTAATACCTTTTTGTGTATTTTTTCTCAATAATTTCACGAAGTTAGTTGTGATGGTGGCACCAGCGTCTAATTCTTCTCACCACCAAAAGCAGACTGGGATAAATGTCAAGCCAATATGAAATATGAAAAGTTAAAAGACACATCTAAACAGTCAGTGACAACGGATGGAAAGCAACCTGGGTAACCAACTATAGCCAATACACTCACACAGTTTGCTGATGTGTGTGCCATCTGGTATTGATCTTAGAAGGCTAGACAGTGGGTTGGAATGTACAATGGTGGGAAACGGTTCACTGGCACACAGCTCATTTTTCATCTATTTCCCCGCAAAAGCTGGGCCGCCTGATCAGCTTAAGACAACCCCTTGGAGTTTGTACTGAAAGAACAAGACAGTCATGTGAGACTTGACAGCTAAATGAGAGGAGCCTTTGTTTTCTATGTAATAATTAAGCTTATTTTTCACATTATTATTTTATTCAGAAATGATCTTCTAAAATGTTGACAAAAAGATACGTGAGTGTGCTGCTGTTTTTACAGAACACCTAAACCTTGGTCAAAGCTAGAAAACGGGGATATGATATCCCAGAATGCAATTATATTACGCAAAGTGTGTGTCTTCCTGCTTCACGGGAGCAGTGTGTGCGTTAGGGCATTGTTATTTAAGTCTGTGTTTCTCACGTTCAGACTAGAAAAAACAACGATCGGCCAGCCGAAAAAGAAAATGCAAGCAATCGTTCTTGTGAACGGTGCTTTGACTGCTACACGCTAAGTCACAGTCTCCTGCAGGCTCATGTTGTGCCATATGCTGGTGTCAGTGGTGAGAATTTTATCCTGATTCAAGACAACGCAATGTTGTATGTTGCTGCTGAAACTTTGTGGACCTCTTAGCTTGGCCAGGGAAGGTGTGGAGGTGATGGACCGGCGAGCTTGCTCCACTCACCTTACTTAGTCCCATTGAGTACCTGTGGAGCCATTTTGAGATAGGTACACAATAGCACGAGAAAGTACGAGAAAGCACGAGAAAAACACTGCCAGCAGTTTATCGACAACACTGGTGGATATACATCCCATTGACTGAAAATCCTTCCTATGCAGTCACAGGACATCCCACTGGCCAGTTCAATGGTTTGATTTTTGTTTCCCGTGAAAAGTGACATTTTCCCATAAAGCGCGCTCTGTGATAATCCCCACAGAGTCTATTGAGTCCACATTGAATGGTATTGCCTGATGGATATTTTGGCAACATAAGGTAGAATTTATGCGCTAACATGTGTTGTGCAATGACCCCTAGCTTTCGTTAAATGGAGAAATTTGCAGAAAATTGAAACGATGCCTTAAGATGTGTCGGTTTATTTCATATGTAGACTTTTGAAAGTGGTGACTTCTTTACCCTGGTCAGCTACATCTTCTAGCTTTCTAGTTGATATTTTTTAATTCTCACTGATGCTCCTCCCTATAAGAGACGGGTGTAAAATATTCGCATTTACCTGAAATGTTTGAAGTTGAAAATGTGATTATGATAGAAGCAAAAATATAAGGGGAGAAAAGAACAACGGCTTGGAACAAAATGCATTTGGAAGTTGCTGACTTCTCATATTGAAAGCGCATCTATTTAATTATTATTATTATTATTACTATCATCATCATCATCATCATCATCATCATCATCATCATCATCATCATCATCATCATCATCATCATCATCATCATCATCATCATCATCATCATCATCGTCGTCATCATCATTATAATTATGTATTTTCCAGTTTTATTTTGCTCATAGCCTTCTCTCTATATTGTAATATAAATTTCTCAATGCCATCGCTCAATGCAGCTGGGCTTTTCATCCTAACGAAAGCGGTTTGGTTTACACTCAATATATGCAATTAAGAAAAAATAAATTTGCCCGAGCAAGATAACGTTCATTCCTTCACAGAGGACTTGACAGGGTTCAAGGGACTGCACAATATTATGATGAGAAGTCGCTTTGGGTTTGGAATGGCTAAAGTATTATGAAGGGGGGAGCTGTGTATTCATAGAAATATCTTGTCACATCTTTTGGCCAAGGTCCGTGTTTATCTGCCGCCGTTTTGGTAAACTCTTGTTTCTACACTTTGTAAATTAATACTTGTATGCATGTCATATATTGTAACTCTAATAATGAATGGAATATTGAAAATTTACACTTTAAAAGTTTTGAAGAATTGTATACAACATTCATATTTTTAATTGTTTATGCTTCGCCTGTTATAGAGCATATTGATAATGGGACCTCTTCAAATCACAGGCTGATTACTTTTTGGATAAAACCAATACCTTTGTACAAATACGGATTTTTGACAATCTTTCGGTGACTATAGGGAAAGTGGACCAGTGCATCAAATAATAAGCCTTTTTTCTCTCTACATCGGATATCTAACGAACCGTTTACTGTGAAGGTTTTTTGAAAAGTATTTCAGACATAAATCGCCCAAAAATCCGTTTTATCATAAAGACAATATGGTTTTTAAATGATAGCTCTGTCCAATGGGCAGCCGCAATGCACATCAACGAGGTCCTGTAAACGTATCTGGATATGGTTGAGACTGAACGTACCCTGAAGCGTGGGTTCTTGTCAGATTTCAGTGGTTTTTCCAGCATTTTCTCAACTGTAAATCAATGTTAGAATTAATTTAGTGGTCATGGCTGTTCAAGCTTGAAATGTTTTGTAATTGTCCGTCTGTCCTTAGGAGCTCAGGTTGGTCACCACTGCAAAATTCCTGATGGACATCCAAAGAACGTCGCTTTACCCATCGTCATCAACAAGGACGGACAAACGGAATATGACAAATGTTATATGTACCGAGACTTCAACATCACCACCAACGAAACTGTCAGCTGTACAGACGGATGGACCTATGATACATCGGATAGGTACACAATTGTAAATGAGGTAAAAGATAATCTTTTCATGCCCGCACCGGGTGAGGGGGTCATATAGATTTGCTCTTGTCCGTCTTTCCGTTCGTCCGTCGTTCGACATTAAAATTGTAACATTTGTGCCGCGTGTATCTCAAAAAGCATTTTAGGTACAGCCATGAAACTTTGAGGAAACATATCTCAATATATAGGTGTGCACATGGGGTTTTGTTTGTCTGTTGGATTAAATATACAGTGTTAATGAATCATTAATTAACTTAGGGAAAATGTTGATTCGACGTTAGACTAGACGCATGTGTCGCAAAACGTATTATTTCAGGTTCAGCCATAAAACTTGGTGGAAACAACTATCAATGTATGAAGGTGTGCACCTGCGTTTTTTACTCTTGAATTAATCATCTCGTGTTAATAAGTCATTAATTAACTTATAGGAAATCTTGATTCGACGTTAGACTTCTCACATTTGTGTCGCATGTGTCTCAAAAAGTATTTGAGACGCACCTATTAAACTTGTGGCGAACATAAATCAGTATATAATGATGTGCACCTTGGGTTTTGTTTGCCTCTTGGATTAATTATCTTGTGTTAATTAATCATGAATTAATGGAAATGCTGATTCGACGTTAGGCTTGTCAGATTTGTGCCTCGCATATCTCATGAAGTTATTTATACACAGCTATGGAACCTGATGGAATAATTAATCAATGTATGAAGATGTGCACCTGTTTTTTGTCTCTTGGGTCTCTTAATTAACCTCTGTTTATTTTTCAGTAATTAATTTTGTGAAAATGTCAATTCAGTGAAAAGTTGGCTCATGTGAAAGATGTGCCATGTGTATTTCACAAAATGTTTGAGGTACAGGTATGAAACTTGATAGGAGCATTAATCAATATGTGAAGATGTGCCCCTTGGGTTTTGTTTGTCTCTTGGCTTAATTATCCTTTCTTGATACTTAACTTAGTGAAAATGACAACAGTACCTAACATCGCAAACTAAGGTAATTTGTCCTCTGTCACGAGTGTACTGCTGCATAGTCAACACAGTATATTAAACGTACATGTTCTTCAACTGATTAAACGTGAAGTTACAGTGTATAGACTAAGTCAACAGCTTTCTATCCCAAATGCTAGCAGTGTGTCAAGGAATACTTTTGTCTAGATCAGTAATTTGAGAAATCAGAAACGACAGCTGTAACTGAAGTTGAGACTGGTTTAAATATTATGGGTCATATCGTATTATCAAACACAAATTATCGAGTTTGTCATGCAAGTTATGTGTGTATAATTATTATTATCCATCACAGGATACACACTATGTTTGAAGTCTTGTACCAATTAAAGTGTGTGTGTCAGCACACACTTTTCTGTTTTTCTAGGAATTAAAGTGTGTGTGTCAACACACACTTTTCTGTTTTTCTAGGAATCTTTATTTAAAGTGTGTGTGTCAACGCACACTTTTCTGTTTTTCTAGGAATTCTTTCTTTCTTTCTTTCTTTCTTTACCGGCAAATTTGTCCGACATTTCATTTGAAAAGTATTACATGTAGAAACTCGAAACTTGGCACAATTATACTTCTATGGATAAACTCTGGCCTTTTTATAATGAGAGGTCATGCTTTTGAAAATTATGGTAATGAGGGCTAATTAAAGTTTTAAATCTTCAATATCTTATATACTATAGTAGATGTGGTTCCGAGTGTATAGGAGTTCGATCATAGCAAGGTAAAGGTCATCTCAAATGTCAAGGTCATGTCAAGGTCAAAGGTCATGTCAAGGTCAAAAGTCAATTTTAAGCCAAAATGTCATTTTTGAGGTCAAGGTTCACTTCAGGTAGAGGTCATCTCAAGGTCAAAGGTCATTTCAAGGTTAAAGGCCACGTTCCTTGGTGGCCTTCTTCTAGCCATAACTTGGTCAATTCTTATCGAATTTTGATCATGTTTGGCTCAAATTGTAGCTATTGTAACCCTGCATATTTCAAAATTATGTGTGACCTCTAAAGGTCAAAGGTCAAGGTCATTTGAACCTTTGAAAGTTTCATCCAGTCACAACTTGGCTATTTTCCATCCAATTCTAGTCATGTTAGACTCAAATTGTAGGTATTGCAACACTGCACATTTTTATAAGAACACGTTACATTGAAAGGGCAAAGGTAAAGGTCATTTGGCCCTTTAAAAGTTTCATCTTGCCATAACTTGGTAAATTTTCATCCGATTTGGTTCATGTTCATGTCAGTTTAACTTCTACTAGGGGGTTACTGACCATTGCGCATGTAATGAATCTAAAACAAAAGTTGTAGCAATTTGAATTATGCGAAATAGTACCATAAGAAATTTCAAAACTTGAATAACTTCAAAGCTGTAATAGATAGAGATGCCATTCCAACTTCTATTCCTGTGTTATGGAATAGTTGTACATTGACATACCAATATGCTTTGAAGACACACACACTGATTTGCAATGCAGCAAATCATCTTTTCTAGTTCTTTCTTTCTTCTTTCTTTGTTTCTTTCTTTCTTTCTTTACCGGCAAATTTGTCCGACATTTCATTTGAAAAGTATTACATGTAGAAACTCGAAACTTGGCACAATTATACTTCTATGGATAAAGTCTGGCCTTTTTATAATGAGAGGTCATGCTTTTGAAAATTATGCAAATGAGGGCTAATTAAAGTTTGAAATCTTCAATATCTTGTATACTATAGTAGATGTGGTCCCGAATGTATAGGAGTTCAATCATAGCAAGGTAAAGGTCATCTCAAATGTCAAGGTCATGTCAAGGTCAAAGATCATGTCAAGGTCAAAGGTCATTTTTAAGCCAAAATGTCATTTTTGAGGTCAAGGTTCACTTCAGGTAGAGGTCATCTCAAAGTCAAAGGTCATTTCAAGGTCAAAGGCCACTTTCCTTGGTGGCCTTCTTCTAGCCATAACTTGGTCAATTTTTATCTAATTTTGATCATGTTGGGCTCATATTGTAGCTATTGTAACCCTGCATATTTTAAAATTTATGTGTGACCTCTAATGGTCAAAGGTCAAGGTCATTTGAACCTTTGAAAGTTTCATCCAGTCACAACTTGGCTATTTTCCATCCAATTCTAATCATGTTAGACTCAAATTGTAGGTATTGCAACACTGCACATTTTTATAAGAACGCGTGACCTCGAAAGGGCAAAGGCCAAGGTCATTTGGCGCTTTGAAAGTTTCATCTTGCCATAACTTGGTAAATTTTCATCCGATTTGGTTCATGTTCATGTCAGTTTAACTTGTAATAGGGGGTTCCTGATCATTGTGCATGTTATGAATCTAAAACAAAAGTTGTAGCAATTTGAATTATGCTAAATAGCACCATTAGAAATTTTAAATCTTAAATAATTTCAAAGCTGTAATAGATAGAGATGCCATTCCAACTTCTACTCCTGTGTTATGGAATAGTTGTACATTGCCATACCAATATGCTTTGAAGACACACACACTGATTTGCTATGCAGCAAATCATCTTTTCTAGTTAGTGTGTGTGTGTCAGCACACACTTTTCTGTTTTTCTAGGAATTCTTTCTTTCTTTCTTTCTTTCTTCTTTCTTTCTTTCTTTCTTTCTTTCTTTCTTTATCGGCAAATTTGTCCGACATTTCATTTGAAAAGTATTATATGTAGAAACTCCAAACTTGGCACAATTATACTTCTATGGATAAAGTCTGGCCTTTTTATAATGAGAGGTCAAGCTTTTCAAAATTATGCAAATGAGGGCTAATTAAAGTTTTAAATCTTCAATATCTTATATACTATAGTAGATGTGGTTCCGAGTGCATAGGAGTTCGATCATAGCAAGGTAAAGGTCATCTCAAATGTCAAGGTCATGTCAAGGTCAAAGGCCATGTCAAGGTCAAAGGTCAATTTTAAGCCAAAATGTCATTTTTGAGGTCAAGGTTCACTTCAAGTAGAGGTCATCTGAAGGTCAAAGGTCATTTCAAGGTCAAAGGCCACTTTCGGTGCAGGCTTTCTTCTGGCCATAACTTGGTCAATTTGTATCCAATTTTCATTATGTTGGGCTCAAATTGTAGCTATTGTAACCTTGCACATTTTTTAAATGTACATGTGACCTCTAAAGTTCAAAGGTCAAGGTCATTTGGACCTTTGAAAGTATCATCCAATCATAACGTGGCCAATCTCCATCCAGTTTTCATCATGTTGGACTCAAATTGTAGGTATTGCTACACTGGACATTTTTAGAAGAGCATGTAACCTCAGAAAGGCAAAGGTCAAGGTCACTTGACCCTTTCAAAGTTTCATCTTGCCATAACTTGGTCAATTTTACTCTGATTTGGTTCATGTCTGGCTCAAACTGTGGGTATTGTAACACTGTGCAATTTACATATAACCTGTAAAGGTCAAAGGTCAAAGTCATTTGGACTTCGAAATTTGCATGCAGCCATAAATTTAATGGAATGTGAAGTACCAAAGGACAAAAGTTGTGGCATATAATATTTAAAACCTTTGAAGGCACACAGACAGATTAAAAAAAAATCTTCTTTTCCAGTTTCTTTCTTTCTTTCTTTCTTTCTTTCTTTCTTTCTTTCTTTCTTCTTTACCAGCAAATTTGTCCGACACTTTTCTCGGACACTACTATACATAGAAACTCCAAACTTGGCATGATTGTACCTCCATACAAGGAGTTTGGCCATTTTAGAAACAGAAATGAAGATGTTTAAAATTATGCAAATTAGGGGCATTTGAAATTTTAAATCTTGAATAACTTCAAAGCTATAATAGATAAAGATGCCATTCCAACTTCCACTCCTGTGTTATGGAATGGTTGTACATTGCCATACTAATGTGTTTTGAAGACACACACACTGATTTGCTATGCAGCAAATCATCTTTGCTAGTTCTTTCTTTCTTTCTTTCTTTACCGGCAAATTTGTCCGACATTTCATTTGAAAAGTATTATATGTAGAAACTCCAAACTTGGCACCAGTATACTTCTATGGATAAAGTCTGGCCTTTTTATAATGAGAGGTCAAGCTTTTCAAAAGTATGCAAATGAGGGCTAATTAAAGTTTTAAATCTTCAATATCTTATATACTATAGTAGATGTGGTTCCGAGTGTATAGGAGTTCGATCATAGCAAGGTAAAGGTCATCTCAAATGTCAAGGTCATGTCAAGGTCAAAGATCATGTCAAGGTCAAAGGTCAATTTTAAGCCAAAATGTCATTTGTTAGGTCAAGGTTCACTTCAGGTAGAGGTCATCTCAAGGTCAAAGGTCATTTCAAGGTCAAAGGCCACTTTCGGTGCAGGCTTTCTTCTGGCCATAACTTGGTCAATTTGTATCCAATTTTCATCATGTTGGGCTCAAATTGTAGCTATTGTAACCTTGCACATTTTTTAAATGTACATGTGACCTCTAAAGTTTAAAGGTCAAGGTCATTTGGAGCTTTGAAAGTTTCATCCAATCATAACGTGGCCAATCTCCATCCAGGTTTCATCATGTTG
Organism: Hermodice carunculata; assembly: GCA_964020975.1. Taxonomy (NCBI): domain Eukaryota; kingdom Metazoa; phylum Annelida; class Polychaeta; order Eunicida; family Amphinomidae; genus Hermodice; species Hermodice carunculata. The sequence goes on from OZ026618.1 coordinate 30,270,407, forward strand.
GACTCAAATTGTAGGTATTGCTACACTGGACATTTTTATAAGAACATGTAACCTCAAAAAGGCAAAGGTCAAGGTCACTTGGCCCTTTGAAAGTTTCATCTTGCCATAACTTGGTCAATTTTACTCTGATTTGGTTCATGTGTGGCTCAAATTGTGGGTATAGTAACACTGTGCAATTTACATATGACCTGTAAAGGTCAAAGGTCAAGGTCATTTGGACTTTGAAATTTGCATGCAGCCATACGCTTAATGTAATGTGAAGTACCAAAGGACAAAAGTTGTAGCATTTAATATTTACAACCTTTGAAGGCACACAGACAGATTAAAAAAAATCTTCTTTTCCAGTTTCTTTCTTTCTTTCTTTCTTTCTTTCTTTCTTTCTTTCTTTCTTTCTTTCTTTCTTTCTTTCTTTCTTACTTTCTTTCTTTCTTTCTTCCTTTCTTTCTTTTTTACCAGCAAATTTGTCCGACACTTTTCTTGGACACTACTATACATAGAAACTCCAAACTTGGCATGATTGTACCTCCATACAAGGAGTTTGGCCGTTTTATACACAGAAATGAAGATGTTTAAAATTATGCAAATTAGGGGCATTTGAAATTTTAAATCTTGAATAACTTCAAAGCAATAATAGATAGAGATGCCATTCCAACTTCCACTCCTGTGTTATGGAATAGTTGTACATTGCCATACTAATGTGTTTTGAAGACACACACACTGATTTGCTATGCAGCAAATCATCTTTCTTAGTTACATGTTACTCTTTCCAATGCTAGTGGGGGCAATGACAGGTGGGTTATCCGTGTCCTTTGGACACTTATCCAGTTTTGTATGTTATCTTAGCTTAGTTCAGCTGACTCGTCAGCTGAGCTTATAGAATGGTCAGTCATCCCCCATCCGTCCGTCGCTCTTCGACGTCTGTTCACATTTACATTTTCGACTTCTCCAAAACCTATGACCAGATCATCTTCAAAGTTGATGGGAATGTTCCTTGGGCGGATCTCTACATTCGTTCAAATGGCCATGCACCAGTGATTTTAAGATTTTTCCTTCAAATTTTGTTTATTTGTTGGAAATCTTCAAAAGAAACCTTCACAACTGCTTCACGAAGTGCTTTGAAATTGTACTGATAAACTTATGAGGACCCCAAGACTTTAAATCGATCATAATATGATGCTGTGATATTTTCTTTAATTTTTTAATGGATTTTTTTGTTTAAGCTATTTTGGACTTTCTGGACTTTAAAACTGTTACTCAAACCATACAAAAACTTGGCAGCAATATTATATGGAGGGGCACACAAAAGACACAAAGAACACTTAAAAACTGAGAAAGTAAGGAAAATGTAATACATACTTGAATGGTGGACCATAAACGCGTTCTTAACCTGCCTGGTAATATGACAGAACTAATAGGAGCCATTTTGGTTTTCCGAAATGTGATCATTATTTCTCTCTCTCTCTCTCTCTCTCTCTCTCTCTCTCTCTCTCTCTCTCTCTCTCTCTCTCTCTCTCTCTCTCTCTCTCTCTCTCTCTCTCTCTCTTTCTCTCTATCTCTCTCTCTCTCTCACTCTCTTTCTCTCTCTCTCTCTCTCTCTCTTTTATTATTGTATTTTTAATGTGCACCCACATGGTACGAAATAAAGATATATATATATATATATATATATATATATATATATATATATATATATATATATATATATGTAATATACCTTGTAGAATGGCCAAACAAAATGTTCATTAGGTGTTGATTTTCCAGATCCCTTATTTTAAAAGAAATTTTTGATTCGGGTACACATCGGTCAATGCATACATTACTTTTGACTACTATGGATGTCAACGCGAATTGGCATTGAAATTTACATTCTTCTGAAACTTCTACCTCTCTAAAATTGGCAGGGACGTACCTTGGATGGGTTTCTTCTGATTTTGTTTCAATGATTCTGCTTCAGGTATTATGCCTGAACCAACACAAACACTCTTTTTCTGTGAATTCTTTCTTTTTCTCTCATTCTTTTTTCCTTCTTTCTTTTATTCTTTCTTTTCCTTCTTTCTTTCATCCTCAGCAAATTTATACGCAGAAACTTCCAATTTGGCATGATTACATCTACATAAACTCTGCTTTATTTATGAAAAGGGGCAACAGTTTTCAAAGTTGTTGAAATAATGACCATTTGAAAAATTAATCCTTGAATGTCTTCAAAACTATTATAGGTAAAGATGCCATTCCAATTTAAATTCATAGATTTGTGCTGTAAGCTCATCAAATAAACCGCAAACAAATGTTGTAGAATTTGATTTAAAACAAAAAGGCTGACGTGAAGGATTTGAATGTTGAATATATATCTTCAAAACTTTTATGCGTAGATGTGCAACTCCGATTTCACATCCTAGGTTTGTCCATCATCAATGTTGGCTAGAGCTAAGCTCTCAGACGCCCGCTAAAGCTAGGATCTCTGAACAATGTGTGGCCCTATCAGGAAAGTTGAAATAATGCAAATCAGGAGCAACAGTGACAGACTTGTAAATATACAAAGGCCTTGATCTGTCATCAGCAGTCAATTACATGTAAAGTGGAATCTCCCTATTAAGTCCGCCTAAGGGACTGGGAAACTGTGGTTTTAATAGGCGAGTGCTCTTAATCGGGCTATTATTGAAATGAGGATAAACAAAATTTGACTGTAAATTGGTGGTCTTAATATAGAAACGGTCTGTCGATGGAGATGATCTTAACCGGAGATCCTACCGTATATGTACATCACCAGGATTCGTCGTTACACTCATGTCAGACATAATACTGTTCTATTACCATAAAGGTGACCCTTGTGTCATCAGTCCAAGCTGTAGTGCCGACAGTGACCCGTAAATGAATCAAAGTTGCAATTAAACGAGTATTAGAACCAGCTAGAGGTTCACACCACATGACCAAGACTTGTTGTATTTGCTGATACGTGACATTCTGTTTACCAAGAACTCTTTTTTGCTGCCTGGTATCCCCTTGTTACCTGCAGATTTTTGTTCATGGGAAGAGCCTTAATTTGCTGTAGTTTTTCCTAAAATTTCATGCTTTCTTTCATGCAGCTTTTCCAATTTTAACTTGAATGCATTTGTCAACAACTTTACTTTGTAAGCGAAAGAACAGCCTCTGCTCTGCAACAAATCTTCTTTTCTAGTATATATACATGTATATATATATATATATATATATATATATATATATATATATATATATATATATATATATATATATATATATATATATAGGCCTATATATATATATATATTGCAAAATCTCAACAATCATCAATAATCTCTGAACTCGCTGGGAGAATTAACATAAAATTGTCTAGGGACACTAATGGATAGCTTTAGGCCATAATTTATACAGCAGGCGGCACCGCGCGACATCTTTCAAATGTTTATCGATTCAATGTGTGTTTTGGCTGTTTTTGACTCCTTCGCCAAAAACCACATCCACTTTTCACTCGGCTGACCTAACAGTCAACTGAGCTTATAGGATTGAACTGCCTCCTTCTTTCGTCGTCTGTCCATGATTACATTTTAGACTTCTTCTCCAAAATTGCCACTCGGATCCACTTCATGATCTTTTTGCCCACCAAGCTGTAGTCAAATTGATTTGATCTGAGTCTCAGGCTGAGTCTGAGTCAAACTTATTTGGAATCTTCCTAGGGTGGGTCTCTTCCATGATTATTTAAATCGTTTTGGGTTACTGGTTTATAACAGTTTTGACCTCAAGTGACATTGAAAGGTAAAACTGACACATTAGCATTTTTGCTTGGTAATATTGGATTCTATTACATAATTTAAAACTGATTGTAAACTGTATGAATGAAGACTGATATTGCAAACAGTGATGATGGTCTTAAACAGAGATGATCTTCATATTATGCTGAAGGTCATTGGACCATTCAATCTGTGCGTGCAAGGTCAGCTGAGCATAGAACTGTCACAGTCCTCTTGTTTTAACTCAAGTCCGCACAAAACACATGTGGAGAGTATCACCTCAGAAGGCATTGATTGCCTTGAACATGTTCTTGGGCGAGAAGAAGTTCTTTACGAGCTGGACAGCAAAGCAATGACATCCAGTTACTACACATTGTTCTCAGAGTATAGAGCCAATAACTTTCTTTCTTGGCAACTTTACGCCTTTTGGCATTCTCAAGATTGATGCAAGATATATTTTAATTTACATTGGCATCTGCAGCCTTACGTATACTCTTCTAAGATTTACATCAGGTACCTTTTAGAACGCGTGTTATTAAGATTGTTTAACGGACTATCATATTTTCTCCACACTTGACCATCGGCTACTGAATACATGCAAGTGACAGTCAGTCTGAAATACAACTAACTTTCATAGTTTAATGGAAGTAAGCCTACAGTCTAAATTATCAGTAGTATGAAGAAAAGTGTTACAAATTGATCCACATATACATCTAACTTTTCCCAACGGCAAATTAAAAATGTTTATAAGCGAAGCAGTTTTCAAATAAATACGAAACTGTGTGAGTGTGTAAAATCCCGAAGCGAGGCGAAGTGATTTTTATATGGTGCTATCAAGACTCACGAACGTGTTTTGCCCTCTGAAACAATCTCTTGAGATTTTTTTTCTCGTGGCAATACCTATTTGTAAAATTTTCAGTGGGATTTAGTTTGTGGCAGAGGATTTTTGTCGGACTTGTCTCATACCATTCTGGTATTAGGCGCAGGAGTGGGAGCTCTTCTGGCCACTTACCTGTCAGACCAATTCGGCAGACGAAGGATGTTTTTCATTTACATGGAGTTAATGGGCGCTCTTGGGACGGTGATAGCTGTAGTTCCTGTCTACTGGCTATTCGCTTCCCTACGATTTCTTTTGGGCATTTGTTGGCAGGTACAGTATATTTAGTCTTACTATCATCTGTTGCCGTCGGATTACATACAATTTTACTGTTCATTGTGCAGTGCTTTATGTTAACGCATTTTAGTCCCAATCGGGAATAAGGGCAACTGTCTCACACAGATCGTACATGCTATATAGACAATAGGGGGTCTATCACATGACAAAACGAAAGAGAAGCTGGCTCAATGTAGCATGTAACTGTTGCAAAATTACGAATGGATGTCAACTAGCCATAACCTTTAGGTAGAGTATAATCCAATGACAAAGAACTGTCGGGTGACATACTCGAATATGAAACTGGATATCCCCGTAGTTGAAAGTTTGTTTCAGTAAAACGTCCTTTTGTCAACTTTAAAACAAAATGCAACCAATACGTAGCAACTATTTTATTTGATTGACAACGTAAGCTAAAAATGAATTCAACTTTTTGAATAAAAATGCTACAAAGGAAAACGAGCATAAAGTCAAGCGTTAACTTTGTTGTTTGTTTTTGTTTCACAGGGGCTCGTTTTAAATCGTCTTGTTCTTATTACGGAAATGTATCCTTCTTCTCGTCGATCATCGGCCGCCATGGTTGTGTTCACGTCATACTCTATTGGAATAATGATTTTCAGCTTGTTGGCATACTTGATTCAGAACTGGCGTTATCTGATGCTGGCGATTTCCTTGCCGGAATTTCTCGTCCTTGCCGCATATTGGTGAGGTTTGAAATTTTCTCGTATAATCGTCACAGCAACAAGCCCCACCCACCCCCACCCCAATACCCCTGGGCGACTCAGACCAGTATAAAACGAGCCTACTTTTTAAGAGGCCACCTATCAAAATGCCGATATCTGATTAAATCGATGCTATGAACGTGCAGGTATTTTCCAAACTTTGGTGTTTTACACACACACACACACACGCACGCACGCACGCACGCGCGCGCGCATAGCCATCCATTGTTCAATCATCCATTTATCCTATGTTCTCCAAAAAACAGACACTTGGGCAATTGCTCTTAAAGTCTCCTTACCTTTAATTATAATAAATTTGAAGACTGAAATCTCACAAACGCATTTCACCAATTTTCATTCTCTTGAATGGAAAATCAAGCCCTTTCAATTGTTGCAGTGTAAGCTAAAAGAGATACTGTGCTGTGGTAACTCAGGGGAAATCGTTTTACGTACATGCAAGGTTAATTGAACGAAAGAAAAGTAGGTCCCTGTATACCTCTAGTAGAGGGCACTTTGGTCATGAGGGCTGACATTATGAATTTCCATGTATGTTTGAGGACACGCGCATGAAATACCCGTGTTTGTGGCACCGAACCACCTACATACATTATTACCATATACACAGGCCCAGGTAAACTCAGTAGTCGTAACTAAACTTCCAACTTTAGTAAGTGAAATGCCCAAAATTGTTGCTGATAAGATCAACACGCATTCGTACTCTGGTTTCTCCAAATATGTAAAATTATTTCTCTTAGCCAAAATATTCGGAAAATTGCACAATTTTAAAGTGTCTTGTCTGTAATACTTATATTTTGAATTATTTTTCTTTTGTTTCATTAAATTCAACATTAACTTTTTGTTATACTACTTCGGTGCCATATAGCCTTTTTTTTGTTACTGCAAACTGTAATCTTCCCTTAGGTAACCCCCGCGCTAGCGGATTGTGAATCCTTACTGGGGGTTATCCAGACTTTCTGTCTGATTTATCATTGTTTAAATGTACAATTAGGTATTTCCATGATCTGTGCTGTTGTGATGCAACAATTGTCATGTTTGTACGTATATATATATATATATATATATATATATATATATATATATATATATATATATATGTCAAAAATTGAGTCTGAGTCTAAAATATATTGTATGCACTATACTATTGTATATACTGTAGGAAAATCTTATTCATGTTTGCAAATAGATTATTTTGCATCAAATTTATTAAATTCCGATTTACAAGAAGTAGAAAATTTGGAACATAAGTGAATTGTGCAATTTAATCCAGATAAAACTAGTAGCATGATCGTATCCAGGAAACGTATTTAACAAACTATCCAGATTTGATTTTTATGGATGGAAGAACCCTTACAGAACGAATAGCAACATATGCAGCAGGCATTGGTTTTACGTTCAGATTTAAGTTGATCAAGTTATATTAATAATTTGGTGACATGTATGAAGATGGTCAGTATTATGAAGTATCTACAGTGTCGGTTAAGTGGACGATCTTTAGAAATTTTGTGCTTTTCTTTTATCCGTCCAACTCTGGAATACGGTTCTGTTGTGTGGGATGGGTGGACATCCAATGACTGTCACCGATTAGAAAAGATGAATTTGGCCGTTGCAAAATTAATTACAGGAGTCACAGTTGGGACTAATCATGATTTAATTTATCAGGAATCTGGGATTGAAATATGATCAGAAAGAAGAAGGAAGAATAGATTAATTATTTTGTACAAAATCTTAAATGGTGATGCACGACAGTATCTGAGAGATTTACTGTCAAGATCTGTTGGTTGGCAGAACCGGTACAATGTTAGAACTGGTAATAATTTATCTTTAATTCGAGCCTGGATCAATATGTTTAATGCATCCTGCTTACCGTCAGTTGATCGTCTTTCGAAAGGCTTACCGTCTGCCACTCGTGATGTTATATACACCCATTATTTTCCGTTTGGACCAGGCGAATGCTGTTTTACATGCGCGTTTGTGCATGAAATGTAGCCGTGCTTAAAGCAGACTTGTTTGAAAAGGATGTTGTTGACTCCCATATAGGCGTGCCTGTGGTAGTGCAAATGGGACGCTTTTCATTATTTTTTTGAGTGTGCAAATTTTAGAACAGATAGACTGCACAATATTGTAATACCTTTGGTGCCATTTACGGTCCAAGCATCACTGTTTGGTTGGAAAAAAGGCGAACTTTAAATGAAATAATTTTGCACGGCGTATATTCATATATCCAATCAGAAGGCAGGTCTGGGGCAGCCACATGATTTGTTAAAGTATCCATATGCCAGTAACGAAGTGCGTATTCACTATGGCATACCCTATTACTCTTTTATTCTATCAGTGATGTCTTGTCTTGTCAACAACTATCCTTGTGTGACTTTGCCGATCTGTCTTCGTGCAGTGATGTCCACTCTGGGTAGCAGAGTCTTTTTGTTGTATATATCGTCTAATTCTCTCTCTCTCTCTCTCTCTCTCTCTCTCTCACACACACACACACACACACACACACACACACACACACACACACACACACACACACACACACACACACACTCTCACTCTACCATGTGCGAACGAGATTTATATAAGGCTATCCTTTTTCCCAATCGCCTTTTCCGAAATATAAATATGTTTAAATCAAAAAGAGTTTCAACATGTTTTGTTTCTGACTTTTTCATCTTGTATTTTAGGGTTATCCCAGAAACAATCCCTTGGCTTCTGGCCGAAGGTCGAATTGAGGAAGCAGGGAAAGTGCTTGAAAGAGCAGCCAGGTGGAATCGAGTTGAATTACCAGAAAAATTTCGTCCCGAAAACCTGCACAAATTACTACCTGAAACAGGGTCAGAGACACCGGAAAAAGAAAACATATCTGATGGTAGTTGCTTACAGAGACTGAAACGAAGTCTGCAGAAAAAAAACAAAGCCCAAAACGTCTACCAGTTTACACTTCTTGACGTGTTCAAGTCGAAAATATTGCGAGTTTATGTCGTCGTCTTAGCTTTTCTGTGGTAAGTTGTCGTTAGTTCGTCATTCCGTCAGCTTCTTGTTTCCGTCCTGTAACAGTCCTGTACTCAAACGACTTTTGATTCACAGGCTGAAATGGTCCCCTGAGCTTCGAAATAATAATGTCCAAAGCATCCCTTTGTAATAATATCACAATCTTCACTTGCACAGTTCTAGTATTATCATCTTGGAATGAAAGGGGACAGGATCCACCATAACCGCGATCGCAAGTCAATTTGACCTTTCAATGGCACTCAAGAGCAAAGTCAACGACAACAAAAGGGAACCCCATTTGTACTTTCCTATTAGTGTTTTATGGTAAGCAATGGTCCATGATCCACCATTACCTAGATACAAGCCAACATGTAGCCACAGACCGCAGTTATAAATCCGTCTATTTTTCATAGTAGCATTTTTCAGTCTGAAAAATAAGCAGTTTGGTATTTTAAAATTCCATGAACGGCATTTAACAGATAAAAATGTCAGAAAAACATGGATGGATTTTTTACAATTCCCAGCTCGTTAATTTGTGATAATTGAAATATGAAACAACACCTGGATGTCAGCTTTATACAGGTGTATGAACTGTGCTATTGCCAGGGTCACATCATTGTCCTTCCCCACCATAAAGTTCCCACCTGGCCTGGAAGACAGTGCACCTATATGACCACCGATGAAGCAACTCTGCGATGCAGCAAACCTGACTTAGCTAACTTTATTCAAACAGAAGCTACAGCATGCTGAAAACACAGTATTTTCACAATTACGGGCTATCTCCGTTGGGATGAGCAACCAGCCAATCACAACTGTGTTCTGTAGCCATGTCACACTTGCTGCTGTTCCTGTTGTAACATGAACCCGGACCAATCATTGGTCATTCCAATGGTTCATGCCAGTAGCGCCGTGTAGTGAAGAAACACAGTGCAAATTGAGCCCAGGTACATTCCTACCAAGTCAGAAGAGAATCCAATATGCTGTTTGGGTGAAGTCGAAAACGGTGAAAAACGTAAAAAAAAAAAAAAAAAAAAAAAAAAAAAAAAAAAAAAAAGGAAATCATTAAAAAAGCTAAGAATAAAAAGTTACAGTGCCATCTTTCATACAAATGAGGTTAGATCTGGAGACTCCAGACGTGTGTCTATGCAATTTCCAAGCAATTACCCTTGTGCTTTTTTGGAGAAGATTTTGTACAGAATTTAGAAGAAAACGAAGCAAACAGACACAGAAAAACACCGACGAAATAGACTGGAGTATGACCATTTGAAAACGCTCAATAAAATATAACCCCACGAAGTTTGAAGTAAATTTGGCAGACAGTTTTGGAAAACTGTATTGAAAAATGCGTACAAAATCAGAGTTCCGCAGCACCACCACCTCGTTAATCACTTTATTTGACCCTCATACAAGGTACATTTCCTCCAAATTTCAGGACGATCTAAGCGGTGCTTCTCGCGAAGTCAAATTGGTTTCATGTACAAAATTATGTAAAAATAGAAAAAATCAAATCACCACCTGTTGAATATATTTAGGTCTAATGGTTCCCATAAGTGTACCAATGCCATTTCGGAGCAATTGGCCGAGTAGTTGACGAGAAAAGGATTTTGTAAAGAATTTGACGAAGAATAAAAAAAGGGATAAAAATCAATAAAAATCTCAAATTCATTGGAACACAACCATTTGTACAAACTTGGCAGAGATCCACCCATGGTTGAACCCCACCAAGTTTGAAGAGGATCTGGTCAATGGTTTGCCGTTGAAAGTGACAACGACGACGGATAGACGGACGGATAGACGACTGACAGCCCTATAAGGTCAGTGGATTTGTCAACTAGCTGAGCTGAAAAAAGACCGTTATGCCTTCTGTCTTTTGAGTATATGCTCAAAACTGGTAACCGGCATGCAAAAATATATTTCTGACCATACGTTGTTGCGCTTCTGTGTAGTTAAAGCTACGTATATTAAATTGCGCTGATAGTTGTTTCTTTTTAAAAAAAAAATATATAAACACTTGGACCACATATCATAGTCATTCATAGCTTTTTATATGAGGGTGTTTATTTGGCAGCATGATATTTTGGTGTGAAATCGTAGTGCATGTAATAATATAAATAATTCGTTGAACCAGAAACCGAGAAAATTAAATGAGTAAAACTCACGTGTTCATTTTGACACTTCAGGTTTGTCAACTGAAGATAAATTTATTAAAAATCATGTTTTTATTTTGTCATTTCAGGTTTGTCAACAATCTTGTGTATTATGGCCTGAGTCTCAATGCTGGCAATATTGGAGGGGATGTCTATCTCAATTCTGCTCTCATGGGTTTCGTAGAAATACCATCTCTACTCATTACCCTCGTTCTTCTGAAGTAGTGAGTGAACCTCACTTATTTACACACACACACACACACACACACATGTATGAAATAAAAGACTTTGCTGACTACACCATTTACAAACACGGTAATTTGTCAGTCAACAGAATAATGCAAGAAGCACATATACAATATAACACAAGGAACCTCATGAAATGAAATGAAAAGTTGATATATATATATATATATATATATATATATATATATATATATATATATATATATATATATATATATATATATATATGTGTGTGTGTGTTACGTATCTATTCTATTATCAATTTGCACAATAAATTAAAGGGATCCCCTTTTCTAGAGAATAAGAATATGTTTCTACTATTTTAATTTTATCTGTACCAACAGAACATAAATTTTCTGGGTCACAATCTGTGGTAGGTACAAGGAAAATATCGGTTATGTCATTAGATAAAACAATTATTTCAAATTAGTATATTTTGCAATGTAACCTTACGTGCATTTCATCTTCAATTTCACCACATATATGTATGTATGTATGTATGTATGTATGTATGTATGTATGTATGTATGTATGTAAAACGCGTGTGCATGTATCCCTACATTGACGAATTGCGCATGTTTTTTTTATTTTATAATATTATGTGTCAAAAAGTTAATTTGCTTGCGAAATATACTTTGAATAATCAATTTACAAGATCATCTGCAAATACGTATGACTTAACTTAACTGTCCCACATTGTTCCACAAATTACTATGTCACGTTGTATGTTTAGTGGAGTATATTTCGTTTTCTCTATGATTTTGCGCTTTCGTAAAATGTTGGGATGAAATGTATATGTATGTATGTATGTATGTATGTATGTATGTATGTATGTATGTATGTATGTAAAACGCATATGCATGTATCCCTAAAGTGACGAGTTGCGCGTTTATTTTTCTTATTTTATAATATCATGTGTAAAATTGTTAATTTGCTTGCGAAATATACTTTGAAAAATTAATTTACAAGATCATCTGCAAATACATATGACTTAAAGTAACTGTCACACACTGTTTCACGTATTACTGTATCGGATTATATGTTTAGTGGAGTATATTTCGTTTTCTTTATGATTCTCTGAAACAATGCGACCCATGGATCACCAGATCACGCAAGAGAGTTGCCCCCGCGTGATGGGTCTTTTGTTTAATTTTCATCGACGGGTCCTCTGGAGAAATGTCCGTGGAGGCTGCCGAGAGGAATCCAGGCTATTTATTTAATCAATATACTTGTACTCACAATCACACTTTCAATCTAGTCGTAGGCATATCGCTCATGTGAAAATATTGATCATTTCAAATTTCACCAATTTAGAGATTATCATCATCATCATCATCATCATCATCATCATCATTATTGTTATTACTATTATTTATGTTAATTTTATCTTTTTTCAGTATAGGCAGAAAGCCATACTTGCTTGTGTGCCATATTGTCATTGGCATTGTTATGATCATTATGGGATTTATACCAGATCGTACGAGTGAGTATGACGGGGTTTATACCAGAGCATACAAGTGAATACTCCTTGTCCTCTACTTTACCCACCCGACTCATAAATGTCCAGGCTCAAAACTTTGTCTGCTTTAATCTTCGTTGTGGGCCTTTATTTTCGTACGTGCCGAAAGAAATATGGACATTCGGTTTTTAAATGGTCCTCGTGTGGAACGTGTTGGGTAAAACATATTTTTCATTTCCAACAAGAAAAGAAAACAATCGGAAAACATGTCTATATGAATTCCTCTCGTAAAGAAAATAAAATTAAAAAATGCGTATACAAAAGTGTGTACACAAGTCACAGGACATTACTGTTACGTCATTATAAAGCAAAAGTGAGAATGTAGACGCCCCTAGACGTCACAGATAGCAGTCCGAGTAGGGAGAACGGCACTGACTGCAGCATGTGAACAATCAAGGAAGAACAGCGTTACTTTATTGATGTTGCTGTTGGCCCGCACAAGGTCACTCGTACAAAGGAGGATGACAATTATAATGACTGTGTTACAAGTAACAAAGAGTCACGGGCTGATTATGTAATCCTATACTGCCTCAAAAATATGTGAATTATCTGCTTTAGAACATTTTGAACTTCCATTAAGTGACTTATTTAAAGTGAAAGGAGCTGTAGGCATGATTGACACTTGCAAATTAGTTCGTTCAGTAATATAACTATGGCATTCAAAGAAGTAATAATACGAATTTGCCGTTCTTGCCCTTATTTACCTTTCGGTTTCCTAAATAGTATATTTTACATTCAAGAATTCGGTTCTTGCCCTTATTTACCTTTCGGTTTCCTAAATAGTATATTTTACATTCAAGAATTCGGTTCTTGCCCTTTTGACCTTTCGGTTTCCTAAATAGTATATTTTACATTCAAGAATTCGGTCTTGCCCTTTTTACCTTTCGGTTTCCTAAATAGTATATTTTACATTCAAGAATTCGAATGGGCTGCAGTGAATTGAACCAAGATATGCATAAAATTGGTGTTGTAAGTTCCCCTTAGTGTGCTTGTGGGGCAAGAACTATATTGCCTGAAAAGAAGCGAGTCCTAGTTAGAATGTTTGATAAGCATCAGAAGTTGATCCAAAGATACCAGTTGAGTAAAAGAGGAGAAACTTGTGATGTCCCATGTCATAAGACTCGAAAAGATAATGTCCATTTCTCTTGATAATATACCCATCTCTTGTCAACAGCTATACTATTCGACTGTGGAATATCCTGCCGCTATCAGTTAGTAGTTCTGAAGATTTGGAAACTTTTCAACGCCAATTAGACGACAAAGACAAACCGAAGGTTAATGTATTGTATATATAGTATGCTTGTTGCCGTACCCAGTGAGTCTCACACTCTACTTGTATCTTTCAGGCGGTGGGGTCTATTTGGTACCATTGCGAGTGGCCATTGCGGTCACTGGTAAGAGTTTCGTCGGTGCGTCCTTTGGAGCTCTGATATTATATTCGACTGAGCTCTATCCAACCTCCGTGAGGTTTGTACAAGGAATGTGGATTACCATTCTCCACATCCGCATAAGGGATCACAATTAGCAATTATATATGTGTACAGTTATATACACAATCCAATACACAACATTCTTGTGGGCTGGAAGTGTTTACGTATTTTTGTTGGATTGTATGTCAAAACACAATTGAATTAATTGGTTTCTTTTGCAGGTGAATCATTTAATTAAAGACTTTTCAGGGATATCAATCATTTTTAAATTTATTGATCTGCAAATTACAATGAAAACTGATGGGAATACACAAGTAACACAACTCCAGTCCTCATGTCCTCCTCCGGATGGGAAGAGGAACATTCCATTTCTGCCCTCCCACTGAAAAAAAAGGGTTTCTGAAGAGGATACATCCCAAGTTCAAGGGATTTATCTGGAATCCTGCTTTTTTAAATCCCGGAGCGAAGCGTAGGGATTTAAAAATGCAGGATTCCAGATAAATCACGAGAACAAGGGATGTATCCTTTTTATACCATGCCTTCTTTGTTTTCATGAATATAAATGCATTTTAAAATGTATTCACCAAAGCACATCAGTCCTGTGTTGAAATTTAGCCACGAAAATTAAAGCAGGGATATATGTGTAAGCAGGTGACATATATATCCCTTGGGAAAACAAAGGAGGCATGGTATAAGTGGCTTTAACTTTATTCACTATCCACGTTTTGTGATGCACGACAAATCATAATACAGATACATTCAAGCCAGGAAAGCTTTCTAATTTATGTGTGGCAAGGTAAAAAGGGTGTGTGTGTGGACCTTGTCATAGCCCCATCGCAGTGTTGAAAATCTTTGTAGCAAAATTGTCTTTACTTGTAGCATTCTTTCCACTTCTTTACATGAGCAACCCTTATTTTTGAGAATATTCTGTAGCAATTTTGAAGAGCTTTGTAGCAAAATTTTGCTACAATGCTCCAGCTGGACAGCCCTGCCATTGGCGGCTTGCCTCCAAAGCAGACCAATTTCCGTGATATTTATACTACACCTGGTCTGCCCTTCTTTGACAGGACTTTATCTATACTAAGGAAAAGGGCAGACAGGATTTTATCCATAGTAAGGAAAACTGTGCTTGGACCCTCCCCCCAGAATGAGACATTAATCAGGAAGTTGATCATTATCACCTTGGCCGGTAGCAGCCTCTGGTCCCAAATGTGCTGTAGCCTGTAACCATGGCAACCATACTTAGCCAATTAGAAAACAAATCACTTTTCCAAGCTAAAACAGTGACCTTGTCAAACAAGGGCACGCCACACCACATCCCAGCGGAGTACACCTGGCACGGAGCTTGGGTTTGCTTAGGAGGCAAATCGCGACCGGCTGTCGGTTGAATCGCGGTTGTACTTAGATTGTTTCCTTTGACTGTGTCAGGCATCAAGTGATTCATTCAGTTTGTCTAAGACATTTTGAAATCTTGTCTGCCATGCCATACTTCCAACACACACACACACACACACACACACACACACACACACACACACACACACACACACACACACACACACACACACACACACACACACACACACACACACACACACACACACACACACACACATTTCACACAATTCCCCAGTAAAAAAGGAGATACTGTAAATGCGATTATTCTCTTGTGTATTTACTTTCGGATTAAAGGCATTTATAATCTCACTTTTATGGACACAGTTCCTGTTCAATCTGTACGAAGAGCTGTGTCGTGGTATTTTTATGTATTGAAATATGAACCTGAACAAACGCATGCAGAAGATTTCGATCAAAGGCTCCCACAAAGTAAGCCTTTGAAGTAAGGTTTAAAAGTTACCTTCAAATAAAATCCTTTTAATCCGGTATAACTAAAAAAATATACTGTATGTAAATGAATAAATTGCGTTATTGCATGGGAACATAAACCAGAGAAACTTTCCACTCATCAAAAACGAGCTGCACGTACCACTATTTCAATGCCCATTCAGAACCAATACTCAGAGGATTAAAATTACTAAAGATACAAAAATATTTACACGATACACGTTCTAACATATTATCATAAATCAACTAATAACAACTGGCCGATATACTTCAAGAACTTTTTATTGATACTAAATGTAAACATGCATAATTATAGCACAATCAGAAGGGGCAACACATTTTACTAGGACTCCACGCCTCTATATAAATTGTTGGGTGTCTTTAACGATAGCCGTCAAATGTGACCTTAATACAAGTCCTCCAAATCAATAAACATGTGGATTGGGTTATCGGTGAACCACGTGGGGAAAACCTTCGGGAGTGGTGGTGGTGGTGGTGGTGGTGGGAGGGGGGGGGGTCTGGACTCAGTAATCGTGCACTTATAAGATCTATAAAGTTGATGATTGTTTTTTTTTTGTCTATTGAAGGTACAGTAACAACAAACACCAGGCACTTAAGAGAGACCCACAGTCAACTTCCCTGTATTAACTACTGAGTTACCCTCAAGTCCCTTTTTTCATTCCCCTCTTACTACGTATATTAAAAAAAAACGCTAATTGTGGATGATATTACCATCTTTACTTGGAGCAACCCGTCCAACCTGCATCACAGAAAGCTACTGACTCAGTCTTCCTGGAATAAGGAAATTGTTAAACCTTAAAGTTGATTTATGAATCAAACGCGTCATATTTACAATACGACGGGTCGCATTCCACCATATTATTACTATCATCATCAATATTATTGTTGGTTTTGTAATAATAATAATAATAATAATAATAATAATAATAATGATAATAATAATGATGATGATAATAATGATGATAATAATAATGATAATAATAATAATTATTGTTATTATTATTATTATTATTATTATTATTATTATTATTATTATTATTATTATTATTATTATTATTATTATTATTATTATTATATTATGTGTCATTATGTGCCTCAATTGTTTTTCATTAATTACCACAAGACCATATTACATATTGTCAAGGGTATAGTTGCAATTGCATTTTACAGGGAAATAATACACAGTGTTTTTCATCTGTGTGCCTGTCGTGGTGTCTGTTTAAGCTGTTGCATATCTGTCTTTAATGGATTATGCTTTACTTTCTCACAGGACAGTAGCTGCTGGGGTTTCAGCGTTTGTAGGACGAATAGGAAACATGATTGCTCCATTCTCCGCAACTTTGGTAATAAACAGTAATTTCTGCTTTTTGCACAACTGTGGTAAAATGCTGATTGTTCGCGTCTCAAAAATTTGCAACTTTGGTCATAAATAAATAATGTTTACTCTCTTTTATGCTACGATGGTAAAAAAGGGACATAATTCGTATTGTCTGGTAAAATAATGGTTGTTCGTTTCTCAACAACTTTGCTCATAAACAATGGTTGCTCTCCTTTCCGCTGAGATGGTAATAATAGGGACATAATTCGTATTTCTCCTGTCATTTATTTACTATACGCAATGTTCTCCCTGTCTCAACAACACTTTGACATTTTAACAGACTGGAATACAAATGTCTAAATCCAGCCATTGTACTACTACTACTACTACTACTACTACTACTACTACTAGTAGTAGTAGTAGTAGTAGTAGTAGTAGTAGTAGTAGTAGTAGTAGTAGTAGTGATGGTGGTGGTGGTGGTAGTAATGGTAGAAGTTATTTTATTTTATTTATTGAGGCGTTTAAGCTGGAGCAAGCAGACGCTTTTTATTTTGCCTGGTCTTAGGCCGTAAATCAATGCAAAGATGAAAGAAATTATGGACCAGGTTTTGAAAGAGCACAGGAAGACGAAAGACATACAAATAGACGGATATGGATTTTTACTTATTTATTTTGACAATTCACTATCAGCCATGATAAAGTAAGCAAACTAGAAAATAGATTAACTTCAAATAAAATTTGTGTGCCTTCAAAACACGAAATATGGCTGGATGAACATTTCGAAGTCCAAGTGACCTTGGCCTTTGACCTTCAGAGGTGACATGTAAATTACAAAATGTGCAGGGTTGCAATACCTACAATTTAAGCCTAACATGAACCAAATCAGATGAAAATTGACCAAGTTATGGCTAGATGAAAACTTCAAAGGGCCAAATAACCTTGACCTTGGACTTTTAAAGGCCACATGGAAATTACAAAAATATAATGTGTTACAATATTTACAATTTGAGCCCAAAATGAACCAAAACAGATGAAAATCTCAAAGGGCAGACGTTACACTGTTGCAATACCTACAATTTGACTATAAATTTGATAAAAATTGGATGAAAATTGACCACGTTATGGCTATATGAAAATTGCACAGGTGCATCATTTCTTAAGTGTGTAATTCCTTCAATGATTTATTAAATGATTGCACTTGTTGGTGGCAAGTATGTTTCAATTCGATTGAAATATCCTGCTTAGGCTAAGAACTTTTAAGCCAGCTCTAGCACAAAGCAAATCTGTCTGTGTGCCTTGAAAAGTTATAAATATGGCTAGATGAAAATTTCAAAGGTCCAAATGACCTTGACCTTTGACCTCTAGAGATTACATGTAAATTTTAAAATATGCAGTGTTGCAATGCCTACAATTTGAGCTTGACATGACTCAAATTGGATGAAAATTGACCAAATTATGGCTCGATGAAACATTGAAAGGTCCAAATGACCTTGACCTTTAAAGGTTAATGTTAGTTACAAAAATATGCAGTGCTGCAATGCCTACAATTTGGGTCCAACATGGTCACGGTTGGATAAATTTTATGTTATGGTTGGATGAAAATTTCGAAGTTTTAAATGGCCTTGACCTTTGATATTTAGAGGTCATATGTAAATTAAAACATGTGCAATGTTACAAAACTTATAATATTGAAGTTGGATTGGTTCCCTGGACCTTTAATAGTTCTGGAGATATTTAAGATATAAAATTTCAAATGCCCCTAATTCGCATAATCTTCAACAGATTTTCTCCTCTTTATTAAAAGGCACAAATTCATGTGTACACATATAATCGTGTCAAATTTGAAGTTTGAGTGTAATAGTGTTCGAGAAAAGTGGCGAAAGAAAGAAAATAAGAAGGAAGGAAAGAAAGAAAGAAAGAAAGAAAGAAAGAAAGAAAGAAAGAAAGAAAGAAAGAAAGAAAGAAAGAAAGAAAGAAAGAAAGAAGAAAGAAAGAAAAAGAAAAAGCAGAATGTCTGTGTTGGCACACAGACATAATAATTATGTTGAATATCTTTCAGACTATATTACAGGTTGAGGTGTAATTCAAAATTAAATTTATATCTTTGTGCTATACATTGGCATATCAATTATTGCTATTAAAGTATGCACAATTTTCACACATACACAGATTTATTGATCTTTGATCTCCAGTAATAAATTTGTCGTACTGTGAGTTATTCATAAGCACAAACAACGAATAAAATTGACTGGTTGTACATACTTAAATCTGACCAGTGTAAATTTAATTTTATCATTCTTTAACTTTTAATGTTGCCTCGGCGCTAATATTCTTTGTTTTATTGTGCTCGACACGAAATAAAGGTTATTATGTTATATGAAAGTTACAGAAATAAAAACACTAACAGTATTTAGATGATGGTGACTTCATTCCAACGTTTCAAAAATATCTGGATTGTATTCCAAGGTTAAAACATAATTTTTGCAAGTTTTTTTTTTTTTTATTTTCGCTATAACTGCTAAAGTAATACTACTTTTGTGTGTAGCCTGCAAATGTTTTTTTTTTTTTTTCGTTTATCCGTGTGAACACCTAAAATCGAGTCAAAATTGTGATTACATCACGATGGAATTCATGTATTAAGTATTTGGTAGCGAGTAAGACAGACAGATTCTTCTTTATGTTGCTCGAATGCCAGGTTTGGTGTGAGATCTTTAAGCTTATACAATCATTTCAATTTACACAACTTTGTGTGATAATATATATTTCTTACTGTTACAACTGTTTTTTTTTTAAATTTATTTATCCCCCCCCCCGTTTTTGTGTCTCCCTGTGTTTACTTATTTCACGTCTGCCCTTGCTACCTTGTTTTTAGGCAAGAAAAGTTCCGTGGTGTCCGACTCTGATTTTTGGCATCTGTTCCATCATTGCTGGTGTCCTGGTCCTCCTAATGCCGGAGACAAGAAACAGACCCCTGCCACAAACTATCGACGAAATTGAAAAATGGAACAAGGATAAGGCACATGAGTCTGCAGTAGTACGCCCCATGCAAGAACAAGAGAAAAAGACGAATCTACCTAAAGTGGAAAAATATTGATTATTACACTCGGATGACTTATCGTCAGTTCTACACACACATTAATAGGAAGAAAAAGGATTATGGCACGTGACTGTCCAGCAATCAGTTTCTTTGCGCCCCCTTCCCTCCCCGATAAAGTGATTTTGCAATCTTGTGGCTGACTCACTGTTGGATCCTGCATCCATTCGGTTGCTCGTGCAAATGGATACTAACAAAATGCATCTATTACTGTAAAACGTCTTAAAATAAAGTAAATGTAGCATTACCTGGCCAGGATGACAACACAAATGTCATGACTTTAAAATTTTGTTCAATAATATGCACAAAACCCAGGGTTTTGTAGACCAACCCTTGGATTTTGTTAGCAAAACCCAAGGTTTGATAGCACTGGGATTTGCAGTTGATTTGTTCAATAATTTGCAAAACCCAAGGTGTTGTGAAATTACAAATCCCACGGTTTTGAATAATGCGCAAAACCCATGGATTTGTGACGTCACAAAACCCACGGATTTGTAATTTACCGCCAAATTGGTCCTATGGATAGGTATACACCAACTACTCGCAACATGACTTTCATTCCGAGATTCGAAAATTGGATGAGTAAAATATTCACTTCGCCGAAGTTTGGCAATTCTGCATTTTACCCCCCTACACACACACTGTCCAGCCCAACTTGCTGAACTTGCTGTAAGCAAGGAGCCTTAAGGTCATGCCAAAATGGCGGATCTCGGAAAACTTGGGGTAGGCCTAAAACTTCCATCGATTCACGACTTTAACATCTTGTATTTTATCACTGTGTGCACTTCATGAACTCATATTTTAGGTACTACAAGAAAAAGTATGTGAGATGTATACCGTATATGTGGTTTTAAGAAATTTAATAGATTAAGACTGATTTTCTGGGACCGTGCGCCCGGCCCAGAGGGTTTGCGGCGTAAGGCCTCTGATCAGCCGCGTAGCTCTAGAACATACCGTACGTTGTGCAGCTGCCTGCAATGATATGACCGTTAATTACGAAACGACTGACACATCACATTGCGCTAATTATCTCAACACGGATAGGCTAACTCTACATTTTTACAGGGTATTCTGTCACTCCACCTTCATTCTCACTATTCAGGGTTATTGCATCTTCTGAAAGATACTTCTTAGGCTATTCTTGCAAGGGTGAAATCTGTGACGGCATGTCCCTATGGCAGCCATTTTAATTGTTTTGTCAAAGCACACAATAAATATTTGTTTCGGGGTACAATTTTTCCCCCTTACAAAGTACCGTTTCCTAATAGGCCTACTGAGTTGTATTTTACATGTTGTTTGTTGACGCTCACTGCAAATCACGCAAGATTGCCTGGCATCTTTTCAAGAGCTACGGAATGCTCTGGGATTCCGACCTAGCCGTGAGGGTGCATTGAGTAACCGCACGGCCAGGTCGGTTTGGGGGTTTATGGCTTTTTTGCCCTCGGGCATTTTCCTCCCCTGGCTTATTCACCGCCTAGCTTATTCCGTCCATTGGCTTTTTCGTCCCCAGGCTTATTCGTCCATTGGCTTTTTGCCCCCCCCCCCCCCCCATTGCCCAGGCTTTTTCGTCCCCAACAATTTCCAGTTTGTTTTTTCTGTTGTTAGTTTTGCGTCGTATGTATGCAGATAATGAGATTTATGCGATCGATCACGTCAAAGCAGGTCAAGGCCGGTACCAATAAGATACACAGTCGCAAACGTGTTTCCGAGTAGCACTGTTTACCGTTAGTTCGTCCACGGCCAATACGGCCAAAGTATATATAGGCCTACTGGTTGACGCTGGTGACATCAGCCGTCTTTTTCAAAATTAATCTGATTTATGCCACCTCTGATTAATGACAGACCACAGGGAAAATTATGACCGATTTGTCTGACATGTATGCACCCAGACAATTAACCGCATGGCCACGGTGAGCTGATCGAGCTCGTGTCACTGTCGCTGCGTGCGGTCACGTCCATCCACAGGCGCTCGTAACGTTCAGTCAGTCAAGCTTCCGTGCTAAAATACGCGGTGGGGGGGGGGGGGGGGGGGGGGGAGGAGGGAAGAAGTAGTGGATTAAGAGGGTGGACCTGAAACATCTGTGCGTTCAATAACCCACATAGGGCCATATCTGCAATAAAATATTGTGTATTCATCTGTGCAGTCAATTATTTGTGCTATTAAGATGGTGGCGGATGGGCCTAAAACCACATCGTCGTCACATGGAGCTCCTATATAGAAAGGTATGAAACGAAGCTCACATCCGGACCACTACCCCGCTTCACGTTTGGCATGATTTCTCCGTTTCTGAACACACCGACAAGCTGTAACTCACCAGTTTATTCCAAAACTATTTTCTCCAGTTATATCACACAGATAATCCATTGAAATCCGCATATATCCACAGCAACACACCTATAATTGTCGAAAATGTCACACAAAATCCATTTCGGGCAAAAAGTCCGACATTTCAGCGCCAAATTCAAACGGGTATCTCATCAAACGGAAAAATCATGCCAAACGTGAAGCGGGGTGGTGGTCCGGATGTGAGCTTCGTTTCATACCTTTCTATATAGGAGCTCCATGTGACGACGTTGTGGTTTTAGGCCCATCCGCCACCATCTTATTAGCACAAATAATTGACTGCACAGATGAATACACAATATTTTGTTGCAGATATAGCCCTATGTGGGTTATTGAACGCACAGATGTTCCAGGTCCACCCTCTTAATCCACTACTTCTCCCCTCCCTCCCCCCCCCCCCCGCGTATATTAGCACGGAAGCATGACTGACTGAACGTTACGAGCGCCTGTGCGTCCATCGCCGGCTTCCCATCAGACCCACGTCTTACCCAGTATAGATATTTGTTATGTTTGTACATGTAATAAGCTGAGACATTTATTAGGGGACCGCCGAGGGCAAGTCCCCAAAACTAGTGATGACAGGTTCCGGCGGTCTGTCCGTCCAGATCATTTCTGCATGATAACTTGAGAAGTTTTTGAGCTAGGGCTTTCATATTGCACAAGATTTTAGTCCTATATGAGGGCTAGGACAAGTTTAAAGATGGGTGACCTTGACCTAAGTCCCAAGGTCACAGAGACACATTAGTGAATTTGGTGTCCGCATAATAACTTAAGACGTTTGTGAGCTAGGGCTTTCATATTGCACAGGATTATTGTCCTCTTTAAGGGCTAGGTCAATTGTAAAGTTGTGTGACCTTGATCAAATTCCCAAGGTCACAGACCCACATTAGTGAATTTGGTGTCCACATGTTAACTTGAGAAGCTTTTGAGGTAGGGCTTTGGTGACAATAATAACAATGAAGTGCTGGCAGTGCTCAGTGCTGTTCAAAATCTCAACTATAGTGTCTGGCTGACTGTGCCTCTCAAGCCTCATCCGACAACTGAACTCCAACCAAGTGACAACTGACCAACTAACCCCCTGTTGGAGAGAGGCATCCCTTATATACCTGTGCTTAGTCAGCTTGGCTGGCTAACACTAACAGCTCAAGCTATATATGTAACTCCAGATTTGTTTGGTGCTATAGCTTATTCTAACCATTTAAGTTTGTCTTATATAGGTTTAAACAAAAATCCCTCAATATTTGATGGAGGCCATGCATAGAATCTACACAATTATTAGATGGGCAGTATCGAAGTATTCTATCATGACAAGACTTAATTTAACTCTAACTAGACATACCGTCCACGCAAAGTAATAACGAGCCCTAACAAACATAATTAGGCTGCCATTTGCTCAAATTAGGTCATGGTGACACCAAAATCTAATACGTTCATCTTGGCATGCTAGATAGGCATACTGCCAAATTTGAGCAAAATGCATTGGAGCAGCCTGCTGATATTGCGGTGACGAGCCCTAACGAGGATGTAAATAGGCTGCCATTTGCTCAAATTAGGTCATGGTGACACCAAAATCTAATCAGTTCATCTTGCAAGGTAAGATAAGCATATTGCCAAATTTGAGCAAAATGCATGGAGGCATTCTGTAGATATCGCGGTAACGAGAATGTGCACATCCGGACATCCGGACAACCCAAATACATAAACCCCCCCCCCCCCCCCCCCGCAGACCCTTAAAATTACCCGCACTGCAGCACGTTTCGCATAGTAGGCCTGCACAGATCTGTTGGCCACCTAGCTCATCTCCGAGTGAAGTGGCACTTCATTGCACTTACTGCGCGCAGTGCCAAATTACCGCTCTGAATTGAACTGTTTGTAAGTTAATACAAGCAAAGAGTTCCATTGATTCTACCAACCTTACAGCATAACACACACTCATACAAACACTGTTGGACTATGAATGAACATTTTGTTCAACTTTAATATCACATTTGGAAAGGATTAGTAATACCCAAGAGTGGAAACGGTAGGTCAAGTGTTTCAAACGGAAGTTTACAATTCTGTCAAGAGATGGCCTGCGTGTATGTAAACAAAGCAATCCGGCCTACCACCAAAAATATTGACACCAAAACTGTTTGCATCAAAGTGAAAGCATGGAAACACAAAATTACAGTTTCTTCTGGTTAGATAAATGTTATTCACCGTCATAAAACAACACAATACAAAAAAAAAGCTCATTATAAATAGCTTAATGGAGCCGTGGTTAGTGCTGAAACTAACACTGGTCAAAGATGGAGCCATCTGATTGGCTGTTAGCTGTTACCCGCTGCCCATGATAGAAAGGCTGTTTTATCTCTAATTTAATTTACAAAACTAGACATACCTTCAACGCAAAGCGTTGACTGAAGGGTCCGCCTTGTAATTAGGCTGCCATTTGCTCAAATTAGGTCATGGTGACCCCAACCTCTAATAAGTTCATCTTGCAAAGTAAGATAACCATTTCCCCAAATTGGAGGAAAATACATGGAGGCATTCTGTAAATATCGCAGTAACAAGAATTTGCAAATCCCGACCGACATCCGGACGGACGGACAACCCGAAAACATAAAGGGTCGCCCTCATGGGGCAAACCCTTGAGAAGAACGTAGAATCCTTTTATTTTTTGGTTTAACAAACAAGTGATGAAATGGTATGTATGAGAGATGGTTTAAAGGTTAACTTCTTTTTGGAGGGAGATGGCAGGGGTATGGGTATGGTCTATTATGCAATGTATTTGTGGTCTATGCTTTGGGCCTACTATTTTACATGTGCATAAATAAAAGTAAATGATTCTCTTCGCCAAGGATTATCGCTTGCCCAGTGTGCCCCATGAGGAGGCGGAATCATGTCGCACACAATGATGATGATGATCATCATAATCATGATCACCATGATAATGACAATAAATGAAATGAATAAATATAGATATGGTTCTTGAGAATTTGGAAACTGAAATGAAAAATATATGATTATTATACATTCGCAATTTTGAAAGATATGAGCGTACAAACTTTTGTCATTTAATTTACTCCGAGTTTTAATATACATTGTTTAAAATGGGGGGGGGGATTAGAAACCTCTATCTCCAAAGAGAGGGTCCAATTTCAGACAGACCAAATTACAGAGACGTAACTTTCCTTATTACTGCCATTATTCTTTCCATGTAATTTTATTTGCTCTACACATCAACGTGAAATATGAACAGTTTGCTGTTCACACGTGGTAGTTAATCATATTGGCCTAAAGTAAATTTAAAGTCAAAAGAAACGTACAATTGCCAATTACAACAACACGAAGGTTATCTGCATACCTCATTTACCAGACTCGATGCACGTTGTTCAACTTAATGGGAATCTCATCCGCCCAAAATGTAATGAAATCTTGGCCATCAAACTGAACACCCATTGTTACCCTGATATAGTACTGCACAACAGATATGGACAATCTCTAATCAAAAAGATAATGGAAAAAATACTGAAAAGATACATTCATCACTCAAAATTACAGATTATCTGCATGCACTCTAAACCCAAGTGTTCAGATTCTGAACACCTAGAGAACACTCAAATGAGGAACGGGAACGCAGTCTGTGTTCTTAATTCAATGTACAACACATTGTATCAGGACAGAACACAGAGTGTTCTAGATCAAAAAGGTGTTCTCAATTTGTTCAGTGAAGAGCACATGGCTGCGTTCAAAAGATGTAACAGCTTGGGAATGCTTTTTAGGTGTTCTGAGATTAATTGTAGAACAGTTTAAAGCAAAACAAAATATTTTCATTCATCAGACAAGGAGAATGATTTCAGAAAATGTAAAACGGAACATTTCAACCTCTATCCTACATTAAAGCAAAACCAAAACCGAATTTTTGCACAGCAGACCCATAGTGCTGAGTCGGTATATTTATGCAAGATGTATATTGACAGATATAGTACCACGTTACAGAGACTAACGATGGAAAAAACCCAAACAAAAAACAAACAAAAACAAACAAAAAATGAAAAATAAAAACAAAAAAACCTCTATATATCCATGTATGAAATAGAAAATGTACCATGCGATGTATCAGCGGATTCTTTCAGAGAGCAAACACACATGCCTCTTATCATCAATATATATATGTACTCTCCTCTTTAAAACCTGTAAAAATACTGAAAGAAAAAACATTGAAATTGCTATGGCCATTTGGCAAGGATATATGTACTGATGGGGGTAGGCGCTGTGTCTGGGAGCTAAATCCTTTACTGGTATGTCTTAATGTATTATAGCGAAAGGAACTGCACGCGGCAGAAAAATTGCTAAATAAATGTGGACCTACTGACGTGAATCAAAGTTGCGAGCGTAGATTTGAAAAGCTCCCCCGCATGGTATCCCCTTTTACGCTGATTTCTTCCTTAAGAATATGAAAAGATGAATCATGATTCGCTCATCCTAGCTCCTATACCCAGAGACCTTCATCTCATAATTTCTAAAACCAGGAGAAAGACATTTTTTTGTCTGTACTGCTTAACGACAAAAAATAATATTGGTAGCGACAACTGCCAATGTCTTCAGTGGTGTATATCACAATAAGCAAATTATTTAAATAATCAGCTGGACATTGTCAGGTATGATAGAAAACCAGTGCTTTCAACACTCAATAAAAACTAACACAAACATAGCATTTTATCAAATTTTATATTTCGTGTAATAATGCTAATTTTGATTTCACATACGGTTTTTATTTGACTAGAAGAAAACGTCCACGCAGATCAATCTAAACAGAAGACATGAAAAAATCAAATTACAAATATGGTCACATTATTATGACACTTAACGCAGGCAGTGTGACATCCATTTTGGTTTAAAACACATTATACTGACTAGTCAGTAGCACGGACATCATGAATAAATGAAATATTAAATAAATATATATATATAAGATGAATGGTCAATCATGGCATAATGAATTGTACATTCTTCTGAATTGTACATTCTTATGAATTGTACATTCTTATGAATTGTACATTCTTATCTCAAAGAAATAGCTGTACAAAAGAGAACAGCAGTTCTGCCCCCATAAGGCACTTATATAGTAATAAGGCTCTTCTATATTATGAACTAAATTGTCAAAACTGACCATAATGAAAGGCTCTCAAAATTAATATACATACTTTTATTACTGACCATGATGAAAGCTAAATGCAAACATTGATAAACACTATTTTTGACTAGTGTATGGCCTTGCATAAACTGTGTCTAAAGCAAAAACCGGTTCTAAGAAAAAAAAAATTTTATCATGATCCCACAAAAAAAACTACTTTGAGAAAAAACAAAATATAAATTAAAAAAATTCCTACTAGAGTTTCACATTTATTCTTGCCTGTCAACCCCATTAATTACTCTTTGGCTAGTTAAGTACATAAAGAGCGTAAGCTTGGCAAGGAATACAAGGGCACAACATGTAACTGGTTATGTAGCATTTACATTTTCAGAGCACATTGCACTGAACAAGCCAGGTGTCAGATTCCTCACACTCAGCAAGGTAAAAATACTAATCAAATGCAAATTTGATGGATGTATTTCAAGCAGTATAACTGACGGAGTATATAAGTGAAATGTTAGACAGTAAATCATGAAAGATAAATTAGTTTTTAGTACAAGTGTTTCTTAGTGTCAATTAGTTTTAATACAAGTGTTTCTTAGTGTCAATTAATTTTAGTACAAGTGTTTCTTTGTGTTAATTGGTTCAGTACAAGTGTTTCTTAGTGTTAATTAGTTTTAGTACAAGTGTTTCTTAGTGTCAGTTAGTTTTAGTACAAGTGTTTCTTAGTGTCAATTGGTTTTAGTACAAGTGTTTCTTAGTGTTAATTAGTTTTAGTATAAGTGTTCCTTAGTGTCAATCGTTTTACAAGTATTTCTTAGTGTCAAGTTCCAAAGATATGTTTTAGTACAAGTGTTTCTTAGTGTCAATTAGTTTTAGTACAAGTATTTCTTAGTGTCAATTAATTTCAGTACAAGTGTTTCTTAGTGTCAATGGTTTTAGTACAAGTGTTTCTTAGTGTCAATTAATTTTAGTACAATTGTTTCTTAGTGTCAATTGGTTTTAGTACAAGTGTTTCTTAGTGTCAATTAGTTTTAGTACAAGTATTTCTTAGTGTCAAGTTCCAAAGATATGTTTTAGTACTAGTGTTTTTAGTGTCAATTGGTTTTAGTACAAATCTTTCTTAGTGTCAACTCGTTTTAGTACAAGTGTTTCTAAGTGTCAATTAATTTTAGTACGTTTCTTAGTGTCAATTGGTTTTAGTACAAGTGTTTCTTAGTGTTAGTTAATTTTAGTACAAGTGTTTCTTAGTGTCAATTGGTTTTAGTACAAGTATTTCTTAGTGTCAAGTTCCAAAGATATGTTTTAGTACAAGTGTTTCTTAGTGTAAATTGGTTTTAGTACTAGTCTTTCTTAGTGTCAGTTAGTTTAAGTACTAGTGTTTCTTAGGGTCAATTAATTTTAGTACGTTTCTTAATGTCAATTGGTTTTAGTGCGTTTCTTAGTGTCAGTTAATTTTAGTACAAGTGTTTCTTGGTGTCAATTAATTTTAGTACAAGTGTTTCTTAGTGTCAATTGGTTTTAGTACAAGTATTTCGTAGTGTCAAGTTCCAAAGATATGTTTTCGTACAAGTGTTTCTTAGTGTCAATTAGTTTTAGCACAAGTGTTTCTTAGTGTCAATTTATTTCAGTAGAAGTGTTTCTTAGTGTCAATTGGTTTTAGTACAAGTGTTTCTTAGTGTCAATTAATTTTAGTACAAGTGTTTCTTGGTGTTAATTAGTTTTACTATAAGTGTTTCTTAGTGTCAATTAGTTTTAGTACAAGTATTTCTTAGTATCAAGTTCCAAAGATATGTTTTAGTACAAGTGTTTCTTAGTGTCAATTTATTTTAGTAGAAGTGTTTCTTAGTGTCAATTGGTTTTAGTACAAGTGTTTCTTAGTGTCAATTAATTTTAGTACAAGTGTTTCTTGGTGTTAATTAGTTTTACTATAAGTGTTTCTTAGTGTCAATTAGTTTTAGTACAAGTATTTCTTAGTATCAAGTTCCAAAGATATGTTTTAGTACAAGTGTTTCTTAGTGTCAATTGGTTTTAGTACAAGTCTTTCTTAGTGTCAATTAGTTTCAGTACAAGTGTTTCTTAGTGTCAATTAATTTTAGTACGTTTCTTAGTGTCAATTGGTTTTAGTACAAGTGTTTCTTAGTGTCAGTTAGTTTTAGTACAAGTGTTTCTTAGTGTCAATTGATTTTAGTACCAGTGTTTCTTAGTGTCAATTAATTTTAGTAGAAGTGTTTCTTAGTGTCAATTGGTTTTAGTACAAGTGTTTCTTAGTGTTAATTAGTTTCAGTATAAGTGTTTCTTAGTGTCAATTAGTTTTAGTACAAGTATTTCTTAGTGTCAAGTTCCAAAGATATGTTTCAGTACAAATGTTTCATAGTGTCAATTGGTTTTGAATACAAGTGTTTCTTAGTGTCAATTAGTTTTAGCACAAGTGTTTCTTAGTGTCAAGTTCCAAAGATATCTGGGAGAAACCCACATATGCAGGCACAAGTACTCTGCGTATTTGCGGGCATATAACCGAATTATGTGCAGGCCTATAGTGCTTTATTTCTTTGCGCAACTTCCTTGGCTGCCATCGTGCCCGTATAACAGACTGGCACCGATGTCTGCTCCTGGACCGAGAAACTCCTGCAACAATGTCAAACAATGAAATTTTTCTTTCTCATTCTGTGGACACAGGTTCTGGGTCAGGTAATTTGGGAAAGCCTTCCTGAGTTATCCACAAAGCACTTGTACATCTGCTTGGTTGGTTTCTTATATGGTTCATCCAGAAGAAATGTTTGTGATATGGCATTCACCATAGAGTACTGCCGGGATACTCCAAATCGAAACCTACATGTTAAATAGGCTGCCAATGATTTCAGCACACACACCCGCGATGCTTCCTGCTGTAGGGATATCTATCCTGCATGATAGTACCGGCATCTCCAACTGTGAACATGCCTTGGAGGCTCTCGTCCAAGCAAGGAACAAATGCAATCAGATGCTGTGCATTCCCCTCCTGTTTTCAAGGCTGCTTGTAAGTGATCATCAGAAACATCTTGCAAAGGAAAAAAAAACCCCAAGTCTGATGAATACTGTGTATGAGCCGGCTGAAAACAATAATCTCACTGTGCATGCGTAGGCCTACCAAGTGACAGCTGTCACTATTGGTTGGTTACAAAACCTTAGGTATTGCACTTTTTCAAAACCTCAGGATTTGTTACGTCACAAAACCAAGAGTCTTGCATGTAATCTCTCATAAAACAGGGTTTTTTTGTACAATACAAAAGCATGGGTTTTGGCCTGCTATTTCACGGTGTTACAAAACCCAAAGTTTTCTGACAAACCGTGGATTTTTGCTCAAAAAAAAACAAAACCGAGGGTTTTGTGATTAAAACTAATTGTTTTGCTCTTAAACTGTGGGTTTCGTGCTCAAAATCTAGGGTTTTGTACATACACTCAGAGTTTTGTTCATGAGACCCACAGTTTTGTACAAAAACCCCAGTGTTTTGTCGCAAAGTTGAGGGTAGTGTCCAAAATCATATCAAAATGAGAATACTAAGCAAAACCTAATGCTCTTTGATAAAACCTATTTTTTATTTGCAAAACTAAGGGTTTCGAAAAGCAAAACCCGGGTTTTTGTGAATTATTGAGCAGTGCACTTTCCATAGGCATGGTGGATTCATGTTGTTGCATTGCCTGCCAAACTGCCGCTGTGATCTGGTACACAGAGCGAAGACCTTGTGAAGCCCCAGTCGACCAGATAACAGACAAAGGACTCATATTTCAAAAAATCACCTGCCAGATTTTTTAAACCCTCTTCATACTGCTGCTTGCGAATGAGGCATAGAAAGTTGCTCCATAGGCAAGTGCTCTTTGGCACCATGGTATATATATATATATATATATATATATATATATATATATATATATATATATATATATATATATATATATATATATACATACATACATACATACATACATATAGTATACATACATACATTCATACACGAACCAACAGATCTGATGGTAAAATCTAATCTAAGTACTTTAGGTATGTTTATATTCATTTTGGGTAGTTTCACCAGTTCAGGCCAACATGAATGCTGTGATGGAAGTCTTTGTACTATCATGCTTCTTGGATCGAAAGGTAACATAAGGTGCTTTACAAGAAATTTTCTGTTTCTGGTCTTTTTTTTTTTTTTTTTTAAATTTTTGCTTCCCAGAAAATAGGGCGGCTGGGAGGATTTTATGTTGGATTTTATTTCCTTTGGCACACAATTTTTCAAACCAAATTATCAAATAGAGAAAAAGAACCCGTTAGGTTTAACTTGTCTTGAGAAAATTAAAACAGCGGGTCAAAAACTTGGGGCGGGAGGTGATGATAAACAGGAAGTCTATTATATAGGGCCTTATATCAAACACTTGTGCCAGCAAATTCGCCTACCTTTCATTAATATGAATTGGACGAGTTGCTGCCAGGACTAGATTTTTCAGAGAGTTCAGAATACAGTGTCAGAAAGTCGAAAATGGCAATATTATGCTAGCTACAAGGAGCAATCTTCTTATGCATCAGAAAAAAATGAAATAGATGGGATTGATGCAGGACACGTAGAGCACGGCAATTGAGCTAGGCCGAAGTGCATCATTTTCATTGTTTTGGGCCTATATACACATAGGTCGAGGGCTACCCTCATGTATCACATTTTGATAAATATGAATCAGCATGCATCAATTGAAATCATGGTTCCAAACTGCATATAATACATCTAACTCTTTGTGTTGAGTTTTTTAAACAGCCGCACTGAATGGACACAGCATTGCCCATTTGTGATCATGCCCATACTTGAACAGTGGTTTTCTTTGGTTTAATTATGGCTGTGTGCCAACACAGCCATTTTGTTTTTCCTTGAATTCTTTCTTTCGCCCTGACTTCTTCCAGAGCTTTTCTACCACACCGCGATACCTAGAAATGCCAAATTTGCCATGAGGATTGACCTAGCAGTGACATTTTGCATACTGTATTGTGTAATCAAGATGTTTAAAATTACGAGTTTATTGAGTGTGAGCAAATTTGTTGAATAAGACTTCCTTGCTAATTCAGACAACTTTTACGTTATTATAATATCGGAAACACGACTTGATGACACTTCTCTAACGAGTTAGTGTCATTGGATGATTTTCAGTCCCCTTCTCGTAGTGATCGTGACATAGGTTATAGGGTTGCCTTTTATGTGAGGAACAGTCCTATATTCACGCCGCATAAGGAAAATGTGCCTTACGTGTTAGGTGAGGAACGTGGTGCAGGTCCATAGGTTCAGCAAAACGCCTGTGGACCTGCATCAAGTTCCTTACCTATCTTAATGAACATTGTTAGATCTAACTTAACATCCAATTTATAATCGCATTTGCATTGTGCATACAAACATTTTGACGGGAATTAACAAAGATGCCACATAGAACTATTTCTTATTGCCAATTAATGCACCCGCATGTGGCAATGCGTTATACCGTCCTGTTAACACGCACTTCTGATGCCATCCACCAGCAATGTGGAATGTATTCACCATGTTGAACACAAACAGAACTGCCAGTTCTGTCGATCAGACGTGTTAGACTAGTGTCTGGAAGATCGGGCGAAAGGTAGGCCGGTAGGCAGGCAAAAAAACCTGCCGCGGCTCGAGTTCCCTTCTTGCCTTCGTAAAATAAATCTTTTTTGGATAAAAGTGTAAGGAACATTGTAAAATATCAGTTCGTCATTTCTGGTCATCGAAAGTACTACATAAAATCCTGCCACAAAACAGTAAGTCATCAGTTTGTATTGGAGGTCCACCTTCGTGGAAGTTAAGGTATGGTCTGACACAATAGAAAAGTTCAGTTTGAGGTTCTTCGTGGAAGTTAAGGTATGGTCTTAAAAATAGAAAAATCCATTAAACAAAGTGAATGCATTGGGGCCGAAATTGTGATTCATGCCGCTAAAACTACTGACAGGTGTACGTGCATTATTTTGCGTTCTGCAGGTAATCCGGCTCTGGCATAGATCAGTTGAATGGAAACAGTAAATTTCTCACTGAATTTCTATCGCTGGGTCCGTTATATTGCAAAACCCGAAAGCGCTCCTTGGCACCACAATGCCTTATATTTACATTCGGAGTTTTTATTAGCATTGAAAGAATAGGGACAAATTTTGTTTTCATCAGTCGATGGTAACATCATGTACAGCACGGCACGTGCCAGTGCCTACTTTGCTACGTAATATGCGGCTGGCCACACCCATAGCCCCTCCCACTGATAAACAAAAGGTCCTTCGCAGTGGCTATCAAAACTTTTACGCACAAATATTCATGTCTAATTTAATTCTAGTATTAATGTTAATATGAATATAAATATAAAAAATGACGTCTGTCTCGGTTGTTGTCATTGGCATGTAACAGCGCGGTTGCTGATAGGCATTTTTTTCATGACAGTACTGTCCGTGAACATGTATGGAAGTTGTACTGTTCAATAATTCACAAAACCCAGAGTTTTGTTCACAAAACCGTGGGTTTTGCTTTTCAAACCCCTGGGTTTTGTAGCAAAACCCTGAGTTTTGCTAACAAAACCATAGGTTTAATCACAAAACCCTGGGTTTCGTTAGCAAAACCCAGGGTTTTGTTACAAAACCTTAGGTTTTGCTCAGTTATTGAATTTTGATATCATTTTGGACACAACCCTGGGTTTTGCTACAAAACTCTGGGTTTTGTGTACAAAACCGTGGGTTTCATGAACAAAACCCAGGGTTTCGTACCAAAGCCGTGGGTTTTGTAGCAAAACTTTGCGTTTTGAGCACAAAACCCACAGTTTAAGAGCAAAACTCCGAGTTTTGATCACAGAAACCTCGGTTTTGTTATTTTTTGAACAAAACCCACAGTTTTGTTCCTAAAACCCTCGTTTAGCCAGAAAACCGTGGGTTTTGTAAAACTTTGAAATAACAGAACAAAACCGTGGGTTTTGTGAGATTGCAAAACTCTGGGTTTTGTGACATCACGAATCCCAGGGTTTTGTAACCAACCAATCATGACAGCTGTTACTTGGTAGGCCTTGCAAGGCTACTCAACTTAAAACTAGCGTCAAACTACAAGTGGCTCAGTTATTGTGATCAATAACATCATTATTGGTTACCACGCGCAAAGTCTATCTCTTTGCGACACGATGAGAATATAAGTTATGTATTAGTTAAAGGACGAGAGGTTGTGCATCCAGTGTTCAAAATAATCCACAGGCCGGAACGAAGAGCCGCATGGACTATTGAATGCACAGCCTCGAGCTCTTTAATTTGCGTAAAACATTCGATCCTTTGCAAATAATTAATTTATCGCACAATATATGATGGGGCCCTGGAAAGAGCTTTAGTATCTTTCACCAGAGCGGACACAGAAATAGAGGCAAAATTCTGAATGGTGAGAATGGAGGTGGAGTTAAAGAATACCATGTAACAATTTAAGACTTAGTCGTGTTGAGATAATTATCACCATGATGTGATGTGGCACTGGCAGTCGTTTTGCAATCAACGGTCGCATAATTACTGCAGGCAGCGGCACAACGTACGATGGATTTCAACGACGCGGCAGATCAGAGGCCTTAGGGGCCTAACACAATGGGATTTGCGCCGGCCGGCCGAGTAATTGTCGGCCGGCACACGCTTTCGTCGACTCGTACGAGTTAAACACGCACGGGTTTGTAGCGGTGATGAAACAGATTAGGAAACTTGAACACACTGACATCCAACCGGCCGATTCAGAATTTGCACGAACGTCGTGCGACTTTTAACGGTCAATGTGTTTCAGCGCCGCACCGAGTGGCAAACCCGCGCCGATTTTCAAACACGCACGATTCGATCAAAAAATTTTGATATTGCCGCAAGGGTTTCCACACTCGTGCAAGTATTTGCGTCGCACGTGCATATCAACACAATGCAATTCTTTTAATAAAAGCAAGATACACTGAGATGGCCTGAGATTAGCCACCATCGCTTGGGTATGTGGGTGCTTGTTTATCTTATAAAAAAAAAAAAAAAACCGGACTTGATTCAATATGATCTACCGTATTTTCAATTGCTTTGGCGCTGAATTGTTCACGTGACCACCGACCACGATCACATGATCTGCATGCAGCATATATAGATTTTCAGCATTGTTCTGATACCCGTCATATTATTGGGTTACAGTTTTCCTTAATGACATGCAGGTCTATCTTTGTGAAGAGTTAATTTTGGGTAGGAGGCCCATACTGCCTCTTGACAAAACTTGTCCTGTGCTAATTATTATAATTCTTAGGCATGCAGTCCATTTGACAGGTGTGTGGTGAATATGCTTCATTACACTTAAACAGACGCAAAAATATCGTTCTCCCCACCTATTCCTAATATGATAGATAATCGTTTGAATGTGTCCAGTCCTAGGCCCGTATTGCGGTAATCCTTGTGTGTCGAATCGTATTGATGGATTTCTTCTTCCCCACAAGGTTGCGAGCTGCTTCTCTTTGTTAAAAGACCAATGATTTCTTTTTTAAACCATACATTTTACAAACATTAAGGGACGATATCCTACTTTGCTGCAAGTCTATTTATGTGCAAAACTACCGGAAGTACTTTTCTGCTTTACGGCCTGGTGCATCAGAATACTTGTACTTAATTAGCGATCAACTTTTCTCATACTTATCATGAACGAGCATGTGGTGTTGGTTTGATTTGGTGATTCCGTCACGTAAATACATAAGTTTTCAAGGTGGTTACTACAGTTTTACTAGTTATTTGTTCGTATTTCTTACTCAATGCTAAAATTCGAGTCTGCTTCAGAATCTGTCAATCTTTTTAGCCATATCTAAGCCATGCCTACGTATACCTCAACTTTTTTACAATTGACAGTATTCCCCACACTGAAAATTACGATGAGCATGATTTAAAGGTGTACTTTTGATTAAATATTTCTTCAAATTTTGCTGTAAATATTCAAAGATGGTTAGAAAGTTTGGCTTCATAAATTTGAGAGATTTTAGACTTGCATGTTTTGCTATTTAATTTTATCCTTTGGCATCATTCTGTTTAATATTCACCTTTCAGACCGTTAAGGCTGACTTGCTTTCTGTTAGGTTAAATCGCTAGGGGCTATAGGTAGCAAGCAGCTACCCACGACAGTGACAAGCTTGCCTAATTGTACGTGATATCTGGATAGGAAAAATTATATTTGGATTGCATTTTCTTGGTTTCATTCTTTTCTGACTTGCCTTACAAATTTAGCTGTTAATATCCAAAGGTTGTTACCAAATTTGGCTTCAATAATTGAAGAGATTTTAGACTTGACTATTTTGCAACTTAATTTTATGTTTTGGCATCATTCTGCTTAATATTCACCTTTCAGACATTTAGGCTAGCTTGTTTTCTGTTAGGTTAACCCCCCAGGGGCCATAGGTAGCAAGCAGCTACCCACAAAAGTTACAAGCTTGCGTAATTGTACTTAAAATTTGGTTAAGAATAAATGATGTTTTGATAACATGTTTTGGACTTCAAGGCTAATGACTTTTATTCTTTTCTGACATGCCTAAGTACACATTACCTCAATGGTACCCCCCCCCCCCCCCTCAAATTTGACGTTTTACCAAATGCCATAAACCTGACCAATTATGTTGAAACATTGACTCAGGGTTCGCAGCGAAATGGAGCTTTATTGTTTGGAGACTTTCAAAGTGAGGAGTAGGTGCCATCATGGGATTTGTTTTAAGTTCTGGTTCAGGATGTCCATTGTTACAGTACTTGTTAGGATTTGTACAGGTGGGTTAGCTGCAACTGTTTATTTTACAATCACTGGGACTGACTATAATGCCCCAGTTTGTTTCTACTTCAGTTATACACTGGCAGGTGGTTTATCTAAGATAAGCTATCCAGCTAGAAAGGGTACATACTGGTTCAGGGGTAAGTCAAATTGTTCGCCTGTTAACTTGTACTATACAAATTTATTAATTATATTTGGTTTGACAGGTATTCTGCATTATAATGACGCTCCGCATTAATAAGCAAAACTTATAAAAGTATTTAGCTTATTCATAATTTGCCACGTTCATATTCATTCATAAATAAGGTGGGCTGTCTTTACTGAATATTTAGCTTGGACAAGCCATTTGCATGTCTGTCAGACAGACATGTACGGATATAGGCTCCTAAACATGTTCTGTGTAGTTGCCCGCTGAAGACCCTTTAATTTATTTGGGCTAATACAGCCTATGTCAAAATTCTACAGAAGAACGTGTGCAATATAGACAATAGCACTTCCATATGCAGATAGATTAGACAGTGACAGGCTGGCTAATGGAGAGTAAAGAGTTAGGACTGCGGAATAGGGTAATGACTAGTAGGAAGTGGTTCTGGACAAAAAGACTCAAATACAATACAAATACAAGCCCATTGTCCTTATTTCAGTCTTGGTTAAAGTGCGTGTATAATAATGTTACTTCAAAATATTCTATATGATATATATTTGTTGGTTTTTGGTCATTTGCAAGGTATAACTGTATTGTCAATTTCGGAAAATATTTTCCAGGAGGCTTAAAACATCTTCTATACAATAAAACAGCAACGGACAAGTACAGTATTGAAACTAAGTTCAGCTGTCCAATGTTAGCAGCTGAGCATATAAATGGTAGCAAGTGCACTCTGGCAGAAATTAAAAACGTTTGAATGAACTTTTGGGGGGGCCTAGTGCTAGTGGATTTGTCAATTTTGTGATTTCGTCACGGCCAAATTGTGATTTCGTCACGTGATGTGTTTTATATTTAAGTCAAGATCACAATAAAGTATTTTGTCTTTCATCACTATGGTGATATTTGAATATAAAAATAATTGCTATTGTAATACATAGCTATTTTTTCTGCAAAATAGTACACCGGGAGCTAAACTTTTGCACTGTGTTGTAAGTGAAATTTTTAATTGCTGTTTTTTGTGATTCCGTCACGCAGGCAATAGTGCTAACTATAATTCTAAAAACACGTGCACATCTAAGTGGAATGATAAAGTCTACAAGAGCAGAAAAATGCTTCCAATACATTATAATCGTAGAAGACATATTGGCGAGAAAAGTTTGGTCAAAGAAAAAAATATGTCATATTTTGGTGATTCCGTCACGCTGGAATTCATGCAAAGCCTTTTGGTGTCGTTTTGCGAATTTGTGTCTGCCTTTCTGGTGTGACCATAATCTCAAGACTCGGCGACGTTTTATTGACATCTTCCGTTAATTTTTGTTCAGTTGATGGTCGAACACAACGAGTTCTTCCTTTTCCATGGCCACAAGGTATCTTGTCAGATCGAGATCTCACGTTCTCCTCTTTTATGACCAAGACAAATGGTCACATGACAGACAAGAGCACCCCCTGTATACTAGTTTCTAAACTACAACAGGCTGAAACACCAATCGGCTTGGACTCGCACGACAATATAAAAAAAATCCGTACGACGTTGGTACAAGTTTCAAAACCGGCGCGATTTTCGAACTCGGGCCGGTGGTGAGACACATTGAACAAACACCTGTACGGGCGACTTGAAACACTCGCACGACGCTCGTATGTGCCCCAAATCGCCCGGCCGGCTGGTCAGTGTGTTAGGGCCCTTATGCTGCTAAAACTTCAGCCCGGTCGCACGGTCCCAGAAACTGAAAATCGGTCTTAACCTATTAAATTTCTTAAAAGCACACATACGATATACATCTTACATGTTTTCTCTTGTGGTACCTAAAATATGCGCTCATGAAGTGCACACAGTGATAAAATACACGTGTTTAAGTCGCGAATCCATGGAAGTTTTCCGAGATCCGCCATCTTAACGTGATATTGGTTTACAGCAAGTTCAGCAAGCAAGCCGTGTTGTGAGTAGTTGGTGTATCCATATGACCAATTTTGCGGTAAAATACAAAACCGTGGTATGACACGACATCGTCAACCGTATGGTACACTTCGTGGCCAGTGTCCCACGGAGCGGTGGGGAGGGCGGCGAAATTGGCCTTTTTGTAATTCCGTACTGGCCTTCTGAAAGATGTATCCTTGAGATGAGACAGAGAAAAGGAGTAGTATACCACAGAATGGTCACATTTAGGGGGGGGGGGGGGGGCAAGAATACAAGAATACCGCTGTCTAAGACGAGACCAGGTGAACCGACGAGAATTATGTCTAATAGGCTGTTTGAATATTCGTTGGTTCAGGTAGGCTCATCAATAACTTGACTGAGAAAGGTCGTGTTGGCATTCCAGGTTTACAAGA
The DNA here is from genome assembly GCA_964020975.1 of Hermodice carunculata. Taxonomy (NCBI): domain Eukaryota; kingdom Metazoa; phylum Annelida; class Polychaeta; order Eunicida; family Amphinomidae; genus Hermodice; species Hermodice carunculata. The sequence goes on from OZ026618.1 coordinate 30,310,387, forward strand.
GATAAACCAAGTTCACTTTCGAACAATACACTTGGACCAGTAAAGGCAGACAGCTGACTTACTGACAGTTACCAAAAGATGTACATTGTGACGTAACATAGAGCAATAGGACATAAAATAATAATACCAGGTGTGGTAATACTTGAACAAAAAACGCAGTATGTGAAAATGGAACGTTTTCTGTAGAAAAAAAAATAAATCGAATATAAATTGAATGTGACCATGTAATACGAAGAAAATATGTGTAAAAAAAGTGTATATTAACTTGCGTTAATCGACGAGCGGGTGGGACATTATATGGCGAAGAGGTAATGTTTGAAACAAGAGTACACTTGTTCACTGAATGAGGAAGGTTGATGTGCAACCGGGGGGTGTACCTGTGGGGGCAAGTGATCGATGGAAACCAACAGACATTGATAATCATTGAGGGTGAGTGAATATGTTATTACATGGCACATAAATTGTGAGATCCAAGAGTTCATCAAGTATCAATAATGTTAGAGGAAGTATGCTAAGGAGATTATTAAAAGCCCATATATACTCTCAGGCTAAGCTGAACACATTGCCTGTTGAAATATAAAATCAATGACACTTCAGAGCATGCTTAGTTTACGTACTTGAGAGTAGAGATAACTCTGGAATGGAATGATCATTACACACATGTGCACCTGGAACAGCAGACACAGTAATAAAGTTAGACATACAGGTAAGCGAACTTATGGTACGTAACAAACATTGCACGTGTGGAGTTCATACAATGAAACATTTCCGCTCAAGGTTAGACGTCGAACAAATTTTAAATTCCATACACAATACGTTAGATTTGTTTCATGGTAGGATTGAGAATAAACAGGAAATGAAATTGAAACAAGCTACCAGTAATGAGGTTGCATGTGGCAGGTGAGCACACTACGTAGGGAATAAAAGAAAAAAAACAACAAAATAAAATCCTCCCGTTCGTCTGCTGGAAAACGACGAGAGACACAAACTATATCGTATAGCGCCTTATTTAATCTTTTCAATCCAGGAAGCATGATAATACCTAGACTTCCATTACACCATCTCGCTAGGTCTTTACGGGTGACACGGCCCCGTATGAAAACACAGAAGTACTTAGATTTGATTCCGCCATCAGATCTATAGGTTCATCAAGTTAGACCCGTATAGTGGGCGCTTGCCTGCGCAGCAACCGACTTTCATTGCCTCATCAGCCAGCGACGGCATGAAGCCCGTGGGAAAAAAAGAAGAAGAATAATGATAACAACAACGTCAATAACAAGAACAATTTCCGGTAAAGCACGCGAGTCTTGTGAACTGTGAGGCCTTTGTCTGTCGTCTGGTTGACTGGGGCTTCACGAGGCCTTCGTTCCGTGCACCAGATCACAGTGGCAGCTTGGCAGGCAATACAACAACGTGAATTCCACCATGCCACTTTATAAGATCTGCTTCTGCTACAAAATAATTTCGCATGTCCAGTTACTCCCATACTTATTGTATTTTGAGATGTTGTACATTGAAAGATGTATTTTGTTGTATATATTCCCCATATTGACGAGCGAATAGATGCCGAATCCGATAGTAAATCATCCACCAGGTGCAAAAATCAAGATTTGGAGGGGGGGGGGGGGCGATGTTTAAAGAATCTGATTGCGAGCCAGCTACCTGTAATCAAAATTTCCCTTTTTAAGGGGTGTGTGGAAACTGACTAGCCATACGAGTGTCGTCATCAACATTTTTCATCTGTAGGTGGGTCCGTCTTATCCTCTTGTTCTTTGAGGGACAGCGCTACCGCAGACTCGTCCGTCTTTTCTTTCTTCCATTTTTCAATTTCGTCGATAGTTTGTGGCAGGGATCTGTTTCTTGTCTCCGGAAGCAGGAGAACCAGGAGACCGGCAATGACGGCACAGATGCCGATAATCAGAGTAGGACACCACGGAAGTTGTCTTGCCTTAAAAAAAAATAATAAAAAAAAAAAATAAAACAACAAGGCAGATATGGAAAAAGTATATATAAACAGCGAGAAAACATATTCACGTTACACACAAAAATTGGTATTACTTTCACGGTAATAGTAGAAACGTTTGCTAAATCGTTATTTTGTAACCTTGAAAAACAATCAACATATCTTTTAAATGTTGAAATGTGGAACTAAGGTGTCAGTGAATTACAGCTTGGAAGAGTGTTTGGTTACACCTGTAAGTGGTATGAAAACTTGATTCTGTTCATTTTAGGATTTTATGAACTTCTAAAAATGCCAATTCTTTAAGATTTTACCTCTTAGTTTTAAACTTAAATATATTTGAAAATCTTTTTGATCCTGATTAAACCAGAGAAGAGGGTATCGGAATTGCAAATGTTCAACATGACAGAATTATCAAATCTAAAGATTGAATTCAAGACGAAAAATTGTGCAAAAAAAGTCAGTTTCATCCAAATATTGTGAGTGGTTTGAATTCTATAATTTGTATTACATATATAATATAATAACCTTAATTTCGTGTCGTATACAATAAAACAAAATAGATTGGCACGGAGGCACCATAATTCGACGCAGATTAAAATGGGAAGAATAAACTGAATAAAATTTACACTGATCAGGATGTGAAGTATATACAACCAGTCCAATTTATTGATTATTTTTGCTTATGAATACCTCACAGTATTACAGTTACAAATCAAAAATGAAGATTTGCTTGACAGCAAATCTATGTATGCTGAAAACTTAGTATACTTTAATTGCAATAATTGATATTCCTATGTATTGTACAAGGAAATGAATTCAATTTTGAATTAAACCTCCCTCTATAATAGTCTTCATTCAGCATTGAAATCTTGTGTATTGGCATCAATTAATGTTCATGGAATGCACGCATGCATAGTTCAAACATATAAATTGAAGTTGGAATTGCATCTCTATTTATAATACTTTGAATTAAATTCATCAGTATTCAACACTTCCAATTTCGTGTTTGGCCGTAACTTGCATAAATTAAAATCCGACAATTTTAAGTCACTGTTCACTGGGTGCGTCCACAGCACAAACATATAAATTTAGTTGTAATGGCATCTCTATTTATAATAACTTTGAAAATGTTCGTCATTATTCAATACATCATTTCTGTCTGTTGGCCAAAATTGTCTTGAATTTAAGCTGACAATATTCAATCATTGTTCATTAGATACACCCAGAGCATAAACATATAAATTTAAGTTGATATGATATCCGAATCTAAAATACAGTTTCAGATATTCATAATCGATCGCAATTTGCATGAATAAAAATAGAAAAGTTTATAGTCATTGTTTATTGGACGCACCCATAGCACAGACATATATAAATTGAAGCTGAAATGGCACATCTACATATAATAATTTTGAATATATTTATCATTATATTCAATACTTAAATTTTCTGTATTAGCCAAAATTTATATAATGTGAGTTTTGAGCTACAAATTGGATGCGTCCATAGCACAAAATATCCATTGAAGTTGGAATGGCACCTCTATCTCTAATCATTTTGAATGTATTTATTATAATTGATCATTTCAATTTTGTATGCTGACCAAAATGTGCATAAATTAAAATCTGACAGTTTTAGTTACCATTCATTGGATGCACCCGTAGCAAAAACATATGTATATTTATGTTGGAATGTCAGCTCTATAAATAACGTAAAGTTTTTGAGATATTTATGATTATTCAACACTTCGTTCTGTGTGATGACCATGAACTAAAATACAGCAATTTTCAGTCACTGGTTAAAGGATACATCCATAGCACCAAAATATGAATTGAAATTGGCAGGCCGTTTAAAGGCATTCATCAATATTCAACACTCCAATTTTTAGTATTGGCCGAAATTTGCATCAATTCCATCCGTTCACTATTTGGAACAACATGCAACACTTCACCATAGGCGCTATGCCCATGCCAAAAATTAAGTTTCTGGCTTGCGCCGTGTGCGACTTTACGCTGACACAAAAATAAAGTGGAGAAAAACAGGAATCAGTCAATCAAGAAAGACAGACAGAAAGAAAAGGAAGGAAAGAAAGAAAGAAAGAAAGAAAGAAAGAAAGAAAGAAAGAAAGAAAGAAAGAAGGAAAGAAAGAAAGAAAGAAAAAAAATAGTTCACATGCGAATAGAATTGATCACAGCTTTTTGTTACATGTTCAGGCGGTTGCAATTTCGTGACGGATTTACCGTTTCTGTGAGTAATTGCCTCACTAAATGCAATTTTCTAAAGAAACAGAATCCTGGAGTTTCATCGCTTCTTCATTGTATTGTTCCGTCAAGATAAATTATTAACATTTCAATCTAGGAGGGCACAAGAAAACAAAGAAGATGCTTTAGTTACAAGGGTGACAAGCTGTCTTTGCTGCCTATTGGGGTTATTGTAGTCTTTGTGACATAGACAAAAATAATGAGTCAACAACGTCTCCAGCTGGTGATCTATTTAGCGGCCAATGGTGCCGGCGTGGGGCATCACCTGATAAAACTATAATAGGGCATAAGTCTAGAGATACAATACGATCAACTTATGCGCTCTTTCCAGTTTCCCCTGTTAGCAAATACTCAGCAAGTGGAAAAGTGGTTAAATTTGCAACTGGAGACTGTGCTGTGAATAAACTTTTGGTGGTTTGCTGTTACAATGGTGGTATGTTATCATTTTTTATTACAGTTTACAGATGTTTATTTGTTAAAAAATATAAAGCCAGCCTTCAGAAGTTACATGTTATCAAAGCTGCATTCTGCGTTATAGTAATGCAAAGATAGCAGCCCCTAGGCCACCATATAAGCGACACTTAGAACTACATGTACCATAACTTTTGTTCTACCGCTCTGATCTGCATACTCTTTGCAGCAAAATATTTTCATTTTGAACAAGGCTCATGTGAAAACAGTCCTGAGTAGGGTTTATTTTCGCTTTAAAATTAATAACTGTGTCCGTTGTTCTCGGTGTTGCAAAAGTATTTATTAGTACGTTGGCGCAGCTCTGAACATTATATTGGTACAAAAAAGTGATTTCTGTTTTGCCATAACTGCTGAATAAATACATTTAAAATGAATTGTTCTTTGAAGATACTTGTCTCTATTGTCCTCATTTTATATTAACAACGTACGCAAAACAAGTGAAAACTAGGCCCTTGTTTTCCTTGAACTCTGGATTAGGTTTTGAAAATGTTAGACTGCAAACTTAGTTTCTGGAGTTTTTTTTAGAGAATTCAATGATTTCCAAATCTAAATGGTTATTTTCTAACTGTAAATTGTAAAATGAAAAATTTGTTAAAAGTTTTAAATGTCATGGTGACTGGAAGAAAGTAACTTTGTTTTACTTTATTGTGGTTGATACTAAGAAATTAAAATAAATAAACATGGATTGGTTGATACTAAGAAACTTAAATAAAGAAATACAAATCCATATCTGTCCATTTGTATGTCTTTCGTTTTCCTGTGTTCTTTCAAAACCTGGTGCATAATTTCTTTCATCTTTGCACTGATTTACGGACCAAGACCAGTCAAATGTAAAATGATGCCTACTGTCTCTGATTTAAATGCAAAACTAAACGCATAAATAAAATAAAATGAAATAAAATGAAATAAATTTACTACTACTACTACTAAGTTCTTGATCCGCAAAATGGCTGGATACAGACATTTTTACTTCAGTCTGTTAAAATGTCGAAGTGGTGCCGATAGGGAGAAAATGACAGAAGAAATACGAATTATGTCCCTATTATTACCGTCTCAGCGGAAAGGAGAGTAACCATTATGTATAAAAAAAGTTGTTGACAAGGAACAATCATTATTTTTACCAGAATGGCAGAGGAAGGAAAATTACTGTTTATTACCAAAGTTGCGGAGAATGGAGCAATCATACTTCCTAGTCGTCCTATAAACGCTGAAACCCCAGCAGCTACTGTCCTGTCAGAAAGTAAAGCATAACACATTAAAGACAGATATGCAAATGGTATAACAGACGCCACGAAACGTACACAGATGAGAAACAACATGATGTATTATTCCCCTGGCGGAATTATATACTTTTATCAATATGTTGTATGGTATTGTGGCAATTCATGAAAAATAATAAGAGGCATGTAATGAACCATAATCGAAACAAAAAAAAAAGTAAAATAAAATAAAATAAAATAATTAAACAAAACGTAAAAATATAATAATGATAACAATAAATAAAATAAATGAATAAATAAATAAATAAATAAATAAATTAAAATTAAATAATGTCAAACAAAATAAAATAAAATGCTTGAATACGACCAGTCCATTGTTTAAAATTAGGCGTTTATCTTGTTAATCAATTTTTAAAGTTTAACCCTTCCCTGAGCTCTGTGAGACTGACCGAATAGGTTTTTTGGGAGGGCGGATTGCTCCAAAGAACGATGACAATAGCATCCATAATTAGTGTACAAGATATTTTCATTAAGTTAGCATAACATTGCAGCACACGAAATTTTCATATCCTGTCGCTTTGGGTGATGTTTGGGGAACAAGTCTACTAGTGTGAACGTTTTGATACCATTTTTTGTTCCAAATGTTTTTTTTTCTTGGAATAAAAAATGGAATTGAGTGTAACTCAGTGGTTAATCCAGGGAAGTTTACTGACATACTTTCTGAAGTGCCTTGTGTTTGTTGTTACTGTACATTCACCAGAAAAAAAGACACTCTGCAACTTTATGCGTCTTATTATTGCACGGTTGCCAAGTTGAGATGTCCCCCATCCCCTACCCCCGGACAATTTCTCCTCAGACGGTTCCCCGATGACCCGATCCGCCATATATATCGATCAGGAGGACTTGTTTTCAGCATACAAGCCGCCCAACAATTTATTACTTTCAATTAAGTGCCATGCATATCGCATTGATCTGAAGTCAATGCAAGCCCTTAATTCAGAAACAAAATCCTCGACCTGAATTACAAATATAGCAGTTTACCACATGACATTCAGTTTCATATTTGTATTTGTAATATTGATTTTCATAAAGTGAAAAACCTTGGATACTATGGTCGTGAAGTTTATATTTTGTCAGAGCTGGTGTGTTATGATTATGAATGTTTGCATTTGCTATTATGGGAAGTTCTTGAAGTATATCGGCAAGTGGCCATTCGGTTAATTTATAAAATTTTAGAAGCTCTATCTTTCCTCCAAAGCAAACTCAAGCTCCGTCTTATGTCTCCTCGGCTGGGATAAGCCCTTGCTTGACAAGGTTACTCTCTTAGCTTTGGAAAAGTGACTCAGTTTCTAAATGGCTGAGTATAGTTGTCATGGTTACAGGCTGCAGGACACTTGGGACCAGAGGCTGCTACTGGCCAGGGTGAAAATGAAATTATGAAATGAACTTTATTAGCTGCATCACAATTACATTTGTAATATTTTGCTACACATAAAGAGACACAATGCAAGCACAAATAAACAAAACATCAAACACAAATACTCAATACCACAGTCAAAACTTGCATCTTGACAAGTCACATAAGGCGTAAAGAATTACCAGTTAAAAAAAAAAACAACAAACAAACTAAAATGCTCCCTTTTTGTCAACAACGGCCGAGAAAAAAGCCATCACAAAAACAATTTTATCACTATCGTCTAAATTCATTATAAATTCAAATTTATCTGTGTCAACTAAATCAGAGAAGGAAGGGAAAATGTCATGTAAGGTGCTATATAAATTTTGAGGTTCAGGATCGTAATTTCTGCATGTTGTGATTAAGTGTATCTAATCTTCCATTTCATTGCAATTTTCACACAGTCTTTAGTCTTTCTTCTAGCGGGATCTTGTGGAGTCTTTTATGCCTAACAGTTTCAATCTTTAAATTTCAATCTTTAAAGGAGCCTCTCCTGCATGAAATGTATTTGTAATATGATCTGTCCTGCACAACAAAACGTGGATTCTCATATCCTTCTATTTTCAATGGGAGGGCAAAAATTGAGTGTTTCTCTTCCTATCTGGTAGAGGGCACTTTATTCAGGAAGACTCGGGTTTTGTGTTCCCGTCAGTTTTCCTTGTAATTTGCAAATTAATAACTCAAGACAGCTGTACGGGAAAATCATAGTAAACGGTCATGTTATTTTGATACTTTACCTGCAACAGAAACCAATTAATTCAAATTTATTTTGACATACAATCTAACGGGAATATATAAACGTCCGCAATTTTTGCATTGGGTTGTGCATACAATTGCATACACATATAATTGCTAACGATGATCCCTTATGCCTGCGTGGAGAAAGGTAATCCACCTCCCTTGCCAGTACATACCTCACGGAGGTTGGATAGAGCTCTGTCGTATACAATATAAGAGCTCCATAGGACGCGCCGACGAAAATCTTGCCAATGATGCCAATAGTCACTCGCAATGGTACCAAATAAACCCCACCGCCTGAAAGATACAAATGAATTGTGAGAGTCACTTGACATGGCACCATGGTTTTCAAAGTGGGCTAAAGCAGACGAAATTTTGTACTTGAACATTCATGAGCCGGCTGGGTAAAACAGAGAATAAGAGTACTCACTTGTATGATCTGGTATAAACCCCATAATTATCATAAGAATGCCAGTGCCTATATGGCACACGAGCAAGTGTGGTTTTCGGCCTATGCTGGAAAGAAGAAAAAAAATTAACAGAAATAATAATAATAATAATAATAATAATAATAATAATAATAATAATAATAATAATAATAATAATAATAATAATAGTAATAATAATAATAATAATAATAATAATAATAATAATAATAATAATAATAATAATAATAATAATAATAATAATGACGACGACGACGATGATGATGATGATAATAATTCTGGCATTTACTCTAAATTGGTGAAATTTGAAATGATCAGTATTTTCACATGAGCGATATACCTACGACTAGATTGCAAGAGTGATTGTGAGTAGAAGTATACTGATTAAATTCCCTAGATTCCTCTAGGCAGCCTCTACAGACATTTCTCCAGAGGACCCGTCGCATGAAAATTAAATTTATAGAAAACAAATCTCCTGACTTTTATCTTCCAAATAATATAATTATCTTTCATTCACCAGATGTGGCCACGAACTTAATATTTAGGGCCCATAAGACACATTACGCGGGGGCAACACTCTTTAGTGGTCCATGGGTCGCCTTTTACCAATGCGGTATTGTCCTAAATCAATTCATAACCAGAGTCAAGGTATGAAAAGGCCAGAATTCGATTCAATCAACAACTTAGATAAACCGCCCAGGACAGCAATGGTCCTTGATAATGTGTTGCAGCGGTATCTTTTCATCCCAACATTTTATGAATGTGCAAAATCATAGAGAAAACGAAATACACTCCACTAAACATGTAACGTGATAACGTAGTTTGTGGAATAATGCGTGACAATAAGCGTAAGTTTTGTGTATTTGTAGATGATTTTATAAATTGTTATTTTTTCAAAGTATATTTGAGAAGCACATTAATAATTTGATCTAAAATAAAATGAAAAAAAATGGGAAACTCGTCACTGTAGTGATACAGTGTACGCATGCACACCGTTGTACATACACACGGATATATATATGCGCGTGTGTGTGTGTGTGTGTGTGTGTGTGTGTGTGTGCGTGTGTGTGGTGTGTGGTTAACTCACTACTTCAAAATGGCCAGGGTAATGAGTAGAGATGGTGTTTCTACGAAACCCATTAGAAAAGAATTGAGATAGACATCCCCTCCAATATTGCCAACATTGAGACTCAGACCATAATACACAAGGTTGTTGACGAACCTGAAATGATATGAAGAACACATGGTTATTGATACATTAAACTACATTTGACAAACCTGAAATGTCAAAATGAACATCTGGTTTTTAATAAATGAAACTACTCGGTATGTGGTTCAACATGATCCTTTATTACATGTGTTACCATTTGACAACATAATATCATGTCAAATACACACACCAATTTCAAAGGCTATGTATGACTGTGATAATGTGGTCCAAGTATTTTAATATTTTTTAAAAAGCAGCAAAACAAATATCAGCGAAACTTAGTATAGCTATACATAGCTTTATGCACAAAGATGCACAGCAATGCATGGGCAGATGTTATACACGTTGGTTATTAGTTTTGAGCATGTTGTACTCAGAGGACAGAAGGCGTAACGGTCCGTTTTTAGCTCAGCTGACGTGTCAGTCAGCTGAGCTTATAGAACGGTCAGACGTCCGTTGTCCGTCCGCCCGTCCTTTGTCGGCATAGGTTCACATTTATATTGTCAACTCCAAACCCGTTGGCCGGATTCTCTTCAAAAGTGGTGGGGATCTATCTTGAGATAGGGGGTGGGAGGGTCTTTGCCAAGTTTGTACAAATATCGGATTTTTATATGATTTTTCCCTCAAATTCTCTTTTAAAAACCCTATTATCCAATACTGCTTGGCCAATTGCTTCAAAACTGTATATGAACACTTCTTGGGACTACTAGACCTTAATGTGTTCAACAGGTGGCACTTTGACGTTTTGGTTTGTTTTTTTTACACATTCTTCTGTATGAAAGGTGTTTCGATATTATCTCCAAAAGCACTACATGGATTGTCCTGAAATTTTGTTGCAATGTACCTTATAGGAATGTCAAATAAAGTTGTTTACGAGGTGGCGATGCTGCGAACCCTATTTCGGACGAATTTTATATTTAGTTCTTCAAAACTGTAAGCCAGATTCACTTCAAACTTGGTGGGGATATACTTTATTGAGCGCTTTCAAACCGTCATGCTCCAGTGACTTTTCATTTTTTTTTCTAAAATCTGTACATAATCTTCTCCAAAAAGTACACGGCTAATTGCTTTGAAATTGCATAGGTATATGTCTGGAATCCCATAGACCTGTCTTTTTTTTTTTTTTTTTTTTTTTTTTTGTTGACAGGTGACACTAAACTCTTTTATGTATATTTTAATGATTTTGTACGTTTCTCCCCTGTTTTCAACTTCTCCCAAGCTGTATGATGGATCTCCTCAAACTTAGTGGGTATGCATCTGGGCTCAATTTGTACTGCGTTTCTTCACTACATGGTGCTGTTAACATTTCCTGAGTATTAATGAAGTTTTAACATTACGTATTATTGATAAATGTATATATACATGTTACTATTGTCACTACAGTAATAGCAGCAACTGTAACTTGTTGGCTTACAATTTTGTAATGGTGGATCCTGGGCCAATGCTTCCTATGATATACTAATATGAGTGTATGGCTGGGGTTTCTGTTGGTGGCGTTGATTTGGCTCTTGAGTGACTACTATAAAAGGTGCTGGAGTTTCATTGCTTCTTCAGTGTACAGTTCCGCCACGATAAGGTTTTTTATGTTTCTTATACTTCGTGGAATAAAGTAAGGAGTTTCTGTTGCCATCATTAGATAAGACATACATTTGACAAAAACAAAACGATACATATAGTTGTCATTGGCGCTTTCTAGCTTCAGCAGCCCGAGATAAAGAATTCTGAAGGAATTATTCGTAATTATCCGTCGAAAATTGTGACAGAATTGCAGAAATTATGTAATTCTGATAGACTGAAAATGCAATTCAGTCCATATTTTAGCATCAAGTTATTAACATTTCAAACCATAATTTTACCGCCCCAATGTTGCAGGAAAACGCACACACATACATACACGCTCGCACACAAATTTACATGTTCTCGAGTGGCTACTTTAAAGGGTCAAGCTGACATGACGGCCTTTACCGCGGCAAGGTTGGATCCTGCCCCCTTTCATTTAAAAATTATTCCAGAACTGTGTGGGTGAAAACTGTTATATTGCAATGAGTAATAATGTTGGTATGGAAAGGTAAAATGACATCATTTCGAAGGTCAGGGGACCATTTTAGCCAAAAAATGTGCAGTTATCTGAGCACAGGTCTGTTGCAGTCATCTAGTTTTTACTCGGATGGAAACAAGACAATGATGGAATGACGGACTAACTACCACGGCAACCTACCACAGAAAAGATAAGATGACAACATAAACTCGCAATATTTTCGACTTGAACACGTCAAGAAGTGTAAATTGGTAGACGTTATCGGCTTTGGGTCTTTTTTGCAGACTTCGTTTCAGTCTCTGTAAACAACTACCATTAGATATGTTTTCTGTTTCCGGTGTTTCTGACCCTGCTGTAGATAGTAATTTATGCAAGCTTTCGCGACGAATTTTCTCTGGTAATTCAACTCGATTCCACCTGGCGGCTCTTTCAAGAACCTCCCATGCTTCGTCAACTCGACCTTTAGCAAGAAGCCAAGGGATAGATTCGGGGATTATCCTGAAATACCAAAACGAAAATGTCAGATAAAAACATGTTGATAATCTATATGAAAACATAAATTTGATTTTATTGTACAGTATGTACAAGAGTAGAGTGCATACAATATTATTAATTAGGGCTACCGAGTTTATGTGGGCCATGGTATATGATAATAATGTACGGTGAGGGTTCCGTGCCACAAACACGTTTTTTTTTTTTTTTTTTTTGGCGCGTTTCATCGGACACAGGAATTCACAATGCTAGCCCTCGGGACTAACGAGCACTTTAATTTACTGAGGGATATTCATGCTCCATCCATTCACCTTGCATGTCCATTAATAATTTTTTCTGAATAGCCACTGCACAATATCTCTTTTATCTCACACTCCACAACGAAATGAAATTTCAGACTTTAAATTGGTCATAATTAAAAGTAAGCACACTTTAATAACATCTAATAAGGTATCTGTTTTGTTTTGGAGTAAATGCGGTATATGCATGCTTGCAAGATTTCATGAGGAAAATTCGGAGAACAAACCTCACCAGTATGCGGCAAGGACGAGAAATTCCGGCAAGGAAATCGCCAACATCAAGTAACGCCAGCTTCGAATCAAGTATGCCAACAAGCTCAACAGCATTATTCCAATAGAGTATGCCGTGAACACAGCCATGGCTGCCGAGGATCGACGAGAAGAGGGATACATTTCCATGATCAGAACGAGGCGAGCCAACACAAGCCCCTGTCATTTTTTAAAAAGAAAAAAAGTTAACTCGACTATATGCTCTTTTTCTTCTATGGCATTTCCATACAAAACGTTTGATTCATTGAAGGTTTACATTGTCAATAAGTAAAATATTTGCTAAGTACGGTGTCCTTTTAAAGTTCACAAAAAGAAGTTTTACACAAACAAACTTTCAACTCCAGGAATACTCAGCGTCAGAATCGAGTATTTAGTTTCCCAATTGTCACCAGACCTTGACATTTCTTTGTCATTTGTCATTATGTTGTACTTTAAATACTCTACCTGAAGGCTATGGCTAGTTGACATCTATTGTAATTTTGCAACAGCTACATGCTGCATTCACCCGGGTTTTTTTTATATCTTTATTTAATTAGTCATGTGATAATGTCTATACAGCATGTAAAATCTGTGTGGGACATTTGAACTTATTCCTGATTGGGAACAAAATGCGTTACCCCCAAGCACTATACAATGAACAGTAAAATTGTTTGTTACACAAGGGCAAAACAGAAGATATTAAGACAAAATATACTGTACCTGAAAACAAAAGCCCAACAGAAATCTAAGGGAAACGAATAGCCAGTAAGCAGGAGCTACAGCTATCACCGTCCCAAAGACGCCCATTACCACCATGTAAATGATAAACATCTTTCGTCTGCCGAATTGGTCAGCGAGGTAGGTTGCTAAGAGGGCTCCTACTCCTGTGCCTGATACCAGAAAGGTATGAGACAGGTCCGACAAAATTTCTTTGCCACAAACTAAATCCCACTGAAAATTTAATAAAAAAAGGTATTGCCACCAGTGGTTTCAGAGGGCAAAGCATGTTCGTGAGTCTTGATAGCACCACATGAAAACAACTTCGCTTCGAAGCTTCGGGACTTTAAATGCCGTGGTCGTAGAGACCATTACAAATTTTCGTATATATTTGAAAACTTTTTTGCTTGTATACATTTTTGATGTGCGATAAAGTTAGATGTATATGTTGGCCAACAAGTAACCATTTTCTTCATGTTGCTGACAATTTAGATTATAGGCTTACTTCCTTAAACTATAAAAGATAATTTGTAGTTCAGACTAACTGTCACTTGCATGTATTCAATAGCCGATAATCAACTGTTGTGTGGAGAAAACGATGATCCGTTGAAGAATCATAATAGCATGCGTAATGTAAATCTTGGAAGAGTAATCGTGGTGCCACAGATGTGAATGTAAGTTTAGATATATCTTGAATAAATCTTTGGAATGCAAAAAGACCAAAACATTTGCCAAAAAGGTTATAATAAGAGCTACTGGCTCATGCTCTGTATCATTAGGTAGGAACAAGGTGTAGTAACTCGATCGTATTGCATTGCGATCCAGCTCGTAAAGAACTCTTTCTCGCGCAAAACATGTTCAAGGCTATCAATGTCTACCAAGGTGACACTCAGTATCTGTTAAGTTGAGACCTTCTACATGTGTTTTTCGAGGACCTGAGGTAAAACAAGAGGACTATGACAGTCCTGGACTCAGCTTACCTTGCAAGCACAGTCTGAATGGTCCAGTGACCTCCAGAATAATATGAAGTTCACTTTTATTTGAGACCATTTTCGCTGTTTGCAATATCAGTCTTCACCTGTACAGTTCGCAAGTCATTTTAAAATGAAATGTAATAGAAGTAACTATTACCAACATGAATACCAATTTGTCAGTTTTACCTTACAAGGTCAAAATTGACAACACCAGTAGAAATGCAATTGGTACTTTCCTATAAATGTTTAATGATAGGGACTATGGGACATGATCCGGAACACCACAGGGCGCCCCATAATTATTTTCCTATTTGTGTTTTATATTAATCATAAGCCTAATATTGACCTTTACCAACAAATAAGCCACTATGTCAACTCTGCTGTAATCCCTATTGTTTACTAACAGTGCTTTTATGTACAAATACCCTTACTGAATTATCCTAATTTTGATATTGTTCTTAGAAACATAAAAACAGCAACACCGTGCAGTGAACACATTTGGTAGAGAATCCCATATTTGGGAGATATAAAAAAGGCAAAGTAACTAAAACTCAATAAAAACAGACAATGAATCGTAGCACCACCCTTTGAACAAATGGAGGTTAACAAAATCCTAAAAAATCTGAAAGTCACTGGTGCATACTGACAGCTTAAATTTGGCGGAGATCCATTCAAGGTACATCACCACCAAGTTTGAAAGGAATTTTGTGGACAGTTTTGAAGGACAAGTAAAAAATGTAAATCACCATTGTAGTGTCATCGACTTGCATAGCAATCAATAGGCATTCGTGCATGCATTGTAAGACCCGATTTGATGTATTTTTTAACAAGAGGGCTGTGTGAACAGTCCAGGCTCAGCCGACCTAGACATTCATCACACTTGCAGCTCCGTGAACTTGGGATAAGATCAAGATCATCCATATACTGAGTAAGTCTGACCTTTATAGAAGAACATTAACATGTGCAACATCCAGGTCCCAGTTCAAGTAGTTCTCAAAATATAGTGAAGAGTAAAATTCATGTATGTTGCACTTGGACCCCAGAAACAAGGTCAAGGTCACTCATGTACTGTCTAAGCTTGACCCTCATAGAGAAACATTAACATGTGCAACATCAATGTCCCAACTCAAAACAGATCTCAAGTTATCAAGTGAACAGTAAATTTCGTGTCAGTTGTCCTGTGATCTTGAGGTCAAGGTCCAAGTATGACTGTAGCATGACCATTTCCTTTGGTAGGAATACCCGTAAAAGGTTCATCCCTACCAAGTTTGGCACAAATCTGGCCAAAATTGTTTAAATTATAACCATTGCAAGAAATTCCGATGTTAAACTTTCCTATTAACACTTTTTACAAGATTTTGAGAAAAATCATAAAAAGTCCAAAACTTTGTATAAAATTGGTAGACACATACCCAAGGTACATTGCCACCAAGTTTGAAGTAAATCTTACAGACAGTTTCTTCCAAGAAGTCCAAAACGTGAATTACCATTAGAATGCATTAGAATGCCCATTGACTTGCATAGTAAGCAATAAAAAAGATGCATTTATGGATAAGTACCCTAACTGAACAAAGAAATCGTTACAAATCAGGAATCCACCTCAGTGCTACCTGGTGAACACCTTTGCTTTACCTTTTCACAAGGAACATATCCACAAAGTTTCAACTTAATCTGAGTGATAGTTCTGAAGAATAAGTGACAAGCGACGAAAACACAACACACAAAATTGAAAAAATAAAAATAAAAAATTGAAAAAGTTTTTTTGTGAGATTTGTCAAAAAAACAATCATTAGAAATCAAAAAATTCACTGGAGCGTGACCATTTGAACAAACCTGGTAGGCACCTATCCAAAGTACATTGCCACCAACCTTTTCGAAGTCAATCTGGATGACCGTTTTGGAGAAGAAGTCGAAAATGTGAAGCATTAGAATGTCCATTGACTCGCATAATAATCAACAGGAAAGCTGCATTGAATGAAAACAATCGTTAAAAATCAGCAATCCACAGCAGTACCGCCTAGTAAACACCTTTTTTTGACCCTTCCACAAGGAAAATTTCCACCAAGTTTCAGCTTAAAATGAGTGACGTGTAAGTTCGAAAAATGTAACTTGTAGATCAAACTGACTTAGTCTCCAGGGTTAATTCACAAGGCTGACCTTTAATGCGATTAACGAACTGGTAGACTATCCAAAAAAGTGGTTCTTAAACACATATCGAAATTAAGCTTCTCTAGTTCCTCCTCATGTGATGGAGGTCCAAAACCCTTTGTCCTTCTTTTCCTCCTGACCTGCCCTCTAGGGGAGGAAAGTACACTATGAAAGAAACCCTGAAAAATATATATCTGCATAGCATGATAAGACAAATGCATGTATGGGATGTTACATGACGGTTCTGGAGAAGGATTCAAAAATAGCAAAAACACACAAAAATCATAAAAAAAATATCGCAGCACCATCTGGTGAACAAATTCAGGGCTAGGAGTCCCCGGGAGTGTTCCTGTGCGATATCAAAGCAATTGGGTGAGCCGTTTCGGAGATTTTTTATGATTTGCCCCCCCCCCCAAAAGAACAAAAAAAAATCATAAAAAATCCAAAAACCACTGGAGCGTGACCATTTGAACAAACTTGGTAGAGACCTACCGAAAGCATATCACCACCAATTATGAAGTGAATGTGGCTTATGGTTTTGGAGAAAAAGTAAAAAATGTGAATTGTGTACGACAGTCGACGGACGTCTCCACTATGATACACTTATGTAGAAAAACATGACCCATATTCATAAATATCAAACCCAACAATGACAGCAAAGAGATTCCAGAGTTACCAAAGCATCAACATTCATCTTCCAATACCAATCTGAAGAAATAAATTTCTTTCCTGACTTGAGACAGGCAGTCACCCACAAAAGGTAACTGGTGGTTTTAAACCGGTCCTCTCAACCTTTGAAATATTATTCATTTAATATACGGACGGACGACGGATGGCTAGTTATAACATAAGCTCAGCTGATTGACAAGTCAGCTAAGCTGTAAACCTGGGATCCGAGGTATCAACACTCAGTCAACAGCTTTATTTGACACTTTCATAACCTCCACTTCCATCAAATTTCACAACAATCTGAGTGACGCTTTTGGAGAAGTCAAGCAAAACTACATAAAAATTAGCCAAAATTCACAAAAAAAACTTGCAGCGCTACATGTTGAACAAATTAAGGCTTAAGAGTCCTCAGAAGTGTGCCCATGCAATTTCAAAAGCAATAGGCCAGGTGGTTTTGCAGAAGATTTTAAAAGATTTTACCCCCCCCCCCAAAATAAAAAATAAAAAAACCCTCCAAACGTCATTGGAGCATGACCATTTGAATAGAAGTGAGACAGACCCACCTATGGTACATCCGTAACAAGTTTGGGGGGGGATACCTGGCCAACGTTTTTTGGTCGTAAATGTGAATTGTGGATGCTGACAGACGGAAAGACTACTCACCAAGTCTCAGCACATGTGCCTTACATTCGGCTGAGCTAAAGTTCAAATAAATAAATAAATATATAGATAAATAGATAGATAGATAGATAGATAGATAGATAGATAGATAGATAGACAGATAAATAAATAAACGAACGAATGAATGGATAAATGAATGAAAAGATAGACTAATAAATAAACAAACGAATGAATTGAATGAATGAATGAATGAATGGAGAGACAGACAGACAGACTGACAGACAGATAGATAGATACATAGATAGGTAGATAGATAGAAAGATGGATGGCTGGATGGATGGATGGGTGGGTGGATGGGTGGGTGGATGGATGGATGGATGGATGGATAGATGGATGGATAGATGGATAGATAGATAGATAGATAGATAGATAGATAGATAGATAGATAGATAGATAGATAGATAGATAGATAGATAGATAGATAGATAGATAGATAGATAGATAGATAGATAGATAGATAGATAGATAGATAGATAGATAGATAGATAGATAGATAGATAGATAGATAGATAAGCACCATTATATCGCGATTTAAACAATCTTGGTCGAGACCCGCCCTGGGCAGATCCCCAGTGGATCCGAGTAACAGTTTTGGAGAAGAATTCGAGAATGTACTTATGGACAGACAACGGGCGCAGACCTACCGTATAAGCTCAGCTGACCGACAAGTCAGCTGGGCGAAAAATATATGTGTTACATGTGGCATATGCTTTAAAGGCAAAGGTGAAAAGTGAATGGAGGTGCCACGAGCTGAGCGAGTACATGAAAATGAAGATTCGTACACACAAACATATTATATATATATATATACATATATGAAAAATCGGAAGGTTGAAGAAATGCAGCAACTCCTGTTGAAGACGCTAAAATCTCGGGGTACAAAGAAGTATTCCTATTTAATTTCGAAGCGGTTAGGGAGAAGAATATTTTGTCTTTTCATTATATATATATATATATACTAGTGAGAAGAATATTTAGTTTTTGCCATGATTTGCCCTCCCCCCCCAAAAAAAAAATGAAAAAACAAAATCACTGGAGCACGACTATTTTTACGCGACGCACCCAAAGAACATTTCCAAGTTTGAATTGAATCCGGCTTTGAAGGTGCAGTTGAAAATGTGAATTACATTTGCAATATCCATTAACTCACACAGTTATCAAAAATAATGTGTGCATAAAATGATAAGTACCAAAACAAAACAAAAAAAAGTTGCAAAAGATGAGGGATCCCGATCCAAATCACCTAGTGAACAACTTTGACCCTTCCACAAAGTACATTTCCACCACTTTTCAGCACAACCTGAGTGAGCGTTTTGGCGAAGAAGTCGAAAAATGCCAAGACACATAAAAGTGTATTATTAATTAACTATTTGAACAAACTGTGCTGACACTCACCTAACGTACATCTGACCATCGCAATGGCCTACCTGACGAGTGAGCTGAGCTGAGCTCAGCATTAAAACATAACCCAAAAATCCCCAAAATAGACTATTTTATACCTCATTTACAATTGTGTTCCTTTCAGATGTATCATAGGTCCATCCGTCTGTGCAGCTGACGGTTTCGTTGGTGGTGATGTTGAAGTTTCTGTACATGTTACATTTATCATATTCCTTTTGTCCGTCATGGTTGATGATGATGGGTATAGCAACGTTCTTTGGATGTCCATCAGGAATTTTGCAGTGGTGACCTACCTGAGCTCCTAGGGACAGACGGACAAAACAATTTAAGCTTAAACAGCCATGAACATTAAATAAATTCTAACATTGATTTATAGTTAAGAGTATGAGGAATCGGACAAAAAACTGCACTTGAAGGTACGTTTAGTCTGAACTGTATCAAGATATGTTTTCAGGTTCTCGTTGATGTGCTTGGCGGCTATAAAACGATATTTTTTTTATTGATAAAACAATTTTTGCGCAACATATTTCTGGAATATTAAAAACAAAACCCTGACAGTAAATATTTTTGAGATATCCGATGTACAAACAAAATGTGTACTTTGGTGATGCACTGCACTACTTCTCTGGTACTAAGAAATTATAAAAAATCCGAATATTTACAAAATCATTAGTTTTATCCAAAAGCAATTAAACTGTGATATGAAGAGGTCTCGTTTTTAATAAATATCAAAAATTATATGTATTTTTTTAAACATTTAAATTGTCAATTGTCAATTTTTCATAAATCATTAGGGCTACAATATGGCATGCATATAAATATCAATTCACAAAGTGTGCAGGCAGGTGTTTGCCAAAACGGCGGCAGACCAACCTGGAATTTGGGCATAAGCTGTGACAACAGTAGACACAGTTTGGCTCCTACACAGTACATGATACTTTTATGAGTGCACAGCGATCCTCTTCACAATATTTTAATTACAATCCAAACCGAAAGCGACTTCTCGTCACAATCCGTTGCGGTTCCTTTATCCTGTCAAGTCTTTTCTGAAGGAATGAACTTTATCTTGCTAGGGAAAATTTGTTTTTTCTGAATTGCTTCTTTAAATGTAAATGAAACTGCCTTTTAGGACAAAAAGCCCAACTTCCTTGAAGGACGACATTGAAGAATTTATTTAACAACAGAGACAGAAGGCTATGAGCAAAATAAAACGGGAAATTGAATACTACTACTACTACTACTACTGCTACTACTACTACTACTACTACTACTACTACTACTACTACTACTAATACTACTACTACTACCACTACTACCACTACTACTACTACTGCTACTACTACTACTACTACCTCTACTAGGTTTTAGCAATATAATAGAAGCATTAGCAGCTTTTCAATATGAGAAGTCTTCACAACGTATAAATGCATGTAGTTCCGAATCGTTGTTGTTTTTTCTTTTGTCCCATCTTGCTTTCGTTTCTTTCACCATGATCAGAGTTTCAACTTCAAACACTTTAGATAAATGGCAATATTTTCTATCCGTTTCTGACAGGGAGGAGCATCAGTGGGTAAACTACATTGGCAAGAAGACTAAAGGATACAACAGACCTTGGCAAAAAAGTCACCACTTAGAAAATTCTGCATATAAAACAAACCGATACATCTTCTGGCATCATTTCAATTTTTTGCAAATCAATTTTAACGGAAGCTACGCTTCATTGTACAAAACCAGAAAGGACATACATTCTGCATCATATGTTGCCGGTATATCCATCAGGCAATACCATTCAACATGAACTCAGTAGGCTCTGTATCGATTATCATAGACTGCATTCTATGAAAAATGTCACTTTTATTACAGAACAATCAAACCACTGAACTGGTCAGTGGGATGTCCTGTGACTGCATAGGGATGATTTTTAGGTAATACCATGTATATCCACCCGTGTTATCGATACAGCACTGGTAATTTTTTCTCGTGCTAATGATCAATTTTCTGACCAGCCACTGGCTACATTGTCCCACTTCTCCAAAAAATGGCGTTTTATGTCCACAAAATGTCCGTGTCTGGGGATCCATCTTCTGGTACACATTTCTCTTGAGATTGCTCCACAGGTGCTCGGTAGGATAAAGGTGAGGGGACAAACCTGGCCAGTCCATAACCTCCACACCTTCCATGGCCAAGAGGTTCTCAAAGTTTCACCAATAACATTCAACCTTGCTTTGTCCTGCATTGGGATACAATTCCCACCGATGGCATTAGCATATGGCACAACATGAGCCTGAAGGATTTCTGTGACTTAAAATGTAGCAGTCTTGGTACCGTTCATAGGATCAGTGTCTGTGTTCTCCTTTGCTGAGGTAAGGACCCAAACCATGATGCTACCACCTCCATAGTCAACTGTAGTCTGTACAAAACATGCGGCATGTCTTTCCCTTCATCTTATCCAGGCATGAATTTACCCATCATTCCTGTGAAGGGAGAAACGATGTTCGTCCGTGATTACACAT
This sequence comes from Hermodice carunculata, assembly GCA_964020975.1. Classification (NCBI taxonomy): domain Eukaryota; kingdom Metazoa; phylum Annelida; class Polychaeta; order Eunicida; family Amphinomidae; genus Hermodice; species Hermodice carunculata. The sequence continues at coordinate 30,332,333 of OZ026618.1, forward strand.
AGCACACAAAATCAGTGTTCCTAAGACCCTTTTTCCCAAATAAAGCATTCAGTTTTTCAGCCATTCCTGTTCCTGGACCTTAGCTTCTGTCAATTGATTCCTAGTTTGGAATAGTTATGTCTCTCTTTTTGAAGGTGACAGCTGAATCCCCTGAGTGAAACTGTGAAAGGCAGGTTATCACTGTGGGTTATAAGTCACCTTGTTCACCTGAATAGCTGATTTTTAGGGTGGGGAACTGGACAAGAGATACTGTAGTCCCATGGAACGCATCTAGGGTCAACTTTGCCTTTCAATGCACATCTAGGTCGTCTACCATTCAACAGCTGCATCCCAAAACTTTATAATCCCCATCACACAACCATATAAAACATTTATTCTATATTTATGCAATATGTCCATAAGACCACTCTTGGGTTTTGTCGTTAATGAGCACAGATAAATTGATGGCAAACTGGTTTGTCTCGCTTTATCGTAACTGATAGGTTTTTTTGCCTTTCCAGTTGGTTGACATTAAGGTGATGAATGTCAGGAGTTGCGAAAAAGACTTGGTCACCTCACAAACATCATTTCGACTTTCATAAGTGTCAACCCCTAGACCTGTGGGACAGGTAGACTTTTACAAAAATGCATGAAAACAAAGAAAACATGCCAATTTTGCTACAAAATGTTGTCATTTAAATCAATTTTGAACTCTCCAAAACGGGAGGCTTCCATTGGAAACGGGAGAGTTGACATCTATGGAGATTCTTGATTTGGTATGTCAAAACCATGCAGTGCCATTTTCATGAAGTTACACCAGCTGGTATAGCATGCAGTGGATACTGATCCGCACTCTGCTGCACATGCTTAGAGTGTACTTTTTTACTATCTCTTTTCATGATAGCATACTTTTCCGCATGTATTTAGTTAAAGGTTGGACACAGAAGTACAAATGGGGTAAATCTGCCTCAGCTGTGTTGCAAAGTGGACACCATCATCTGAGATCCCATGTGTCCATGTCTTCACCTACATCTAAATAGCCGGTTCTGGCCAGAAACTTTAACCTTATGAAGGCAGCATTTTCAACATGAAATGAATAGCTTTCCTCAAAAGTGTAGTGTTTTAACATTTGGTACTATTCCAACGACCGACCATTTCTAACCAAGTTCTTGGAAAAAATACAATTTCTGCCCCTCCGTAGATAAGTTAATGAAACAACATAACCAGTCTGGATTGCTTGAAAGGAAGACATAGTCCATGCATAAGTCATTTAAAGTTTTTCTCCTTTCATCTACATATGGCAGTGTATTCGAAGATTGCGAATCACTGGACTCCAGTAAAGAGTCAAAAACCTATTTGCATAGCCTTGTTTCAGGAACAGCAGATTCCATACAGTTAAAGTATTTCACTCATTTACATTCTAAATTAATATTTAGATGTAGCCACACAATCCACCTAGGGTAGCGAAAATGGCTGGTGAAGAGATAACCTGCAAAATGGCTTTGGCCATTCATATTGTTCCGATCGGAAAGACGTCTCAGATTCCTTAGTACATCATAGCCACACGCACTGCTACACCATGTGACATAGATGGTACGATTTTTGTCTGATGATTTGAACTGCTCTCATTAACTGAATGACTTCACCATCGGACCTAAATGCAAAGAGTACAGGATCATGTATGTCCTCCTGAAAAACCAGATATGAGAAAAGCTCTCACAAGCTTCTACCTTTAACTTGTGGAACGTATGTAATATTCAGATTGATAGGTCTTCATTTGATTATCATAGCGTATGGCTATGTCTAAGAGCTTAACAAACAGGGCAATGTCCGGTCGAGATCTCGTTCCATTAATATTTTATGCAAGTTCAGTTAATAAGGCACTTTCTGAGGACATCTCAGTTTCTCTTACTGATATTCTGACTGACTCCATATTCTGCGTCAAATACAGCTCTCTCACCTCTCTCTCTCTGTCTCTCTCCCTCTCTGTCTCTCTCTCTATATTATATACATACATACATATATATATATATATATATATATATATATATATATATATATCTGCATACATACATACACATTTATATGGAATGAAAATATAAAAATCCAGTCACATCGTGAATGTTTGTGTAATATTTTTGGGAAAATACATGTATTTGTGAAAATAATTGTTGAGCAGCAGTTTTGTTTTCTGCTGGCATTTTTATTTACTCCGAGCGGCCGATCCTTTTATTTTCTCGTCTGGACGTGAGAAACAGACTTAAATAACGATATCCAATTCAGACACTGCTCCTCTATTGCAGGAGGCTACACACTTTGCATGATATATTGCATTCTGGGGTATAACATCCCTCTTCACTAGCTTTGACAAGATCAATGTATCTTTTTGACAACATTTTAGAGGATCATTTCTATATAAGGAAATATGCCTGAGAATCAGCCTTATCTCGGGAGAAACAAAGCTTTCTCTCATTTAGCTGTCTATCGTTATATGACTGTCTTGTCCTTTTAGCACCACCAACAAGGGATCGTCTTTTTCTCATCAGCCGGTCCAGATTTTGATGGGCAGTAGCTGAAAAATGAGCTATATCACAGTGACCTTTTTTTCTCACCATTGTGCATTCCGCCGCCACTGTTTAGAACTCTACGTTCAAAACCAGCTTACAACCACAGACAGGCCCCAGTATGTTTTATGAGGCCAGCAGCGCTAAGTAACAAAGCCAAGGTCGACATATGGCTCCATAAGTGTATATAAATCCCCTCCCGGCACTTCCAGGACCCAAATTGCTCAGTGTGGCCAGTCATGGTGACAAATGAGGGGTTGTGATGTCACCTGGACTAACTGCTAGAGCTAATGCAATGACAGCTGAATGAAACAGCTGTCATTGCATTACCTGTGGCAGTGGAACATAGAAACCTGACCAAGTACACATATTCCGCTTTTACTATGGATGAAGCAGTGTGTATAGATATAATCAAATTTACTAAACTGAGCTGTTTACTCATTAAATAAGGATTAATAAAGAAAGAAAAATGCAAAAATCAATACACAGAAGCTTACAGCTCCTGTGGTTGTGTATTCAATTACTGAAGCAGGCGCCAGCTAATATACCACACTGATAAAATCAAAGAGGGTGATTAACATAGTACACAAGTCATTATGATATGTCTGCTAATGTTGTGTATCTCAGCTTGGTGACCCCTCAAGGTTTGTGTATTATATATGGAGAGCAGCCAAGGTGACATCGCACATGAGAACCCCTATTGGAAATGTAAAGTGGCTCTAACTAAATACCTGTTTGAGAGCAAAATGTTGAAAAATAGTCTAATGAACACCTATAATGACCATTAATAATAAATAAATAGATAAATAAATAAATAAATAAATAAATAAATAAATAAATAAATAAATAAAAACTATCACTGCTGTTCTCCTTCAGAGAGTGGGGCTAGGTCTTCTCACAGGGAGGTGTTATAAGCCCAAAGCTGTTAAAATATTTACATGACATTAGTGTGTATGTAGGTCCTGACCTGTCTGATGGTATACTGCTTAATCGCCTGCTGTATGATGATGATCTTGTTCTGTGTGTAGGTAGCCCATCTGACTTACAAGCTCAACTTCATGGTTTATGTAATTTGTGTAAGAAATGGCTAACTCGTGGTTTGTGTCCTGCTGAAGTAGGTTGACCTATAACATGGGTTGACCAAAGTATGTGGACCTAAGTATGTGGACCTAAGAAGTATATTGACCTAAATGCACTGACCTGCAAAAACGTGTTTGCCAAGGTATGTTGACCTGAGAGGTATGTTGACCTGCATATTATGCCAATCGATATGAGTGCATTTTTTCCAAAATATACAAGTAGGGGAAACAATACCATCATGTTTATCATCATGGGATGCTTTTTAAAAACTGTCCTGTTCTAGGGTGTGGTAGACAAGGGTTACTTTACTTGTCAATTCATCTGAGTAAAGGGCTTGGCTTGAACCAAAATGAGAAAAATAGATGGTTACAATAGGTAAGCAAGAACACAAGCCACTCGATACAGCCTGCAGTTTCAAGAAACACAAGATATTGCTGCAGAAAAAGTAGGGGACATACTGATCAGATCAGAAAACCAAGGCAACTGCCAGCAGGTCAAGCAAGTTCAGATGAAATGTATGGAACAAGTCATGCAACATGATAAGATTGGATCCCATGAAGCTTCGGGAATTATACTTGATTATAGGGGCTTGTGGATAACGCAGTTACTCCAATTACATCATCTGATGTAGAAGCCTATAAGCAGGAAGTTAATAGGTCGAGCGACGTGCGAGCAAATATCACAAGTTGTGAATGAATAACGTCACAGCGCATCAGAAACAAAAAGGATTGGTCAAAATAGGTCAAGTTGTTTTATGACATGGCCATGGAAAAAATTCCTCACTTCTACACCGGGTCTTACATCATAGACCAAAACCCAGAATGGAGAGGGTGACCCAAAGAGCCAAACAAATCTGTCATTACCCTGGTCAGCCCTGTGACTCAGACATTGCAACAAGCTAAGGCCACTTTAAAAGATGAAAGAAATGGATAGAGAGCTCAGAATGCACCTTGTCAAAACACAGAAAGAGACCAAATATCAGCCAGGGAAAAGGACCATGCAAGACCAGCAAAAAGCAACAATTAGGTATTCCAGGAGGCCAACATGGGAAACAAATGGTCAGATATGGTCGGACGGGAAATATTTGTTTTAACCAGGGACACTGTGTTGAAATTATGTATAATAAAAAGAAAATTAACTGTGCATTGTATGAAGTGTCAACAAAAGTACTATTATCTTTGTTGTTTGTTAACGTAGGAGTAAGCTGTATTTTATTTCATTTTCCTTTATTTCATTTCAGTTTAGTTTTATTTCGTTTATAGGTTTTATTTATCCATCTTATTATCATTAGAAGTGACTTGCCAACACAGTGGCAGTTGTGATGATGCATTATATTTTTATGTCTACTTATATACACTTATTCATACCTCTATGAGTTACAAAACCAGGCAGTAATATCTGAAAGCATTTGGACACATATGTAGACTTCATAGGTGAGAAAACATACTTCTTTTGTGCATATGGATTAATATGTCATTAATAGTGGTGTTTGCTAAGACATGTTGAGATCGTTCATCTATGAGAGATGATTCATAACAATGACAGTTATGTAAGAATCATATACAGGAAAAGACTGTATTTGATTACAAGAGGAAGTTCATTGTATTGTATGAGAAGTGTTTGGTCAGGGGACAGCACAATGTTCTTCATTTGTATACTTCAAATTATGTTATTAAAGGGCGATAGAAGAGAGGCTCATTATTATTCATTTTCGAATCTTGACGTCACGTGATTCAATTTCTTTGTTTAGTCTTTCCCGTCGGTTCTTTGCCCTTTCATTTGGTTTTGTGACTTGGTTCAGGCAACATCATCGTGGAAATATTACGTTTTGAGGACCTGACAATGACTTTGTTTTGGCTGGGTTTATTGAGATTTTGCACTCAGATCAGAAGCACAGTCATTCAAGTCATCTCAAACCTAAATTATATCATTTAAGAAACTTAATGCATGATTCATCATATCATGAGTGGAAAGCAATTTTAGATCTTCACACAGCTGTTGTTCTAGAAATTGAAAGGGAAAACAGGACGTGTGGTGACTCCACTGTAGAAATTGAAACTAAAATTTTACTGGTGCCAATAACACTATGAGAAACGTACCCAATTAGGTTAATTCATGTGAAACTAGAGACAAGGTTGATGTTGGTTTGAATAGAAACAGAAACATGGCTAATGTTTACTTTTGCCATCAATATCAATTTGGTAAATATGTTAAAAACAAAACACACCAAGTGTTTGTAAATGGGCTTTAACATCCAGTGACTAACATATGTGCCACAAGTTGACTCGTTGAGAAGGTGCAAAGTGAACATGCTGAACATGATAGTCAACATAAGTATCATGGCAAGACGTACCCTTGAAGAAGCACAAAAAAGTGTAAGGCTTCACAATGCCTAGACATGTTGCATAGCAATTCAGATGTTTAAAACAGTCCAGTTTATGAGATACTCAATATCCAGATTATACTATTGCATAAGTTGACAAATGTGCTACTACTACTGGTAGTTCTGGTTATTATGAAAAGTCTCTCAATATTGACCATGTTTCAGACCACACTTTTGTGAGTAATCATGTACAAAGTTCAAAAGTGAGAATGATCAATCGGAAGAAAAAGATGGTATAGGGTATCGCATTGTTCACCAATTTAATAATCGTATTGTTTGGGAAAGTGATTTTTGTGATATGAGTGATGTTACTGAGCTTTCATATGATGGTGATATTTGCCAAGCTTATGAGGTTGAGTTAGGTGTTTGTACTTTTTTTGTTGAAACTACAGTTTGTCATGATATCAGTATTTTGACCTCACTAATTAGCCACAATTATACAATTTTGCAATTCATAATGATCCAGTGACAGTCTTTGTAGCAGAGAATTTACCACACAATACCGATGGAAGGTTAGGGAACTGGGGGCTTTACATTATTTGCTTCACACTCACAGTAAAGTAGTTAACTCTGGTCTTCCCAACTTTGCTTCATGTACAATAGTTGTTCCTTTAGCTTTTGTTATAAAAACTTGGAGAGACTAGTTACAAGCTGAGTTTAAGGACATGGAACTTCATGAATAAGTCTTAAAGTTCCATGTCCGGAATTTTTGGAGTTTAGATCCCTGATCAGTTAGAAGTACTGTAGTTTGCCTACTCCTTCTATCAAAATCACAGTGGTTTTTATTTATTTTCCCAGGTTGTTGATAAATTCATCAGTAAAGAATTTAAGTAGAAAGCCATACTGGGTCCATTTAGTACTTACCCACTTAGTTCCTTTTGAAATTTGTCTCCACTCAATACCACATCAAAAAGGGTTCTGTTAGACAGTAGACGAGTCATACTAGACTTATCTTGACCCTGGGATTGCTCTGTCAATGATGGTATTAGTAAACCTACATATTTGGGTGTTTATTCACCAGTTAGTTTCCCATCCATTGATAGTTTCATAGACTTAGTAGTCTGATTGGGTCGTGGTGGTTTACTTCTCAAAACAGATTTGTCAAGGACCTATAGACAGACTCCAGTTTGTCCTGGGAATATAGTTTACTTGGGTACTCTTAGTGAGGTGGTACTTTTATTGACATAGTGTTACCGTTTGGCCTCAGATTGTAGGCTATGTTTTGTCAGCCTTGTTCTAATGCCATTGCCTTTCTATTCAGGAAGACCGGTTTCATCCTAGTCAATTTTTAGATGACCTCAGTGGTGTCGATTCTACAGACGGGGCTAGTGAGGCTGTAAGTTTTCTTTAATCATTACTCTGTGAGTCAGGGGTCATTGAAGCCGTTAAAAAAGCCATTGGTCCACATACCAACATGGGTTTTTAAGTATTAGGATTCATACTGTGGACATGACCTCGTCTGTTTCTGCTGAAAAACTCAATAAAATTCATGTTGTTCTTGAAGAGTGGCACAGCAAAGTTACTATATCAAAAAGAGAAAAACAGTCATGAAAAGGCAAGTTACAATTTGTTGTCAAATGTGTCAGATTGGGATGCATTTTCACTTCAAGGATGTTGAGACATTTGAGATCGAAGCACTGTTTCTCCCAACATTAGAGAGTTCCTGATGCAGAAAGTTTTATCAAAGAAGTTTTCTGGTGGAAATCATGTCATGTTACAATGGCCTTTCCATAATTCTTCGAGGTTTTATGCTATTATTTCTATAGACATCTGTCTTACAGGTTGTAGTGGTCTGTGTATTAGGATATATTTTCACTCCAGTTTTTTTTTCCAATTTTATCTTAGATGAGATTCTTGATGTCAATAGTTTGTAGTTATTGACAGTAGTTATAGCATTCAAATTTTGGGGTAGTTTGCTAAAGAAGCAACGTATTCAGATTTTGTGAGATAACTGGGCATCGGCTCATGCTCTTAATTCAGGTAGAGTCCCAAACTTTTGTCTCTGTTCTTGTCTCAGAGATATAGCCTTTTTGTGTGCGATTCACAATGTACACTTACACACAGTTCACAATGAAGCTGCAGAAAGCCCTTTGTGTGATTTACTTTCATGCTGTCACAGTGACACTTTTATGTTAAATGAATTTCTGCTTTTAGCAGGAGAAGGACTGAAACAAATAGAAACTAGAAAATAGGGTTTTGCTTCCGAGCAAATCGGTTTGTGAGCCCTTCAAAAGTTGTACATATTAATTGCTACAACTTTTGTCCTAGAGTACTTCACATTCAAATAAGCTGATGGCTGGATGAAAATTTCAAAGTCCAAATGACCTTGACCTTTGAAATTTAGAGGTTGCATGTAAATTACAAAAATATACAGTGTTACAATACCTAAAATGTAAGCCCAACACGAACCCAATCAGAAAAAACTTGACCAAGTTACTGCTAGATGAAAGTTTCAAAGGTCCAAATGACATTGACCATTGATCTTTAGAGGTTACATGTTATCACAAAAGCATACAGTGTTGTAATATCTACAAGTTGAGTCCAACATGTTTAAAATTGGATAAAACTTAACCAATTTATGGCTGGAAGAAACTTTCAAAGGTCCAAATAACCTTGCCCTTTGACCCTTGGAGGTCACATGCAAATAACCAAATAGCCACAATTTGAGCCCAACATGATCAAAATTGAATAAAAATTAACAAAGTTATGGCTGGATGAGAATTTCAAAGGTCCAAATGACCTTGATGTTTGAACTTTAGAGGTCACATTTAAATCATAAAAATGTGTAGTGTTACAATTGCTACAGTGTGAGCCCAAGATGATCAAAATTGGATGGAAAATGACAGAGTTATGGCTAAATAAAAATTCCACAGGTCCAAATGACCTTGACTTTTGACCTTTTAAGGTTACAAATAAATTACAAAAATATGCAGTCTTGCAATACACAATTTGGGTTCAACATGGTTAAAATTGGCTCAAAATTGACAGAGTTATAGCTGGATGAAAATTTCAAAGGTTCAAATGACCTTGATCTTTGACCTTTTAAGGTTACAAATAAATTACAAAAATATGCAGTCTTGCAATACACAATTTGGGTTCAACATGGTTAAAATTGGCTCAAAATTGACAGAGTTATAGCTGGATGAAAATTTCAAAGGTTCAAATGACCTTGATCTTTGACCTTTAGAGGTCACAAGTAAATTACAAAAATGTGCAGTATTAAAAACATTAATTGAGTTTGGGTTGGTTTCCCGTACCTATAATAGGTTTGGAGATATTCAAGATTTAAATTTTCAAATGACCCTAAGTTGCATAATTTTAAAAACCGTTGAGCCTCTTTACAAACACTGAAGTTTGATCATGCCAAGTTTGGAGTGTCTATGTAAAATAGTTTTCAAATGAATGTCGGACACATTTGCCTGTAAAGAAAGAATGAAAGAAAGAATTCCTAGGAAAACAGTATGTCTGTGTTGGCACACAGGCATATTAAAGTTATCAGTTATTTTTGTTCTTGTGTGACTGGTAATTTTGATTGTTTACTTTTTGATATGAGATATACTGATGGGAATACAGATAGATACAAATATTACTCAGAAATCTGCTTTTGGTGATGGTATGTTCAGGAACTTGTATGCTGAATTGAAATAATTTATCATGTTTTGTTTATTTTTCAAATTTCGAGTTATGCCTGCCTCGTTATCTACATTTTGCACGTTCCCTCCCTTTTTTTATCATTTTTTATTTGGTTTGTTTTATTGTTTGACTGTGGTTTGACGGTTTTGACTGTTCATTCACAGTGTATGTCAAATGAAGTGGTTGTATAAGTTTCTGATATTATTCTATGTTTGTATTGAACAGTCAAATTGTTTATCTTGCCAAACAACAAATGGGTTTGTTTACATTTTGTGTTTCTTTGTTTTCCTTTCTTCTTTGAGTCTCAAGTAATTTTTCTAAAGGCAATAGGAAGTGGACAGAAAAAGTGGGCCACTTTTTATTTCCTGGGTTGGATCTTCAACTGTGATGTCATTCTACAATGGTCATGTGATATTAAGCCTTTCCTTCATCTCTGTGAACTGGGTCTGCCAGCCAGGGATGCATTGGTTGAGGTGTTATCCACTTCATAAGCTAACAAGAGATTATGTACACTGGCCTGTCGTATGCATATAATTAACATAGAATTAGCCACCTGCTGGTAGCAGCACTTCTTATTCCCTTTAATTTGCATACTTCAAATTAGTAATTAATGGGCGATAAAAGAGAGATTCGTTATTCATTTCCGAATATTTACATCACGTGATTCAGTTTCTTTGTTTAGTCTTTCCTGCCAGTTCCTTTGTTCGTTAGTTTGGTTTTGTGCCTAGGTTTAGTCAACATAGAAACGTAGAATTTTTTCTTCTTTTTCCTATTTGTCCTTATTTTCTCTTGTTTTATGGTGGCTTTGACTGTTCATTAACAGTGTATGTCAAATTAAGTGGTTATAAAGTTTATGATGTTATCCTATCTTTCTCTTGAGCAGTCAAATTGTTTATTTGGCCAAACAATCAATATGTTTATTTTGGTTTTCTGTTCCTTCGTTTTCCTATCTTCTTTGAGTCACAAGTACTTGGCAGCATGTTTCCTCTATATGAAATGGCCTGGGTATAACAGCTGGACAGGCGCTGACAATAGCTCGAGTGGAGTTAATCCTTCTTTTATCAAGAGAAAGTGCAGATCATGAGGTGTGTCACACAAGTTGAACTGGGTCTGATTTAACCACTACCTGTCTAAACATGTCCAGTATCAAGCTATGGTTTCATATCAAATCTTTTTCAACTAATTTAGTATGATCTACGGTTTAAGAGGTGTTACGTCACTACCTTCCATTGTCTTGAGGCACTAGTGAGGGAGTTACTACGGGGGAAGAGTGGAAGACGCATTCTGAAGCAATGAATAGACAAATGTAGAGTTCTGGCAGTGCTGACTATGTTATTTATGTGCAATAAACATAATAAAGCAGACATTTCATGGGAACACCATGGTCTGGTCACCGTAATGGTGGGGGCCATTCGGAGAATCATGTCTTCACCGGCAAACACTTTGATTACGGAACAAATGGACAAAATCAGTTACTTACATACCGGTCATATCGTTCGTGGCGTCTTACTTTTCATGTAGAATCTCTTAATGGTACTCGGTTTGACACTGGTTAAGCTGTTTTGTGAGTGAGGAATATATTAGGCCTTGTTTAGGCAATTGTCAATTGATACTGAAGTGTTTATTCTTGCAAATTATTTGTAATCAAGCTTAGGATACGTCGCAATGTAGTTTGACATTTCTATTACACAATTCGACAGTGTGGTCATCTTACAATAACTGTTTAGTTTTCTTAGATAATTTCTAACTCGTGCTAACTGGCAATGTAAACGTAAGTTTAGGGGAAGCTCCACCTGAAGTACCAATAATTAAAGCAAGTTTCATTTGGTAATATTGGCAGGTGATTGGCCCTTAATAACTGTGTACCAAGATAAAACTGAGGTGTTTGGCCTTTCACACTGCTTGCTCGGGAGACCACAGGGAGACCACTTACTCTATTTCTTTTATGTACATCTGGCAACAACTAAAGTCTGCATGCTCAACTGTATTATATACCCGATCATACTCCTGGGATAGATATTTGGAAAGTGTTTGTGAGACTCAGATATGTACTCTCGAAAGTCAGCGAGAACGTTGGGGTGTGAAGCAGGTAATTAATTACCCATTCTCATAAATGTGGCATTTATACGTCCACCTACCCTCCCCCCCCCCATTGGACCATGACACATCTTTCTTTTTCTTCTTCTTCTTCTTCTTCTTCTTCTTCTTCTTCTTCTTCTTCTTCTTCTTCTTCTTCTTCTTCTTCTTCTTCTTCTTCTTCTTCTTCTTCTTCTTCTTCTTCTTCTTCTTTTTCTTCTTCTTCTTCTTCTTTTTTTTTCTTCTTCTTTTTCTTCTTCTTTTTCTTCTTCTTCTTCTTCTTCTCCTCCTCCTCTTCCTCCTCCTCCTCCTCTTCCTCCTCCTGCTCTTCCTTCTTCTTCTTTTTCTTCTTCTTCTTCTTCTTCTTCTTCTTCTTCTTCTTCTTCTTCTTCTTCTTCTTCTTCTTCTTCTTCTTCTTCTTCTCTCTGTCCTTACTTCCTCCTTTCTTGTCCAAAGTTTGTCCAGGCAACTATAATACATAGATATATCGATTTTGGGATGAGTAAAACCCTTTCGCTGAAATTGTGCAATAAATTTTGGATATTTCAGATGTCCAAATCTGTGCAGATTCTGTACATATAAATTACAAATTCCGAATCTCTCATAGGTTCAGAAGTATAAAAGATAAACACAATATTTTAACAGCATTCTATATGTTGCTGACAACTGTCCATTGAAATGAATATATGACCCAAGTTGCAGTCTCCAAATTTATGCTGTGCTGAATTTCGTTTCAATTTCAATGTATCGTAGATACTGATGCACTCCAGCGTCTACCCATTGGCTTATAATATAGATGCATCCTGTATTGCATTGTCATAGTAGAGACACCGTTTCAACGTTTACTGACAAGTTTGTGATATAGATTTTATCTAATGAACAGTACGTTGAAGTTGTAAAATTGAAGCTAATACTTACTGCATGAATTCCTTGAATTCAAATGGTCGATATTTTAAAAAATTAAAATAGATGTTTGCGTATTTTCCTTCCAATCTTGTAACAGTGAAACACTTTCTTCGACTACCCACTTACGCATACAGGGCTCCGAGATTAAGTCAATGGCAATTTGTACTGTAAAGTACAGAAGTCTGGAAGAAAAACTTTTTGTACTTCTATTCTGCTTTTTAAAAACACCCTCTCGGCCCTTGTGTCCACTATTATGATAACATGAGACTTGAGACTTAACATACTGACGGTTATGTCATTTTGTCATTTTTGCTCTGGAACGTATGCATTTAAGGATTTCTTCTTCTTCTTCTTCTTCTTCTTCTTCTTCTTCTTCTTCTTAAACCTTTTGAAGCAGAAGCACGGCCTTATGGAGAAACAGATTCTGACAAACGGAAAAATACTCAGACGAAAAGGTTCTACATAAAGAATAACTTTGCACATGCAGTTTTGTACCGACCACAATGCACCAGTGATCAATGTATACATACCTACATACACAATAGATAGCATGTGAAACGCAGCAACGACCCCACCCGAAAAAGCAACGGTGAGAAGAGAAACCCAATGCCAACGGCCAAATCGTCCCAGACTCATCAAAATCTCGTCTGTATTTAAGTCTGTCATACTGCGATTTTGACGTGAATCAGTGTCCAATCAGCACTTTGTGATTTCGGGTCCTGTGCATCGAACGTCAGCGGCTGAAGTATTTTATGTCCAAAATAATGCAAAGACTGTGGTATTTTTCTTACGGTTTAGGTGCTCGTAACCACATTGGGTGAGAGTGGCTTATTTTCTAATATAAAGTAGAACATTGTGTACCTTACAATAGATATGCTGACTCTCTTCATGTCAATCAGTTTTATTTATCTCCTTTATCTAAAGTTGCAAGTATGTATGTCACTGGCTTTCTAGTATTAACAGTCAAAAGTGATATTTTGATACCGCGCACTCAATGACAGGACGCAAGAGTTGTCCTAACATGTACCATGACCTCTTCGGAACACTTTAAAGTGAGACAGGTAGAGCTACTTGCGGAAGGGGGAGAGGGGCAAAAATGAGCCTTTAGGGCCATTTAAACATTCAAACCTTGACTGTCTTCAAAACTATTATACATATAAGAAATGAATTTTATTTTGTTATGACATGCACCAAATTTCAAAATCCAAGAGAAAATCTGCTTAAGAGTATTCGCGAATTTTTTTGTAATTCGGATGCTTGTGATGATCAGAGTATGTTTAAATTTATTATGGTACTGCATGACACAGAACTCGTATACCTATTTGAAAATTTCATGAACAAAGCCATTGCCCTAAGAGAGAAACCACTGGAATCATGTTACACCGTGCCAATTTGATGATTGCATTCTATTTTCATTTCAGGTGAGCAGTAATCTATGTAAATCTTTTATATTTTTTGCACTGTACTGTGCTGTACGTGTCTGTACTGTTTTTGTTACATTTTTCTTTTGATTGTGTGCATATTTTAATGTAATTTTCTTCTTTTTTTTTTCTTTCATACTGTACATGTGTACATGTTGTATATTTGACATATTGCTGTATTTTATACAACAGCGCAGTCAATAAAGATTCATTCATATAGGTGCCATTCCAACTTCAATTCATAAGTTTGTCCTGTAAGAGCATCAAACATACCACCACAAAGTTGTAAAAATTTTAATCTATGCTAATCAGGGACACTTGAAATGTTTAAATGTTGAATATATTTAAAATAATTACAGCTACAGTTGCCGCCATAGGATCCCCCCAGATCGCTATATTATTCTGATGTGCTCCCGGCGGGCGAACGCCCACATCAGTGAACGAAGCAGCGAGTCGGGGGGGGGGGGGGGGGGTGCTTTGGGGCAACAGCTACAGGTGTCGTCCGAACTTCAATTCATATGTGTGTGTGCGGTAGGCGCGTCTAGTGAACCACGAACAAAGGTTGTAGAATTTGGATTTATACCCGTCAGAAGGACTTGAAAAAGTTAAATGTTGGATGTCTGCCTTCAAACTATTATGGATAGATATGACATTCCGCCTTCAAATTCTACTTTGGTCCATCATGGATTTTGTCCAGAGCTAAGCTCTGAGACACCACTAAAGCTAGAAGAGTCTCTGAACTGTACTTGGCCATATCAGTGAAGTTCAAATAATACAAGTTAAGAGCAACAATAATCCAGCTTGTACATACTTGTGATAGAACAGACATATAAATGCCATGATCTGTCATCAGCAATCAATTATATGTATAAATATATATCACTAGGATTTGTTGTTTGCACTCAGATCAGACATAATACTTTAATGCTACCATATGGACGCATTTTGTCATCAATCCATGTTGTAGTGTCAACAGAGATCTATAAATGAATCAAAGTTGCAAAAACCAAGTACTAAATTAGCTAGAGTTTCTCACCACATGACCAAATCCTGTTTGTTTGCTGACACTTTACATTCTGTTTTATCGAGAATGTTTTTTCTTTCTGTCTTGCATTTCCTTTAACCTGCAGATTTATTTTCATGGCAAGGCCCTTAATTTTCCACAGTTATTTTCTTACATTTCACGTCTTTTGTCATGTAGTTTTTGGAACTTCAATTTGAAGGTACAGGTAGAAGGCAACAGCTGGTCTTTGCAAGTACACAGACATATGTGCTGTGTGCAAAGCTTTTCTAGTTCGCAGTGTAGAGTGCTGTCTAACTACACGCACACGTGTGTGCACACACATACACGTGCACACACACACACGTGTGCATACACACATACACGCACACATCCATACATAAATATCTACATATGCAAAGTATTATGGTTTAACTAGAGAACAATATACACACATTTTGGCTGAGGCGAAGGAAACCGAGAGGGCATATGTACCATCACTAAGAAAAGCATATGTATGACGAGTGCATATTAATTTATCAGCAGATACAGTGTTTTCAAAACCAAATGATCGAAAATGGTGTCAAAAGAAAATGGAAAAGAGAAAGGAAGAAAACGCAGAAGGCCAGAAGTACTGCAATTACCAGGTTTGCAGGTACATGGTTGTTGTGATTATGTTTTTTATAGATATTATCGGTGCATATTAAGTTTTTCAATAACGTCGGTAAACATTGAAACTTGTGCCTATTACATTAGTTGAAGTAATCGTGTGCTTAACCCGGTCAAGCACCATAATGTCTCGGCTCTGTTTTTCTATCTTTTCCTTCAATGGGAAATTTAATTTAGTTGCTTGGCTTTAAGATAATGTGGAGGTCCGCTAAAATGACCACGACATTTAAGACTTATTATACAAGAAATAGAAAATAGCTGTAATAGTTTAGTTGGACGATGGTAACATTACATATAGAGCCAATCCCCCAAAGTCTTCACACCGCAGAAAACACATACATTTATACACCATAGATAGAAAAGTAATTGAAGGAATATAGATTCATTTACACGCACAAATAAACGGAAACAGTCCCTCACCTTGAATGGAAGAGACGAGAAATTTGAGGCAACACAGATACTGATTTCTAGATAAAAACGATGCTGTTTTGTGACCCTGAAAAACAATACGTTTGCTATCAGTCCTCAGCTTCAGTCCCTGTTGAGTTGGAACTTCATTTCTATATACAATATTTTAAAGATATTCAATGTACACATTGAAAATTGCAGCCAATTGGTATAAATGTGACCACTATGAGCTGAATCATAAATACATTGGATGCACCCGCACACAATTCTATAACATGAAGCTGGATCTACATCTCAACCTAAAATACTTGCGGCCATATTTAACATTTAATTTTTCAAATTTCATAAATAAGAATAAATTTAAATAGATTTTGGCTTGGGTTATGTCTTCATTGGATTTGCCTATATCATAAATCTGCAGGTAGAAAAGTAAATTGGATCTATTTTCTGTTTTTAATACTTTTGAAAAATTGGACATTTTAATTATTGAATGTCCCTAATTGCGATAAATTATATACATTCTGACATCTGTCATATGTTCATTTGATGCACCACAGAGATCCTGTTAGGTGTAGAAATACTATGCGTGTCTGATTAATGGCCCGTACATATGCATATATTAAATAAGCTGGTATGAGTCTTCCTTTTATCATAGTTTTGAAGATATTCGAAAAGAGAATTTTGTGAATTTGCGTAATTAACATATATTAAGATCCTACAATTTTCAGGCACTCTTCATTGGATACGCTTATAGCACAAACATATAAATTGAAGTGGGGATGGTAACTCTATCTCTGAGAATTTTGACGAGGTTTGACAATTAAATTTTCTATATTTGAGAAAATTAACACACTAACATTTTTCATTCACTTATCATCCGATACGCTTATAGCACAATTTGAAGTTGGAATGGCACATCTAGCTGACATAATGTTTGAAATATTCAGTGTTTAAACTCTGTGTGTTTGATCAATTATAATGGCAGAATCAGAATTTACGGTGACGGTTAATTGAATGCGCTAACAACACAAACCTATAGATTAAAGCTCGAACTGTTATTGTATCTATATTAGTTTTGAAAATATTTCTTACTATTCAGCATTGAACTTTAATGTATCTTCCAGTTAGCAAAAATGTAAATACAGCAACTTTGATCACTTTTCCTCGGGCGCACCCACTGAACAAACACCTAAATCGAAGATGGAATGGCTGCCACATATCTGAACGTTTTTAACATATTCAGCGTTTTAACTTTCTGCAGTCTCTGTTCTTTGGATGTACCAATAGCACAAACCCATGAATTGACGTTACATAGGATGGAAGTGATGATTAATGTTGAATATTATCAAAACTTTTAAGACAGATATGCCAGAGCCCAATTCGAATTTAAATGTTCATACTTACAGTGCAAACAACGAACACAGTGACAGGAAACTGTAAGATTTTTGTCTGTGCTAATTTTGGCCATTACACAAAATTGACATATTAAATAATGATCAATATCTTAAAAACTTTTATAGATAGAAGTGTCGTTCTAATTTCAAGCTCCATGTTTTTGTGCCATGCGCGCATCCAAAGAATAGCAATATGTTAATCAGGCCAAGACACAAGAGTTCAAAGTTGAATATCCGGATCGTACATGTACTCTTTAATAAACCGTTTCATCTGAAAGCTAAGATAAAATTCTATCATCGATGTTAAGGAGCGTTCATTGTTTTCACAAGCATACATACAGTGCACGCGGGGGTGGGAGTGGGAGTGGTAAAGGTGATAATGTTGCAACAAAATGATGGGTAAGGAATCACTAACAAACATGATGCTTGCCACTGGATATCAATAGGGAAACTGCAGGTACTTGCATTGTAAGCCCAATCAAGGAGTCTCGAACCATATGGGGTCCTTGGCCCAAATTCTTCCTGATACATTCATACTGCAAATACAAAAAGTTGAACAGGTTCCCCTTAAATTCTCTTCCCTTATTGTCAATTGAACTATACAAAGTGATCACTTTAAATTTAAATGTAGGAGAGTAAACCTACTCTCCCTGTCTCTGGGGACTTGGGGGAGGGAACTAATAAAAGAAGAGTACTCTGTGTACTCTCTTGAAAATGGTGACAATGCTGCTTGTTTTATCTGTGAACTTGTGTCAACTTATCGGACGGAGATTCTCTCTATTTTAAGCCAAGTGTGCCACCAGTAAGGGCACTCGTCTTGGAATTCTGGTACTGAAGCAAGTTTTACTTGTTCCTACTATAGAGCCGAATTTTCAATTTAAGTTAGCAAATTTTGCCTTTCGCATTAACATTTCTTGAGTACGCCAGGTGTCTTCTGTCCATCATAATCAGAGTGTGTTTATAAGGCATATTTCAAATAATAAATCCATGGCATTTAGCGTAGTCACTACACTTTAGAACGACTCCTCTGTTTTTAATTCCTAGATCACGAATCAATGTCAGAAATTTTAGCTTCCTGCCAAGAGAACTCAGGACTTTTAACGCTGTGCCTAACTTGGACATCTTCTCCACCTCTGTCAGTTTTAAAACACAGGTATCCAGTTTCTTTTACGGTTAATTCTGACAGTTGGACACTCTTTACATTTTAAGTATTTGTTGTGTTTTTACCTATAATATTCAATATATTTATATGTATATATGGTTTTACTGGGTCTGTCATTGGGCCTGTGCCTATTGACCCAGGGATGAAATAAATAAATAAATAAATAAATAAATAAATAAATAAATAAATAAATAAATAAATAAATAAATAAATAAATAAATAAATAAATAAATAAATAAATAAATAAATAAATAAATAAATAAATAAATAAATAAATAAATAAATAAATAAATAAATAAATAAGTAGTCCTTTTAAAGTCTTTAGGTATCCTGATGAAGCTGGGCATCTAATGTGTACGTCGGTATATGATCAGGTACTATACATGAAATAATGATAGCATTAGAAGAATGCCAACTTCTACCTACATGTATCTGCGATGACGCACCACCGAATAGCACGAAGTCACTAACTTGGAAATTGTGCAAGTTTTTATACAAAAATCTATTTTTTCAAGGTAGCAAGAGGAATGTAAAGCAAACTTGAGTTGGTTTGCTTGTGACTTCTAGAGTAGTAGTAGTAGTAGTAGTAGTAGTAGTAGTAGTAGTAGTAGTAAACCTTATTTATAGAGGATTAAACCTGATAAGCTGACGCTTATCTCCTCCAGGGCCCTGTGGGTTCAATCAACCATTCACACGTGTGTGCGGGGAGCTGTCGTGAATGCATTTCTTATAGCGGCCACTACTGAGTCAGGGGACTTGCAGCCTTTGTTATCACAGGTAACCCAAACGTGTCCCCACTAAACCTTTGAACAGTTAAGTGGTCACTGCATGTGAAGAGCCAGGGACGAATCCCTTTGAATTGGCCAGGAGTTGAACCCCGTACCCCTCGCACACAAAGCGAGGACAGTAGCCACTTGGCCATGGCGGTTCTCTTACTGACGTTCGTGCCTATGATCAATTTCGCAGTTAATTTACATTTTTGTAACATACATACATATATATATATATATATATATATATATATATATATATATATATATATATATATATATATATATATATGTGTGTGTGTGTGTGTGTGTGTGTGTGTGTGTATGTGTGTGTGTGTGTGTGTATAGCTTTATCTTCCAAAATAATCTAGAATTTGTAAAATTGTTATTATGATGAACAGAGATGAAAGATTCCAGCTTCCTCATAGAGTATAAGCTACGTAACATTAACTCTGGACCATCATTTGCCAAGACCTCTGTGTCCTTTGGAGGCTCTACCCCAAAGCAAGCAGTTAGTGATTCTATTGGCTCCTACATTTCAGCCAGGTACCCTGCCTCCCCCCTGAGAGGCAAGCAGAACTGAAGCTCCTCAAGGATCAGTGTTTGTGGTCCGAGACCCTGTCCTCTTCTGCCCTAGCTGTCACTGTTGCCGAGCCCAAGCAGACCCTGTCGGCAGAGCAGCTTGCTGCTTCTGCCTTGAGTCAGCTTTCTCTTGGCCTCGAAGCTTGAGAGTTCCCAGAACTTCTTCAGGTTCCCTCTGGCCAGCAGACACCTTTGTCAGTGGCCACTGAGTGCACTGCTACTAGTCTGCCAGAAGCCCCAACCCTCTCCAGCCCCACATGGCCTGAGCAGATGGAGGTGACGTTTGAGTCTGCAATGACTTCTGCAAAAGTCCTTGCAACCCCAATGCGACTCTGCGCAGCACCCGGTTGGCAGCTAACTCACTGCATATCATCCAAAATGGGTGTCTATCATTAATGATTCTTCCATCCTAAATATCTTGAGACGTGGCTACATGCTGCCTTTATGTGAAGACTAGCCTCTGTTAAGTCGCAAACTCTTGTGAAACACCCACTGCAGAACCCAGAAGCAAGTGTGCTATAGAGCCCGTCGAGAATCAAGGTTCTCCCATCTTTTACAACTTACTCTTCCAGGTGCCCAGTCATAGACCTGTCAATGCTAATACCTTCCTCAAAGTCCCTTCCTTTTAGATGGAGACCCCCCGCCCCCCACCCCCACCCCAGTCAGTGGCAGTAGCCTTGTGGCCCATGGAATGGATGATGTCCCTGGATCTTCAGAACGCATTCTTCCACATGCCAATTATGGAGAGTTTACAGAAGGATCTGCAGTTTGCATTTGCAGGCCAAATTTAATAGTTCAGGGCACTTCCGTTCAGCCTTGGTATGGTAACTGTGGTATTTACCCAGTTTGCACAGACAGTTGCTGCTTACCTTCACCAGTCAGCTGTTTGCATTCATGTGTACCTGGATGACTGGCTTATCTGCGTGCTTTGGCACCTGCATTCACAGTGTCACATACAGACTGTTTTGGAACTTTGCCTAAGCTTCGGCCTGAAAGTGAACCTATGCAAGTCATGCCTTTGGCGAGACCAGACTTCTGTCTTCCACGGCGTCTAGTTTGACCTGGTTTCCTACATCTGTCACCCTTTGGAAGACAGATTAGAAAGACTTCAGTCCCTGCTCAGAGCTTTTCTGGATTGCAAGGTCCACTGGGCTCAACAGTGGCTCACCCTGCTGGGCTCCCTGTCCTCAATGGACTTCCAGGTCCCACTCGGTCACCTCACTATTGCCCCTTGCAGCATGCTCTGTGGGGCAGATCATCAAGGGACCCTTCTCAGTCCAGATGGGCAGCCTACCTGGAAAGCCAAATGGCATTGGGCCCTTAGCAAGCATCCTTCGTGTCTAACCACATGAACTGGTTGGAACTGGAGGCGATATGATTGGCACTCCTCCACTTCCAGGACCTAGTGGAGCACAAGCATGTCCTCATAATGTGCAACAGCAGGACTGCAATGGCCTTTCTAAACAGGCAAGATGGGATGCATACCAAGAAGCTGACGGTGTTAGCCAGACCCATCACTTAATGGTGCTGCAAACACAATTTCCACACACATGCCAGGCATGTCCTGGGACTTCAAAATGTCCTGTCTGGCCAACTGTCAAAAAGAGGACAGGCGGTAACCATGGACCAGTCGCTCGACCCATGGGTCACTCAGGCCATGTAAGCCAGATGGGGAACTCCACATGTGGACCTGTTTACAACTCATGAGAATGCAAAACTGCTGGTTTACATCTGGCCTGTCACAGACCCCTAGGCCCTAGCAGTGGACACTCTAGCCATGGACTGGAGCACCTTGGTACGCTTTCCACCTGCACAGATCCTCCTGAGGGTACTGCATAAGGTTCGGTTCCATGATTGCAATGTAATCTTTGTCATGCCCTGGTGTCCCCAGACCAATTGCTCAGTAGACCTGTTGAAACTAAGCATCAAGCCTCTGCTACATTTACTGGCATTGCAAAAGCTTCTGGTACAGACAGGTCCTACCTCTATTAGACCTGCTGCCAGTTTCATGACTAGGTCCTCTTAGGTCTCCAGGTCCAATGGAGTTGAAACAGAGAGTGTCTACCCAAGAGGCAGACAGATATCATGTTGTTGGTGGGCGAGTTTGGGGGGGCAGTGCAGTCCCATGCTGGCGGGTAAGAAGAGTTTCTGGTTTTGGACAGACTCTGCTGTTGGTGACCTCAAGCCCACATACCTCTGAGGTTTCTTCTTCAGACATAGCCTTCTCACTCAGACTGATGGTTTTGCCCAAGCTGCCGGTTCTGGCAGTCAAATGTGGTCAGTGTGCCAGTAACATTCCACCCTCTGCCTTGTGTCTGTATATCAGCAAAGAGTGGTCCAGAGGTAATGTTACGTAACTAATACATGGAATTGTTAGTAATTTCGGTTTTAGTAGTGTATACTTACCTCTCGACCACCAGAGAAGCTCACTCGACCTACCCGCTTCCTCTTTCAGCTGACATCAACTGACCACTCTTCAAAAGAGGAAGGATGATACAGGGAGCATGCACACTGGGAGTCACCACCAGTTCCAAAGGAACCGAGAGATAGCCACATGAGACTGGTGGAGTGACAAACTTGTACTTTTTGAAGTGCAACACTATACCATGCCATAGTAACAGACTGGATCTGCCTGTTCATTTAGAGGATTTTCGCATGGTAAAACGACAGATTTGTTTCACTTTTTACTTACATTGTTTCACCAAATAGAGTGACACATTTATAGTACTTTTTTCTTTCTTTTAGTCACAAGATTCTGTCATTGTAGAGTAATAAAGTTGTGTCATTTGCCTTACAATTAAGGTTTTACCACCGTGGAATGGCTGTCTGGTTTTACTTTGTAACATAATTGGACACATGTGGACCTGTTCACTACTCATGAGAATGCAAAACTGTTGGTTAAAGTTTACCGTGTTAACACAAAGTGTTAACACGGTAAACTTAAATAGCCGATGTAAACAGCCCTAAAAGGTTTTTGCTGTTGCATATTGAGAAAAGAAGAGAAGCAGCCTGACATAAGACAATAGCGTGTTTGGTGTTTATACCATCTGCACTATTTCTTCAAACTAAACCAGTTTAAAACAGCATATAAATTACAATCCCGTGTTGAGTTCAGGGTGCAAACCAAAGTGGTCCTGTGACCTTCAAGGCAAGTGTAAAGTCAAAGTGTCACTTTCTTTAGGACCATCTTCACTGTTTGCAACAAGATAGTCTTCACTCTCACAGATCTGGGGTCATTATTTTTGTAATAAAGAGAGACAGGATCCACTATAACCAAAGGTATCAGCCAGCATGTCATTTTTACCTTTCAAGGTAACTGAAAGCCCAAATTAACTGCCACATATTGGGTACTATTAGTGTTTGATAGTAACTATGGGCCTAGGATCACCACAACCGAGATATGGCCCAACATGCACGTTTGACCTTTCAAGGCCATTCAAAGTCGAAATTAACAACACGAAAAAAAAAATTGGAAGAAATTTATCTAAGGTAGACCCCTACCCAGTTTAAAGATGATCCGGCCAACGGCTTCATAGAAGAAGTCCAAAATATAAATGTGCACGGACGATAACGACAACGACGCACGACTGACTCTCCAAAAAGCTCAGATGACAGACAAGACAGCTGAGCTAAAAGTGAGATCGTATAGAAAGGACACACGGTGAAAGTGTATACAGGTGTTGCTTCACACGTTTTTCTGGTCTACGTATACAGCTGATGAGGTTCTGGAACAAATACCTGGTGTGTAGACATTTTGTACAAGTCTCTCCGACGTATATCATCACGATTTCATCAGGAAAGCGTAACCATTAACGAGAGATGCCGTGCAAAATGCTCTACATTGCCGTTTCGTCGCTTCTCTTTCTTTGTGTCTGTGAGTATCAATGTTACGTACATTGAAAGCACCGGCACAAAGACGTGTAACGTATGTGTCTATGAGTGCCACAAAAATTCTCTATTTGCAGATGTAAAACATCATATCTTACTAGTTGATCCACAAGTCATACGCCTGCATGACGATCACCTATGCAGATCTGGCAGCACCGCCTGATGCTACACACTAAAAACAAAGCAAAGACTAAGAAAAATAACTATAGAGCGTATCTGTCTGTGTGCCTAGAAAATGAATAAATTTAAATTATTAACATTTTTGTTTAACGACAATCAAATGTATATTGATCACAATGTTGTGAATTGGGATTGGCCCTGTGTCTTTGATAGATTCAAAGTGGTGATTGTTGAAATCTTCTTAGTGTGCCTAATTAGCACAATTTCAAATTTTACAACCTTCATTTTCACTTCATTGGGCACACCTTTACCATAAACCAATCAAATGATGCCACTAGTGACACCTCTCTCTACCAAACAATTGAAGATATTCAACATTTAAATTTAGTTATATACCTAATAAGCATGAATTCAAATTTTGCATATTTTACTTTCATTTCTTTGGATGCACATATAGAACAAACCTAAAAACTGAAGTTGGATTGACACCTCTATCTGTAATAATATATATATATATATATATATATATATATATATATATATATATATATATATATATATATATATATATATATATATATATATATATACATACATACATATGTATATATATATATATAT
The DNA here is from genome assembly GCA_964020975.1 of Hermodice carunculata. Lineage (NCBI taxonomy): Eukaryota > Metazoa > Annelida > Polychaeta > Eunicida > Amphinomidae > Hermodice > Hermodice carunculata. Next base: position 30,356,989 of record OZ026618.1, read on the forward strand.
ATATATATATATATATATATATATATATATATATATATATATATATATATATGAGCAAATCAGTAAGCATACCCAGAGGTAAAGATATGCTATTAATCATAGGTTGACTTCATTGAATGCTGGAAATATTTCAAACTTTAAATCTTGAACATCTTCAAACCTATAGCAGAGAGACGTGTGTGGGGCAAGATCAGAAGCTTCTACTGCTCTCCTGTAGAGGGGATTTCAGTCATTCAGAGCTAGAGTTGTGTATTCCCATTATTTTGCACTATACTTTACAGCTTAATAACTTTAAAACCACTCATTGCAGAAACAGCCAAATTTGTGTGGTAAAATTATGTACATAGCTAATATGTCCACATAAATTTAATTTTGCAGCTTTAAAAGTAGTCTTTCAATTCGAGGTTAATTCAACATGCAATCTAATGGGAAAACACATATCTAGCCCTGAAGAACTCTGTGTATTGGATTGTGTATTCAGCTGAATACACAGATAATTGGTAATTGTGACGTCAACTATTGCAACTAGAAAAGAAGATTTGCTTCAAAAGCAAATCTGCCTGTTCGTGATTTTAAACTATAATTCGATGCTATTGCAGCACAAGCCTAAGAATTTAAACAATAACGAGCACATCTATCACATTTAATTGGTTCAAGTGTCCCTAATGGGCATAAATTAAAATTCTACAACTTTAGTTGGTGGTTCATTGGCTATTGGCTTTAAAGGCTACATCTTCGGTTCATAGCTCATCGGATGCCGGCTAAGTCACAAACCTATAAATTGAAGTTGGATGGGCATCTCTATCTGTAACAGTTTTTAAACTATTGAAGATGTAAACTTTGTGGTTTGACATGATCTACATAAATTAAAATCCTAATGATCCATTACATGTGGCTCTATCTGTAAAATGAAGTTGAAATGGTACCTCTATTTATAGTAGTTTGGGAGATATTAAACTATTAATTTTTTCAGTGCCCTCATTTGCATTATCAAAATTATACAAGTATATTTGTGGTCGATGGGATGAACCTGTAGTATAAACCTATGAAATCCAGCTTGAATGGCACCTCTATCTTTAATAGCTTTGACGATATTATACATTGTAAATTCCAGATAGCCCCAATTTGTATACATTAAAACCCTGCAACTTTGGTTCATGGTTCATTGAATGCAGCTATGTCAGAAACCTGGAAACTGATGTGCCATTCTACTTCAGTTGGTGCCCTCTTTTTAAAATAGATTTGAAGGTATTCAATTTTTACAGTTATCAATACCCTAATTAGCATAATTTAAAAATCTACAACTTTGTTGATTGCCCATCAGATTGGCAGGTGTCACAAACCCATGTGTGGAACTGGAGATTTTATGTATATGTAGTAGTTTTAAAGATGTTGAGAATTTAAAAGTTCAATTGCCTTAATTAGCATAATTGTAAACATTATGAGTACTCCAAACCAGATACACGACTTCACTACTAGGTCAATCACCCTGGCAAGTCCGGCGCTTTTTGGAACCATATGTCCGAAAAGAACTCAGGACAAAATCGGAAAGAAAGAAACAGGAAAGGAAAGAAGGAAGGATAGAAAGAAAGAACGAAAGAACGAAAGAAAGAAAGAAAGAAAGAAAGAAAGAAAGAAAGAAAGAAAGAAAGAAAGAAAGAAAGAAAGAAAGAATGTCTGTATTTGCACATACTTCAACAAAACAAAAAACAACAAACAAACAGAAAAGGAAACCAAAATCATTGCAAATAAAATACCGTCGGAACAACTTTGAGACCGGTTTCATCTCTTCAAAGCAGACTTTGCTGGCTCCTGAGTGTGCATGTGAATGATTTTGGCACTGAGATCGGCGAACATTTTCGATCGTGTCTCGAAAGAATTTTTACTTGAAGTGTGACACTGCATGAGCAATCAATGACCAACCTCCAATTTGACCTCTCCGTGTCGACCGCACATTGTATGTATATGGTCTGAAGTGCTATAAAAAAGGCCAGCACGGCTCCTTGCTGATGTATACCTTCATGGAACTATGGTCTTTTTATAGTTAATCTGAATATGTGCTTTTTACAGCAAAATGCATATTTGTGACGCACCGCGGGTTTTGTCCTGCTCGTTGGTGCCCCCCGATATAAAGGGGTAGCTAGATAGGTAAATAAATAAATAAATAAATAAATAAATAAATAAATAAATAAATAAATTAGTAAATAAGTAAGTAAGTAAGTAAATAAATAAATGAATAAATAAATAAATATCGAAGATAAAATTTAAAATATCAAAGGTTTCAGACAGAAATACGGGGAAACAAAATCCACAGATACGCATCTTTACACGTTGATTTATATTTTTGTTGACTTTCAGAACTGTAAGTAAAAAACAGCTTTGTAGATATGCTCCACACACGTTTGACATTGGCAATGGTCCAGTCATGCACGGACAAACCAAACCCAGGAAGAGCATCTTTATTATGCAGGTTTATGTTCAAGCAAAATTTCATGGCTCTAGGTGAAATACTGTTGGAGATACGCATGACACAACCTTGACATTGGGCAATGATCATTTTGATCAATAAACAGACTGGAAAGAAATTCTGTGACGGGGAGCTGCATAAACCTAGCAGGAGGAGGTATTCATATCAAGTGGCACCCTGTTGTCTCCCCTATCCCACAGCATGCAACTTGACATGACGGCGGGCAGATTAATGTGTCAAGCAGGGCCAAATTAGCTTCTTTGACAAAAGTACCGACTCGAGAAGGCAAACAGCTTAAGAGAAGTCATTCACTAAGTTTTAAAGCATACAAGACAATAAAAACATTTAGAAAATTGCAATTAAATCTGCAATCTCTAATATGAAAACAATTTTGAACTGCTGAGACTCCAGACTGCAACTCCCGCAGGATATACGTAAATTCTCTCGTGAAAGAGGAATGCTGTCTATTTTGCAGAGAATTGTAAACAAGAGTTGTCATAATGACACGCCCCATGTCATAAGCTTTCTTTGGCACGGTTGGGTGGATCACCAAGGAAATCTTGACTCAGTCGTATTCCGAAGCGAATAACGCCATGTATATCATATAAGCTGTGTTTGTGCTTCGTTAGCCTGTCGATGGTGCACTTCCAACAGCTTTGCCTGCCCTGACTGGCTCACTTCAACGCACCTGTACTTATCCGTATGTCAGAACATTAAAAAGGTGATGAAACACAAAGTATGATGCATTGCGTCCATTCGTATGAACTTTATAAAAGCGATCTGGCATCATCGGCTTATCTGTCAAATAAAAATGTTAGCTAATATTTGTTGCAGAGCAAATCTCCTCTGTGTCTCCTACAAGGTAGAATTATTTACAGAAGGTACAAGCTGGGCATAGTCCTGCATTAGTCACCAAAAACACACACAAAGTCCATCGTTTGGTTTTTAAGCTATACCATGTATCACAGATTTTGAAGTGTTGATTGCCTTATAAGCATAATTTGAAAGTCATAACAGCTGTTCATAATTTTTATACAGACGCATCTGCTGACAATACACCAAATGCAACATTTAAAAATGTTGATTTCCAAACTTAAATTTTCAGTATCTTCAAAACTATGATGGGTGTGCGTGCCATTTTAATTTGATCATATATGCTATTAATAAAGACACAGGGAGAACTACAGAATTATGAAAAGCAATTACATTTTAAATTATGATAATTAACATTTTAAAATCCCCGCTACACACTACCTTCATTATTAAATTGAGAAAGTTGCTGTGAAGCAAAAACTCCTTGTCCGCTTGTTATTTTTGATATTTTCAACTCTGCGGACGGCAATGGGGACTTTCCGAGTCATATGACCATACGAGGGACAAGTGTTTACTGCTCCACGAGTCCCGAAAACGACTATTGTAGGGCAGATGGTGCCAAGTGCCACACGTGTCATCTCATCCGGTGAGTCTGATGTAGCATTCATTTCTGATTATGGATTTCGTATAGCATATAAAATACTCTTCAACAGACCAAAATTTTGCAGGAAAAAGAATGAGCAGTGGTATATCTTTAGGAGGTTGCTAATCACGGAACGTATACTTCAGTGACGACTGAGCATGTTGGAAAGCCATTCAATTTCATATATCAGATAGAAATCGTGTGTTGCAAGTTATGTCTCAAAATAATATCACTGTCCCCATATCATTTCAACTCTGTGTGCTGCATGGACAAGTAAATCCAGACCAAACACTGCCTGTTATCATGCAACCTATCTAAAACTCATATGCACTAGTCACTCAGCTACGTAAGAAAGGAATAGAAAAAGAAAGACATTAAATAACAAAGAAAAGAAGAAAGCAAGGAAGCTGGCAAGCAAGCAAGAGTTGGTGTATAGAGAGAGGCACGACTGAAAATAAGAAAAGCCCATACTAGATACAAAATTTTATTTATACTAGACAATCATAACAACTTTCTGCAGCTTTGATGAGCGAGTTCAGATGAAGATTCGGGGACATTCAACATGAAACAATGTTATAAATGTAGTAACGTCGTTGGTCGTTCTGAAATTGTTCAGGAAGCTCCCAGACTAAAGTGCCAAATGGCTGAATGAGTATTAGCCCACTTCCGTAATGTGAACAGAGGTTCTGACAACCTATTTTTCTCTCAGTAAATATCCATGATACATCAAAAAGCCCCGAGGAACTTCGATTGCAACACTTTTTGTGCTAGAGAGTTCAAGTGATGGCGAATTTGCCATCTGCTTTAAAGTAATATAATCCAAATGACGACGATAACAGAAAAATTTCAGAACCCCGTAATGCAAATTTGCTAAATCTTGCCGATTTTTTTCTTGCTCCGCGAAAGTTTCAAATTTGTGGACACTAAAGTTCGAAAATACGAAAGATTTATATCATAAGCGCCTGGTCTTAAAAACATAAGCTTATCCCATTCATCACCACCATCCTGTTCTTTCATTCATTTTTCCTTGTACTAACCATCAGAATCACTGCTTTCGTTTCTACTTGTATAAGATACATGTGTTGTCACATTTCGAGCTACACTGGCACTTTGGAACATTGAAATTCTGAGCTTTCAAAGCAGGTTTCTACACGAAAGCGAATAATACCTTTTCTCTCGAGTTGTCTTATGTTAATCCTGCAGCTGGTCTTCCGTATGGTGCACTGTTCTTTATGCCAGCTTGTCTGCATTGGTTGTCTGCCTTTATGACTGATTTCACGCATTGAGAGCGTAACAGAAAACACACTCTTTGCTTTTCAGGGTGACCGACAAGAAGATGACTCTGGACTATCACCAGTCGAATTTACAGCAGTTGTGCTGGGAAATGCTGAGAACGCTTCGGAAAACTTATGAGGGCTTCATGGTGAGCCTCTCTCTCTCTCTCTTTCTCTCTCTCTCTTTCTCTCTCTCTCTCTCTCTCTCTCTTTTGATCGGTCTGTCTGTCTGTCTGTCTGTCCGTCTGTCCGTTTTTCTGTTTGTCCGTCCGTCCGTGGGTCTATCTATCCCATTCAGTTCAAAGCTGTTCTTCCATGGGGTTAACATACAATAAAACAGTACCTACAACTGTGATGCAATACAATATTTACACAATAGGATGGATGCAAAATACATGACATATAAACGAAAAGCACAGTTAAAACCAAGACGAGCGACTCCATTAATTCACAGGTTGTGCTAAATATTTAGAGCTGCGCTGACACCTTGTGTTTGAAAGTTCTCTTAATTTCTAGCGTGTAAAATTTTCAGTCACGCCATCAAAGTAAAATTGACAATCAAAATGTGGCGTTTCCACTGTGAGAACGGTTGATCTCCAATTACAAATTTTGCAGGGAGAGTTTTGACCAACTTTATCAAAATGATAAATTAACGTATGGGCTGAAAGAGCTTGTGTAATATAGTGATTACTTTTGCAAGAGGTAAAAGCTGTTTCAATGAAGTCCACATTTGCCTTTGGCTACTAGCTCTTGTAACACTTTCATCGTAATAAATCTTTTTGGCATTATTAATCATTACTGTATATCAATATTTTAAATTCACATTTACGAAGACTATGGTATATGACCCACATTGGTTTACAATCTAGGTCCTTAGCTTTCGTTTGAATGTAATTCTGTCGTACATCTTTTGAGAATATCACAGAGGCAAGCCATGGATTCGCGCACCCTCAAGTCCATATAGTTTCCAAGCAATGTTAGGACACATCGTAATATTTACAAGTACTTTGGTTTTCAATATTAGTAGAATGCAAACAGCAAATAGAGTTTATGTGTGCATTACCACCAGGACCTTTTCACAATGCGCAAGAATTCCTGGTACTACCTTTACTTTACCGTGGCTCCGTATACCATAACACGCTGACAACTGTTTTCATATTTGCCGTAATTCTCCAGAGGTAACCCGCACTTCTAGAATCAGCTTAATTTTCATGAAGGTCATAGGGCGCTTTATTTACAAATTACACAGTCCAGGAACCGTTTTACCGGCTCTTACAACACTTTGCTGATTTTGCGAACAGATTTGAAGTTTTGAACCTCACGAATGATCCCGCAACTTTTGGTATCAAAATAGATCGATTAAAAGCAATTATCGCTCACCATGTTGTCGATGTTGTAAAATATAAAAAAAAAAAACGAAGCAGGAATGTTCGTGTTGTACAACTTCTTTACAGCGATTTTTTTCACAACTTTCATGAGTAAACCAACCACGTTACCCAAAAGTTTTCTGGTGGCGGCCATGTTTGTTTATGGTGTTTGTTCACTGCAACTCAAAGCTCTCAATCCTTGCAGGCTATAAGCGCATAAAAGCAATGCAAAATAAGTTCAGTTCCCATTCATGCCTTCATAATGTTGTGTTACTGTTTCCTGTGTCGCTGGGGAATGACTCAAGCGAAAATCTAGTGTAGGGACGTATCTGAATCGTTTTTGCAATAGGCTTTACACTTGTGGCCGCAATGACCGCATACATAATGTAATCGGGTAATAATCACTGAGTCCTCATGAGAAAACACCTGATTGTGTATGTATACCGGACAGGTTAGTCAGTATCAGATCTGTCGTAGGGGCTGAAGTTGCAGCTACTCTAACTGGGTCAAGAATAAGTTGTATCAGTTGGAAATAGGTTTCAGTGACCCATATTGTTTCTATCTTGTAATTTATAATGTATATTGAAGTCTCCACGTATGACGACGTGATTGTCATCTACAACTTTCTGGAAAATATCAGTTGTACTATCAAATTACACTGCATTTGCAGAAGACGGTCTGTAAAGTGAGCATATGACATTGGAGATAAGTGTTTTGGTTTAACTTCAGCCCATTCTCATTCGATATTAAAATCGACAGGGGCATCAAATTCTAAATCTTTGCGAACATATAGAGCAACACGACCACCGTGAAGGTTTCTGTCACGACATAATAATTCATAATCCGTGATGCGAATTTCAAAATCTTAAACATTTGAGTCCAACCAAGCTTCAGTAACAACGAGTATATACCAAATTGTTGTACCATGATACGGAACTGTTCTATTTTGGGAGGAATGCTGCGAACATTTCAAAACGTCATCTTAAGACTGTTTCCATTTTTAAGTCTAAAATTAACTTTGAAAAGTTTTATCTGATTTTCTGTACCATGTGTGCTAGTAGGGCCAATAAATAATGACAGAAGCTTGGATCCATTATGAATGTTCATAAAATTACCATATGTCCATTTTCACTTAAACAGCTGAAAAATCAGCAGTGTCATCGCAGTTAAAGGTGTGATGGTTTGCTGAGTCAGGGGAAAACACCCTGACCTGACATAAAGTTCAGAGATCTAGTATCTGTGGAAATTTTGGTCTAAAAGATCTATTCCGCTGTCATTTGGATTAATACTAGGCCTATATGTGTCAGGTGGGTCAAAGCCCGCATTGTCATTGTCTGTGTAATTACTGCACTCGCGTAGAATTTGTAGGGCGGCATTTACTAGTCTTATTCGACTACGGGTGTTTACGTATCTTCTATACCCCGCACTTCATAGGGCATATACCTACGAAAACACTGTTCCTGTAGTTTATTCTCTAAAGGCTGAAATTTCCATATCACTTTGATGACATTTTCACGAAGGGTGTTGTTTTGTGGCGCATTGAAAGATAAGGAGATCGGCGTTGGGAAACTGTCCAGTTGTCTGGGTCAGCCTTGTGGATCAGCTACACGCGCAGGAATAAACTTGGGGGAATTGCCCAATAATGATAGCGTTAAAGTAAAAAGGATAAAAGAGAAGTGGGTGGGCTGGCAAATGGGTTTGTGGTCAGATGTGGTCAGCTTCGGTATGTTTGATTAATTTCGGCAGTTATGAAAAATAACTCGAAAGAGAATTGTACATAAAATCTATCAAGTTCACATGCTCATGGCAACAGCTTTCCTTTGGCCTGAGTTGGCCGCACAATCTACGCCAAAGAAAGCTGTCAACTCAGTCTTATTTCAAGAGGAAAAGGGTTAAAAATCTCAATAACCAAGATACTTATGTAATGATTTTGCAAATTCTAGCAGGTGTGATCTTTTAATGACCCCAGTGACCTCACAGGTACAAAATCTTTAGGTACTGTGCTTCTTTTCTGCATGTATTAGATCAGTTACAAAGTTTAACTTCCCACAGCAAAGGAGGGGGCTTACTTTTCATGCCTGGAACCATTTCTTATCTCTTGATGGCATTTTGCTTTCGAAATCATGACAAGAAAACCAACCTCCCTGGAATGGGGGGGGGGGGCTTATTTTTACTGTGAACAGACAAACTTTGTTATGGGTTTAATATTTACATATATACAATATATTCTCGATCTCGAAGGTCCAAACTGTGAATGTATCTGGGTGGAAATCTCGACCCAACGTGGGCCAGTTCTGATAGGTAATTACTATCGACCTCCCGGTCAACCAGCAGAGATCCGTGATACTTTTCTTGAGTCTCTGTTTAATTCCATCTCATCCGCCATCGAAAGTAACCCGCATATATTGATACTCACAGGTGACTTCAATGACAGGTGTGTTGACTGGAACTGCACTCATCAAAATAGTGAACTTGGCATGTCTCTCTTCAATCTCGTAGCTCAATTAAATCTTTTTCAGATAATAGACGAACCTACCAGAATAAACGAATACTCAACTAGTCTGTTGGACCTTCTGATCACTGACTCGCCTGGACTTATCCTGGACAGTGGAGTCTTAGCTCCTATTTCTAACTCTGATCACTCGGTTATTTTCTGCTCCTTTTCACTCTCCTGCCACAGAGACCGTTCGTTTAAAAGAGGTGTTTGGAATTTCAAAAAAGCTGATTTTCGAGGTCTTAATAATACCCTATCTTCTGCTCCCTGGAACACTGCCTTCAACGTCTTCGATTCCATTGATGACGTGGTATCTTACTGGTCTGACCTCTTCCTAAAAACTGCCAAAGAGTTTATCCCATACAAAGAAGTTACCATACGACCAAAGGATAAACCTTGGATAACAGCTGAAATTAAAAAACTTATGCGTCAGCGTAATCGTGCATGGAAACGTTTTAAGAAATTAACTCAAACTCCTCGCCCTTTCACTCTTGAAGTCTGTGCCAACATTGACAGGTTTTACCAGTTTTACAAAAAGCGACGCAATAAGGTTGTCAATGCAATAAAACTGTCAATAAACTCCTACTTTTCTAAATTACGTACACAATTAGATAAAGATGATATGAATCCCAAACAATGGTGGAACTTATCTAAGTCCTTACTAGGATGCAAAATCCATGAAGACATACCTCCTATTGTTGAAGACAGTAAAATTATCTCTAGCATCACCGAAAAGTGTGAAGTATTTAATACTTACTTCGCTAGTCAATGCGTTACCCATGCCGATAATGATGCACCTCCCCTGCCAAACTTTACCTATCGTACTGAGGCACGCATGAGTGATTTCACGCTCAATGAAGAAAGTGTCAGGAAAGTTTTGCTCTCCTTGAGATTAACTTCTGCCTCAGGACCCGACAATATTGGCAACACTCTCCTAAAAAATACTGCTGACTCGATCTCCGAGCCCTTAACAAAAATTTTCAACCTGTCTCTCAGTGTCTCTCAATTTCCCGACTCTTGGAAACGCTCTAATATCTGCCCTGTGTTTAAAAAATCGAATAAACAAATCAAGAGTAACTATCGTCCAATTTCCCTGCTGTGCAACGTATCGAAAGTTTTCGAGCGACTGGTCTTTAATTTTCTTTATGAATATCTAATAGGCAACAACCTACTAACTGATAAGAACTCTGGGTTTAAAGCTAATGATTCAACTACCAACCAACTAATAAGTATTCTCCACAATATCTACAATGGGCTTGAAAATTCCAAGGAGGCCAGAATGGTATTCTTAGATATCTCGAAAGCCTTTGACAAAGTGTGGCATGTAGGCCTCCTCTTCAAACTACGACAACTGGGGTTATCTGAAGGACTTCTTATGTGGATAAACTGTTACCTGTCAAACCGCTTTCAACGTGTTATTATCCACGGGCGTACCTCCTCTTGGCTTCCTGTTCAGGCCGGCGTACCTCAGGGATCAATTCTGGGTCCCTTATTGTTTCTTGTCTATATAAATGATATTGTAGATGACTTGACCTGTGATGTCCGCATCTTCGCCGACGACACTAGTCTACTTGAGATAGTTCAAAATCCTACCGATTCGGCACACCACTTGAACACAAATCTCTCATTTATTTACCACTGGGGTAAATTATGGCGCATGGTTTTTAATGCCTTAAAATCCATTTCAGTTATTTTCTCGGCCAAAATCAATAAACCTTATCATCCCCCTGTCCTTCTAGGTGGTACAGTCATACCAGAGGAAGACACCCACACTCACCTTGGAATTACTCTAGCCAACAATCTTTCCTGGCGTGCGCATGTCACACGCATCACAAACAAAGCCAGCCAGCGTATCGGACTTCTTCGAAGATTCAAATTTAAGTTATCCCGAAAAACACTGGAAAGATTATATTTCTCAATGGTTCGGCCAATTCTTGAATATGGTTGTGTTATCTTTGATAATTGTGGGCAAGGTCTGAGTGATTTACTTGAGTCGATTCAGTACGAGGCAGCTAAAATATGCACTGGTGCACTAAGGCACACATCCCATAACAAACTCTTAGACGAACTTGGTTGGCCCATACTAGCCAGTAGACGCAAATATTTCAAATTAATCCTTTTCTACAAAATGTATTTTAACTTAACTCCTTCCTACCTATCCAACCTTATACCTCGCAACCCCGCCATGGCTGGTCATACGCTCCGCCATAGGCCTATCAGCAACCTTCGCCCCATCAAATGCCGAACCCAGCGGTTTGAAAATTCCTTTCTCCCTGATGCCACCAAACTATGGAATAATCTCCCCACTGATATCCGTAACTCCCTTTCCCTTCAAATCTTTAAGTCGAAACTCAAAGCCACTCTGCTAGCGGCCGACATTGCTCCAGATTTCTACTCCCATGGTCAGCGATTTGCTAACATCTGTCATACCCAGTTACGATTAGGATTCTCTAGACTTAATTCCGATCTCCATAAAGTAAATATCATTCAACAGCCAACCTGTGCCTGCTCCCACCCAACTGAGGATTTCAAACATTTTTGTCTCTACTGCCCTAAATATGTCCAGGAGAGAAAGAAGCTCCTGCTTACCATCACTCCTTTGTTAGCCCCTGGTGTTAATCCAAACCTGATAATGCATGTTGCAAGTGACAGACTATGTAGTATTTTACTGTTCGGGAGTAAAGAACTTTCAGAAGAATGCAATACAGTAATTTTCAGAGCAATGCAAAATTTTGTTGTTGAAACACGCCGATTTATATTGTAACCGTGTAGTATCTTATCATATATATGTATCCCGAAACCAGCATATACCATTGCAGTGTATTTGTATGTTCAACGTATGTACCTTTAATACTACCATGTCCTCTATCGTGTCTCCACAGGTGGGTCGACAATGACAAGGCGGGAAGGAACACCCGAGCTACTGGGCGCACTGGCGGCTCCACAGTGGCAGTGTGAGTTTGCAGCCAGGGTGCTTCAGCCGCGCCCAGCAAGCTATAACCTCCCCTTCAGTCGCTCCCTGTGCTGAGGACGAATTAGCTTGCTACTAAGCATATTCGTGTATATATGCATGTTTTCTTAATTGGATTGGAATGTTAGATATTGTTTTTGTTGTTTAATTGTATTACAGCATGTCTACCAGAGTACATAGTCACATGTTTGTACATTGTATTGTCCTATGCGTCTTGTATATATCATTTTGTGCGTCTCCGTGTCTGGAGAACCCCTAGATTAGTCATATTTCATGTACTATTGGGTAATCCAGTGAAAATAAATATGTTTAAACTAAAACTAAACTAAAAACGCACAGGACCCAGTTTTGTGGACATTCTGTTTTAATGATCACGTGATAGAATGTGCAAAATGGCCATTTATTTCAATCACTAACTTAATCATCGAGAACTATATAATAAATGTTTGTATGGTAAACGAACCTTATATTTTTATAACACCACGGTAAGCTGTTCTACCTTTTAATAACACCAAAGTGAGCTGTTCTATTTTTGATAACACCACGACCAGAATGAGCTGTTCTATCAACACCTTTATGAAAACGGAGCTGTTTGGCGAGCAGTTTTATCTACACTGCCAAATTGAAGTAATCTGGTCCCCGGCTGTCACCGATCTGCATCAGCATTCTGGGGTCTGGAGTGCCAAAAGCTGACTCAGCAGTTTTCAAGACGCCATACTAGGGTACCCATCGGCATTTCAGTCATGGTCTTGATAAACACAAAGTTAATAAGCAGGATGAGACAGACGTGGGAAAGCAACTGTGGAGACTTTATGATCAGCAAAAATGGCCTTTGTTAAGTTTGACTGGTTACCCAGTTGTGGATATGTATGATCAATATGGCACGGGTACTATCTCCTTCAAGAGCATGCCGCTACGAAAGCATGCCTCAGGACTTGTTTATTGCCAAACTTGTCAGTTATGGTGTATCTTCCACTACCAGAGCAGCAAACATGGTTGCCAGTTTTCGAAAAACGGGTAACAAAGGGTAAAAAAAATCACAACGTTCATGGCACCTGGTCGGAGATAACCTGTGGCGTGCCTCAGGAGGTCCCTTTTTTTTACCCCTGTCATTCAACATATTCATGAACGACCTCAGCTAAGAGATAAAATGTACTTTGTACAACTTTGCCGATGACAACACAGTTAGTCATACAGCCAGCGCCTCCATCCGGTCAACCTGCACACCAGAATCTCAAGCAGAACAAGCAACACCGTGGTTTGTAATAATCAATTAAATGTGTGCTTAATCCTGGCAAATTACAATATTTACTGTCAGATGAGTCGGTCCTCTGAAAGAAATTCATCTCGGAGAACACAGGCTTGGGAACTCGGACGCTGTGAGTCTGTTGGGTCTGGGTACTGACCGGGACCTAAGAATGGACGGACATCTAAAATATGTTTAAAAGCATCCGGAGAGATTAATGTCCTGAAGAGATTTAGTGTGATCCTGGACATCCCTAGCAATTAGCCATTTCCAAATCCTTTGTGCGGTCAAATTCCTACAATGTCCCATCATCTAACATTTTTGTAGCAATGGAAGCTCTGACAAAGTGAAAAAAATCCAAGAGCGCAATTGCCACAGGAATTCAATCTGTTGGGATATTGGGAAGTTGCTCTGAGTGACATCCATATTGACCAAACAGAAGGGGAGTCAATAGGAGATTTGCATGTCAATTTCCCGCCACAACTGCATATTTGATTGCCTAGTCTTGATTGGCGGGACATGGCGAGAGATACGGGTCGGTACTTGTGGGGACAAGCGGGACAGTATTAATATTTTGGAAATAAAGAATACTTATTAAAGGCAGATGGAAATTTTTATTTATATATGGCTCGGAAAGTACTAAATGAATACCAGTTTGGCATTTGTGAACTTAAATTTCTCAAAAAAACCGCTAATTTTGTGAGAAATGAACATATGGCCCTGTCTGTGACAGTGATGTGACTCGCACGTCCCCTGTGGTCGTCTGGAGTCAAACCCGTGCTTTGTGGCGGAAAATTAATATGCATACAGCGTATTCATCGTCTGCTGGTGTGTTGTCACATTGTAGACTGCACTATAGTTCGGGTCTGTTTAAAATAAATATTACAAAGAGTATCAAAATAAGATAAACATTTTGCCCTTGAACAGTTTACCTGTGTTGCAGAACTCCTTTGGACCTATGCATGTTTTCACAGTAGGCGCCAAGCCAGCCTGCAGATATACAATGCATGCTGTTGTGGCATTGCATTACATTTCTATCCATGCACATTGGGGCCAAAATAAGCGTGCCATGATTTTGGTACCTTCAATTAACCATGATATAATAACTGATGTTGACATCATTTTAAGTGATGTTATTCTTATTAATCTATTTGTAGCTATTTTTATTATTTTTTTCACTCAGCTTGATAGTGGTCATCTTGGTGGTCCAGTCCAACTTCAGATACAACTAATACTTTGCTCTGAGAGCAAACCCCTCTTTACACAGACTATGTGACGTCACGCCTCTAAATTTAGATCATGATTCGAGAAATACTGATGGTACTCTAGTATGTCTCCCTCAAAACTATGGAGATACCGTATGGGGAACAAATGCAAAAGCATTAAAGGAGACTCAGCGCTTACAAAATGCTGCTGCTCGGGTAATTACCGGCAATTTTGACTATGTCAATGTACGAGGTGCTGATCTAGTCATAGAGCAGTTCAATGATTACTTTTCAGAGGTTGGTCATATGGTTGCAAGTAGCATTTGTCAGTTAAACACTGAAACGGATTTCCTATGGAAAGGACCTTCGAGTATCCACAAATTTAAAATATCTTTGTTTGAGTTACAGGAAATCACGCAAAGATTAAATATGCTCAAGAATAAAAGTTGCTTAGATATCCTGGGCTTTGATACCAAATTATTAAGGCTAGGATCACAAATCCTTAGTCCGGCACTTACCCATATATTTAATCTTTCACTGTTACAGTCTGAAGTTCCTGCTGATTGGAAATTATCACGTGTCACCCCGGTGTATAAGGGACAAGGGGCGAAAAATATAATGAGTAATTACAGACCTATTTCAGTCGGTATTCATGTTGGTAAACTTATGGAAAAAGGTATACAAGAACAACTTCTCTCGTATTTAGGTCAACATGACTTTATTACCATTGAACAATCTGCTTACTTGGAGAAACATTCAACTCAGACCTGTCTGCACAAAGTAGTTGACGACTGGCTAGCTAACATTAATGATGATTTGATAACAGCTATTTGCTTTTTGGATGTCCAAAAGTGCTTTGACACAATAAATCACGATGTTCTGAAATTTAAGTTGGAAAGGTATGGTATTGTAGCTAATGAATTATCTTGGTTTTATTCATATTTGACTGATAGACGGCAGAAAGTAGTGTGTAATGGGAGGTCGTCTAGTGAAAGTAATGTTACTATAGGGATTCCCCAGGGGTCCATTCTTGGACCCTCCCTCTTTCTTTTATATGTTAATGACATGGTTCAATATGTGAACAATGGGTCTATTAACTTATTTGCCGATGATACTATTCTCTATACAAGTGGTTATACTATACAGGAAGTAACGAATGCCCTACAGAAAAATTTAGATAATGTGGATTACTGGTACACAAGAAATAAATTATCAGTTAATGCTGAGAAATCCAAATCTATGCTGATTAATAAAAAGGGGAAGAGTTCGGATGTGCTCAAAGTTAATCTAAATGGTGAAGAAATTAAACAAGTCCACGATACGAAATATTTAGGTATACAATTGGATGAAAATATTAATTGGGAATCTCACTTGGAAAAACTACATTGTAGAATCATGTCTAAACTGGCTGTTTTAAGAAGATTAAGTAAATTTTTACCCAAAAAAATGTTAGAAATGATTTACAATGCTATGATATTGCCTTGTATCGACTATGGAGATACCGTATGGGGAACAACTGCAAAAGCATTAAAGGAGACTCAGCGCTTACAAAATGCTGCTGCTCGGGTAATTACCGGCAATTTTGACTATGTCAATGTACGAGGTGCTGATCTAGTCAGAGAATTAAAGTGGCAGACAATGGCAGAGCGGCAGCGTTTCCACACGGCTACGCTTATGTACAAATGTATATATGGTCTTGCCCCAAATTACTTGTGTGACCAGGTCAGTCTTGCCAGAGAGGTCAGTTCCTATCAGACCAGACAAGCTGCAGGTTTAAATGTTATTGTGCCGTCTCCCAACAAAGAGGTTTTTAAAAAGTCATTTTTATACAATGGTGCTATCGTGTGGAACAGTCTCCCGGAGTTTTTAAAGGAAAGCCAAAGTGTACTTGTTTTTAAAGCACGTTACAAGAGACATTATTTCTGATTCGGTTCATTTAACAGTATTTATGAATATATCTTGTATATATATATATATATATATATATTTTTTTTTTTTTTTTTTTTTTTTTTTTTTTTTTTAGTTTTTGGTTTTCTGTTCTTAGTTAGTTCTGTTCTTAGTTAGTTGTCTCTTAACCTTAATATTATTGTCTATTTTACTGCTTTTATCTAGATGTATGCTGGGCCTCTTGGAAGAACAGAGCTTTGCTCTGAAAGGGTTACCCAGGGTAAACATGTTCATAAATAAATAAATAAATAGAATTAAAGTGGCAGACAATGGCAGAGCGGCAGCGTTTCCACATGGCTACGCTTATGTACAAGTGTATATATGGTCTTGCCCCGAATTACTTGTGTGACCAGGTCAGTCTTGCCAGAGAGGTCAGTTCCTATCAGACCAGACAAGCTGCAGGTTAAAATGTAATTGTGCCGTCTCCCAATAAAGAGGTTTTTAAAAAGTCATTTTTATACAATGGTGCTATCGTGTGGAACAGTCTCCCGGAGTTTTTAAAGGAAAGCCAAAGTGTACTTGATTTTAAAGCACGTTACAAGAGACATTATTTCTGATTCGGTTCATT
Organism: Hermodice carunculata; assembly: GCA_964020975.1. Classification (NCBI taxonomy): domain Eukaryota; kingdom Metazoa; phylum Annelida; class Polychaeta; order Eunicida; family Amphinomidae; genus Hermodice; species Hermodice carunculata. The sequence continues at coordinate 30,373,984 of OZ026618.1, forward strand.
TAACAGCATTTATGAATATATCCTTTTTTTTTTTTTTTTTTCTTTTTTTAGTTTTTGGTTTTCTGTTCTTAGTTTTACTTAGTTGTCTCTTAACCTTAATCTAATTGTCTATTTTACTGCTTTTATCTAGATGTATGCTGGGCCTCTTGGAAGAACAGAGCTGTGCTCTGAAAGGGTTGCCCAGGGTAAACATGTTCATAAATAAATAAATAAATAAATAAATAAATAAATAAATAAATAAATAAATAAATAAATAAATAAATAAATAAATAAATAAATAAATAAATAAATAAATAAATAAATAAATAAATAAATAAATAAATAAATAAATGAATAAATAAATAAATAAATAAATAAATAAATAAATAAAAATAAAACTGCCCAGGCAATTCTTGGCATGCTAGATCCCAAAATGCTGATGCAGATCGGTGATAACCAAGGGACCAGAAAACTACTGAGAGTAATACTTTTGTTTTACCTGTGTTGGTGAAACTTTTCGCACACAAACATTTCAGGTATCAGTTCGACCCAGACGTATGTAGAAATCATCCGAAGCCAAATTCGTTAGGGCCACGCAAAGCTAAACTCCAAACAAGTTTTCTGCTGATGGAAATGGTCGTGCATGTCCACAAAAGGGTATTACTTGTACGTTATGGTTTGATATTAGCGCAAAAACGTGATTGCAGATCAGAACCATGGCACACTAGATAAACAAACTAGAAAAGATAGATTTGCAAATAAAACTCTCTGGGTGCAACGAAAGTATCGTATCAAGTAAATGAACTCAGTAAATTTCTCATTTTGGTAACAGCTGGGGATATTTTGGCATGTATTGAGTGTTCCGTGGGGATTTGCCTAATTTGCTGAAATGAAAATGCTACAACATTGCTTCATGGTTCATTGGATGCACCTATATCATAAACCCATAAATTGAAGTTGGAATGTAATCTCTATCTATAAGATATTGAAAATTTAAATTTTGTGTATTTCCATAGATTGAAATGCTACAACACTGGCTCATGATTCAAAGGAAGCGGGTATATCATAAACTCATATATTGAAATTGGACTTGCAGCTGTACGCATAATGCTTATTAAGATATTCAATATATTTGTGTATTTGCCTGCTTTTGCATAACTAAAAATACTACAACTTTGGTTCACCGTTCTTTGGATGGGGTTATCTCACAAACCAATAAATTGAATTTTGAACCACACCTCATTCTAAAATACTCTTGAAAGTATTCAAGACTTAAAATTTTCAAAGACCCTAGTTAACATTATATGAAAATATACAACTTTTGTTCACTGTCCATTAGATTGACAGGTGTCATAACCCTGTATGCGTAGGTTGGAATTTGGCGTTTCCCTGCTTTGATTTGGAAGCTAGGGAACAGCGGGAAAGAAGAAAGAAAGAAAGAAAGAAAGAAAGAAAGAAAGAAAGAAAGAAAGAAAGAAAGAAAGAAAGAAAGGAAGGAAGGAAGGAAGGAAGGAAGAAAGAAGAAAGTATAGAAAGAGCGAAAGAAAGAACCGCAAGGAAAACAGAATGTCTGGGTTCGCACCCAGACATAATTACCGGACAAGAGAGATCGATTGATAAAACTGATAATAAAACCTTACTTCGTCAGCTAAGATAATTTACAGATATTAAGTTTATTTCAGTTTATACAGATGTTCCGTAGTGCTGGGGGAGGGGGGGGGCGAAAGCGTTAAAACGCGGCAGTGGTTTAACAAAGTATTTGAAACTCGGGTCTTTTTCATTCCGTTTTCGGAAAAAATTGAGCCATTAAGGAATTTAAATTACGGGATTAAGTTGATTAATTTGGGTATTCGGCATAATTTATCTAATGTCAATTGGCTGCAACCTGGCCACGTTCGGCCCTAAAGAAGGCATAGAACAGCCCGTGCGAGGATGATGGTGCAGTGATCTGTGTCACGTAGTATGAAATAAAATTAGAACAGTACAATCTGCAACAAGATTCCCATGGGCCTAGTGCTCTGCAGACCATCATCACCCAAAATCATTTTCTGAAATGTATTTAATGCACGAACTTGAAAAATTAATTAAGGTTAGCCATATTATGTAATAGCAAACTTCCACATGATACACATTTGTGACACATTTGGCATTATTCGCCTTATCAAGATATTGAATTAAAATTCCCTTTCTTAAATGCTCATTGATTTTGAAAAATAGGTCAAGGTCACACAATCATTGGGTTATGCTGACCAATAACGTAGGTCACCAAGGAGAGTTTTATATACAATGTACTCAAGTGCAATTTGGATCTAGAGGCTCAATTCCCTTTATCACTGAGGTCCAAACTACACCCTACCATTGCAATATCACCTCTTCCAACTTAACGGGTCTGACGACATTATAAAAATGGGTCAATATCACTGCCTTACATAATATATTAGCATTGGATATGATGTATATATTCTATAAATTTGGCTTGTCTAATTCAAGTATTTTCCGAGATATGAAATTTTGTGTCTTTCAAACCCTGTAACTCATAATTTCCGTCAAATTATAGGTGACGCCACTAATATCATAACCAACCGAGATTTCGATCTCTTCTACGACCCCACTAAATCTGTTGAAGATCCATCAAAAATTGAGGCTGCTGGAATGGTCACAAGATTTTCACATTTGATTTGATTTGATTTGGCTAAATCAACATACAGCAAAATAATATAATACATATATAAAATGATAATACAGAATGCATAAAACACAAAAACACAAAACAGACGATTGTACAACAATAAAGCATCATATAAACTAAAATATCAAATAGAGACAAAAGATGACACATGGAGCTTATAAGGTTGATTTTGTCAGGATAGCCCAAAAAGTCGATACATCAACTTATTTCCATTGGGGCCCTGAAAAAATATGCATGAATGTGATGATGAGGTATATATATATATATATATATATATATATATATATATATATATATATATATATATATATATAGACATATGTATGAATATGTGTGAATAAATAAATATAATACATAAAAAACCTGGATTCTCTGTGTGACAGTCTAGTCACTGAGACACGTATAGAATTTTCATTTTGTTAGAGTTTGACACTTTGAAAATATTCAATGGAACCTAAATGAATTGACTCTCCTCTTTTCCTGTTGCCTATTGAGTTAAAAACTTGTTTATGCCATATTTGAACTGGGGTAGACTATTGCACTGTTTTAAATTTTCCGGGAGGGCATTCCATTGTTTAATCGATGTGATATAGAACGCGTTGCTTGTTTGGTTTGTTACCTGTTGCGTAATAAACTTGGAAGATCTGTTTCTGGTATTGTGGTTGTGTTGGCTTTCTAACTTGGTGAAACATCGTTCAAATTATTTGGGTGAAGTTCCATTGAATATTTTATACACATGAGACAGTTTTAGTTGAGCGACTCTATCGCTGAAGCTAAGCATAGACACTCTACTCAGCTCTTCCTGCCCTATGTGAGATCCGTTATTTTTGTCTAGTATAAACCTTACCACTTTGTTTTGCATAATTTGTAATCTCTTTTTGAGACTCTTGGAAAGTCCAGAGTAGCAAGATATGCATGCATAATCAAAGTGGCATCAGATCAGAGCTGAGCACAGTGTCCTCCTAGTTTTTTAATTTAATACACTTGTATATCTGCACATGAAACGCAGTCTGGAGTTAGCTTTTTGAATGATCCCATTAACTAAATGTTCTCCTGACAGGCATTCATCCAGTGCTATTCTAAGATATTTTACTGTTTTTTAACGTTGGATTCAAATGGATTTTGTGAGACATTTGCGACAATTTTGGACCTGTACATTACATAATACTGTAGGTGGCGCCACCAACATCGATGTCGACAAAGATTTCCACACATTTTGTAACTCGTAAACGTTATATAGGCGTAACTAAAATTGTGGGGTTCAAAGCGTTCACGAGATGACCCCTGTATTCACACTGGCCATTTGACCTTTACCTTCAACTCAGGTTAAAAATTGTTACTGTTTAAAACATGCGGCCTACATCCAGCTTCCCATGCATGGTCTGTTTGTTCAAATCGTGTTATAACTTTGAGGGAAAACAATAAATTTGGACAAGTGCCAAACTCCATAATTACTAGGTCACGGTGACCCAGAAAGTTGGCTTTGGAATGTCGGACTTTTTGCCCGAAATGGATTTTGTGTGACATTTGCGACAATAACAAGGGTGTTAATATGGATATATGTGGATTTCAATGGATGGATAACCTGATGAAATTAGTTTTGGAATAAATTGGTTAGTTTCAGTTTGTTGGTATGCGAACAAACGGAGAAATCATGTCAAACGTGAAGTCGGATGGTGGTCCAGATGTGGGCCTCGTTTCAAACCTTTCTGTTGATTGACTGCAGAGATGAATACACAGCACTTTATTGCAGATAAGGCCCTTTGTAGGCCATTACACGTACAAATATTCAAGGTTCACCTTCTCTACCCTCCCCCCTCCCCATCCCGCCTTTTATTTCAATATTGGCACAAGTACTTGACGGACTAAACATTACGAGCGCCCGTGGTACAAGCTGAATGTGCGCAGCGTATTGCAACCAAGCGTTAAAGGGGGAATGTGTGTCATCTGTGGCAAAACGGTCAAAAAGTGTTGGTGACTGAAAATCGTAAAGTTCTCCGAACTTAAAAATTCAGCTTCTGCGTCGGTAACTACAACAGGTTCACGACTAATAGGCCATTAGTATAGTAGTATATATCACGGTGTTTTCCCCAAATGGGTTGGTCGGCAGACTGAAATGGTCGCATGCGCCCTAGCGATTTTGGTTACATTGCTGCTTCCTTTCTAGCTTATGGATCCAAATGGTGGTCGGTCGCAACCGACCACAAAAAGAGGAAAAAGGTTGACAAAAGATCTCAAATGATCATTCCTCAAAATGAAAACATAATTTCCAGTCTTCCGTGATTGTAAGGAAAAAGATAAGCAGGACCATATTTTAGCAGCATTCCTTTTTTTGTATTATTTCTTTCTTTCTCTTTCTTTTCGATGCAAGCATATCTATCTGAACTGGAAGGGAACAGTCGAAAGAGAATTTCATATGTCGTGTGCCCTGTGACTTCAACCATATGTCCACCCGTGTGTTGGCCAATAGGTTTATACGATCTATCTATCTATCTATCTATCTATCTATCTATCTATCTATCTATCTATCTATCTATCTATCTATCTATCTATCTATCTATCTATCTGTCTGTCTGTCTGTCTGTCTGTCTGTCTGTCTGTCTGTCTGTCTGTCTGTCTGTCTGTCTGTCTGTCTGTCTGTCTGTCTGTCTGTCTGTCTGTCTGTGTAATAGAGAGTGAGAGAGATGTATGTATGTGTATTTCTTGTATATGGCCGCCTTAATTATTTGGTTTGTTTCTTGCAGGTGGAGAGAGATCCGACAACGTCTTGGTATATATTTAAGTATGCTGGCTCTAACACCGGCTTCCTGGAGCAAGAAGCCAGTGGTTTAATCAAACTGAGCTGCTTCTACGTCTGATAACATGTGTGTCCATCACTCAGCGAGTTGACTGCTTTTGTGTTCTAAAGTGTCCACCTTTACTCACTTATTAAAAGAATGTTCCTACAAAATATAAGAGTATACGTGGTGTGGCAAACTGCTATGAATGTGTTCGGTTAAGGTTTATTATATATATATACACAAAGGGCAGCAAATAACAAAACACATCCAGCAAACATACACTGAGTGAAAACAAGCATATATATATATATATATATATATATATATATATATATATATATATATATATATATATATATATATATATATATATATATATATATATATATATATATATATATAAACAAAACATGAAGCTTTGACCATTCTCTTTATGGTGTAAAACGCTACATGGTTTAGGATTTTAATCCATTTTCAAGCTTCACGCCTCTTACAACTTAATGCAATTAAATGCTGTAGTGTCCAGTGGTAATATAACGTTAGTCTTTGTATTATGATGCAACACATTCTTACTCAATATCATATCATTAATATCGTGATACTTCTCGGTTTAAATGTGCAAAATTACTGATGACGTTAAAATGGCATTACTTATGGTTTTGCGTGACGTGACTTCTCCGTTGATTATAAATTAGGTCTGACATAATTGACGCCCCCCCCCCCTGCAAAAAAAAGAAAAAAGTCCTTGTTATATTAAGAGTGCGTATTCCTTTTCAACTTTGGTGTATACGTTCGCTGGAAGAAATATTCTTTTTGTTCCTGTCCTGTATCAAAGTCATATTTCAGTTTAAAAATGGGCATACATAAAACTGTGGTGAAAATTACGAACATTTTCAGTGTGTTCACTGACTTTAAGTTCGTGTCTTTGGGATGCAAACCTGCTGTCTTTGTACTGTCACTCTTTAATGGAGTTCATTGCACCTTGACCCAATATAGATTCCATTGCAACCCAACAAACGGCCCTGTAGGCAAGACACAATTTCTTTTCATGTAATAATTATACACCTGTACACGTAAATCTACATAATGCCTGATAAAAATTATTAATGATTGAAATCATGACTCTTAGTCAAAGGACACCAGAATTACAGCCTGGGCATGAAGTGTAATGTAGTTTTACATGAATGTCTCACCGTGACCCAGATACTTGACCCAATGACCTGGTTTTGTTTCGTGACATAACTTAAGGTCAAGATATATGTGTATGTGAAGTTTCATGAAACTAAGTTAAATAGTAAAGGAATTATAGCCCAGACACGATTTTTAAGGACATGTCACTGTGCCCAAATTGTGACCTGTTTTTTGTGCATGTCGCATCCTTATGTCCAGATGCACTTGTTTGTGAAGATTTGCTACTCTAAGTTGAAGGACAACAGAATTACACCCCCGACACGAAGTGTAATGTAGTTTTACATGATGGTATCACCGTGACCCAGATACTTAACCTAGTGACCTAGTTTTGTTTTATAACACACGTTTGGGTCAAGATAATATGTGTGTTAAGTTCCAAGAAATTAAGTTAAGTAGTAACTACTGGGCACTATTTTACAAGAATATGACACTGTAACCCAGATACTTGACCTAGTGAACTACTTTTGATACATGTACATGATACACTCTTATGTCCAGATACACCTGTGTGTAAAGTTTCATTAATCCAAGTTGAAGGACAAGCGAATTATAGCCCGGACACGAATGGACAGATGCACGGACGTATGGACGGAAAAGGCGATTTCTGTGTGCCCCTTCTCTGGTTGGGGGGGGGGGGCATAATGAGATAAAATATCCCTTTCAAGCTTTAATATCTAAAATAAACTTTGATTTTCCAACGTTACTTTTGCAATGAGTGGTAATACAAAGACTGTCCGTCCTTGATTTATTGTCTCTCAGTTTTAACGAAACAAGCCCTTCATGTGCAGAGGCACTTTTCTGTGTCAAGGCTGACCCACTTTCGCTCTGGTCACTTCACACTTGCGTGTGATGTCAGTATCTTCTTGTTTCAAATTTTGGGGCCGCTCATCCCTAAACCCCTCTTCCATTTACACAATGAGCCACATTGGCTGCAGATGATTTTTCCCCCTAATTTTGTATCTGTGACGAAATAGTGTTGCTTTCAATGCTGGAGAGGGCCCTTTCAATACGAAAGGCAGAACACCCTGATCACAGGCGAAGGAGCATGTTCCATGTGTAATTTGTTTAAATGATGGAATCCCCTCACCCTTGTGCGTAAAAGCCAATCCACAATGGTCGCAAAGGAAGGCTTCTGCTAGTTTGTATCTGTACGACTGGCGTCACTGTGTTTCTTTAAAAGCAGAAGCAGACCCCCCCCCCCTCCCGCCCCTTCTGCGTGAAAGCTGAGCCACAGTGGTCACAAGCGAACGGCTTTTCTCCCGTATGGATCCTGGTGTGTCTGTGCAGACTCGTCTCCTGATTGAATGTCATTCCACAATGACCACAGAGGAACGGCTTTTCTCCCGTATGAACACGATTATGCTTTCTCAGAGCACCGTGTTGCTACAAACGATTTATCGCAATAGGTAAATTTGTACTGCGTATCTTTGAGGTGAATACGGTAATGAGAGCGGAAGCAGTCAGGTCTACCAAAAGATTTTTCAACAATCCCACAGATGTAAAGCTTGTCTTCTGAATGGCTGCCCTGAACATGTTTCGTCAGAGCGTAGGAGTTCCTGAATCCATGGCCACAAACCGTACAAACAGATCGCCGCTCACCTGTATGTATCATATAATGTCTTCTCAGTCCGCTAGCCGTCCTGATAGATTTTGAGCACTGCTTGCAGTGAAAGTTTTTTATGCCGGCGTGAATTTTCTTATGGTCATTCAGTGACGTTTTGGCGGTGAAACATTTGCCACACGTGTCACACCTGCGAGGTCTGTCACCACTGTGCGTCTTCTTGTGTGAACGCAAGGAAACAAGATTTTTCAGCACTTTGCCACATTCCTGGCAAACATACGGTGCTCCCAAATGATAATTCCGGCCATGTGTCTGCAGATTGTGCTTTGTCCGAAACTTTCTTGCACATTTTGAACATTGGAACGGCCGTTCTTGCAGAAGCCGCGGTACCGGATGTATGGTGCCTGTGCGTTGGAATGGTAATAAACCTGCTTGTACGTTTGTGGAAGTAACATTTAGAGTAGGTGTAATATTAAAAGAAGGGGTAATATCTGGAGTTGCAGTAATATGTGGAATAGGAGTAGCAATTGGTTTTGACTTCCAACTGGGAATTTGGAAAACCTCCGTAGTTTGGCTATTAACTGTTGCAATGGACAGTGTTTCCGGTTTGTACTGAACTTCCATGACTCTTAAAGGATGTGCAGTCAGTATGGTACTGTGTCTTCAATTCTCAGCTGGTAAATGGCCAACTTGTACCGTCTGTATCACACAGTAAAATCGCTTCTTTGCCACTTCGTTGAACTATGATACCTAAATTAGAAAAATGTGAGCTAAATATTACACAATATTCAATAATTGATCTAGCTTCTTCAGTGACTTAGTAACAAAACAAGATAAAGAACACATTATATCATTTTATAATTTTGAATTGATTTGCATCATTCAGGTGAGCTGCAATTTCAACAAATAGCTATAACATTAGAATTCCTATGTGGGTGGTTTTGTTTTCACCAGCCTAGTGCATTCTGGAAATAGATGTCCAGTAAAATCCAAAACAGTGCTGTATAGCCAATATATAAGCATCAGCATTAGATCACTACAGCAACAGTTCGACAACTCTCAAATGCAGGAATAACTTGGTTGTACGACATACAATATTTATGGGTCCATCCCGCGGGGGGGGGGGGGGGGGTCGTTATGTTTGCGTGCAATGTCTTAAGACCTGAATACTAGCCACCTCAAACTCAGTTTTATCTCAATTGTACCTTGACATGATCACATTTTAATAACATTGACCTCATTTTAAGGTCACAGGACCCACATGTGTACAAAGGTGGTCCCGCCAGTCAATGCTTTGCATTGAAGTGCTCCAGAAACTGAATGTTTTCAACATGAACCGTTGTGTCATGTTTGGTCACCAGCCTTTCAAGAGAACATAAACAGGAGACAGGAAACTCCAGGTGGGCGCGCTACCCATGTTCGCACCTTTCGCACTAAAAATGCACAAGAGATGACACCATTTATTCCCATTACGCCCTACGCTCTCGTACCGCCCAATTATTCAACATTGCACATGAAAACAATCGGTGTGCAAACATAGCAGCTTCACTCATTCTGCATTCCATCATCGCATAACCACGAATTTAAGATGCAATGTTTAAACATATTCATTTAGTCCGGATCACCAAAACAGTACATGATGTGCTGATTCAGGGATTCTCCTTCACAAGACAGACATTAAAGTACATACAAACACACAGAACATACAAAATAAACATAAACGGTGGAGATAGGTACTAATATGTAAATCTCCTCGTTTCGATGATGCAATTTTGCACGAGCATTGATAAATTTTCATTTAAACTCTCCGGCTGATCAATTTACCCACATGATAAAATTGCTGTTAGGTGTCTAGGAGCCACATGTATCAGAGAAAAGGGTGGACTCCTGGTGCTATACTATCTCTGATGCCAGTCAGCAAAGTTTGTCTACGGGTATGAAATTGGGGGCAGTATAAGAGAAAGTGAGCGATTGACTCTTCTGAATCATTGCATTTGCATGGGGGATGGGGGTGGTATGGAACTGCGTTTATCTGAAATAAGGGTTGATTTATAGGGGTAAAGCCCAGGCGCAACTGCGTTTGACATGTGTTAGCGACGCAGTTACCATCAGAAGGGTTGATTGGTACTTTTTGCAAACTAGCTGGATAAGTAGTGAGGCGTCCCCTACTAATAGGAATGATCAGAATTAGCTCTAAAGTGTGTATTTGCCCCAATACACAACTGAATACACAAACATTTGGAGGGCTAGAGCTGTGTTTTCCCATTAGTTTGTATGGTAAAGCAACCTTAAATAAACTTGTCACTTATGTAGCTGTGGTTATATGATTTTTGTGAGGTATTTAGTTATGTATCAAGATTTACTGTCTGAAATTTGGTGTTTCTATGTGCAATAGTTTCAAGTTGCACATTACAATGTAAAATAATAGGAATACACAACCCTAGCCCTCCACTGACTGCAATGCCCTCTTTTAGACAGTTCTTGAACCTTCTGTTCTTGCCCTTGCCTATCGCACATTAGCATATGATATATATATATATATATATATATATATATATATATATATATATATATATATATATATATATATATATATATATATATATATATATATATATATATACAAACAGTAAAACCTGTGTTAAATGGGCGCCCTTGGGACCGGGCAAAAGTGCCCGCTTAAGACAGGTACCCACTTAGCGCAGGTCCTTTAACATGGGCAGTATAGGGAACTGGGCTAAGCACATGTGCCCACTCGGACAGGTTTTACTGTATCAGACGTCTTTGTATTTTCTACAGTTCGTATCATGTGGGTTACAAACAGCCAATTTAGATGACCACAAATAACGTTGTACACAGTACCTTTGCATGACAGAAGATCATAACGACCAACGGTAAATTAGCCTTTGCTCTGTCATCGTCTTCTATAGAACTGTATAATTCTTTTTGTAGAACCTTATGTATCCTCTTTGGTAGAACTGGTCAACACTTACAACTGTATCAAGACGAAAAAATACGAGAAGTTTGACGCACTGATCACTATACACACGGATTAGTGCACATGACGAAATACGCACAGATCAGTTATTATTTTACAGAGTTGTAAAATACAGATGCGCTGACCTGTAAGGCTCCATTACAAATATCTGTTTTTATCGACACTTTTTATTGAAATTATGGGGCGGGAGGGAGGCTTTTATTTCATTTATGTCGGGGTTTTTTTTGTTTTTGTTTTTTGTTTTTTGTCCACGATTTATTCAAATATTTGATGAAGAGCCTTTCTCTCGTCCACTCTGAGCCCCATCCAGGCCTTGTTGATGCGTGAACCACGACTTGACTTCCTACCATTTACCATCTCGATGTTTTTACCTAATCACTTAAACTGTCAGACATGTTTTAAAGTCAGCCATATTTCCTAACACTAACAGTTACTTTCCTCAATGTGGCAGTAGTTTCACTTCAATTGTGCGATACGAAACAAACTAACATTGTTTCCTAACATTTACATTCGCTGTGTTTTTACGTAAACATCCAAACATATGACAAATTTTACAATATTTCCTAACAGGTAATGTAACAGTTGTCTCCTTCAACTGTGCGATACGAAACAAAACTAACACTGTTTCCTAACATTTAGATTCTCTGTACATGTTTTACTGAATGACTCAAACAGCCAAACATGAACCAAATTTAACAATTTTTCCTAACATTTACTTTCCTTAATCCCTTTACATACTCTCTTCCATTTCAACTGTGTGACACGTACCAAAAACTGACAATATTTCCTAACAGTCATTTTATTTTTCACTCTTCCACTTCAACTGCCAGCCACTTACCAAAACTAACAAAAATTCCTTACATTTTTTATTACTTTTCAAATTACTTTAACTTGCACTCTTCCCCTTAAACTGCCGGCCGCTTACCAAAACCAACAATAATCCCTTACTTCCTACATCATTAAATGTTAGAAATTAATGTTATATTTTAGTAAGTGACCGTCAAATTAAGGATTAATTCTGATACATTATTAAATGTTAGAAATTAATGTTAGATTCTAGTAAGTGATAGTTAAATTGAGGCCTTTTTCTGACCTAACTAAGTTTTAACATCACCGTCATTTGGCCCACTGGAAATCTCAAACATATGGCTGAAATGCTTTTTGAAATACTGCTACTTAAAATATGCCTCATACATGAGACAATTAGCATTTTGTCAGGAATGACCCTCCCCCCTCCCCCAGCTCATAAAATGTGAACGGTCGTTGCTTGATAGAGTGAAGGGACCCCCAAAATGGGAGGAGGGATTAGCTTTTTGCCGTAGATATCTGATGGGTATGGGTAGACAGACGTGTGTTGGTAATCCGGGTTCTATCAAAGAATAAATAAGCACCAGGAAAGGTGAAGGTCAAATCATGAGATGGAGCTGTAAGTCCACAGAGAGGCTGAGAAAAACGTTAGAAACAAATATCACTCTGATTTTTGGCGGGGGCGTGCCGCACTGGATCTTGACACAAATGAGAAAATCATCGTTTGTCTGCATCTTGGGAGTCTGCTACGCTAACACTTCCGGTAGCAGAGTAGCCTTAAAATACAAATTTACTAAAACCATAACTTATTGAACATCAACCTTGTTCTTCAAAGTTTGAAACTTGTGTGATTTTAAGGAAAATAACGTATGCAATAAAATGTAGCGGCGGCGGAGCATAAAGGAGCGGGCGGTGATGATAAACAAGTAATTTTTCATTGGGCCCAACCTAAGCATTTTGTAAGCAATAACCACTCAGACTGACTCACAGTGTTAACCACCCGGGGTAACCATGACAATGACCGCATGGGTCATGAGAAGGTCTGTCCCTCTGACAAGGCATCTTGGCTTACAAAATTTTCTGTATCGCTTGAACTGAGTACAGCTTATTTCCACCTTTTTGTCTTCCTTTTCAGTTAAGACTAAAATATCTATGTACATCTCTCATGTGACTGGATAAATAATTGTAGTGACACAAGCGCCCCCCCCCCCCCCCCGGCTGTGCCCCAGGTAACAAATTATACTGATGTCAAAGAAAGTAATGTGTAAAAGGGGAAAAAACATCCATTTTAAACTTGTTTCAACAAATGTCCAAGTTACCCAAGGCCTATCACAAATATATGTGTGGTTCAGGTTCCGACCGCACCCTACTGAAAAGGCGCGATCCGTTTTATTTCAAATTGTCAAATGTCTGGACGGTTAACCGGGGAAACTGCATAGCTGCATAGTGCATAACCACGGTTGTTCGGTAAAACAGCGTAGACCCGGTTGAAAGGTTTATCGCGAAAGTGGCCGTCCGGTGCCGTTATTTTGCAGTGAAGTCAACTCAAATACATTTCTTTTCAGCTTGTCTGGAGGGTTCACTTGGGCTGGGAAACCTAAGAGCTGAATAGCCACGGTTCGGTGAAACAGGCTACAGCATAGCCCTGGTTATCATTGATCCATGGACCTCTCGTTAATAGGTCCATGGGTGATCGTTATCGTAAGATTTCGCTAGATTCCGGTGTCTGTTCTGCGAGTTACCACGGCAAACGTTCGTGAAAGTACTTTGTAACACACTACTTACTATCCTAACTTTAACGCACCATTTTGAACATAGTGCAATGCACTGTGGGGCAGTCGCACAAACATACATTTGATTTTGATATCAAAGTGAATCTTGGTCACAGCATATATCATATCATTATTGATGCTCTGAAACATTTGCAAAATATATGCTTTCGGGGTCATATATTGTAAAAACCCAAGATCGTCCCAATACTATCTTCATTTACAAACCACTGGGTGCAGAATCTACAACTTTAAATATGACAGCCAAGTGCCAGCTGGTTAGCCGATTGGATATTTTGAAGAGGTAGTATCCAAAATATATGTATCATTGGTGTTAAGGGAAAGTTAATTTGTCGAATAAATGTAATGTACAATATATAATGGGACTTTTCCAGAGTGAGCATTGCCTGAAAATGTAAATACAACGCCGTACAGTTACCAGTTGTATCGGACACGGAAGTGGCCCCCAGGGTATGAATTAAGAAGTAACACTATAGTCGGACCTGCCAAGTGTTCCTGCAGAGTGAAAGATGGAGCTTAGGGGAGAAGATTGCCCCGACAGTGGATACAGGTCCGAACGTACCGGCGGGTTCTTATGTAAGAGGTAATAGGCTTACCACACCAATGGACAGGGCAATCTTTTCTTTGTCTACCCATTTCGATGATCGAGACCTGTCATTCTAAGCCCAATCTATATTTATATTTTCTTGACTGGAAAATAACTGCATCCTGTCCTCCATTTCATAACAAAAAATAATTATTTCTTTTCTAAGAGAACCCCTCCTCCCCCGCCACTTATGTATCTCATAAAAAAAAGACGTAGCCCCCACTTCCATTGGCAATGAAAACAGGAAGTGTACAACTGCAGTAAACATATTGACACACACACTCAAAAACAACGATAAATGAAGGTAGCTAAGCCTGGCTGTGCTATGTTCACACTGACTAAAACTCATTTTTCAAAAGAAAAACAAAAAAAAAAGTTAAAATTATCACATTTTTTGTTGTTTTGTGTGAACTTCTATGTCACTGAAATATTGTAAAACTGCCAAAACAGACAAAAGAGAATTGACGGACAAAGCATCATTGCTTTTGTTCATGAAAATTGCACTGGGCACATTTCATGTGACTTGAATGTTACGGACACAAGAGTTGAAGCGGTTTGTTATAGGTGCAGTGAGAACCGCTTCAGCAGCAATTTACGTGCGAGAGAAAGTCGCAACAAAGGTGATTTAGCAAAGACTTGTAAGAATCCAAAATTGAGAACAAATGCAAGTTCAAAGGTTGAATATGACAAGGTATCAGAGCATGGGAAAAAAAGAATTAACAACCTAAGATTAGAAGTCAAAAAGCTGCGACAGAAAGTTTCACTGGAGCTGGAAGAAGCATTGACAAAAGTGCTGGAAACTGAATCAGTAACTGTCAGTGAGTAGTTAGGTGGCTTTCTTAAAAAGACAGTGGCACAAGCATCACCAGAAATAGACAAAAACATGGCTTGGAGATTCTCTATAAAAGAAAGGGGACCAGCAGATTAAAACAACAGATTTACATGATCCGCATGGTATGCGTTAGCATCATTTGGTCATTCGGTGCTGCATCTCCATATTTGCAAAGAGCCCATCTGTGTACAAAACAATTGTCTGAATATGGGTTGTTTTTTTTTTTTCTTTTTGGTTTGTTTTGTTTTGTTTTTTTTGTTTTTTTTTTTTTTTGTTTTTTTTTTTTGTTTTTTTTTTTTGTTGTTTTTTTTTGTTTTTTTTTGTTTTTTGTTTTTTTTGTTTTGTTTTGTTTGTTTGTTTGTTTGTTTGTTTGTTTTTTTTTTTGTTTTTTTTTTGTTTTGTTCCTGTCCCACGCCAAAACACTGCAAACTTATACGTAATTTACTTCACCATGCCCAGATGTTAATCCAGATGTGATTAGACCCTCAGTCAGTGAGCTAGAATTATAGAGACTTGCGAAGATATCAAGAAGGACGTTATTTTTAGCTGGGAAGAATTGAAAATAAAATCTTTTTTTAAGTAATGACCAAAAACGGACACGCAGTTGGGTACACTCAATTAGACACATTTAATGAGGAATTAAGTAAAATGTGTGGCAATCACAAACCAGAGGTCGCTCCCCATGTCATTGCATTTATAGTACGCCAGCTTGCAGGAAGAAAAACTTGCCATTTATATGGTCTAATCACATCTGGTCTAATCACATCTGGATTAACATCTGGGCATGGTGACTGAAGTAAATAATATATAAATACCCCATTTACCTAGGACAGTGTGGTAAAATCTAGAGAACTCTCGTGGCAACCATAATACCAAAAACTATGATGAAAGGGGGCAAACAAGTGAAATGGCCCCACATTACTTCCACTGTGTTGGAGGTTAAATCAAGATCCCTGACAAGGGTACCAAAGATCAAAGAGAAACATGTAAATCTTTCTCCTGAACTCAGAAACAAGGGTGAGATTAGCTGCTCATGTAACGAGTTGAACCATGTGGCATGCAATAATGAGTAGGAACTTAGCTGAAGTGTCTGAAACCGCAAAGTTTTGTCACATGTTAGATAAGTGGTTTATTGTCTCAACGGCAGGTACCTGCAAGAGGGATTGCACTAACGGAAACCTGAACTGAACCCACATAAAAATGTATATGACTGGAGTTTTGACTGGTTGCTCAATAAGTTTCTGACCTACATTGATGAGTGGGAAGGTGAAGTGACCGCAATGATTCCGCTGTCAAAATCTGAAAAGAACGAATTAATACTCTGCTATCAGACAGTAGAGGGGTTGCGTATCACTAGTTTCCTTTGTTGCACTTGTGCGTAAGTTGCAGTCTCAAGGTACAACATTTGTTTTGCCTGAGAAATTAAATCACGATAAACTCGAGATTCTATTTTCAAAACTAAGATGTAGCTTGGGTGATAGTGACAACCCTACCATGTTTGATGTGGATCACACATTTCTCGCCCTGCTCTCACACAGGAAGATCCTGTATTTCAGGTATGCAGAAGACCAAGCTATCGTTGAAAATTGTAAAAATTGTCAAAAGTGTTTTGGCGGCACTATTCATAATCTGAAGACTGGAATGAGAATATAACGTTTTCATTTGCCATGAAACTTAGATTTTACCAGGCAATAAGACTTCTTTGCTCTTATTTAGTTTATGCGTGTGTGTCATAAGTAAGGCCCGTAATAAAAACATTCTGATCCAAGGCACACGACAAAATGGCAGTGTTTGGATTTCTGATAAAAGAACGAACTTTTTCATCAGCCATCAGCTTTGATTGTACCTAATCAATGAAACTTTTTGGTCGTAGCTTAATTTTCTACATTTTGTATTAAGTCTGTGTAATACAAGATACAGTTGAAAATTATATACAAAGTGTTTTGGTGGCACAATTCATCATCTAAAGACTGAAATCAGAATACGTTTCATTTGCCATGAAACTAATAAATTGAAAGTGGAATGCCACATCTACCTATAATAGTTTTAAAGATAGTCACGATTTAAATTAACCAATGGCACTAAAGGCTCTTTTTGCCGCTTCCCCCCCCCCCCCCCCCCCCATCCTCCGCAGGCAACCCCTTCTGTCTCAGTGTAAAGTGGGCCGAAGAGTTCATGGTACATCGTAGGACAACTCGTCCGTCCTGCCAGCGACTACGCGGTATTCAAAAATCAATTTTGATTGTTACTGCTAAAAAGTCCGTGACATACATACTTGCAACCTTAGGTTAAGGAGATAAATAAAACTGATTGACATTAAGAAAGTC
Source organism: Hermodice carunculata (assembly GCA_964020975.1). Classification (NCBI taxonomy): domain Eukaryota; kingdom Metazoa; phylum Annelida; class Polychaeta; order Eunicida; family Amphinomidae; genus Hermodice; species Hermodice carunculata. The sequence continues at coordinate 30,391,524 of OZ026618.1, forward strand.
AATATATCTATTGTGAGATACACAATGTTGTATTTCATAATTCGAATTTAGCCACTCTCGCCTACTGTGGTCAGGAGCAACTAAACGAAAGGTTTTGCATTATTTTGGACATGGAATACTTTAGCCGCTGATGTTCAATGTACAGGACCTTAAATAACAAAGTACTGATTGAACACAGATCCACATCAAAGTCGCAATATGACAGGCATAAATACAGACGAGATTTTGATGAGTCTGGGACGCTTCGGCCGTTGGCATTTGATCACTCTTCTCACCGCAGCTTTTTCGGCAGGGATCATTGCGGCCTTCCACATGTTATCTATTGTGTATGTCGGTATGTAAACATTGATCATTAATGAATTCTAGTCGGTGAAAAACCCCTTAATTCTGTATGTGCAAAGTTCTTAATTTAGGACCTTTTCGTCAGGATATTTCTCCCCTTGATCAGTATCTATTTTCATTATCAGGCTATGATTCTGCGTCAGAATCTTGTCAGAATAGGAGATATGCATATTAAGTTCCCGCCCAAACTGCATACCTGATTGACTAGTCTCGGTTGGTGAGATATGGCGAGATACGGGTCTGTACCTGTGGGGACAAGCGGGATATTACTAATATTTTGGATATACAAAATTCTTATTAAAGGCAAATGGAAATTTTTCTTATATATGGCTCGGGAAGTACTAGAAGAATACCAGTTTGGCAGTTGTGAACTTGAATTTCTAAAAAAATGCTCATGTTGCGAGAAATGAGCATATGTGGCCTGTCTGTGACAGTGATGCGACCCGCACGGTCCCAGTGATCGCCAGGCGTCAAACCCGTGCTTTGTGGCGGGAAATTAATATGCATACTGCGTATTCTCCTGGATCACCCCTGGGAGTGTTCATGTGTAGGCTATGTTGGAAAGGATATTGTTTCTTTCAGAAAATGAATCAAAACCCCACATTAAATTCAAAAAGACATTAGATTTGTACTTTCTGAGAGGGATTCTTGCAAAGAAGAAGCCCTTGACTATATACATTACTGAGCAAAAATGACAAAGTGACATAACAGTCAGTCTGTTAAGTCTGATGTTATTATAATGGAACTAAGCAGAAAAAAATGTTTTGAAAAAGCAAAATAGGAGTACAAATAGTTTTTTCTTCCAGACTTATATACTTTACATTACAATCTGCAATTGACATAAGCTGTATGCATAAATGAGCAGTCGATGAAAGTGCCTAACTGTCACAAGAACGAAGGGAAATACGCAAACATCTATTCAAAGAAAAAAACTTAAAAATAGGATTTGTCTCATGAAAATATACATGTGCAACCATGAAGAAAATTTGTTTACAAATGGTACCAGGTAGCTATAGTGCATTAAAGTCAGCATAAACGCACAAAGAGTTTGTTAACTCTGAAGCTATCAGCGATTTCACAATTTCAATCACCTGATTAGTACATATTTTAAATGCTATAACTGCTGTTCATGGTTCCTTACGTGTATCTTGTTTTATCAATGACATATTTGAGGAAATTAAAATGACGTACATCTATTTTAGTCTTGAATATAACGACCAACTAAATTCAAGAAAATCATTTCATGATCATAATTTTCGATGTTACAACTTCAACGTATTATTCATTGGATAAACCTTTATCGCAAACTTGTCAGTAAATGTTGAAATGATATCTTTACTACGATACTTTTGAAGATTATAATTTAAAAATTAATTTTCCTAAACTCTACCAAAAAATGGTCATTTTCCAAAATGACACAATACGCTTCGAAAAAGGCGACCAGAGACGCACACCTACAGATGCAGCTGAAGGAGTAGCTGATTGTGAAAAAAGTTTGTCAGGATTAGTCAAATTTAAATGAATTTAGGTCTCTTTAAAAACAGAGCCTCGTTTTGAATTTTCAAAATCCAAGACGGCCACCTCCTTGGCTGAACTAGAAGTTGATCTAAATGGCCATAACTCCCCTTAAATTGGAGATATCGTGCTGATCTTTTTTTAATGTATTTCCTCTTTGAGTCCGAGCTGCTAGTTGTACTATTATTATTGCTTAAGACGTTGCCTGGAAGTAACATTGGAATTAGTATAAGAGCAAATCCCGTGTACTTTTTCCATATTTTTGGTCGAAAATATTTATTTTTTCAAAAAATTTTACAGAAAATTTCGGACAACTTCACCCTTTTCGATATTGATACTTCGACCAACATAGTTATCATATGGCGAAAAATAGCTCAAAATGGGCTTGGCTTACTTTACTAATATGAAGGTCACTTTATAAGCAATAAATATGCGTAATTTTCATGTATCCCAACATGTCGTAATTATGCAAAGTGTCACTGAATGAGACTGTATGGAACCAGTTCAACATGCACGACTTCCATTTGGCCCCAGTTTGGTGATCACAAACAAACAGAATGGTGTTGAAATGTTGTGTTTATCTGTTATACTTCTGAAGCTATGAGATACTCAGTATTCATTTGCACATAAACTGGACAGATTTGGACATACGAGCAATCTCAAATGCATCGCACAATTTCACCGAAAAGGTAATGCACATCCCAAATTTGAACTGTCTATATATTATGGTTCCCAAGAAAGAAAGAAAGAAAGAAAGAAAGAAAGAAAGAAAGAAAGAAAGAAAGAAAGAAAGAAAGAAAGAAAGAAAGAAAGAAAGAAAGAAAGAAAGAAAGAAAGAAAGAAAGAAGTTTTCTGACTCACACCCTGACTTTCTTGCTTGGCTGCAGAAACGCATGTCTGTGTCCCGCAAACACTTTTTTGCATATTTATTCCAAGATGATCGGGGAAATACAGTTGTGCTTGCAGACTTTGGTTGTTGCCAGATGTACATAAAAGAAATAATATTGGTGGTCTCCCCACCTTACATTAAAGAAATAGTGTTAGTGGTCTCCCCACCGTACATAAACGAAATAGTGTTAGTGGTCTCCCCACCGTACATAAAAGAAATATAGTGTTAGTGGTCTCCCCACCGTACATAAAAGAAATAGTGTTAGTGGTCTCCCCACCGTACATAAAAGAAATAGTGTTAGTGGTCTCCCCACCGTACATAAAAGAAATATAGTGTTAGTGGTCTCCCCACCGTACATAAAAGAAATAGTGTTAGTGGTCTCCCCACCGTACATAAAAGAAATATAGTGTTAGTTGTCTCCCCACCGTACATAAAAGAAATAGTGTTAGTGGTCTCCCCACCGTACATTAAAGAAATATAGTGTTAGTGGTCTCCTCACCATACACAAAAGAAATAGTTTAGTGGTCTCCCCACCGTACATAAAAGAAATAGTGTTAGTTGTCCCCTCACAATACACAAAAGAAATAGTGTTAGTGGTCTCCCCACCGTGCATAAAAGAAATATAGTGTTAGTGGTCTCCCCACCGCACACAAAAGAAATAGTGTTAGTGGTCTCCCCACTGTACATAAAAGAAATATAGTGTTAGTGGTCTCCCCACCGTACATAAAAGAAATAGTGTTAGTGGTCTCCCCACCGTACATAAAAGAAATAGTGTTAGTGGTCTCCCCACTGTACATAAAAGAAATATAGTGTTAGTGGTCTCCCCACCGCACACAAAAGAAATAGTGTTAGTGGTCTCCCCACTGTACATAAAAGAAATATAGTGTTAGTGGTCTCCCCACCGTACATAAAAGAAATAGTGTTAGTGGTCTCCCCACCGCACACAAAAGAAATAGTGTTAGTGGTCTCCCCACTGTACATAAAAGAAATATAGTGTTAGTGGTCTCCCCACCGCACACAAAAGAAATAGTGTTAGTGGTCTCCCCACTGTACATAAAAGAAATATAGTGTTAGTGGTCTCCCCACCGTACATAAAAGACATAGTGTTAGTGGTCTCCCCACTGTACATAAAAGAAATATAGTGTTAGTGGTCTCCTCACCGCACACAAAAGAAATAGTGTTAGTGGTCTCCCCACTGTACATAAAAGAAATATAGTGTTAGTGGTCTCCCCACCGTACATAAAAGAAATAGTGTTAGTGGTCTCCCCACCGCACACAAAAGAAATAGTGTTAGTGGTCTCCCCACTGTACATAAAAGAAATAGTGTTAGTGGTCTCCCCACCGCACACAAAAGAAATAGTGTTAGTGGTCTCCCCACTGTACATAAAAGAAATATAGTGTTAGTGGTCTCCCCACCGTACATAAAAGAAATAGTGTTAGTGGTCTCCCCACTGTACATAAAAGAAATAGTGTTAGTGGTCTCCCCACCGTACATAAAAGAAATAGTGTTAGTGGTCTCCCCACTGTACATAAAAGAAATAGTGTTAGTGGTCTCCCCACTGTACATAAAAGAAATATAGTGTTAGTGGTCTCCTCACCATACACAAAAGAAATATAGTGTTAGTGGTCTCCCCACCGCACACAAAAGAAATAGTGTTAGTGGTCTCCCCACCGTACATAAAAGAAATATAGTGTTAGTGGTCTCCTCACCATACACAAAAGAAATATAGTGTTAGTGGTCTCCCCATCGTACACAAAAGAAATAGTGTTAGTGGTCTCCCCACTGTACATAAAAGAAATATAGTGTTAGTGGTCTCCCCACCGTACACAAAAGAAATAGTGTTAGTGGTCTCTCCACTGTATATAAAAGAAATATAGTACAGCAAGCAGTGGGACAGGTCCATCACCTAAATTTTATCTTAGTACACATTAACTTACAGGGCCAATCACCTGCTAATAATACCAAAAGAAAAACTTGTTTTAATTATTTGTACTTTAGGTGGAGCTTAAAATTACATTTATTTTGCTAGTTAGCAGGGGTGAGAAATTTTTTTAAAATAACCAAAATAAAATAAATAAATAAACAGTTATTGTAAGATGGACACACTCTCGATTTGTGTACAGAAATGTCAAACCACAGTGCAAAGTATCCTATGCTTGTTTACAAATAATTTGCAAGAATAAAGACTTCAGTATCAAGTGACCATTACCTAAACGTGGACCCAAATATTCCTCACTCACAAAACAGCGTAACCAATGTCAAACTGAGTATCACTAACATATTCTACAAGAAAAGTAACACGTCATGAATGATATGACCGATATGTTAAAAAAGAAAACTGATTTTGTCCATTTGTTCCGTAATAGCCAGGTGTGTACCAATAAAGACATGATTCTTCGAATGGCCCCCACCATTATCATCCACCATGACGACGGACGGATCATGCTGTTCCTTTGTAATGTCTGCTTTATCATGTTCATGCTCATAATTAAGATAGGCAGCACTGTCAGAATTCTACATTTGTCTATTCATTGGTTCAGAACGTGTCTTCCACAATAATACCCTAACAACTGCCCCCAAGACAATAGAAGGTTGTGACGTAACACCTAGTAATATCTGGATCATAAAAATAATTTAAAATAGATTTGATATGGCAACATAGTTTGATACTGGACATGTTGGGACAGGTAGGGGTTAAATCACACCCAGCTCAACTAATGTGACACAAGTCATGACCTGGCCTTTCTATTGATAAAAGAAGGATTAGCTCCACTCAAGCTGTTGTGAGCTCTGTCCACCTACTGCAACCCAGACTATTTCACCTGTGTAGGTCAAGCTTACTTTCATTCACAACAGATACGTTTTGATATATAATTTTATCCAGCCAATGAATTCTTTCATTACCGTTTCAACCAATTTTTGATATCGACCAGGCCATTGCATTTCAAACATGAACCAAAATGTATTTTCCTTACCACTTGAGATCTAGAGGTAACATGCTGCCCATTGTGCTGAACATGTCCACACAGACTGTACCCGGGCCATAAACCTCTAAAACAATACAATGGACATTCCTTTTGTGATCAAAAACACGTCTTTACATGTATATGAGTCTTGCGTAACTTTCATTTTTATAAATGATTCCCCACAGATAAACGATCTCAACATGTCTCAGCAAATACCACTAATAATGACATGATAATCCATATACACAAAAAAATACAGCATACACGTCCAAACATGTGCAGATATTACTGCCTGTTTTAAAAAATCATAGAAGCGTGAACAAGACTATATAAGTAGCCATAAAATGTCATCCATCATCATAACTGCTACTATATTGGCAAGTTACTTCTAGATTATACAAACTCAGTTATCACCAGGTCAACATTTCAAGTGTTATTAACAAGTCCAGGGAAGGTACAGTTACCTGACAGCTATTCATTTCTAAGACCTCACTGGGTCAAGGTAATAGTTGTTTTCATTTTACCATTCTTCCATTCATGAATAGTTTTAAGGCAATTTCATATACAAATCAGGTGCCTACATTTCCAATAGTCACTGTGGTAAATAAAATTAAATAAAGGAAGATAAAATAACATGAAAATAATAATAATAATAATAATAATAATAATAATAATAATAATAATAATAATAATAATAATAATGATGATGATGATAATAATAATGATGATAATGATAATGATAATGATAATGATAATAATTGATAAATAATAAAATAAATGAAATATAAAACAATGAAACGAAGACAGATAAAAATAAAATAAAATTAAATAAAATTAAAGAAAATAAAGTAAAGTACAATTTATATGTTAACAGACAACAAAGATAATAGTATTTTTGTTGACAATTATACAATGCACTATTATTTGCTTTTTGTTGCATATGATTTCAACAGAGTGTCCCTGGGTGTAACAAATATTTCCAGTCTGTCCATTTATTTCCAATATTGGGCTCCTAGAATCCCATATCATCCCTTCTTTCTGATCTTACATGGTCGTATCCCTGACTGGTTTATGGTCTCTTTCTGTGTTGTGACAGGTTGGACTCTTCAGCTCGCTCTTCGTTTCTTTCATTTTTTAAAGTGGCTTTGGCTTGTTCCAATGTGTGAACCACAGGCCTGACCAGGTAAATGACGGGTTTGTTCGGCTCTTTGGGTCTTTTGCTTCATTCTGGGTTTTCGTCTATGATGCAATACCCTGTGGAGGAGTTAGGAATCTTCCCAATGGCCATATCATAAAATAATCGACCCATTTGGACCAATCCTTATTGTTTCTGACGTGTTATGACCTCAGTTTTTACAACTTGAGACATTTGCTCACACGTCTCTTTTCTTATAAATTTCCTGCTTATAGATTTCTATATCAGATGATGTAATTGGGATAACTACTTTGTCCACGAGCCCCTGTCATTAAGTGCAATTTTCGAAGCTTAATGGAATCCAATCTTTTCATGTTGACTGACTTGTTCTGTATATTCCATTATGACTTGCTTGACCTGCTGACGACTGCCTTGGTTATCTGGTCTAATTAGTGTATTCCTCAGCTTCTCTGCAGGGATATCTTGTATTTCTTGGGACAGAAAGGCTGTATTAAGTGGTTTCGTGTGTTTGGTAACATATTGTAACCATCTGTTTTTCGCATTGTGATTCAAGCCAGTCACTTTCTTCAAGTGAATCAACAAGTAAAGTAGCCCTTGTCTACCACACTCTGGAACAAGACAGTTCATCCTATAATGATCAGGGCGATTGTATTGTTTACACTCTTATATATTCTGGAAAAATGCGCTCAGTTCCATTAGCATAATATGCAGGTCAACACACCTCTCAGGTCAACATACTTTGGTCAACATGTTTTTGCAGATGAACCCATGTGGGTCATCACTCTTCTCAGGTTAACATACTTTGGTCAACCCATTTTATAGGTCAACCTACTTCAGCAGGACACAAACCACGAGTTAGAGTGATTTTCTTTCAACAGCTTTTGGCTAAAGACAGATTTGCCAAAACCTGTTGGTGCCATAGCCACCGTGAAGGGTGCCTAAGCCTTAAGGTAAACTGCCCCCAAAATGGCCCCTGGCTGCTGAACAAGTGTTTCATTCTTTCTAATTACCCATGACATTCATTGGTAGATGAGACATGCAAAGCATGACAAGGTGTTGATTCCAGGAATAGTTTCTATTGGTCATTATCAAATAGTACGATGCAGTTGTAATGTCGGCCCTGCTAAATGTCATAAAAAATTGACAATAGTATGTCATCCTTATCTGTGATCAATACATTGGCTCCCCTACGGATAAGCCTTTACTGTTGCTGCTGGTGGCAGCATGGTGGTGGTGGTGGTGGTGATGGTGGCAGCATGTTGTTGTTGTTGTTGTTGTTGTTGGTGGTGGTGGTGGTGGTGGTGGTGGTGGCAGCATGTTGGTGGTGGCATGTGGTGGTGCTGGGTACTCATACATGTATCAACAATTCCAACTCTAATGTAGTTGGAATCACAGAAGTTTCTATCATTGTCATACTATTTATAACTATCATAATTACCTTTCCACTTCTAATACAGGTAAAGTGAATACTGTTTCTCTTAAAGATGGCTGCTGGAAAAAGTTCTGGTATCAGATTCAGAGACGTTCTCAAACTATGTTCTCCCGACATGGTCACCCCCTGTATCATAGAGAGGAGGACAGGATACATGGCTTTCTGAATCAGATGAGCATAGCGTCTCACTGTCTTCTTGGCTTCAGTGATAGAGGAAGAAGCACCATTGCACATCATCTTGCCAAGTTTGGAGAGCATACAGCAACCTCTAATCTTCTTAAGTCTCCAGATGAGACAGTTGTGATTTTGAGGGGTCGTACATAACATTTCGGGACGCAGAAGTTAAATGCTTCAAATTAATGTCACACTAGAGTTGGGTCATACACATCACATTTACAGAACATATTTCACCTTTTGATGTCTCACAATCAAGTGCACTTTCCCTAATGCACATGCATACTTTTATAAAGACAAAAAAAAAAAAAACCCAGGCAAGTGAATGTGCATATTTTTAATGATCTAATAAGACAATAGGAGTGTAACATATGTGTTTTGTACATCAACATATGATCATTGACGTTAATAGTCAGAGACCTCCACATCATTATCAGAGGGAACAGGGTACTTCGTGTTTTCCCTCAGAGAGGGACTATCTATTTAGACATCCATTGGGGTATCTATTTTTAGACATCCTTTGCCCCTATAAAGGGAATTAAGATGTGTACAGTCACTACCTTCTATTGTCTTGGGGCAGTAGTAAGGGTAATACTGCTTTCCACATATATTACCTCGACTTTACTTTAGTTTCCCAAATGGCATATAAATAGGTGGTGACATCTGAACACATAACCAACAGTCACTACCACATGCTCGCTGAAATAACCCTCTATTTACATGATGTGTTGCTTTTTGTGTATATTTATTGCATCAAAAATAGTGTATGTATTTTTTGCAGGAAAACAAAGTATTGCAGCTGTGGCTTTTTTTCCCTGTATCTGTAGGCCGATGGTTGCAACAGAGGAAGTAAGAAAATCCCGGACATAAAGGAGTCCTTTCTGATTCACAAATCATACATGTAGAGTTTGAACAAAAGCTCAAGCAGTCACAACAATGAAACAAGACCTTATGACAAACAAAGCAAGATAACATGACTACTACTAAGCTATGCTAACTAGCACACCTATCAAGAAAAAAAATTACCTGTTCTAGCACCAATGTGTACCACCGAAGGTTATGACCAGTCTTTCGGGATATAAACCTTAGAGCTTGGTTACTCCAAGTCAAATATCACTTTGAAAGTACAGTCACAATATGCCTGACATTCTTATGCACGTGCATATTTACATTTACCACTGGGTACAATTCAATTGCAATAATTCCATAAATTTGTTAAATTACTGCATACATTTATACAAATATTTTCCAGCTGCTTTGCTGAGGGCACATTCACGGGAAGTGAATCTTTTTTCTGGAGTATTTAGAATATCAATGCTTTCACAGTAATAATGAGCTGTATTGAACAAGATATTCCTTCCTGAGCAGTGTTTTGGACAAATTATCAGGAATTGGAATTCATCTTCAACCAAAACCATATAACATTTTACAGATAGTCTTAATGCTAGTTGGACTTTTTGTTTGCTGTGTCCGCAATTTTCTGATTTTGTGAGCTGAGTGTAAAGTTACCAATTGATTTTACGTAGGAGGTGCTCTTAACATGAAGTACACACTGTTCCATATCAAAGGAGTACTTCAATGTCTCATACGAGCAAAATTTCTGGTTTGGATCTATTTGCTGAAGGTTTTGTTCATAAACCAGTTTTTGGTCATGGTGTAGTTTTCAGTTCAGATATGAATTTATTCTTTGTTGTATGTTACTGATTGGTTCTTCAATAGGCTCGCGTATCTATGGCTTCAAGGATTTTCTCAATTACAGTGAATGGTTTTTGTTAGAATAGTATTTATAACCAACATATAACTGCACCAATTTAGTGTCTCGGGTGCAGAGCGATACGACCAGTTTCAGTTTATTCTTTAAGAGTTGGGGTTGCCTTGGGGCACCAACCATTTGCTTAAGATTAGTTGTGTGCTCACTCTCAATTGTTGGTATAGGGTTGTCCTGTATCCAGAGTTCCGATCCTTATTCCAAGATGGCAAGATTTGGGCATCAAAAGGTTTAAGGGCAAGTATGAGGGAAGGTTTACCCATGGCTTTGTAGCTTAGGGAATTGCAACAAAATATAGCTTTCTTTGCTTGTTAAGCCAAGCGAGAAAAAGTTGCTGATACAAGATTTTTCATCAATGAACCGAAAATAATACCAAGATACTTATAGTGCATCTCAATCTCCACCGCCTGCTTATTAAACCTGAAAGTACATGTACATGGGTGAGTACTAGGACGTTTATAGTAAAAGATGAGCACATTGGCTTTTGAAATCTCGAGCGCCAGATGCCATATCTTACACAAATTATATAAACTATGAAGTTGAGCTTGTTAGTCAGATGGGCTACCTGCACAGAGAATAAGTTCATCAGCACATTGGAGATAATGAATAAACAGGCCATTACACAGTTTACCATCAGACACATTAGGACCTACATGTACACTAATTACCACTTAATATACAAGTACTTTCGGACCTCTATCCACTATCGGGGCAACCTTCTCGCCCAAGCTCCATCTTGGAATAACTTAAATTCACTATATTGAAAAAGGTTTAAACACCGGTTCATAGTGTTCACACACCACGGGTTCGTGGTGGGTTCTACAAGTGCTGCCGCTTAAATCGTAGCCTCAGCGTGACTTTAGTAACTGATACAAAATCCCTACTGCCCACTGCTGGCTACAACTGATATCTGTATTGCAGTGTATTTATATTTTTAGGTAATGCTCACCCTGGAAAAGTCCCATTATATATTGTACATTACATTTATTCAAGAAATTAACCTTCCTTTAACTCCAATCGCACACATATTTTGGATTCTACCTCTTCAAAATATCCAATCAGCTCATCAGCACTTGGCTGCCATTTTGAACGTTGTGGATTCTGCACCCAACGGTTTGTAAATGAGGATAGTAATGAGACGATGTTGGGCAGGGGTGGGTGGGTTATAATATATGCAACTAAAAGTATATATTTTGCAAATGTTTCAGAGCAACAATAATGATATAATACATTTCCTAAGGCCGTGATTTACTTTGATATCCAAATCAAATGTATTTTTGTGCAGCATTGTGCAACCTTCAAAATGGCGTTCACTGCATGCCGGATGGTTCAAGGTCTGTTGTGTCGCATTTGGATTTGTAACTTATGATGATAACTGCTTCAGACACAACCGAGCAGGCAGAGTAAAGTTAAGATAGTAAGTCATGTTTTAAAAGAACGAACACCTGGAACCTAGCGAAATATTAACATAACGATCAAGCGGGGCTATGAGGTCCCTAAATACTGACACAAATGGGACTATGGTCTTCGTTGTTTAACCAAACAACCGTGGCTCTGCCTTATGGAACTTTGTGTTGCTATGCTGTTTTCACGGCCCAAGTTAGCCCTCCAGACAAGTTGAAATAAAACGCTGTGTTTGAGTTAACTTTACTACAAAATAACGGCACATGATGGCCGCTTTCTCGACAAAATCTTTCAACAGGAGCTATGGCTAGGCTGCTGAACCCAAGTTAACCCTTCACTGCAGACAAGTTGAAATAAACTAATGTGTCTGAGTTGACTTTACTGTAAAATAACGGCACACGGCGGCCACTTTCTCGATAAAATCTTTCAGCCAGGGTTGATCAATTTTGATTAGGGAAGGACGGCTCAAAACATTTTTTAAAAATTTTATGTTTCATAAAATTTGATTAGGGTCGGGACTCGAGCCTTTTCAGTGGGAACCATCACGTTATCGGAACCATATGTATATATATATATGTTAGGCTTTGGTAACTTGGACATTTGTAGCAGCATGACATCAGTTGAATTTGTTACCTCGGCATAGGCAAAAGCACTTGTGTCATGTTAATATCTATTGAACAGTTTCGGGCTTATGACACCGCCATGTAGGACTCCAGCCCCATTCTTGAATTTTTTTCACTCAAGAGCCCTTCCATTTTAACTGACATGATGATGTTTCAAACATTCTAAAAAAGTGTTTTCAGGAGGGTGCCTAGAAAAATCCCTTTCCTTTGGTTTGTTAAGAAAAGCATAATATTAAGTTGACATCTTTGAAGAAGTCTATGAAATACGCGTGCAATTGTCTATTTTTATGCTTTTCATTTTTTATCAGGCTGCATAGGAAGAATGCATGGTCAGCTGTCCTTGATTGGTTTACTTTAGAGGATAACTCACATGATACATGATCAACTTCAGCCCTTTTGTGGGCTTTTAAAATGAATGCAATAAAAAGGTGGGGAGTTGCCTGAACATAATCCACCACACTATTACCACTTGCTATGTACCATATAAATTGACCTGTATGTGTAATCTTTCTGCCATTGCGTATGCTCAGGTCAGCATTTTGACAGAGTTGCAGAAGAGATTAGCTGTAAGTGTTTACTTTTGCAGTGTTGTGTGATACTGGATGGTCATTTATCACGCCTTTTACACGCATAGAAGGTCATAAAACATTTTGCCTTGACCGTAAGAGCCAGCAATATCGGTAGCATAGTCAGGGCAGTTTAAATGATTTGCATCAAAGTCCCCACACAGTATTATATCGGAATTATATTTGTGTTAGCCAATTTCATGTTCTAAAGGTTCAAAGTAATTTTCATATTCCACAACATAAGTTGTGCCTTCTGGGGGGAGATACAGACCACCAATTACTATGGATATGTGTATTTAGATTGAAGAAATTGCTACCAGGTCTAACTCATTCCATACTATGGTCACAGGCCTTGGTCAGTTGTTCTGGCACTTACTTAAGACCATAGGCATGTTGGTACTTGACTGAAAGCTCTTTTCATGAACAATTTAAATATGCAATTGTCGTCTTCAATCCAGGTAAATATGCGGAAAAATCAGGGACTGGTATGGAATGAGTTAACCCAACGAAAGACATCTGAGATGGCAATACTATTTAATGCCTCCAATGAGCCATGAAATAAAGTGCCTAGGTGCAAGACAGATAAATACGTGGGGCTACGCTTGTCACTGGGATTTGGTTGTCATTCAACTTTCGCTGCAATCAATTCCTTGGCAGGAGAAGTGAAGTGAATATTGTCTGGTCTGATGTAGAGTTTGCTATTTTCTATGTAGACAAAATTTGGGAATGCGCATAACAATGATGGAGGCCAGCATTGATCATTGATCTATTATATGGTTTAGCTTTGTATATCGACCAGAAAGATGATCTGACAAAAGGATATTCGCATTAAGAAATGTGGTAGTCACTTTGGCAATCAACTTGTTGAATTAGTGTCAGATGGAGTGAACTACTTCACGGGTCCTGACATGTAAATCAGCAGTGTGTATGAACACATACTCAGGTGGTTTCCCATGAGATGACACATGATGGGGGTAGTCTGTCTGTTACATCTTCAATCTTGTTACTGTTATAGCACATGCAAAGTGCATTTACGTCGTCACTGTTAACAAGTGCTGGTACATATTTTGTATTGGAGCTCCCCACTATTAAAAGGGTGTTTAGCATCCACGTTTGTCACCATTACTAGGCCACACTGAGCACTTTGGGTCCTGGGAGTGCCAGGAGTGGATTTATATACACTTCTGGAGCAACATGTTTACCTTGGTTTTGTTTCTTGGTGCTGCTTGCCTCATGAAATATACTGGGCGTGTCTGTGGTTGTAGGCTGGTAATCTTGGCTTCATGCACATTATTCTTATTTGGCAGGTCAGGTTTCTTATGCTCAGTGTCATTGTTTTTCCCCCGCAGTTGTTTCTTTTCCCTTTCTGCTACAAACAGTTTCTGTTTAGCTGAAGGGAAATCGGTCTTCAGTATTTTAATTTTACTTCCTTTGTTTTACAATTGCATATTTATGGGATGCACAGAGGTTTTAATATCATCAAGTTCCTTTTGCAGCTTTTAATTGGTTAGCCTGTTAGCAAAAACATTTGGCATGGCCTTTACTCACTTGTTCTGTATCTGTAGTATAAATACAGTGACCCTTTTATCTGCAGATGCTGGCGTAATGCAGCTAGTTGACTCAGCAGTACAAGACACAATAGGTCTATAGAGTCGTTTTTGTTGGATTCAAGGCTGTTGGTAGCATTCTCACAACTAGAACTGAACGGTGGCTGCTACCGTTCACCTGTGCATATAATGTGATGTCCATTTTGTTAGTGTGACACTATGTGTCTGTAGGCGATAGGTGTGCATTTGTCTCAGCATGGCCTGGGCTCTGAGTATGCTGTGGCCTTGAGCCTAGGTGAGCTACTATGTCTTTTATTTTTCTAAAGCCTTTTTCACACCAGGCCTCGAAATGGGCCCGTAGATTGTCAGTGTTCTGTTTGACTGAATTTTTATTATGGCATAATTATCAGATGGGCTAGTAGCACTATATAGAGTATATCCAGCCCAACTGCCACCGACAGCCTTCTTTATTGTGTGACTCTGATGCATATTTATGTCACCAGCTTCATATAGTTGGTTATAGTAAAGGTCCCACAACTGAGCCCATTTCTTTGGTTTTTCTATAAAGAATTGAGCGTGATTTGTTTTTCCTCCAGATCTAGGTCCCCTCAGTTGTCAGGTTTCCCACAGGAGATATCAAATAATAACTTCTCTGGCTTTTGTTTCAACCTCCAATTATTTTTCCTTTGTTGATTTTTCTGCATTTTGGCAGTAACACAGAGAGTGCTATAAACGAAGTTCTGATCTGGTATTTTTGTTCCAGATCGGTTTGGTCTGCTTCTAATACAATTGAGGAGAGCACTTACGATAAAATATCCAGATTCCAGGGTGACACCGAATGTGGTAAGGGCTCAGAGTAATGGAACCACTGTTCCAGTGAATATATGTTGGAACAGGGCTTCCTTTGTCCATCACTCTTTTCTGTGGTTATTTAGGCTCTTCATGACCTGCCTAACACTCTTGTCTGTCGTGTCTAATAACAGGGTTGGCTCGAAATATACATTAAAAGAAATCTTCATGATTAAACACACGTTGATCAATGGTCCGAAAGGGATGTCCGCCATAAACAATGTTGACTTGTGGGGGGGGGGGGGGGCACCTGTTTGACCAGGGACGTGTCATAGACACGTTCCTGGTTTGACAATATGATTGCTTGAATTTTCAAAACATGATTCTGTTTGAAGGAAAATTGTGATCATAGTAATTCATTTTGTGAACAATTCTAATTCCATGTGTTTTTCAACATGCAATCTCCTGCCAATCCATTGGGCCCACTAGCTGACATAGTTTTGCATCAATATCCAATAGAGCCTCTGGTCGACCCCTCGTTCTGGTGATCAAGTCATGTGCATTTAGGCATGTAGAATTGCTTTCATATATAAATATGAATATATATATATATATATATATATATATATATATATATATATATATATATATATATATATATATATATATATATCGAGAACTCCATCTTATCAAATAAGAAAGATAAAAGTGTAAAGTAGGTATAGGAGGGCAAGAGATGTACGGGAAAATTGCAAGGGACAATTTAAGGGACATCCCAAACCGGCATAGGTATACCCCTTCCGACTTATTCATGCCGGAACCTTCGGAATGAAAAACTTTGGGCCATTATGACTCTGTGGTCTGATATTAGTCTACCAGATAAAACCCCTTAATGCTCGTCATGTTACACTTATGTTATGCAACTTTGCATAACCATGCCTATGTATGTGTTCTTTCATCTCAATGCAAGGGACATGCTGAGACACTTCTTGACTAATTAATATATTGTCATGATATGATAGTTGTATGATGGTCACATTCTTCATAGATTAATTGTTCAAATGGATTTTCAATCCGAGATGCTAGTCAGTAAGACTAAAGTACACAATCCAGTCAACACTGAATACGGAGGCAAATGCCGCATTGACACAGCAGTCACATAAACCTACTGTACCAATGACCTTGGCTCATGACAGCTGTCGCACTGGCCTCTTCTCTCCCAGGGAATTTGCTGCTGTGCAAACCTTGATTTTGTTTCTTCGTCAACTTTAGTATTGGCGCATCCAGTGGTGTCCTTGGTCAGCCACTCGCCATG
This sequence comes from Hermodice carunculata, assembly GCA_964020975.1. Lineage (NCBI taxonomy): Eukaryota > Metazoa > Annelida > Polychaeta > Eunicida > Amphinomidae > Hermodice > Hermodice carunculata. The sequence continues at coordinate 30,408,011 of OZ026618.1, forward strand.
ATCTCCTCACCTCAAAGCAAGGTGAGCGCATGGTGTCATGAACAGACGGGTAGTGCTAGACATAAAAGACTTTTTTGTTGAGTTGTCGGGCTGCTTTGTTCTTTTCGGTATCCCCTTGTGACAGAAATTCACTTCAGTTGCATGACCTCAGGATGAAGTTTGACACATTCAATTTCAAACTCACGGCTGTTTGGTTGGCAAGTTGGGGTGGTGGTTGCTGGTCATTGTGTCCTGCATCAGGGAATCCATGCTGCTGCCTTTTATGAGTGTATTTTCTTGGTCGCTGTTGATTGATTGATTTTTATTCGCAAATTCAGTACATAGAGTATAAGAGAAAACAGAAGTTAAAGTACAGGTACAGCAAAAGCCGGATCAGCTGATAAGAAAAAGACAATCCGTTAATGTTAGTGCTATAAAAACAAGACTAACATGACATTCTGTTAATAAGATAATGTACATGACAACATACAAGGACACAAATCTACAGTGCTAACAAACAGAAGCACACACATCAAGGAGGGCAGCTCAGTTCATGGTCCTCCGACACTGTTGCCAGGCCGTAGACCTGCTGCATCACGTGTTATCAAAATGTACCTGTGTGTTTTGGCTGGCTGTTGCCTGGCCGGTGTGTTTTTGACCGACACCGCAGCGCCGCCGAACGAATGCAACCGGTGCCCTGCGAAAATTAAAAGACCCTTTCTTCACTCCTTTCCAGGATCGCTTCGCGTTCTTGTTCTGGCTCAACGCTATGACCGCCCCTCATTTATTTTTATAATATTCATTAACTATTTTGTTTAATTACGAATTAACTTAGACGGGTCTTAAGAAAGACTAATGACTTACAATTTTTGTTATCAAAAAGTGACTTCTTGATAATGAGAAGTGACTTACTGATGTCAAGAGGTGAGTTCTTAATATCAATAGTTGACTTTTTTTATACACAAATCATTTCTAAATATCAAGAAGTCAAAGTATTAATTGTAAGAAGTCTATTCTTGATATCAAGAATTATTGGACCAATAGCAAAACGGCGTCGAATAGATGTCTTGAATTCAAGTTTATGTATCTTGAATTCAACTTAAGATATCTTAAATTGTATTCATGTGATATCTTAAATTTAAATCAAAATATCTATTATTTAACAATATCTATATAAGAAAGCATTGAAAATTCAGGTTTAGATGTCTGAAATTGAATTTAGGATGTTTAAATTAAAATATAGGATATAAGATTAAGTGGAAAATAGGCTTATCTAAGATTGAATAGAAGACCTCTAAAATTAAATTAAAGGTATCATAAATTAAGTGTTGAGCTTGGTGTATCATGACTTTGCATTTGATTGACAGAGATAACATAAAACACTGTAGCCATACAATTCGCCCTTGTGGTGCCCAAACAAATAGCAAACGCGACAGGCGTCAGGATCGAATGGGCAAGGCAGTGTGAGGCAGTGAAGACAATGTAAACTCTATAATCACTCATACCCATTTGATGTAAGACTTCAGTCAACATCTTTTCTGCGGCACTCTCAAGTCTCAAGATGAGCACCCTTCGTAGACCTAAAAGATATATATTGATAGGTTATACCTACCCTGTATTTTGGTGGTAGATTTTCCACTTGGTGTCCCTGTGTTGTACGAATAGAGTGTCGATAGCTAGGCTAAATGGCCTTTAATGGCGCATTCGAGCTACATTCGGCTAACTAGACTACAGTGTGGATTTGTCATAAACGAATCGTGTTATAAGTAATAGGAAGGTGAACCTAGACCGTTTCTTGATGCATTTATAGGTCTATATATAGGTCTACATCTATGAATTGTAGGCCTAGAATGTAATTTGGAACATTGGGTATTCGGAACACTGGGATGTTCCCCCATGTGAATTTAGCTTGAACTGTTTTGTAATTGTCCGTCTGTCCTTAGGAGCTCAGGTTGGTCACCACTGCAAAATTCCTGATGGACATCCAAAGAACGTCGCTATACCCATCATCACCAACCAGGACGGACAAAGGGAATATGATAAATGTAACATGTACAGAGACTTCAACATCACCACCAACGAAACCGTCAGCTGCACTGACGGATGGACCTATGATACATCGGAAAGATACACAATTATAAATGAGGTATGATTGGGATTTTCGGTATTTTTAAGCTCAGCTCAGCTGACTCGTCAGGTGAGTTTAAGGAATGGTCAGATGTACCTTGGGTGAGTCTCTACAAAGTTTGTTCAAATAGTCACTCACCAGTGGCGCTGCAATATTTTTTAAATATTTATCAATTTAATGATTTTTGGCTTTTTTTTCGACTTCTTCGCCAGAAAACTCTCTCAGTTCGTGCTGAAACGCGTTGGAAATGTACTTTATGGAAGGGTCAAAGTTGTAGACCAGGTGATGTGGCTCGAGATCCCTCATCTTTTGCAATTTTTTTCAGTTAAGGTACTTATCGTTTTATGCACACGTTATTTTTGATTAGTGTGTGAGTCAATGGATATTGCAAATGTAATTCACATTTTCAACTGCATCTTCAAAGCCGGATTCAGATCAAACTTGGTAAAATACCTAGGGTGCGGCGTGTACAAATGGTCGTGTTCAGTGATTTTGTATTTTCATGGGGGGGGGGGGGGTCAAATCATGGCAAAGTCTTAAAATTCTTCTCACAAACCGCTTTGAAATTAAATAGGAATACTTCTTTGTACCCCGGGATTTAACTTCTTCAACAGGTGGTGCTGCATTTCTTTTGTTTTCTGTTTTTTTCACATACATACATACATACATACATACATACATACATACATACATACATACATACATACATACATACATGCATACATACATATGTATAGTGTGTGTGTGTACGTATCTTTTCATGTACTGGGGGGTGGGGTGGGGGGAAGGGCAAATCATTTAAAAAGTAAATATTCTTCATACTAACCACTTTGAAATTAAATAGGAATACTTCTTTGTACCCCAGGTTTTAACTTGTTGAACAAGTGGTCCTGCATTTTTTCTGTTTTCCGTCTTTTCACACTGTACACACACACACACACACACACACACACACACACACACACACACACACACACATATATATATATATATATATATATATATATATATATATATATATATATATATATATATATATATATATATTAGAGCCTGACCGAGCATGCATTTTGAAACCGAACCGGGTACTCGGTACTCGGTATACACTACCGATACCGAACCGGGCACCGTTCGGGTTCGGTATATGCAATTCAAACATGAAAACGTTTGACAGGGGTTAATAGCTGTTACCCTTATCCACAGGGGTATTACTATTGTTATGTAATTAAGGCGATTAATGCAACCCATGTGACACACGTAATAGCAAAGTATCGTTTGTTGCGTTGTTTAAAGTGTATACAAGTACGAAAAGTAACCTCAATGACATTTTTATTTAACCTCATTGCCAACATTGACAGTGATAACCGAACCCGAACGTTTAGTGACTGTAAAAGCCGAACCCGAGCCGGGCTTCAATCCTGAAACCCGGTAAGCTCGGGTTCGGTTGTTCGGGATCGGTCAGGCTCTAATATATATATATATATATATATATATATATATAATGCGTGTGTGTGTGTGTGTGCGTATCTTTGTTTTCATGTGCTCCTCGTGGCACCTTCATTCACACTCACGTCTGCTTGATAAGAATATGTCATATGTGACACATATATATTTCGCCTAGCTGACTTGTCGGTCAGCTGAGCTTATACGATTGGCCTGCACTTGTTGTCTCTTCACAACTACATTCGCGAATTTTTCTCCAAAATTGTTACTCAGATCCACTGGGGATCTACCTTAGGTACGTCTCTGCCAAGATTATTCAAATCGTAATTAATTAATTAATTAATTTATTTATTTATTTATTTATTTATTTATTTATTTATCTATTTATTTATTTATTTATTTATTTATTTATTTATTTATTTATTCATTTACTTGTTTGTTTGTATGTCTGTCCCTCTGTCTGTCTGACTATCTAAATATTTATATATTTCTTTATTTATTTTCTTGTTCATGTTTAGCTCAGCAGACTTGTCCGTCAGCTGAGCTTATGTGATGGGACTTGGTCCGTCGTCCCTCCGTCCGTCAATATCCACAATTCACATTTTCGACTTCACCAAAAAGTTGGCCAGATACCCCCCCCCCTCAAACTTGGTAGGGATACACCTTAGGTGGGTCTCTGCTAATTTTATTCTATTGGTCACACTCCAATGAACTTATTGATTTTTTTTTAAATTTGGTTTATTCATTTTTCATTCATTCATTCATTCATTCATTCATTCATTCATTTTCAGTGGGATTTAGTTTGTGGCAGAGAAATTCTGGCGGACCTGTCTCATACCATTCTGGTATCAGGCACAGGAGTGGGAGCTCTTCTGGCTACCTATCTTTCAGACCGATTCGGAAGACGAAAGATGTTTTTCATTCACATGGCGGTAATGGGAGTCTTTGGGACGGTGATAGCTGTAGCTCCTGCTTACTGGCTATTCGCTTCCCTCAGATTTCTTTTGGGCTTTTGTTTTCAGGTACAGTATATTTTGTCTTAATATCTTCTGTTTTGCCCTTGGGTAAAAAACAATTTTGCTGTTCATTATACAGTGCTTCGTGTTAACGCATTTTGATCCCAGTCAGAAATAAGTTCAAATGTCACACACAGATCTTACATGCTACATGTATATAAACAATATCACATGACAAAATGGAAGGCTCAATGTAGCATGTAACAGTTACATAATTACAAATGGATGTCGATAACTAGCCATAACCTTCAGGCAGATTATTTAAAGTATAATACAATGACAAAGAACTGCAAGGGTGAGGTGACATACTAGATTCTGAAGTTGCGTATTCCTATAGTTGAAAGTTCGTTTGAGAAAAACTGACTTTAAAAGCAAACAGTAGTTAGCAAATATTTTACTTGATTGACAATGTAAACTGGAAATGAATACTTTTCGAATGAGAATGCCACTAAGGAAAACGAGCATATAGTCGAGAGTTTACTCTTTTTTTTTTTTCTTTGACAGGGTCTTGTCTTAACTCGCCTTGTTCTGATCATGGAAATGTATCCCTCTTCTCGTCGATCCTCGGCAGCCATGGTTGTGTTCACGTCATACGCCATTGGAATAATGCTGTTGAGCTTGTTGGCATATTTGATTCGAAACTGGCGTTACTTGATGTTGGCGATTTCCTTGCCGGAATTTCTCGTCCTTGCCGCATACTGGTGAGGTTTGTTCTCTGAATCCTCGTCATGAATTCATCACAACACATATTGTCTAATCCCTCCAACACCCCTGGCTAAATTAGATCTGTAAGGAAATGAGCAGACTTTTAAGAGCTCACTAACAAGATGCCGACATCTTATAAAATCAATGCTATGAACGAATCTGGTATCTTCCAAATTTTGGTATTTTGTGACAGTAAAATGACGATGATTTTAAACATACATACATACATACATACATACGTACATACGTACATACATACATACATACATACATACATACATACAGCATGCATGCAGATATCCTATGTAGTCTAAAACAAAACATAAACTGACCAAATTAAATGCTTACTTTTAATTATGACCAATTTAAAGTGTGAAATCTAATTTAGTTGAATGGAAAATCCAAACCCATTCAATTGTTGGAATGTGAGCTAAAAGAGATACCTTGCCGCAGCTACTAAGAAAAAATATTAACGGACATGCAAGGTGAATTAGACGGAGCGTGAATAGAAAGTCCCTGTGTCACTTGAGTAGTGGGCACATTAGTCATGGCAGGGTTGTCCAACTGGAGCATTGTAGCAAAATTTTGCTACAAAGCTTTCAAAATTGCTACTGATTTTCCCAAAAATAAGTGTTCCATATGTAAAGAAGTGGCAAAAATGCTACAAGGAAAGAAAATTTTGCTACAGATATTTTCAGCTGGACAGCACTGGTCATGAGGTCCAGCATTGTGAATTCCTGTGTCTGATGAAACGCGTCAGAAAAACCGTGTTTGTGGCACCGAATCCCCGCCGTTCATTATTATCATTTACACAGGCCCAGAGAAACTCGCTAGCCCTGAGGTATATTGTATGCACTGTTCTATATGCGGTAGAATAAAATCAGATTAATGTTTTCATATACCGGTAGATTATAAATATTTTTTGTTTGGTTTTGATTTTTCCGTTTTTGTATTTCAGGATAATCCCCGAATCGATCCCTTGGCTTCTGGCTGAAGGTCGAGTTGAGGAAGCAGGGAAAGTGCTTGCAAGAGCCGCCAAGTGGAATCGAGTTGAATTACCAGAGAAATTTCGTCCCGAAAACCTGCACAAATTACTACCTGAAACAGGGTTAGAAACACCGGAAACAGAAAACACATCGGATGGTAGTTGCTTACAGAGACTGAAACGAAGTCTGCGGAAAAAACCCAAAGCCGATAATATCTACCAGTTTACACTTCTTGACGTGTTCAAGTCGAAAATATTGCGAGTTTATGTCGTCCTCTTATCTTTTCTGTGGTAAGTTGTCGTGATAATTAGTCCGTCATTCCGTCAGCTTCTTGTTTCCGTCGCGAAATGACGCTAACACAAACGGGGCTCAGATAACTTTACATTTGGGGCTAAAATGGTCCCCGGACCTTCGAAATGACGTCATTTCACCTTTCCGTACCAAAATCATCACTGATTGCAATATGAGAGTCTTCACTCACACAGCTCTGTATTTTTTTTGGGGGGGGGGTGTTTTGTTTTGGTTTTTTTGTTTGTTTTTTGTTTTGTTTTGTTTTGTTTTTTTTTGTTTTGTTTTTTTTTTTTGTTTTGTTTTGTTTTGTTTTGGTTAATGAAAGGGGATAGGATCCAACATTATCGCGGTACAAGCCAACATGTCAGCTTGCTTTTTTTGTAGTCACTCAAGAGCAAATCAATACCACCAAATAGGAAACCCCACTTGTACTTTCCTATTGGTGCATTATGGTAAGTATTGGCCCATGATCCACCATTACCGAGATGTAAGCCAACATGTCAGTCAATAGTTGCTGCTATTACTGCAGTAACAACACTAACATGTATATGTACCATTATCAGCAATTCGTAATTTCAAAACTTCATTAATTGTCATGAAATGTCAACAGCACGATGTAGCGAAGAAACACAGTGCAACTTGAGCCCAGATACATACCCACCAAGTTTGAAGAGAATCCATCATACAGTTTAGGAAGAAGTTGAAAATAGGGGAAAAACAAAAAAATCCAATCAAAATACATAAAAAGTTACAGTGTCACCTGTCAAACAAATTTCGATGGGTCTATGGGACTCCAGACGTGTGTGTGCAATTTCAATGAAATTAGCCGTGTGCTTGTTGGAGAAGATTATGTGCACATTTTAGGGGAATAAATTGAGAGCTCACTGGAGCAATACCGTTTGAAAACGCTCAATAAAATACATCCCCACCGAGTTTGAAGTGAATCTGGCTGACAGTTTTGGAAAACAAAGCAAACAATTCGTACAAAATCAGGGTTCCGCGGCATCAACACCTCGTTCACCACTTTATGTGACCCTCCTACAAGGTACATTTCAACCAAATTTCAGGGCAATCTAGGTAGTGCTTCCGGAGAAGAAGTCGAAATAGCTTTCATACACAAGAATTCGTTTAAAAATGGAAAAATCAAGGCGCCACTCATTGAACACATTCAGGTCTAGTAGTCTGCGTAAGCGTTCCTCTGCAGTTTCGAAGCAGTATTGGAGAATAGGATCTTTTCAAAAGAGAATTTGAGTAAAAATGAACAAAAAGATCAATAAAAAGTCCACTATTCACTGAAACATGACCATTTGTCCAAGAATGCCAAATACCCCCACCCCAAAAAGATCCCCACCAATTTTGAAGAGGATCCGCTTTGGAGTTGACAGTATAAATGTGAACCTACGGGGACAAATGGACGGCCGGACAGACGACTGACCGTCCCATAGCCCCGGCTAACTGATAAGTCAGCTGAGCTAAAATCGGACCGTTATGCCTTGTGTCTTGTGAGTTCAACATGTCCAAAACTGGTAACCAACATGTATAAAATGTGACCATGCCTTTTCTGTTACTTTGTCGATAAAACTACCTATATTAAGTTGCGCTGATCTTAAGTGCTGTTTTTTTAAGAAAAATAAAAATACTTGGGCCACATAATCATAGTCATTCAGATGTTTTTATGTATGTATGTTTATTGGACATGATATTTCCGTGTCAAATGGTAACACGTGTAATAAAATATCATGTTGAACCACATACCGAGAAGTTTAATTCATTAAAACCAGGTGTTCAATAATTTTCACATTTAGGGTTTGTCAAATGTAGCGTAAGGTATTAAAAACCACGTGTTCTTTATCATTTCAGGTTTGTCGAGTGTAGATTAATTTATTAAAAGCGTGTGTACATTTTGTCATTTCAGGTTCGTCAACAACCTTGTGTATTTTGGTCTGAGTCTCAATGCAGGCAACATTGGAGGGGATATTTATCTCAACTCTTGTCTAATGGGTTTCGTAGAAATACCATCTCTACTCATTACCATGGTTCTTCTGAAGTAGTGAGTTGGCCAGACACACACACACACGCACACACACACACACACACACACACAAATATATATATATATATATATATATATATATATATATATATATATATATATATATATATATATATATATACATATATAGTATATATATGGTTAATATATACACAGTATACATACATATATAAACCTATGTATATTTATATGTATATCTGAGACGCGTGTGCGTGTATCCCTGGTGACGAGTTGTCCAGTCCATTTTTTTTCATTTTACAAAATGTCAAATTCATAAGGTCATCTACAAATACACACAACTTGAGTTCATTGTCGTGCGTTATTCCACAAATTACCTTATCACGTTGCATATTACATGGAATAAGTTTCGTTTTCTCCATGATTTTTCACTTTCATAAAATGTTTGGATGAAAATTTGCCAGTGCAACACATTACCAAAGATTATTGCTGCCCTGGACGGTTTGTCGAAGTTGTTGATTCAATTCAATTCAAGCCTTTTCGTATAATTATTATTGTTATTATTATTATTATTATTATTATTATTATTATTACTATTATTATTATTATTATTATTATTATTATTATTATTATTATTATTATTATTATTATTATTATTATTATTATTATTATTATTATTATTATTATTATTATTATTATTATCGTTATCGTTATCGTTATCGTTATTGTTATTGTTATTATTGTTATTGTTGTTGTTATTAAAGTGTGTGTGTCAACACACACTTTTCTGTTTTTCCTGAAATTCTTTCTTTCTTTCTTTCTTTCTTTCTTTCTTCTTTCTTCTTTACCAGCAAATTTGTCTGACACTCTTCTCAAACACTATTATACATAGAAACTCCAAACTTGGCATGATTGTACCTCCATACAAGAACTTTAACCGTTTTATACAGATGAATGAAGATGTTTTAAATTGTGCCAATTTGGGGGCATTTGAAAATTTAAATATAGAATATCTTCAAAAGTATAATAGATAGAGATGTCATTCCAATTTCTACTGGGGGTTCTTGACCATTGCACACCTAATGAATTTAAAACAAAAGTTGTAGCTAATTAGTAGCATTTGAAATTTTAAAACTTGAATATCTACAAAACTATTATAGACAGAGATGCTAGTTCTACTAGGGGGGTTATTGACCATCACGCATCTAATGAATCTAAAACAAAAGTTGTAGCAATTTAAATTATGCTAATTAGCAGCATTTGAAATTTTAAAACTTGAATATCTTCAAAACTATTATAGATAGAGATGTCATTCGAACTTCTACTACGGGGTTGTTGACCATCGCACTTGTAATGAACCTAAAACAAAGTTGTAGCAATTTAAATTATGCTAATTAGCAGTATTCGAAATTTTCAATCTTGAATATCTTCAACAGTATAATAGATAGAAATGTCATTCCGACTTCTACTACGGGGTTGTTGACCATTGCGCACCTAATGAATTAAAAATAAAAGTTGTAGCAATTCAAATTATGCTAAATAGCACCACTAGAAATTTTAAATCTTGAACAGCTTTAAAGCTATAATAGAGATGCCATTCCAACTTCTACTCCTGTGTTATGGAAAAGTTGTACATTGCCATACCAGTATGCTTTGAGGACACACACACTGATTTGCTATGCAGCAAATCATCTTTCCTAGTTGTTGTTGTTGTTGTTGTTGTTGTTGTTGTTGTTGTTGTTGTTATTATTATTATTATTATTATTATTATTATTATTATAAAATGTTAGTTTTACCTTTTTTTCAGTATAGGCCGAAGACCACACTTGCTTGTGTGCCATATAGGCATTGGCATTGTTATGATTATTATGGGATTTATACCAAATCGTACGAGTGAGTATACGGGGCTTATACCAGATCATACAAACGAGTACTCATAGTCTTCTCTTTTACCCAGCCGGCTCATGAATGTTCAAGTTCTAAATGTCGTCTGCTTTAGCCCACTTTGAAAGCCTTTATTTTTGCGCAGATCACAGTAAAAATGCACAGTCAGTTTTGACATGGTCCTCTTGTGGAAAGCTGTTGACAAGAGATGTGTACATTATCAAGAGAGATGTACATTATCTTGTCGAGTCTCTTGACATGGGATATCACAAGTTTCTCCTCTTTTACTCAACGGGTATGTTTGGAGATCAACTTCTAATGATTATCAAATGTTTCTCGCTTCTTTCCAGGCAATACAGTATGCTTGGTGCCATGTTTAATGACTCTCACAATTTATTTGTATCGTTTAGGTGGTGGAGTATATTTGGTACCATTGCGAGTGACTATCGCCATTATTGGCAAGAGTTTCGTCGGCGCGTCCTATGGAGCTCTTATATTGTATACGACAGAGCTATATCCAACCTCTGTGAGGTATGTGCAGACAAGGAAGGTGCATTACCTTTCTCCACACTAGCATAAGGGATCACCATCAGCAATCATATTTCTATACAGCTATATACACAACCCAATACACAAAATTGCGGGCTGGGGGTATGTTTGTATTCCCGTTGGGTTGTATGTCAAAATGAATTTGATTGGTTACACAATCCCAATGCTCCTAAAGAAAGTGCCCTCTACCAGACGGGAAGAGAAACATTCAATTTTTCCGCTCCTTTTGAAAACAAAAAGATATAAGAATCCACGTTTTGTTGTGCACGACAGACCATGGTACAGATATATTCAAACCAGGAGAGGCCCCTAATTTTGTGTGGCAAAGTGAATAGCCGTGTTTTTACCTTGTCATTGCCTCTTTGTCGGTTTGCCTCCAAAGCAGATCAAGTTCAGTGTTATCTCCACTACACCTGGTCTGTCTTTCTTTGACAGGATTTTGTTTATAGTGAGGGAAAAGTATGCTGTGACCTTCCCCGTAAACTGAGGGAAGTTGATCATTATCACCGTGGCCAGTAGCAGCCTCTGGACCCCAGTGTGCTACACCCAGTTGCCATGGCAACCATACTCCGCAAATTAGAAACCGAGTTACTTTTCCAAAATTATTGACAGTGACCTTGTCAAAGAAGGGCAGACCCCAGCGGAATAGACATAACGCGGAGCTTGGGTTTGCTTTGGAGGCAAGTCGGCGGCCGGCTGTCGGTACAATCACCGTTGCATTTAGGTTGTTTTCTTTGACTGTGTTAGGCATAACGTGATTCATTCAATTGGTCTGAAATATTTTGAAATCATGTCTGCCATGCAATGCTTCCAACTCAGTTACCGTACCACGCATTGCTCACTACGCCATTGAAAAAGAACATACTGGACATGCGCTTTTTTTTCCTCGTGTATTTACTTTCGGATTCAAGGCATTTGCAATTTCACTTGTATGGACAAAGTTCTTCTTAAACATATATGAAAAACTTTTTCATCATTTTTATGTGTTGAAATATGAACTTGATCAAACACATACGGAAGATTTCTACCAAAGTCTCCCATAAAGTAGGAATTTAAAATAAAATAAAAAGTTTCGTTCTAGGAGCATAAACTAAAGAGACTTTCCACTTTTCCAAAACGACCTGCATATGTACCGTAATTCAAGGTTATTTCAGAATCAACACTTAAAAAATTGAAATAACTAAAATTAGAAATATATATGCAAGATACAGCTTCTAAAATATTATTGTAAATTAACTCAGTGACAACTTGTCAATATGCTTCAAGAACGTCCCATTAATAACAAGTGCAAACTTGTATAATCATAACACAATCAGAAGGGGCAACGCATTTTAACTGGGACTCCACGCCCCTATGTAACGACCATAGCAATCAAAGTTTTTCATCTTATAAAAAGCGATATTACATAAACAAATATGAATCTGAATGTCATATGCAAAACTGCTATATTTGTAATTCTGGTCGAGGATTTTGTTTCTGAATTAAGGCTTGCATTGACTTCCGATCAGTACCATCTGCATGACGCTAAAGTGAAAGTAACAAATTATTTGGCGATATAATAGCCGTCAAATGTGAGCTGAATACAAGTCCTCCTGATCGATATATATATATGACGGATCGGGTCATCGGGGAACCGTCTGGGGAAAAATTCTTCGGGGTGGGGTATGAGGGATATGTCGACCTGGTAACCATGCAATTGTAAGACATATTACTCTTTACTTTCTCGCAGGACAGTAGCTGCCGGGGTTTCAGCGTTTGTGGGACGACTAGGAAGTATGATTGCTCCATTCTCCACAACTTTGGTAATAAACAATATTCTTTTTTCTTTTTTTCCGCAACTCTCGTAAAAATAATGATTGTTCGCTTCCCAACAACTTTGCTCATACATAATGGTTGCTCTCCTGTCCGCTGAGATGGTAATACTAGGGACATAATTCGTATTTCTTCCGTCATTTATGTGCCATACACAATGTTCTCCCTATCTCAAGAACACTTTGATATTTCAACAGACTGGAATAAAAATGTCTGTATCCAGCCATTGTGCGGATCAAGTGCTAAGTGGTAGTAGTAGTAGCAGTAGCAGTAGTAGTAGTAGTAGTAGTAGTAGTAGTAGTAGTAGTAGTAGAAGTCATATCATTTAATTTTATTTATCTATGCGTTTAGCTTTGCATTTAGGTAAGAGACAGTGGGCAGTTTTAGCTCAGCTGACTAACTAGTCCATTTTAGGAGGCTGAGTCATCCGTCGTCTGTCCGTCCGTTCACAATTACATTGTTGACTTCTCCAAACCCGTCAACCAGATTCACTTCAAACTTGGCGACAATGTACCTTGGGTGGGTCTGTATCAGTTTGTTCAAATGGTCACGCTCCAGTGAATATTAGATTTTTATATGAAATTTTTGTTCTTTTTTTGGGGGGGGGGAATTATTAATAAATCAACTTCTCCAAAACCGCTCACCCAATTGCTTAGTATTTTCCACGATAAAGTTAAACAAAGTTATTATGTTCCGGTTACAATGACATTTAAAACTTTCTTCAAATTTTCCATGTGTATTTTACAGTTAGAAAATAGATAATCACATTTGGAAAGCATAGTCTTCACTGAAAAAAAAACACTCTCACACACAAAAAACAGAAACTAAGTTTGTAGTCTCATATTTTTAAAACTTAATCCAGACCTCAGAGAATACAGGGAACTAGGTTTTACTTGGTTTTCGTATGTTGTTTATATGAAGTGAGCAAAATAAAAATAAGTCATCCTACAGAACACTTCATTTTGAATGTATTTATTCAGCAGTAATGGCAAAACGGAAATCAAATTGTGCACCAATATAAAGTTCATAGCTGCGACAACGCAATAATAAATACTTTTGTAGCACCGAGAAGAACGGACACAGTTATTAAGTTTAAGGCCAAAATAAACCCTACTCAGGGCAGTTTTTATATGAACCTTGTTCAAAATGGAAATATTTTGCTGTTAAGAGGATGCAGATCAGAGAAGTAGAAGAAAAGTTATGACGTGTAGTTCTAAGTGTCGTGTATACGTTGGCCTTTCAGCTGCCAATTTTGCAGTAATGTAAGCCAGAATTCAACTGTGATAACATGGTAATCTGTCAATGCTGATTTATTATTTTTTAACAAATAAACTCCTGCGAACTTGAGCAAAAATAACAACATACCACCATTGTAACAGCAAGCCACCAAGACAACATACAATCAATGAAACAAATTTTAAATAATGTGATTCTGGAAGTCAGTTGGAATATTGACAATTTCCCTGTGAGGACACACTGTCAGCACTATTGCATTATGGCCAATCTGTCTAAAGTTAATTTCAAAAAGTTAGAAGCTGGCCAAGCCACAATGATTAAGGGTTTTGTAAGTATTGATGAAATGTATCATTGTACAGCAATGTTAGAAGTACTGAATGTAGCAAACGTTTATTCACAGTACAGTCTCCAGTTAGAGATTTAACCACTGTTCTTCATGCTGAGTATTTGGTGACAGGGGAAACTGTAAAGGGTACATTAATTGATCACGTTGTATCTCTAGACTTATGCCCTATTACAAATCTACCAGGTCATACCCCAAGGTGACACCCGTCAGAGAGAATTTAGGTTGACCACCAGATGGCTCTCGTGCATGACAGAGCCGCTAAATAGATCACCAGTAACAGGCGTTGTTGACGCCTTAAAATTTTTGTTATGTCATAACGACCACAATAACACCAATGGCAGCAAAGGGCGCTTGCAACCCTTGTAACTACAGCATTTTAGTTTTCTTGTGTTCTCTTCGATAATTCACTTTATGGTACGTTAATAAAGGTCTGGCATCTTTTTTTTTTTTTTTTTAATTTGCCGCGGATTCTCGGGCCAGTCAGCCCAGCTGGGGAGGCCTTATTTAATTTGTCTCTGTCGCAACAGGTGCAACATGTACTCAAGTTTTTATGTCTGGGTGGGAATCCAGACATATTGTTTTCCCAACAATTCTTGTTTTATTTCTTTTCTTTTTATCTGGGTGCCAACCCAGATATATTGTTTTTCCTCGCGTTTTATGGCACCTAAATTTGTCCGGAGTTTTTCTCAGACACTATTATTCCCCAAACCACCAAACTTGCCATGGTGACTGACCAATGAAATTTTGCCATTTGGTGTGGAGTAGTCGTGAAGATTAAAATTATGCAAATGAGGGGCCATTAAAATTTTAAAAGCTCTGTATCTTCAAAAATATTGTAGATAGACACAAAGTTCTACCTTACATATATAGGTTTGAGACAACTGGCAAATCCAAAAGCATGCAAACATAAGTTGGGGAATTTTAGTATTCTAAATTTACTGAATTTCTCCACAATCCACAAATGCAGCGTTTAACTGCTTGTTGACCTATGCTTGACCTCCATGGTGCTAGGCAACCATTTTACATTCATAACTAATTAGCTTGAACCTGTTTCATAGGAAGCCTTCTATCCATGCATGCTAGCAGGTGTATGGTGTGCAAGGTTTGGGTATTGTAGCAGATTGGGGGGGGGGGGGCTCTCAACAACTGTTTAATGAGGCTCTCAATAAAATACAGAGAATCTCTTAAATTTCTGTTCATGCAAGAACAGATCTTCTCCATGCTGCCATATGTACCAGGCAGGCTTTGAGCTGTCAGTGCACCATGACTGAGACTGGTATTCTAACTGGTCTGTTGTGCCTGAGGCTATGTCAGTCTGCTGAGCTTATCAGTCCCAAGGGCAGAACAAGCCTGAGTGTACCCTCTCTTAAAAATAGACTACTTGGCCAGACCCAGCCTGTTTTTATAGCCAATACTGAGACAATATAGTGCTTGTCTTGGTTCACAGGTACATGTACATGCAGTTTCTTGACAGCTTCTGTTAAAATTTGGTTATGAAATAAAGGAAGAAAGACAGTTTCGTATTGCATGCGTACACATCCCCTTGAATTATGATATGTATACACTGTACATGTATATATGCATGTATGAATAATGTACACGTACATGCACACATACTCATCCATCCTGCCCAGAAGGGCTGACCTTCTCAGGAGTGGGCACTTTTCTATGGTCCCAGGGGTGACTTTTCTCTGCTCCCACTGTAGAGAGGTTTAACTGTATAAGTAAACACTGGAATTCTATTTATCCATCTATCTTTCTTTCTTTCTTTCTCTTCATTTTTCTTCTGTACGACCAAGTTGGTCTGGAGATTTTCTCAAGCACTATTTTTTTTCCAAAATCACCAAACTTGCTATGGTGACTGACCTAACCAGTGAAATTGTGCATCACATTTGGAATAGTCATGATGTTTAAAAGTATGCATATTAGGGGCAATTAAAATTTTAAAAGCTCCATATCTTGCATACTATTGCAGATACTCAATATTTCAATGCACATATATAGATTTGACACCTACCAATATAATGGACAGTATAAGTTGTAGAATTTCATGTTATGTTAATAAGCGGCTTTGAAAAAATTCAGAGTTGAATGTCTCCCAAACTATTATACATAGACATAACATCCCAACATCTATTTATAGGTTTGTGACAAAGCCGCATCCAATGAACCATAAACCAAAATTGTAGGAGTTTAATTTATGCAAGTTAGGTGAACATGCAAAATGTAAATCAACATCTATTTATAGGTTTGTGGCAAAGCTGCATCCAATGAATCATGAACCAAAGTTGTAGGATTTTAATTATACAAATTACATGAACATGCAGAATGTAAGTCTTAAATAGCTTCAAAACTATTATAAATAGAGGTGCCATTCCTACTTCAATTTATGGATTTGTGGCAAATCCCCATCTAATGAACCATAAACCAAAGTTGCAGGCTTTCAATTTATGCAAATTAGCCAAATACACAAAATTAAAATGTTGAAAAGCTTCAAAACTATTATAAATGGTAGCTTCATTCAAACTTCATTTTATAAGTTGGTGACATGGCCAATGAACCAAGAACCAAAGTTGTAGCATTTTACTTTATGAAAAATAGGCAAATACACGAAATTTCGATAATGTTGAACAATGGCAAAGTGTTGCCTTCAAACTGTTGTCACTTTGAAAGCACCCAGACAGTTTTGCTGTGAAGCAAATCTTCTTTTCTAGCCTTTCTTTCTTTCTCTTTTACGACCAAATTTGTCTGGAGTTTTTCTGGGACACTATTATTCTGAAAACCACTAAACTTGCCATGGTGACTGACCTACCAGTGAAATTGTGCATATCACTTGAAATGGTCATGATGTTTAACATTATGCAAATTAGGGACAATTGAAATTTTAAAAGCTCCATATTTTCCAAACTTCTGCAGATAGACAGATAATTTCAATGTCCATATATACGTTTGTGACACCTGCAATATAGTGCACAGTAAATGAAAGTTGTAGAATTTTAAATTATGCCAATTTGGGCATTGAAAAATTTAAAAATTATTATCTCCAAAACTCTTACCGATAAATATGCTATTCCAACTTCAAGTTATAGGTTTAAGGCAAAGCCATATCCAATATACTATGAACCAAAGTTGTAGGATTTTAATTATTGCAAGTCAGGTAAATATACAAAATTTAAATCTTGAATAACTTCAAGACTATTATAGATAAAGGTGACATTCCAACTTCTATGTATAGGTTTAAGGCAAAGGCGCATCCAAAGGACCTTGCACCAAAGTTTTAAATTTATACAAGGTAGGTGAAAATGCAAATTTTAAATTTTAAATAGCTTCAAAACTATTATAAATAGAGGTGCTATTCCAACTTCAATTTGGCTTAGCCGCATCCAATGAACCAAAGTTGTGGGATTTTGATTGATGCAAATTAGGTGAATACATAAAATCTGATTCTTGAATAGCTTCAAAACTATAATTGATAGAGGTGCCATTTCAACTTCAATTTATAGATTTGCCACATAGGTGCATCCATGGAACCATGAACCAAAGTTGTAGGATTTTAATTTATAGTTTGTAACACTGAATTTTTTTGTAATTGTCATGTGACCTCTAAAGGTCAAAGGTCGAGGTCATTTGGACCTTTGAAACTTTCACCTAGCCATAACTGTGTCAATTTCCGTCAGTGTCATTTTGCCATTTGAATATTTTTGAAGCCATAACTCGGTCATTTTTTATTCAATTTTGATCATGTTGGGCGCAAATTGTAGACATTGTAACACTGCATTTTTGTACTTTACATGTGGCTTCCTAAGGTCAAATGTCAAGGTCATTTGGAAATTTTCATCCAGCCATAACTCTGGCAATTCTCATCCATTTTTAACAATATTTGACCCAAATTGTATGTTTTGCAACACTGCATACTTTTCTTAACATGTAACTTCTAAAGGTCAAGGTCAAGGTCATTTGGACCTTTGAAAATTTCATCTAACCATCGCTTGGTAAATTTTCATCCAATTTCAATCATGTTGAACACAAATTGTAGGTATTGGAACACAGCGCATTTGTCAAAACTTACATGTGACCTCTAAAAGTCAAAAGTCAAGGTCATTTTGCCTATTAAAATGTGCTTCAAGCCATAACTTAGTCAACTTTTATCCGATTTTGATCATGTCGGGCTCAAATTGCAGATATTGTAACGTTGCATTTTTTTGTACTTTACTTGTGACCTCCAAAGGTTAAGGTCATTTGGACCTTGGACATTTTCTTTTATCCATAACTTGGTCAATTTTCATCCAATTACAGTCATGTCACGCTCAAATCGTAGGTGTTGCAACATAGCACATGTTTGTAATTTACATGAAACATCTAGAGGTCAGACATCAAGGTCATTTGAACCTTTGAAATTTTCATCCAGCCATATTTCCAACTTTTGAGGGAAACAGATTTGCCCTGAAGCAATTTTTTCCCGATCTTGCTCTTAACACGCAAATTTGTCTGACATATCGTTAAAAAACAATTATACGTAGAAACTCATAACTTGGCGTGGTTATACTTCCATTTATAAACTCTCGGGTTTTTGTAAAGCGGTTCAATGGTTTTGGAAATTGTGCAAAATTAGGGCTATTTGAAAATTTAAATCTTGAATATCTCAAACACTATTATACGTGCAAACAACCAATCCAACATCAATTTATAGGTTTGTAACACTGCACATTTTTGCAATTTACATCTGATCTCTAAAGGTCAAACGTCAAGGTTATTTGGACCTTTGAAATTTTCATCTCCTCATACCTCTGTCAATTTTCATCCAATTTTGACCTTGTTGGACCCAAATTGTATGTATTGCAACACTGCATATTTTTGTTTCAACGTGTAACATCTAAAGGGCAAAGGGCGATGGTCAAGGTTATTTGGACCTTTGAAAGTTTCACCTAGCCATAGCTTGGTCAATTTTCATCTGATTTGGTTGGACTAAAATTAGATTTTGTAAAACTGTACATTTTATAATTTATATGTGACCTTCAAAGGTCAAGGTCATTCGGGCCTTCTCGTCTAACCACAACTAGGTTATTTTTCATCCAAGTACAGTCATGTTAGGCTCAAATTGTAGGTATTGCAACACTGCACATTTTTGTAATTTTTACATGTAACTTTGAGAGGTCAAAGATTAAGGTCATTTGGACCTTTAGACCATATTTACAACTTTTGAAGGCATCCAAACAGATTTGCTTTAAAGCAAATCTTTTTTTGTAATTATCATTAGGTCTGGGTTCGCACCCAGACATTTTGTTTTTCCAAGAATTCTTTTTTTCTTGGTAATGTGACTGGCCTGCCTGTGAAATTGTGCACATTGTTTGGAATTGTCAAAATTATGCAAATTAGGAGCAATTTAACTCTTACAAGCTCTGTATCTACGAAACTATTGCAGATAGAAGCAAAATACCAATGTTCATGTGTAGGTTTGTGACGCTTACCAAAATAAAGTACAGTAAATTAAAATTGTATAATTTATATTATGCTAATTTGGGGTATTGAAAAAATTAAAAGCTCTATATCTCCAAAACAATTATTGATAGAAATGCCATTCCAACTTCAATTTACAGGTTTGTGACATAACCGCATCTAAGGAACTATGAAGCAAAGCTTTTTATTAATGCAAATTGGGCAAATACATAAAATTGAAATCTTGAATAGCTTCAAAACTACCATAGATAGTGGTGTAAATCAAACGTCAGTTTACAAGTTTGTGACATGTCCACATCCAATGAACCAAGAACTTAAGTTGTAGCATTGTAATTGATGCAAATTAGGCTAATACACAAAATTTAAATTATGTAGAACAATGGCAAAGTGTAGCATTTCGAACTGTTCTCATTTTGAAGGCACCCAGACATATTTGCTGTGATGCAAATCTTTTTTTCTAGTTATTCCTTATTATTCTGGGATTTATATTTGGCCAAGGTGACTGGTTGCAATTTTGAGGCAAAAAGGTGGCAACATTGTGTTTCATTTGAGCATAACTGATGTTGTACTGCTCTGATTTACGCCATGTGTGCATCATGATATTTTTATTTTCAGTGGGCTTCGTAAAAAGTTAAGTTTATTGTTAGGTTTGGTTTGGCTTTAATGCATTGGCGACAGAAGTTCGGAAAAATGTTTTTTGTTGCTGTTGTCTTTTTACCGCTACACGCTGACATACGTCAAATTCTATGAAAGTAACTATTCATGATTTCTGCAAAATGCAGTCCCAAAAGGTCATGTTTTGTTTTCCGTGTAATCATCTGTGTTTTATACCAAATTAATTCCCATAACCTGACGTTTCGCATTATAAATAGTATTATTTTTTTAAAAGATGATTTTGTGTCGAAATAGACTTTTTCAAGATGTCTAGCCAACTCAGTTTTAGAAAGCAAGAAAATCTCAAAATGAGAGTAAATTTTAGTGGTTTCAAAAGGTGTGCCCGCTTTCAATATAATCTTAATTTGGCAAGCTTGATATGAAATGTTTTCTTGTGATCCGTATTTTTTTTTCAAAAAATATAATCCACTTATATATCAAACATGAAACATGTATTGCAGAAACATCAACACTCGTAAAGTGTACTGGCACCAACAAATCGGGGAGTCCACTTCTGTCACACTCTGAAGTGAATTTGTGTGTCCGCGCGCGCGTGTGTGTGGGTGTTTTCCAGCAACATCGGGGTGGGAAGATCGTGGTTTGAAATGTTAATAACTTCATGTGAAGATATGAACCGAATAATTTTCACATAGTTTCTGTAATTCAGTCACAAGTTCCGACAAATAACCACGAATAATTCCTTCACAACTCTTTTTCTCCGGCTACTGATGCCAGCAACAAACGAACCAAACCACCTATGGTGAAATGTTGCATATCGCTCCAAATAGTCAATGGTTGAAATTTATGCAACTTAGGCCAATACACAAAATTGAAATGTTGAATATTGATGCATGCCTTTAAACGAGTTTTAGATGAAGTATCCATTCCAATTTCAATTTATATGTTGATACTATGGATGCATTCTATAAACAGTGACTGAAAACTGGCAGATTTTATTTCATGCAAATTTCTGCCATAAGACAGAATGAAATGTTGAAAAATGATGAATATCTTAAAAAAAATTACGTTATTTATAGAGGTAATATTCCGACTTGAATATATATATATATATATATATATATATATATATATATATATATATATATGCTAGGGGTGCAACCAATGACTAGTAACTGAAAACTGCCAGAGTTTAATTAATGCAAATTCTGGCCAGTTTACAAAACTGGAGTGTTCACTAATGAAATGATAAGTATTTTCAAAACTATTATAGATGGAGGAGTCATTCCAACCTCAATGGAAATGCTTGTCCAGTGGACGCATCCAATTCGTGGCTGAAATTTTTGCATTATATAATTTTTTGGCTAATATACAGAATGTTGAAGTATTGAATGCCACTATAAAGGTAAATGGCTTGAAACTATAATGCATTGGAACCTGTCTTAAAGGACCATCTACAGGACCTGTCAAAATGGTCTTTTCTGACAAATGTTCCCTTAAGGCTGGTAAAATTAAAATAAAATATGCTAATCGGGGTACTTGAAACTGGTCCTTTAGCAGAGGTGAGCTCACAGGCAGGCTCTACGATACACAGTGATGCCATTTAAGCTTCAATTTATATACATCTGTGCTAAGGATGCATCCAATAAACGGTGACTATAACTGTGACTATAAATTGTCAGATTTTAATCCATGCAGATTTCGACCGATGATGAATATCTAAAATGTATTATAGATCGGGATGCCATACCAACTTAAATTTATTTGTTTAGGCTATGGGTGCATCCAATGAACAATGACTGAAAAAATGTCAGATTTTAATTATCTGATTTTAATCAGGGGCAAAATTTTGGCATATTTAAAATCAATAGGTAAAATGTCACAGAATTATCATTTTCAGAAGTTCGTGAAATCCTAAAATGAACTTCTTCTTCTTAGGCAAGACAACTTCCGTGGTGTCCTACTCTGATATTCGGCATCTGTGCCATCATTGCTGGTCTCCTGGTTCTCCTGCTTCCGGAGACAAGAAACAGACCCCTGCCACAAACTATCGACGAAGTTGAAAAATGGAGCAAAGAAAAGACAAAGAAGTCTGCAGTAGCGCCCTCTATGGAAGAACAAGAGGACAAGACTAATTCACCTAAAGATGAAAAATATTGATTATGACACTCGCATGACGTGTCAGTTTCCACACATCCCTTAAAAAGAGAAATTTTGATTATGGTACATGACTGGCTCGCAATCAGTTTCTTTGAGCCCCCCTCAACCTGCCAAATAGTGATATGACACCTGTCGGATGACTTGCAATGGGATTCTCAATCCAATTGTTTGTAAATATGTGGAATAGATGCTCACAAAATACATCTTTTCAAGGACATCTCAAAATACCATAATTATGGGATTAACTGGACATGCATAATATTTTGTAGCAGAAACAGATCTTGGAAGTGGCATGATGGACTCACGTTGTTGCATTGCCTGCCGAGCTGCCACTGTTAATCTGCTGCACGGGAGTGAAGGCCTTGTGAAGTCAAGTAGACCACAGACAAAGGCCTCAAATTTCAAAGAAATACGTACTTGGCCGGAAATTGCTGTTGCTGTTGTTGTTGTTATCATCATCATCATCATCATCATCATCATCATCATCATCATCATCATCATCATTGCCAATGTCATTATTATCATTATCATTATCATTATATTTCTCTTTTCACTTAGCGCAGCCGCACTCAATGGACACAGCACCGTCCATTTATCATCATGTAGGCCTACATACTTACGGTGGTTTTCGTTTTGGTTTGATGCTGTTGTGTATTTCGTTGAAGTCCTTTTAGTGCCGATGGCAAAAACGTACTGTTCAGCAACGGCTAAATCCGTTCGTAATTTATTATGTCTGTGTGCCAACACAGATATGTTGTTTTTCTAGGAATTCTTTCTTTCTTTCTTTCTTTGTCTCTTTCTTTCTTGCTTGCTTTCTTTCTTTACAGGCAAATTTGTCAGACATTTCATTTGAAAACTATTATACGTATAAACTCCAAACTTGGCATGATTATACTTCCACACAAGAAGTCTCGTGTTTTTGTAAAGAGGTTCAACAGTTTTGAAAATTATGCAAATTAGGGCCATTTGAAAATTTAAATATTGAATATCTCCAAAACTATTACAGGTACACGAAACCAATCAAACGTCAATCAATATGTTTGTAACACTGCACATTTTTGTAATTTACATGTGACCTCTAAAGGTCAAAGATCAAGGTCATTTGGACCTTTACAATTTCATCCACTTTTAACCATGTTGGACCCAAATTTTAGGTATTGCAACGCTGCATATTTTTGTAATTTACATGTAACCCGTAAAGGTCAAAGGTCAAGGTCAAATGGACCTTTGAAATTTTCATCTTGCCATTACTGGGTCAATTTTTATCCAATTTTGATCATGTTGGGCTCAAATGGTAGCTATTGTGACACTGCACATTTTGGTTATTTGCATGTGACCTCCAAAGGTCAAAGATTAAGGTCATTTGGACCTTTGAAAGTTTCTTCTAGCCATAACTTGGTCAATTTCATCCAATTTTAATCATGTTGGAGTCAAGTTGTAGCAATTACAACCCTGCAAGTTTTTTTGATATCATGTAGCCTCTAAAGGTGAAAGGCCAATGTCATTTGGACCTTTAAAGGTTCCATCTAGCCGGAACTTGGTCAACTTTTATCTGATTTGGGTCATGTTGGGCTCAAACCGTAGGTATTGTAACACTGTATATTTTTTAATTTATATATGACCTCTGATTGTCAAAGGTCAAGGTCAAGGTCATTTGGACTTCAAAATTTTATCCAGCGATCAGCTTAATGGAATGTGAAGTACCACTGGACTCAAGTTGTAGCAATTCATATATTTACAACTTTTGAAGGCACACAGATTTGCTCTGAAGGAAATCTTTTTTTTTTTATGTTTTATTGGCACTTGCACGGAATCACATAAGTAATAGATGTACCTATGACCTTTCTACAAAAGGGCTTTCTTTCTTCCTTTCTTTTCTTTTCTTTTCTTTTCTTTTCTTTTCTTTCTAGTCCACGTTGAAATTTCATGACCAGATAGTTTTTGCGCTTCCTTTGGCTTTCTGGTTGGCAGTATTATTGCACTTTTTCGCAATTCGCTGTAATATCCGTTAATAATATAGCTAAATCTGTTCTAAGTTAAATAATTCCGAAAAATCGCCAAATTATACATATTTTGGGATATCCCTGAATCATTTAGCGATATTGCTTAATGATTTAGAGATATCACAAAATATTAAAGTTATCACTAAATTTTTAACTATATTGCTAAATGATTTGGTGATATTGGAAAATGATTTTGCGACATAGCTAAATGATTTAGGCCACAGACCACAGATATAAATCCTTCTATTTTTCATATTAGCATTTTTCAGTCTAAAAAATCAGCATTTTGGTATTTCAAAATTCCGTGAACGGCATTTAACGGATAAAAGTGTCAGAAAAACATGGATGGATTTTTGTCATACAATTCCCAGCTGGTTAATTTGTGATAATTGAAATACGAAACAACACCTGGATGTCAGCTTTATACAGGTGTATGAACTGTGCTCTTTGCCAGGGTGACATCATTGTCCTTCCCCACCATAAAGTTCCCACCTGGCCTGGAAGACAGTGCACCTATATGACCACCAATGAAGCAACTCTGCCATGCAGCAAACCTGACTTAGCTAACTTTATTTAAACAGAAGCTACAGCATGCTGCATACACAGTATTTTCACAATTACGGACTATCTCCCTTGGGATGCGCAACCAGCCAATCACAACTGTAGTCTGTAACCTATTAGTGATGTCAACAAACAGGACTAAATGTCAAAACGGCTTGCCATAAAGGTGGGCCTACTTTTATTTATATCAACTGCATCATCCAAAGTCAGATTATATTCTGATAAAACTTCGTGGTATTTTGTCTCCCCCCCCCCCCCCCCCCCCCCCCGTTGTGGAGAAATCAGAAAGAGCCTTCACATAAACTTAACTTCAATAACAATGAAAAAAAAAACAGCGCCAGTTTGCGGACAAAATGTGGACTACGCGACCCTGCATGCAATATCAGGGCCAAGTAGTTCCTGAGAAGAAGTAATTTTGATTTTAAAGAATCATGAAAAAAAAAAATCGAAAAAGTATTGCATCACCATCTCTTTCACGCAGCTGGCAGAGGCCTCTCTGGGAACATCTGTGTGTAAAATCAAAATATTCCACAAAATCTATTTGACAATAATGCAACATGTTTACTATATTGCTACATACATATACAGTAGTAACACTCGCCGACATATGTTCCAAACGTTCGACATCCCATAACTTCGAAAAAATTAACATATCCTATTCATTTTAACATACTCTCGTCGCCTATAGTTAGATTGCATTCCAATGAATTTATGGAATTCTGTAAAGCCGCTCTTGAGAAGTTAAAAATATTCTGAACACACAAAAATTCATAAAACAAGAGAACTGAGACCGTCCTGTGATCAGCTGATCTGCCAAAATGTAAGCTTATATGCCAGATTTGTTGGTATCCCTATTACACAGTAAAAATACAAACACGTATATACACCCTGATTTGCCCTGATGTTGCAAATTTGTTAAAAATCAGAAGATGGCGACACCATTATGTAGGGAAAATGAACGTTTGGTGGAGATCAAGTCCATGTACATTCCCACTAAGTTTCAAGAATCCAACGTAATTATAGTTCAAAAAAAGAAGTCAAGAAAAGCAAAACCAAAACTTGTTCAAAAATGGAAAAAAATTGCAGTGCCACCTGGTGAACGAATTAAGCCTTGAGGGTCCCCAGAATTGTCCCGCTGCAATTTCAATTCAACTGGACAAGCAGTTTTGGAGAAAATGATTTTTAAGATGTTAGCCAAAATGAAAACAAACAAACAAACAAACAAACAAACAAACAAACAAAAATCGAAAAAAAATCATTGAAACACGAATATATACCTACCCAAGGTACATCCAGACCAAGTTTAAAACGAATGTGGGTGACCGTTTTGGAAAAGAAGTCAAAAGGTGAATTACCATTGCAATCCCCATAGGCTTGCATGGTTATCAATGGGAATGCATGCATGAACCGACAAGTTCCCAAATTTAAAAAAAAAAAATAAAAATAAAAAAAAAAATTTAAAAAAAAAAAATAAAAAAAAAATAAAACCATTGAAAATCAGGGAGCCGGAGTATCACCACTTAGTGAACAACTTACTTTACCGGCCGACAAGTTATAATAATATTTGTATTTAAACCCCTATGTTTGGGAAATTAAGCGGCATGACTCAGCGGGCGCCCACACTACCTGCTCACGACCCCTACCCCCCCACCCCCACGTAAATTGCCAACTCAGGGCGTGGGTAGCAACTTAGTGAGCACATGTTCATGGCTCCAAGGGTTACTAAAATTTCCTTGCCTCATTACACTTCGCATCTTATATTTCCTCCAAATTTCAAAACAATCTAAGTGACTCGGTGGAAAGGTCAGAAATGGCGAAAACACAAAGTTTCATTTAAAAAAAAAAGCAAAGTCAAAGCGCCACCTGTTAAACAAATTCAAGTCTAAGAGTCTCCTAAAGTGCCTATATTCAATTTTAAAGCAATTAGCTGGGCGAATTTGGAGACGGTTTTTTTTAGATTTTGCCCAAAAATAAATAAAAATTACAAAGAATCTAGAAATCATCGTACAGACTTCAATAAATTTGGTAGACACCCATCCAAGGTACATGCAGACCAAGTTTGAAGTGAATAAGACTAAATGTTTTGGAACAGTAAAAAATGTAAACTGCAAAATAAACAATTTAAAAAATGCACTGGAGCATGATCCCTTGAACAAACTCAGTAGAGACCAAGCCAAGGTACATTCCCGCCTGGTTAGAGGTCAATGACAATTTTGGAGAAGTCAAAAATGTGAATTACCATTGTAATCCCCATTAGTTTACATAGTTAGCAAAAGGAATGTAAGGATTGACCGACAATTACCCAAATTAAAAACAAAAATATGTTAAAAATTAACAATCTACAGCATCACCACCTAGTGATGTAATTAAGGTTCGGGGGTCCCCAGAAGTGTCCTTATGCAAGTTTGAAGCAATTGGCTAAGTGGTTTCACAGACTCCCTGTGAATGAGTCTTTATTCACACGAATCTATACAAACACACAGATTATACAGTAAATAAGGAATAGTTGGCATGAAGGTGAGACCGTGTAAGGCTATCTATCACGTGAATACAAAATGTGGCTTAAGATGCAAATATTAACAAAAGATACAGTAAGAATAAAGTATTTAATCAAAACATATATTGGTTAGTGTGTCATTAACAGTGGTGAGAGAAAACAATTGAATTTTACATATTAAATACCAAAAAGCTTCGTTTGGTACGTTTGGGCATGATAGTAATTTACGACCTGTAAGGAAATATAATGCTATAAATATCTTTTTTTTTCTTTCACCGGCCAAAATTTTAATTCATTTTTAAATCGAGATCTTGTTAATGTACTTCTCATATGATCCGGAATATGATTAAAATACTGAAGGCCTGTGTGTTGGATACTGCGACATAAGTAATTAGTTCTATGTGTGGAAGTGGAAAGGTTTAGTTTACGTCCTGCATTGTAGTAGGGGGTTTGCTATCGAAAATTGAAGTTTAACTTAATTTGCGATTCCCCACGTAATTTCAAGAGACCATCAAACAGACGCTTAAACAGAAAACTTAATGTATTGGTAGTATTTGCGTGGTTACTAATAATTCTGGGGTGTGTGTCTGCTACGACAAAAAGGCGATTATTCGTATAATTTTTCTATAATAGTATTAATTGATTAATATCCGTTTGATAGGTGGAACCCCATCATTCTGTACCGTATGATAAATGTGGATAAATTAAGGAATAATACAGTTGCCGCATATTTGAACAAGAGGATCATGAAAATCCCGTGCTCTGCTGACTGGAATCTGCTTTTACAACATTGCAATACATGCACTGTAGTCTGTACAGCTATATACAGGTACAGAAGTAACACTCAAGCATCGCTATTTGAAAAGAAGTTGAAATTGTAAATTCAATAGTGCAATATATGCACTGAATTGCCACATGCATTTATACAGTGGCAGCACTTAGTCGCAAAATTTGATATCCCGTAACTTTGTCAAAAATTAACATATCCATATTATTTTCGCCAACTTTTATTGTCTAAAGTCCAACTATATTGTGACAAAATTGTAAGCAATTCTGTTGGGCCGTTCTAGAGAAGAAGTCGAAAATAGCCTTAATAAACAAAAATCCATAGAAAAATAGGAATTAATTGCAGCGTCACCTGGTGGCAATAATAAGAACTAAGCGACCTCAGGCTACCCCATGTGCAATATCAAAGAAATTGGCTTAGTAGTTCCTGAGATAAAGAATTTTTTTCAAAAAATATATTTAAAAAAAATAGAAAAACTAGTGCATCATCATCTCCTTGGCAAACTTGTTAAAGGTCCACCTGAGGAATATCCATGTGCAAAATCAAAACATTCCATGCACTGGTTTTTTAAAAGACGAAAATGTAAAAAGTCTAGCGACGGATGCCTCTTATGAAACTTAAAAGCTTCATATACTATTCCACCATACCGACACTGCTATAAACAGGTAAATAGTAATACATTTTTTAGCACCATAAAGTTGACTAGAGGTGTTATGAGGTAAAGTGCACTAAGGTATTAGCTGGAAGCCACCTCTTCCACTAAACTGGATGAAGATTAAAAAGAGAGAAATCCTGCAAAAAGTGAGTATGATCATGGTTTTCCAACTTTAGACCAACTAGAGAAAATTCTCTAGGTGGGTTAAGTATACTTTACCCCGGGTACTTTCCCTCTTACCACTCTAAATACTTTGAGAATTACATTTTGTCATTTCAAGCTTCATCTTGACATAGTTTGGCTAATGTTCTTGAGTTAGTGTTGTATTTGGTCATATCTCTTTATTAGGTATTTCGTTATACCTCTGGAAACATTTCAACAGAGTTTTGTGTAGTTGGTGTTTTTCATAACCTTTGTGTTGTAGCTTCTGCAACAAAGTTCTGACTCTATTGACGAAATCGCTAAAATGTGTGGTGTTTCTAGCGGTACGTATCACTTGTCCGACACAAACTATGCTTGTTTCTCCGGAATGTTTCCTGTCAGATCAGGGAAGGAGATAATATCAAATTTGAAGTGATCTCTCTTGTCAAATATTTCTGTTACATACTGGTTATCTTTATTTCTATATCCAGATCAAGAAAGTAGCTTTTGTATCACTTTCACTTTCCAGAATTAATATTAATTCTTTGCGATATATGTTTTCCAATTTCCCTTTATTTCAACTCCATTGTTTAAAGCACACAGGTCATCTATAAATCTTCTTGTTTAGAATATGATCTTCTTGCAGCTGTAAAGTTTGTTTTTGCCAATTCTTCCATTCATTTTGATTCATAATTTGAATAAAGGTTAGCAATATATGGGGCTGGATCTGTTCCCATTGGTATGCCTACTATTTGTTGATAGACTCTGGTTCCAAAGCAAAAGTATGCATTGTTGATAATGTATGCTATCATGTCAGCACACTCTTACTTTGTGTACGATATTCCTTTGCTCTTACCTTTATCAAATTTAGCCTCAGCACCAGATATTTCAATATACTGACATGTGCCACCTTTGAACGCTTAATCCAACATTGAAATTAACACGTTGTTTAAGTGTGTCAAGTTGATCTTTGTATACAATGTTGAGAAATCAAAGGTATGAATTGATTTGGCACCATTCTTTTTGTTGATTTTGTCAATGTCTAATATAATATCACTTGTGCTATCTGTAATCCACATTCTATTTACTCCTCTGTACATTTTCACTTTTTTTGCAGAAGTTAGTATGTGGATTTTTGACAAGTTTGAGAACTTAAGTGAGATTCTATTCACTCCCGTGTACATTTTCGCTTTTTTTCAGTAGTTAGTATGCGAATTTTTGACAAGTTTGAGAACTTTAGTGACTTCTTTCGAAACACGTTTCTTTGCTGCAATGGTGAACCTGAATTAAACAGGGTTTTTATGCAATTTGACAATTGCATATATAATTGGTAATTTCTTGTCCTCATTTTAGACAATGCATTTCAATGGACGGACGACGGACGCAAACGGATTCTATAAGCTCTGCTGACTGACAAGTCAGCAGAGCTAAAAAAGAGCTAAATATCTTATTTTACATAGTACACTGGGGCAATCTGTTAACATGTTAATTCAATATGTTTGTTCCTATTTAAGAAATTGTCAATATATATATGTATGTGTATATATGTATATATATATATATATGAATATGTATGTATATATATATATATGAATATGTATGTATATATATATATATATATATATATACCAAGTGAAAAATACGATAAATTTATGTCGACCTGTATGGGATTCGAACCCACTACCTTCGGCACACTCGCCTAGCCAAATGTAAAGTCCAACACGCTGACCTCTAGGCCATCTGGGAAGGACACCTGTAGCCGTATTTCTGAACCAATGAACAAGGCATTGGGTTACTTCTGATGCGAGCATAGTGCCATGAAATTTGACTTTTACATTCAAGGCCAACTTATTAACTTTAAACCAATTTATTGAACATGTCATATCAATTTCAGCTTGTGATTTAAGAATCTCAACATATTTACCAAAGTAATTTATACTAGCATCATCAGAAAACAAATGAATCGTGCCATCCGTGAGCTAATTGTGTGCATAAAAATTATATGGGTGCTACGGTATGTCACATGTCACATCATGCGTTATTACAATTATTGTTTCCAAGCTGCGCAAATTGTTTTCTATCTGTTAAATAATCCTTCATCCAGCCCAAGGCAACCCCACAAATACCGCCAAATTCAAGCTTTATACACATAATTGTATTATCAACAGTATCAAAATCTTTTTTTTTTTTCAATTTCAAGAATATGCCTAAATTAAAATTTTCCTTTTCCAGTCAATGATATACAAAATTAGTAAATTGACACATAATTATTTTAACTCAGATTTTTTCTATGTCCAAACTCTAGTTTACAAAAGATATTCAGCTACTTGAGAATTGTAAAAATTCTATCAGCCAAGAGTTGTTCCAAGTCATTGTAGTTTCGAAAGAACAGATGGTACAGAGACCAGAGGGTAATTACTCAAACCCTCTGTATCTCCACCCTTAAAAATTGGAACAACAAGCACAATTTTCATGCGATTAGAAAATTTTCCTCCTGCAATTGATAAATAAAACTGATGAGTTAAAGGTTCTACAATACAGTCCTTGCCATCGTTAAGTAGCTGAGGGTGAATTTTTGTAAAGTTTGGCTAAAAATTGACTCAAAAAATTATTAAAAATGCAAAACTCAAAGCAGCGTGATCATTAGGACAAACTTGGTACAGATCCACCCACCCACCCCCAGGTATCGCCTCCACTAACATTCAAGTGAATCCAGCTAACACTTTTTGAGAAGTCAAAAATGTGAATTGATGATGGATGGATGGATGGATGGATGGCTGGCTGGATGACGCCAAAGCCAATGCTAATGATGGACAAAGGACCATAAGCTTAGCTGACTGACACGTCAGTTGAGCTAAAGATCATTAAAAATCCAAAAGCTAACTGGACCATGACTAATTGAACAAATTTGGTAGACAACCATCCAAGATAGATCACTACCAAGCTGAAGGAGGATCTGGCTGACGGTTTTCGAGAAGACAAAAATGTCAAGTCCCCTTGCAGTCTCCATTGGCTTGTATAGTAATCAGTAAGAATGTATGAATTAACTAACAAGTACCCAAATTAAAAAAAATAAA
Organism: Hermodice carunculata; assembly: GCA_964020975.1. Taxonomy (NCBI): domain Eukaryota; kingdom Metazoa; phylum Annelida; class Polychaeta; order Eunicida; family Amphinomidae; genus Hermodice; species Hermodice carunculata. The sequence goes on from OZ026618.1 coordinate 30,440,347, forward strand.
ATACAATAAAAAATAAAAATCAGGGACACAATGCATCAACACCTAATAAAAAAAAGTTTGTTAGACTCTTTTACATTTACAGGTACATTCGGCCAAGTTTCAGCACAATCTCAGGACGGTTTTCAGAAAAGTTAAAAATAGCTTTAACACCCAAAAATTCATTTAAATAACAGGGCTGACCTCGAGGTTCATCACACTTGTGGCTCAGTGAACTTGGGATAGGGTGAATGTCACCCATATACTGAGGAAGTCTGACCTTTATGCAAGAACACTAACAGGTGCAACATCAAGGTCCTAACTCAAAACAGATCTCAAGTTATCAACTGAGCAGTAAATTTCAGGTCAGTTGTCTTGTGACCTTGGGAATGAGGTCAAGGTCCAAAAATCACTGGATCACGACCACTTACACAAAATAGATAGATTTATAAAAGAGACATCCCGACCAAGACCAAGTTCGACACAAATCTGGCCAAAATTAGATATTTAAGTTATAATCATTACAAGAAATTCCAATGTCAAACTTCCTTATTCAAACTTTTTTAAAAGATTTTCAAAAAAAAAAAAAATAATAATAATAATAATAATAATAATCCAAAATCACTGGAGCATTAACATTCGAACAACTTGGTAGAGACCCACCCAAGATACATTGCACCATGTTTGAAGTCAATCTGGCTGATGGTTTCGAAGAAAAAGTAAAAAAAGTGAATTAGCATTAGAATGCCATTGACTGCAGAGTAATCAGTAGAAAAGGTACATTTACCACTAATTACGCAATGCAAATTGAAACAAGAGGCCCATGGGCCTAATGCTCTGCTGGTGCTTTGGCTATATTGCACCTCTTCATTTCAAAGTTGCAAGTCCTCAAGTGGCTCCTAAACATACAAAGCTAATGTGATTTTAGTGTCTTGTTTGTCCACTAGATGACACTTTGCTCCACACGTAATCATAGCTTGTTTGAGCAATTCCTGTGATGGATATTGTTGCATGTGCCAAGACAACAATCAGGGAGTCCCTAACTTTATGTACTCAGTGACCTTGGGACAGAAAATCAAGGTCAGCCAGACTATGTAAAATACAAGAGGTCCATAAAGGCCTGGTGCTGTGCTGACATTGCCATCGATGTCCAAGCAACAACCTGCCTTCATAAAATCACCTCTTCCAACTTTACAGGCATGGGAACCTCACAAAAAGGTCACTGATATTCTACAAAATTCAAGCTTTGGACATTGTCTATATATCCTATAAATTTGGCAAGTCTAATCCAATTTTTCTTCCAAATATGGAATGTTTTATCTTAAAACACATTTAAGCTCATAATTTCTGTCAAATTGTGCATTAGTACATTCCCTACATTTTGAGCCCAACACGAAATCAGATGAATATTGACCGAATTATATTTAGTTGAAAATATTAAGATGGCCGAATGGCCTTGACCTTTAGAGGTCAAACTTTATGCACTGAAAATGAAAAATTCCTATATTTTGAGCCCAACATAATAAATATCAAACACAAATTGACCTATTAATGGCATATTGGAAATCTTCAGATCATCAAATAACCTTGACCTTTAACCTTTCAAGGTCATATTAAGTATGCATAGTTGGACCTTGAGTTGGGCTATCAAATGAACTTAAAATGATTTAAATCTGTAGGTAACTTTTCTAGTTATAGTCCGCAATGTGTAGTTCATGACTGCGTCCAAACACCTGCAAAATTAGGTCACAATCATGGACTGAATACACAGGATAACCTTTTTTAAGTGTATTAGATGGGGTACAAAGATTGTCCAGTATTGCTCAAAAATGTCATTGACAACTGTGAGTTATGATCTTCCCATTATTGGAAAAAAATAAAGGCAGGAAAGTCATGACCTTGAAAAAAAGGTCAGGGTGGCAAATCAAATATCAGGTGCAAAAGTTTAACTGGTACACTTGTGTAATCCTGCTATAATGACAACTGGCAGGCCCCAGCCATCTCATCTTTACATGTTTACAAATTTATTTGAGTGATAAAAAACATGTTATTTTCAAACAGCTATATGACCATGACTTATTTACATGATCTATACAGTTATATTCAGATGTTTGTATGCAGTCAGATTCCAGCTATCCATAGAGCCCAAGTTCACTTGAAAAATTCTCAAGTTATTTGAAAAAAAAAAACACATTTTTTTTTCAAGATAACTCCTGATCTAGTGGGCTTTGGGGTTTCTGAGAAAAAAAGGAAGGAAGGAAGGAAGGAAGAGAGAGAGAGAGAGAGAGAGAGAGAGAGAGAGAGAGAGAGAGAGAGAGAGAGAGAGAGAGAGAGAGAGAGAAAGAAAGAAAGAAAGAAAGAAAGAAAGAAAGAAAGAAAAAAAGAAAGAAAGAAAGAAAGAAAGAAAGAAAGAAAGAAAGACTCAGTTTCCCAAATGTCATGGAATGATCACAAAAAAATAATGCAATCTATAAAAGCACAGGCACGCCCAATTTTCGTGAAAGAAGCAGACATTTGCACACCCAGATTCCCAAATACTGCCGAACACTATGGACAGAGGGAGACAAAGAAAGAAATGACATGTTTCCAGCATCAACTTACAAATCCCCTCCAAAGCAGCCCTGCCTGGGCTTTGTTGGACCGGTGCCAACATCAGAAATTTGGCAACCTTGGGAGTCAGGACCCATAATATGACCATGGACCTACTATCTGATAGTAGGTCCATGGTATGACCAGCTGTGACTGATTATGCAACATCCTGTTGTAAACATGACACATGGTACTACTTGATTAAACTAAATGTGGTTTGAACGGTCAACCCACTGGTATGTATTTTGCCCCAGTAAATCTGAAAGGGTTTGAGACAGTTTCAGTGAAAACTGGTTTTCATGAACCTCCTTCCAGAAGATGCAAGTTTCCCCTAAGTTGTTTCAGTTTGGTCAGAAATAAAAGGAAAATTTCACACAAACCAGGTTCATTTCCCATCACAGATTTTGCAAATCATATGTACCCCCAAGATATCATTGTTGTCAAAACACTGAAGGTAAGGATCCATCAATGAAAAAATATGCAGTGAGCTGGACCTTAATCTATCAAAAAGAAGCATTTCTCTATCGTTTTGTTAATATCATTCAAAATTACTTTCACTTGGACACAATATTCTTTAAGTTTTTGCACTACAAAGTATCTGTTTGCATCTTATAATGAGTCCACCAACAAATCGTCTGCAATGCCTGATCCAAGTCGGCAATTTACCAAATGTAGGAATCCAAACCAAAGGCTCCTTACAAAATGACCATTCTGTTGGTATATAAATATACTTCAAGAAAATTATATTGCCTGGCAATTTCAGAGGGCAATCATTCTTAACATTTAAAGAAACAACACAACCTAACAAAATAGTTCTATTTTCTGTCTGCAAAGGTCATCTGGTTCAGGACAGATTACTATGCTGTGAAAAGGTTCCAAGCTTCAAAAAACACGCCAGTTTTTAGTCCAATAATGGGTACTGGGGCATTGATATAGATGCCTCAAACATAACTTACGGATTTTTAGTTACATATTTGCATGGGTGCACGGTTTGCTGAGCCGTACGACGCTGGCCTTTCACCTCTACGACCCAGGTTTGATTCTCGTCCTGGGCAGCATGTGGAAAAAGTTCCTACCACTTTAACCGTGCACGGTGGTTTTCACAGAGTTCTTCGGTTTCCTCCACCAGAGACAAGGTAGGAAGTATACGCCAACATCTGTGCCATGGAGAGTGACTCAATAAGTCAATATTTGACTTATTTCACAATCCATGTAAAACAAATGTGTCTCTACTTTTATACAAGTTTTTCATCAGATTTTACCCAAAGAGTAAGTAACCCCTGCTGAAAGTGTCCCCTACAATGTAATACATTGAAATGGTGAGGCAGATCACTTCACCAAAAAGCCAAAAGTTACTGGAGCATGACCATGTGAGCAAACTTTGTAGAGACCCACCCAAGGTACATCCCAGGCCGACGTTTTTGGAGAAGTCAAAAGATGTGAATTATGGAGAGATGAATGGACAACAGACGAAGGACCATCCTATAAGCTCAGCTGACTAACAAGTCAGCTCAGCTAAAAATTCATAAAAAAAAAACAAAAATCACTGGAGCCTGACCATTTGAACAAACTGCGTACAGACCCACCGAAGGTACATCCCCCCCAAATTTGAAGTTAATCAGGCCAACGTTTTTGGAGAGGTCAAAGATGTGAATTGTGGACAGACGGATGGACGACAGACGAAGGACCATCCTAAAAGCTCAGCTGATTGACAAGTCAGCTGAGTTAAAAATTCATATAAAATCAAAAAATCACTGGAGCGTGACCAATTGAACAAACTTGGTCGAGACCCACCCAAGGTACATTGCCACCAGGTTTGAAGTGAGCCTGGCTGACCGTTTTGGAGAAGAAGTCATTGTGAACGATGGACGACTCAGCCTCCTAAAAGCTCAGCCTGAATAAATAGTAAGTCAGTCAGTGGAGCTAAAACAGCCAGTATTTTCAGACATATGTAGAACAGAACAGTGAACCAGAAAATAGGACCCCACATGACAAGACAGTTGCAGGTTTGTTTCTATCATACATGTTGTGTGCTAAAGCTAAAATGAATCTAATCCAGTTGTGGAGACTTGCATGTAGAACAAATGTAATGAGGAGACAGAAAATACTAATGCACCAAAAACTGTTTATTACATGGCAGACTGAGGTCAGTAGAGACATGAAGTGAAATAAGAGTAACAACATGGTCCCAATCTGTACAAAACATGTTACCGTGGCAACAAATGGTGATGCCACTGGTACCATGGCAACTATCATATCCCTATAACCATATAATAACACAAAGAATTTTTATTTGTCCAGGGTACCCACTGTTACTATAGAGACTGCGACATCACCACCACAGCAATACTAAAACTTCTCCAAGGAAGTCCAGAATATCCACTGTTAGGGGATAGATACCATGACATCACTGTAACCATAGCAACAGCAGGAACAATTGGTCCAGGATATACCCTGTATGTGGAAGGCATACATGTACATCAACAAGTGAAATGTTTGCATCAGTGATGGGACGGTGATACTAATTTACTGTAACCATGGTGATGGGAACATTGCAACCATGGTAACGTCAACAACAAACAATTGCATCAGTGTAAGGACGGCAACAGTTGTGTTCACAAGTACATGTGTGTAACGATAATTGTCTCTTTAATAACACTGGCCACTCTGCTGCAGGTCTCGCACATTTACACATTATTGCACTTCCTCATAGTGTTCATTCTCGTTATACATTAATATTTTCTTCCTACCACACCAACACTCGCAGCATTTTTCGGCACAAGTAGGGCGCCCTTTTTTTTTCAAAATTTAAGACACATTGTCCATCTTGCATATTGGTCTTGTGCCATCCACATGGTGCTGAGGTAGGATTTTTGCCACAGAGTTGAGATGGCAAGAGACCTGCTGATTATCGGACAACATCAAACATCATTCTCTTCAGACTACAACTGCTACATATATATAACCTTTGTTCCCCGGCTACTCATTGTTACGGAAAAGCTGATATTCAAATTGAGGCTGACCTCTAACCTTGCTGCAGCAGTAATCCACATTCTGCTGACATTGGGCAGGAAATTTTGCTCTATTTTCAGGTTTGTTGCCAGAGCCTGGCTTGTGCTCAGTCCTGACCAACACCAACCTGTACAATTTTGTGACCTTTGACCTCATTGGTAGTGCATGAACAGCCCAGGGGGCTGAACTATGTGTAGACTGCTACAGGCCTGTCACCCTGTAGCCCAGCACGCTGCTGGTATCAACTGTATAATTCTTTCAGTCACTCGTTTGTCATTTTCCCTAGCATCCACTGTTACATTTATCAACACAGAACAGTTTACAATATTTGAACCGTGGCACAAGGTGGTCCACTAAAGTCAAACAACTCCAAAATAAATGCAGAAACACAGGAAAACATGCAGTCTGCTGTGCCTGTAACAATAAGCCCCTGCATGGAGCCTGTTACCATGACAAAACAACTGTAACTAAGGCCAACAGGACTACTCAATACAAATTCAACACAGGTAGCCTGTTACCACGACAACTGTAACTGTGGCAACCAGGTCACTTCACTATACACACATCACTGTCAACCTTGGTGCTCTATAAATGTTTTTGTACCGTTCATGTCAAGAAAGGTTTACAGCAGTCTTTCTGCAGACCAGTCACAGACGCTCCACGTTGATCCCATCACACGATCCCTGATATACACCATGGTCCACAAGTGCCAGCCCTTGTATAACATGAGCACTGCATACTTTGTCTCACAAAACCAGGACTTCCGGCAATCCCGCGGCAGTCACACCGTTTTTTCCTTCAAACTCCATCTACAGGCAACATGCAACTCTACATTCTCACCATGTCGACTTTGGCACAGAAGTTGTACATAATATTGGAGTTCTTTACACTTGTGTATGCGTCCCAGCTGATTTTAGTGTGTGATAAACCCCAAATCTTCCAGCTTTTTTCCAAACCTGAACATCTATTTTGGAGTACGGACAGAATGAGTATTCATTGTAGGGATGTCGGTTTAGCCCCATTTGAAAATGATGCAGATGTTGAACATTCTTCTTTATTGCACTTCTCCCCATCATTTACACAGCCTCCTGCAACACAAATGTCCCCTCATCCAGCCTCGTCACACATTCCATTATTCCACCTTGTTACATCTTCCATCATTACCTACTGTTATGCCTTCGATCATTTAACGGGTCACTCGCTTTTCCTCATTCATCTTTTTGTCACACGCTTCTTGAAATTTATCTTGTGACACACTTCCTGTCATTTAGCCTGTCACACACTTCCTGTCATTAAGCCTGTCACACACTTCCCAACATTTACCCTGTCACACACTTCCTCACATTTAGCCTCTCACACAATTCCAAAAATTTAGCCTCTCACACACTTTCCGACATTTACCCTGTCATGCACTTCCTAACATTTACCCTGTTACCCACTTCCTAACATTTACCCTGTCACCCACTTCCTAACATTTAGCCTCTCACACACTTCCCAAAATTTAGCCTGTCACACATCCTATCTTTTAGCCTGTCACACACTTCCTGTCATTTACCCTAGTCACAAAGCTACTGTTCCTTTGCAGCCTTCTGTCAAACAGTTCCTGGCAAATCAAACCTCACGGATCGTTCATACTGTTTACACAGCAGTCACTTATTTCTTACATGCCTTACAAAGACAGTCCACTATCAAACTTTATATGTACAAATACTTCACACTAACATCAGTGCCAGTAACACTGACAAGCAGTAAACAATGTTTACTGCTTGTGCTTTACACCATTCCAGCAGCAGCTGGCAGTTTATTTACACCAGGCCGCTTGGACTGCTTGTAAAATTCACAAATTCATCGCTTTTCACTGCATTTACTTCTTCAGACATTCTCAGATGGATTTCATATCTATGAATATTTAAGAAGCCAGAATCAGAAAGAGAAAGGTGAGCAACAATCTATTAAGTAAAGCTCACCATTCCCATGATGCCTATTTCATTGTGCTATCCCATAATGTTCATTTCATTGTACATTTCCCATCATGCCCTTTTTCATTGTATAATAACTGGTCACTTGTGCGAGGACCTCTGTGGAATACATCGTACTTCAGTCATATTTGTAAAACAATTTCACCTTGAGGACCAAGAGTCTGGCTCCACCAACTGGAATTCTCAATATTTATTTTTAAGTACATTTTACTCTGCCAGACAAAGGGCACCTAAGTAAACAGTTGCATACACATAATATTTAACTAGGCACCGTGTATTTAAACACACATTGATGCCCAAGTAAACAAGTGTAAACACATATTTCACTAGGAACCTAGTAAACACAATGAGGTACCTAAGTAAACACCTGTAAACACATACTTAACTAAGAACCCACTTAACACACAGAGGTATCAAAGTAAACAAGTGTACACACATATTTACCTAGGCACCTAAGTAAATGTGTAATCAACAACTGGGCAACAAACAACTTGAAACAGATTGTCTTTTGTGGCAGAAAATATAGTTACATAAATGTTTTATATATAAATATATATATATATATAATATATATGTATAAACAAAAAGCTTGGCCTATCCTATGTGGGGGTACTCCACATGATTAGGCCATTTATCCATTCATACTGGACTACAAAGTAATGCTGAAAATATAACCTAGTTCAACAAGACACATTACTTTATACTTCGAAATAACATTATTAAACAATACACTTTACTTTAGCCTGTTTACAATTGGAGTGAGACTTAACACTACGCGAGTCACTGTACTCTATGCCTTGTTGGTGTCCTGTCACACATAAGGCATCCCACATTTTCTCCCAAACAAAGCATTTTCTCCTGGGTACAGTGTCACTTATACATTTGAGGATATAAATAGTGGGTACTCTTGCAAGGAGACGAATACACATTTAAAGATATAAATAACTGATACTGTTCCAAGAAGGATACACGTGAGGATATAAATAGAACATACTATTTGGAGGAAACTGAATCCTAGCACTCTACACCTCCTCACAATAATGCAAAAAAAGCTTTGGCTACATTCTCATTTTGAATTTTCTTTTAGTCAAGTAGACATACAGTTGTTTCACCCAAGTTGAAGTTATCCTTGAACACGGTACACTCCTCCCTCCTTTGAAAGATCATCCCTGGGGCAGGGCCAAAAGTGGCCACATAAATTAGGTGGTTTTTCAAAGGAGATTAAAAAAAAAACGCACAAAAAATAGCACTAGGGACATGGGAAACGTGGTCTTGAAAGGCAGGCTGTCTTTCAAAGGAGGGACTACTGTACTGTCAATTTGAACATAAGATCGGCAAACTTCTCACAGTGCGACTCCTGGACACAGGGACTAACAGTACATGTACCTTGTTTACTGAGACAACCTGACCCAGTGACTACAGACTCTACCAATCCACAAAGTCTGCAGCTTTATGCACCCGTAGAACCCAAGGCCACTGGGGGGAGGGGGGTATGTCACTGCAGGCACTTGGGCCAAACGATCACATCACTCTTCATCGTGCAATATCTGCACACCTTTGAGACTTCAGAGCGGAATCTACTGCACCGTGTCCCCAACATACTTCACACATCGTAATATAAAGACGAGGCAACTGTTGATGAAAACAGAGCTATGACGTGCCAAAATGCTCGACTGGTTTCATGCTTACCTGAAATACACTGTACAAAAAAAAAAGTCAAGCCCCCCCCTCGGGGGGGGGCTTTACTTTTTATTTGGTACAGTATATTTTGTGGTTGCAGTCCAATGCTGTCTGTCTGTAACCTTCATTTAGTACACTGTGATTACACAGTGAAACCTGTTGTGAGAGACCACTCCTAGGGCAGCCTAAAAAGTGGTCACATAATGCAGGTGGTTTCTCAATGGAGGTACAATAACATGGGAAAGATAGCAAAAGGAATTTTGGAAATATGGTCTTAAAAGGCAGGTGGTCTTTCATCACAGTGGTCTCTCAAAACAGGTTTTACTGTGCCAGACTTTTACAGGGCAGTGCGTTGTCACTCATCCTGGACAGTATCAACGGTAGGCTTGATATGTCATTCACACATCACTTGAGGAGACGGAAGGAGCTGAATATAATCAAAGGCTTACTAGCGACACCGTCCAGCACTGGGCGACAAATACTTTATCATCCACCCACAGCATCTGCCGATTGTGACCAACCTTACAACAGTAAACAGTGCTGTCCAGCTGAAAATCTCTGCAGCAATTTTTTTCTTTACTTCTAGCATTTTTTTACTTATTTACATAAGAAACACTTACTTTTGAGAAACTCTGTAGCAATTTTGAAGAGCTTTGTAGCAAACTTTTGCTACAACGCTCCAGCTGGACAACCCTGGTAAACAATCTAACTGACATTGATAAAGCTGACAAGTGTGCTCTTTTTTCCCTCCTAAAATGAAGAGTTTCTTCCACAGGAGTGGCATTGATTTTATCATGAACACCAGGCGCATATCATAACATGACATCAAGGGCACACCTCGAGGCCAGATGCTCTAGCCATTCAGGTAGTGCTGTCCAGCTGAAAATCTCTGCAGCAATTTTTTTCTTTACTTCTAGCATTTTTTTACTTATTTACATAAGAAACACTTACTTTTGAGAAACTCTGTAGCAATTTTGAAGAGCTTTGTAGCAAACTTTTGCTACAACGCTCCAGCTGGACAACCCTGGTAAACAATCTAACTGACATTGATAAAGCTGACAAGTGTGCTCTTTTTTCCCTCCTAAAATGAAGAGTTTCTTCCACAGGAGTGGCATTGATTTCATCATGAACACCAGGCGCATATCATAACATGACATCAAGGGCACACCTCGAGGCCAGATGCTCTAGCCATTCAGGTAGGGAACTGCCCAATATGTTTCCTACCTGTAAAAGCTTTAATTTTGTATGAGAATTAATCTTATCTGCAGGATGGTCAGAAGACACCATTGTCAAACATACATTGCAACAGGCTCAGTTTCTGTACACCACTATATTTGCACTCCCAACAAAAAAAGTCTGTATTACATTACACTGTGGTCCATCCCTGGGGTTTATGATCACAGACAAATCACCGAAACAAACCTCGTGTGGTCGAGTCTGGAATACTGCAGATACTATACACACATAGGCTCAAACACAGGGTCTCCTGGGGTCAAACCCATTGGCTGGCAGGACTTGGCACATCATGTTTGGTATTTCTGCTCATCTGGAGATGACAACTGTCAAGCCAAGTGCATTCTGCATGAACAACACCTTCCATATGTGACCCATGCATAGTACAAATGATAGAACATAGTATCCCTAGTAATATTTGCATGGAAATCATTACACCTTGAGCACAAGCTTTGCCGAAATATGTAAAAGCTGCAAATGAAACAATCTCGAGAAACGTAGATTTTTTTTCTCACAAAATGCCACGAAACAACACACAGAGCTCCAGTCAAACATATTTTCTGCATGTGCATAAATGTAATCTGCACTGTGATTATACATTTACATTTACCATAAACCCCAGGAAATGCATATGGTTGGTTCATATAACAATACAATTTTTTCAAGATCCCAGACTATCGTTCACATCTGCAGGCTACCGAGTCAAAGCTGTAAGCCAAGAGCACTTTAATGAACAGATGGCACCTCTAGAGGGGGTCAGGAGGGCCCTCCTGATCAGGGCCAGAATTTCGCAAAATTTTGCGAGAATCTGTTTGGATTTTTGTCAATTAGTTTTCTCTTTATAGAAAGACAAATTAAAGAGAATCTTTACGAGAATGGATTCTCAGATTCTCGCCGAAATTCTGGCCCTGCTGATCAGTCGTGCCATCTGGTTTTTTAACTCCTCTCGACTTCTCCAATTTGCACGTAATGATGTGGACCTGAACAAGTACACAGACTACCTCAAGCCTCTCTACCCTACTTATAGCGTGAACATTATCTGTGAATACTGTATTTATAGATCACAACACCGTTTGTCCGTGACCCAAGCACACCAGCCATCACTGGGTGACATTATATACGTAGTGAGTGAGCAACTTCAGTGACTCTATCTTCTTGACCTTGTTAGTTACCTGACACCTGTTGAAAACCATGCGATGATATGTTTATTGTATGCTCAGGGCCAGAATTTCACAAAATTTTGCGAGAATCTATCTTGATTTTTGTCAATCAGTTTTCATTTTAAAGAAAGACAAGTTTAGGAGAATCTTTATGAGAATGGATTCTTGCCGAAATTCTGGCCCTGATGCTTGCTTTCATTGTCACCACCAATGCGTAAAATGTGAACGATCTCATTTACATTTATTTTGCGTGAGAACGGAGAAAAATGAAATGGTTATCATTTAGGGCCCTACAGCAGAAAAGACGCAAAGATGCTCCGACGCAGTATGGCACTTAGCTGGCATAAAGCACTCGTCTGGCCATCCCTGCTTACGTCACGTTTATCAAATGCTATGGTGCGAAAACTGACAAAAATAGTGAAGGCACATTTTGTGTTCCGTTGTTGCCATCGTGTGCAGTTCTGGTTACATAAATATGCTACAAGACATCACCTCATTCCTCCCCAAATTTTTTTACCCAAGAAGTCCACAAAATCTAACTCTCTTAAAGCATTAATCATCCATCCCTGCGCTTTATGATGATTACTTTTTCTTGCACTTTGCACTGCTTTTATGGTAAAATCTCAAAACCATATCACACAAAGACTGTACTGTATAGCGCAGCAAAATGCTTAAAGACTTAGCAGCTGGAGGGGAGTCTTTGCACGTGTAACACCGTGACGCTCAGGTGTACAACGAAGCAGTTAAATGATTATACCTTGGTGCCCAGTCTTGACAGACACCTTTAACAAGAGACCACCTGCCTTGAAAGACCACCTTTTTCACTATACTGTGCTCACTACTTTTCATGTTTTTATACATCCTTATCAAGACCACCTGTCTTCAGAAGCCACAATTTGGTTTGGGGGGGGGGTGTCTTTCACGCCAGGTTCCACTGTATCACAATGTCTCTTTCATACACAAAGGTAACCTGTCCAGCAACTGTACATATGCGAAGGGTTTGACACTGAGATTAGAGATGATGTCCATCGTCCACGGTGTATTTCTTGGAAGCACACGTGCAATACAGGTGTTCAGCCAGTCGACCTCATTACAGTCTGTAATAATTTAAAATTTCATACATTCCCTGCCAATAGATGCTGCAATAAATTGCAAATTTCAGATGCTACTGATGCATTTCTCAACAGGCTCCCTTCACCCATATACACAGGTAACCACAGGGTTAATTGACCCCCAGAGAGATTGGGTCAACAAATTTCCTGGCCACCCAGAGGGCACAGAGGAAGAGTGTTGACTCAGTCTACTATGCCAATCTTCACGAAAGTAAGTGGCAGACCACACTCGTGACACTGGGCAGTTTCCAAAGGTTTTCAACAGGGTGATGTTGCTTGCCATATACGCTGGTTATATCTCTCGGGGTTAAAATCATAAACTCTTTCACCTACACTTTTTCAAACAGGACAAAGACGATGAGATCATATCATGATGACACCACAGGATTGATGTAATCCAGTCTCCCTGGTCATGTCGGGATTCCTCTGCATGCAAGCACACTCAATCCTTAGTGCTGGTACACTTCCCTCGTGTCTCTCCCCCAAACTGTCCGACGTCTTGAAGTAGTGATCAGCCTCTTGCTGCTACTAGCGACAAACCACGCCCAAATGACAACCCCACGCAGGTTTGCCCTGGAGAGCAGAGGGGTGTCCCACACACTCTTATGGTCTATATACACCTGGTCCAGGGCTTTTGTTAACTCGAACATTTACCTCCAGCACCGGATGATTCATAGGTATGTTGCTGGCTCCATAGATGTCCAGCATGGTTTTTACTGGACCGAAGATGAACACAGTACACACTCTCAATTTATCGTTAATTTCCTACTATCTACTTTCCGTTTTCATATTCTTATGGTAAACGTATTCTCATGGCCTACCATACATTTCACGGTGCCCTGTCCTGTCTCTTCATCCAATGATGCAATGGCACAAAATCCCACAATGCAATGTTTTAGGAACCACAAATATAGCCTTGGAACATCCCACAATGTAGTATTCCCAGAATTTCAGAACCCATAATTTAGTGACCGTAAAATTCCACAGCGCAGCATTTTAAGCATTCTCTGGTATAGCACTCCACTGTTGTACCACACACTCCATTTTTTCCCACAATTCACAGTTAAGTATTTCCTGTTCCTGAACAGCATCCATCTTGTCCACTTGCTGCTTTGTTCCAATGTATGGTAGTCCGTTAGTCCAAAGGTAAAAAGAAACAACACGATGGATTAAATTTTGAGATTTCTGAGCACAGATGTTACTTCTCAACAAATCATGCAATGATGCTTGTTCTCATAATCCACTTTGCATGACTTTATCATGTGCCAAGTAGAAACAGTCCAATCTCCAGTAACACAATTTAGCTTTCATGTTTGTAAGCTTCAGAACACCATGACTGTGTACACTTCAGCCACCAAAAAAGAAAAAAAATCTATTTTAATGCCCGTTTCTCTTTTTCCAACCCAAGTTCAACATTCTTTGAAGCCAGCCGCAGATCACTGTACACATTGTCAGCCAGCTTGGTTGTCGCTTTCACTTAACCCTTTCCCCCTTAAACCGGCCAAAACCGGCTGGTGGTCAAATGTCGTCTGCTTCAGCGTTATCAACTGATTTCAACAGCAATGAAAAACAATTTGACTGAAGTTGAAGATGAGACCTGTCAAGACAACATGACCCAGGTCAACAGCTTTCCTGGGCATGGGTTGGGCACTAAGTGCCCAACCCATGCCCAGGAAAGCTGTTGACTCAGTCTTAATATAAGGGGGAAAGGGTTATTATCTTAACTTCCCAAAACAGTTGCTCGTGCCTACTTTTCTTTCCTTCATGGTGCAAAATAGATGCAAAAGTTCACTTTGACAGCCAATTTTTATGATGAATGTGTCAATTCAATGTAGCATTTTCTCAAAATTATCATGATTACCACATTTTTGTTTAGATTTGTAAAGGAGAGTTAATGGAAAAAGCTAACCTGAGCCCCTAATCTGTTGACTAAAGTGCTATCTCATTGATTACATAATAGCAATTCGGTTGAGTTACTGGGTGTTGTTTGAAGTCCCGGTCAAGTCAGACCCCTACAGCCGAGGTCAGCAAGGAGAAATGGGGGTGAAAACCACCCTGTGAACTGGCTCTTAGCCAGCTATCTTCAACTGAAGTGTACACAGCATGAACAGATGGCAGCACTACTGGTATCAAGCTTTACCAACAGATGGCACCACTATTGGCATCAGGTGATCACAATTAAGAACTGAAGATTCTCTTGTTGGGCAAGTAAATTTTTGTTAAGATATACAGTACTACCTGCTCTAGAGACCACTTCTCGTGAAAGACTGCACTAATTTTTAAGACAGCCCTTTCAAGACACTGGCCTCTAGTTTCTTTGCTAGCTTACCTTCAGTGAGAGATCACGTGTCATATTGGACCACTTTTGTCTGGCATTAAGGGTGGTCTTAAATAGCATGTACCACTGTATCCCAAATAGTTGGTCCATTATACTTATGACAAGGTAAACTCTGTTCATTACGTATAAATCTCTTTTAGTGCTAAACGTCTTGCATAAAATAAAATACAACAAAAGATTACCATTTGGCACAATGCTTTGGGCATGCTATCATACGAATCTTCAGTGACGTACTGCCATCTGCCGCAAAAAGCATGAACTAACAGTGTGCACTTGGAGACAACCGTGGCAATTTTGGCAAGAACATTAACAGAAAATTTAGTCATGAGAAACATGTTAAACATGTACATATTTGGGCACTGAAATCATGAGGCTTGCAGATAACTTGGGAAAAAGGTTGTTAGGCCAGCAATTTCTGATGCGTGCAATAAACATTATTCTCCTCAAAGGCTAGTTGGCAAGAAAAGAAATGTAGGATGGAAATGTATTGGTCATTAGTTTGGAACAGTTAGCAACCCCTGCCCCTGTTTATTTTTGGACACTGCTCATTCCCAACTCACAGCGCATCAGTTTAAGCAATGAATTACATTTTAACGCACATGCAATAGATAATACTTGAGAAACCGGAAAGGGACATAAACATCTAGCTATGTGGAATTTTCTTGTCGGAATCGAAACAAAGTCTGAGTCCAACTCTACCCCACCCTACCCTACCCCACCCCAGCTCTTTGCATTCAACATAAATGGATTGTTTCCTGTTCATAATATAATGTGAATATCAGAGTCAGCTTCCAACTGAGTGAGTGGACATAAAACAATTATGTCACTTTGAGCGAAAGGTCAACAGCGTCTTAGATACTGGCTGCTCCCTACCCACAATCCTCTAGTGGCACACCATGGCGGAAACCTGTATCAGGTACACTCATTCAGTGCCACCATTGACCACGTCACTGTGAATGTCATGCACGTCCCCGTTTACAACTCCATTCTGGTCTAGTCTCACATTCCGTCGTTTGTCTACTTTGTTGCGAGCCTTTCTCTGTGGGAGGGGCTGCTCCGGGTCAGGTGTGTACACTGGGTCGGATCCATTGAGCATACTGTTACCACTGATTGGTTTGGTGCCATTGGCCTCACGATTGTCTATTGGGACTGAGTGCTGGGCCGAGTTTATGCTGACCTCAACACGGTGTGGTTTGTTGTCTTTGGCAACATAAGGCTTGCTGTGCTGGGGGCTGGCCGATTTGTTGGCCCCCTTTTCCTGAGGCCTACTGCTGGGTATATCTGCTGACCCCTCCCGCCCTTTCAACACTGGTTTTGGACTATTTGTATTCGTTTTACTCGGGCTGCTCCCCTGTCTTGGTCCTCTATTACCAGGCCTCTGACCTTGCTCTGCAGGTCTGAAACCTTGACTCTGATTGGACCTCTGATTCTGTCCCCGACCTCTAGAGTCCTTCCTGTCACCTTGGTCGCCTGCAGGACCAGGCTTGTCGGGGGAGGGGGTACGTTGTTTGGCTGGTTTCACTGCGCCCTGGGACATCTGAACTGGCTTACTATTACTGTTTCTCTGGGGCTGGGCTGGACTTAGGGACTCCGATTCTTGTCCAGATTCATTCTGATGAGCACGGCGAGCCTCTCTTTGACGCTCTCGTAATCGCTGTCGCCTCCTGGCATTACGACTCTTCTTGGCGTCATCTGAAAGGTAAACATGAGAACTATTAAGTGTGGACCACGAATGCAGTGTAAAAGCTTACCTTACCACCAAGTAGTTAGCAAAGATCCATAAAAATACAAACAACTCTGCCCATTACTATGTGTCGACTTGTACACACCTAGAACTTCAATTATACCCAAATCTGCTTTTGGATACTTGTTCACACAAAATTTTGCACTTCACCATCTGCAGTGGTGCCCCTCTCAACCCTTTCCCCCTTATATTAAGACTGAGTCAACAGCTTTCCTCAGTATGGGTTGGGGACTGAATGCCCAACCCATGCCTAGGAAAGCTGTTGACCTGGGTCATGTTGTCTTGACAGGTCTCATCTTCAATTCTCAGTAAACTTGTTTTTCATTGCTGTTGAAATCAGTTGAAAACGCTGAAGCAGACGACATTTGACCACCAGCCGGTTTTGGCCGGTTTAAGGGGGAAAGGGTAAAAATGCCACAATTTGTAGGCACAGATTCAAGCATGTCCATTTTATTGTCCACTGCTGGGGTGACTATCCCTTGTCAATACAGCACCACTTTCTGACTGTTCCAGGACTGATCTCTAGGATTTCTTGAGTACAGATTTAAGTGTAATCATGGAGGGTGGATCAGGTAAACGCATTTTGAAGAACTGCATCCACATCCATGCATATG
Source organism: Hermodice carunculata (assembly GCA_964020975.1). Classification (NCBI taxonomy): domain Eukaryota; kingdom Metazoa; phylum Annelida; class Polychaeta; order Eunicida; family Amphinomidae; genus Hermodice; species Hermodice carunculata. The sequence continues at coordinate 30,457,784 of OZ026618.1, forward strand.
AAATCAAATATGTTTACCCAATGTTGCCATTTCATCATGGAGTACTTTCTTGGGGAAGGGGGGGGGGGGCACCAAATAGCTTAGATCTAGATGTTGTTTACCTTCAGAATATCAAGCCAACACAAACACAAGAGTAGTCACCAGGGTGCCGCATGATCTTTCAGGAAAACATGATAAGGTAATGTCCAGCCTGGCAAAGTGACTTCACTTCTGGGCCAAATATCACAGAAACATCCATTCCTATATAACAAACCCTTTAACTTCATTGACCACAAGGCTTTGCAGAATCTGTCTGCACTACACTACACTCTCCATTCAAGTTCTTGTACAAACAAAAGCATTTTGGGGGAAAAGATGTGGTTTTGTGTAATTTTGGATACTTCTTGAAAAATATTCAAGATAAAATGATCAAATTTGTGCTATTATGATCTCAATACATGTACAGTTGCGCCCGGCTAAAAGTTAACAGCCAAACGCTTTTTTCGCGTTTTGCTGGTGTTTGGCTTGTGTTTGGAAACGTTTGAAAACGTTTGGAATGTGTTTGGAAAGTGTTTGGAATGTGTTTGGAAAGTTTTTGGAAAGCGTTTGGGAAAAATCTCAAACACTTTTACAAAATGTTCGAACACTTTCACAAAGCTACCGAACACTTCTCCAAACGCGTTCAAACACTTTCCAAACGCGTTGAACAATTACCCGAACGATTTCAAACACTTTCACAAACGCATTCAAACACTATGCATTTCAAACATTTCCATTTAAATGGTGAAGAATCTCCAAACATATTTTCAACAGGTCCAGCAATATATGATGTACCTACATGTAAATGTGCACTTATCCAACATTATAGGTTGTATATATTTATGTAAAACACGATCCAAATACATTTATCCAAGTGTCTAATTCAACTAAAATTAATTAAAGACTTAATTCTTCATTTAAGATGTCATGAATACTTCATCTTTCAAATACTGTTTCGGAGTGAATCCATAGGCAATATCATGATCAGATCATGATTCATGATCTGATCATGATATTGCCTAAAAATTTACTCCGAAATAGTTCCTAATTTTTAATTAAAATATATATAATTACTCTAAGGAGCAATGGAGTATCGCCTCACTTACTCCACTGGAGCTAATTCTATTGCTTGACTTAGTACGCCAAACAATACTTAAATTGAGCTGCTTCTGTATTTCCATTCGAAATTTTAAAAGTTAGCCTTTTTTCAAGAACTTCACTTTCAGAAAAAGTATGATAGCGACTGGGTATACTTGCTACTGAAAAATCTGTTACTTTATAATCAATGAAGTGTTAAACCTGTTAATGTAGGCATATCATTTGTTTTCTTCTACCTATACTTATTTTCAATTTGTCATGCAAACAAGAAAACAATGATATAGCCTACAATATATACACATGCATTGTGAGTGATACATGTACAAACTGTTAGATAGAAGTGATTTTTTTGAAAAAGCATAATTTCAACTTTATTGTGAAATATACATAGTAGAGCTTTTTGGCTTATCCATAAATGAAGGCATACACGTTGTTGGGATTTTTAGGTGCTGATAAGCTTTTTAGACACTTGTTAAAAATATTCCTGTCATTAGAATTAGATTACCAAGTGTACATGTACATGTATCGCATATGTTTGGCGCAAAGTGTAAAGTGTTTGAAAGCGTTTGGAAAAGTGTTTGAAAACGTTCGGCTTTCACCAAACGCGTTCGGCAAAGTGTTTGAAAGCGTTTTGAAAAGTGTTTGAAAGCGTTTGGCAAAGTGTTTGTAAAGCGTTTGGAAAGTGTTTGCAAAGTGTTTGCTACACGTTTGCAAAACGTTTGACTTTCACTGAAAGTGTTTGGGAAACGTTGGTGCGTTTGGCGTTTGTTAACTTGAACGCGAGCGTAACTGTATCTATAAAAGTGTATCAGGGATTTGTTTTTTTTTCACAATAGTGATACATGTACATAAATTGCAATATGGTCAATTTTGTCAAAATTGATCAAGTATGTGGACTCTATATTTTTGACACACATTGCGACGTGAAAGGATCAAATGACCTGACCATGACGCAGATCATGTGGAGGTCGTCAGACACGTGTACGTTGACAAAGTCAACAGTTTTTGGTGGAGTTTCTATGCTATGACCTGAGGATGCCTCGAGTTACCAGCAGTTTGTTTAAATTGTCATTACTGAGCCCCATTGCCCTTGTTTGCAGCATCATTGAACGCTTCGTATATAGCTACCACTTGCACCTGTTGCTTCTGAAATCTTGCTGGGTATGTGGGCCACATGTCATACTATGATACACTGTGTTCAGTAGAATATACGAATACTAATTTAACCGACTTCTGTTGGTCAGGTCATGCTCTCCGAGAAACTCGTCCAGAAAGCCAACAGGAGGTTGTCTTAATAGCTTTGGTCCAAATTAGCTAGTACTGTGAGCTACCACTGCAACGCACCAATCGCACCCCTGTTTTCTTCTTGGCAACTGGCCTTTCTCCCTTGCTGGGGAGGTCACTCGATCCTCGGCCAACTCACATGGTTCTGCCATCGGTTTGTTGTGCATTTTTTTCTGCAATCCTCCAGTTGTTATACGGAAATTACATGGGCACTGGGTGTTCTGGTGACAGACTTCTACCCCCAACAAAATGTCTTAAACAAATTCTGTCAAATTTGCCTGGTGGATCATAATCTTCTGGTCTTTTCACCATATCCAACCCCTCCCATCGTTTCTGTTTCTTTGGAGGAAAACTGTGGAAAGCTACCCCTTGCATCTAGGGGTATTTATCCAATTTACCCAGTTTTCTTGTGACTGGCTTACAGTCAGGATCTTTGCAATTGTAGACTGTCATTGTAGCTTGTAAATACTTCCGTGGTACATTGGAAAATAAAGATCAACTTTGCGATGTCATTTCCCTGTACTTTAACTATGGCGCAATATGGCTGAAGCGACCTATCCTGCTGCAAGGTGCACTGGGAAATGACCCTGGCGTTTTAGCGGCTACCAACGGTACTAGCTAATTTGGACCTTAGGTATTGCGTGTCTCTGTACTTACTTCAGTATCCCATTTGCTTGTAATAACAAGAACAGAATAACGGCGTATGGACCCTACTGTTGAAAAAGTACATACAAAAATTTTTGGCTCTCTGTATACGCAGAGTGACCTCTTGGGTGACCCAACACAAAATTTTGTTTACATTTAGCGTTTCCTACTTTGTAAATTGGTACTTGACGCTTTTCACGAGAGGTCGAGCCTAGATGGCGTGCCAAGCACCTACACAGTGGTATGGGACAGTTGTAGCATGGATCATGAGGCAGCATGGAACATGCGTGGTACAGTGTAAGTGGTAACACTCTGCATGCATTGGCTAGGTGACCACACAGACCATGATACAAGCATGTCAAATGGCTATGTGACCAGACTTGGGTCTCCACTGTGCATGTCATCACCAGTCCAATGCCAAGCTCTCCATATCATGGAATTGAGTCCACAGAGTAGAAGATGTGTGGAGGCCAGTGCTATTTTAGCCGTAACAGACATGAGCTTAATTTAGGAAAAATTTCTCTCAAGTGTCATACAATGTACTGCTGACCCGCAATAAAAACAACAGTTTAGGCATTTTGAGGCAATAAAACAGAGACTTTATCAGGAAATTGAACCAAAATCCTGGAATTCCAGGAATCTGGGGCAAAAAATTCAGGATTTCCTGGAATTCCAGGAAAAGGATCATCCCTGCCATAACCATGACGGCACATACCTGTCGACTGCTCAGAGTCTGTGTTTGTTGTATTGGTCTTGGCAGGACTGCTGGTTGCAGAGCGAGGTCTGGCGCCACTTGGGTTTCCTCTCTTGGGAGACACAGGCTTTGTAGGCAGACCCTGCATGCACGAGAGAAGGCACGTTAGTGTGACATGCACATATGATCATCTACAATATCTCATATATGCTCTACATGCTAAATTCACTAAAAGTTCTGTATTTCATATGACACTGCACTGGGATTGAGTAAAATGTTCAGAATTGGTGCTTATAAAGCACTGCAAATTTTACTCTTCTGTAAGGATGGATTTTATAGTTTGCACTCCAACAGGTGGTGCCCTCTAGGAGCAGATCAGAACACCATACTTATAGTGTATGTAAGGGAGCTAGATTAAAAGCTGTCACCCACATGTAATGAACTCACTGTACCATCAATATCTAAGCCAAATGTTATTTGTAAGTCACTGTATGATTTCTGTGGTCCTACATTTTGTGTAAAATTTCTAATAGTACCTTACTACTTTTTAATGTTTAAAAAGCTGTTCTGTACCATAAAAAAAAATACCCTAACATTCAGATATTTTCAAATTTGCTTCATCATAGGTACACCCAGTGCTAAGCGTTCCTTATCCTCTTTACCTATTTGTCTATAAACCCCTGGTCATTCATCCGTTTCATCAATATCATGTACACCAAACCCTCCAGCCACCAGGTACTTGCCCATCACATTATGGACACAGACTTTATCCTTAGTCACAAATACTTCACTGTTTTATCAGAAACACTCCCCCATCATAGGGCACTCGCCCATTTTATTACAGACCCCCCTCTCATAGGGCATTCACCTGTCTTATTACAGACTCCCCATCACAGGGCACCCGCCTATTTTATTACTCTTCCATCACTGGGCACTCGCCTGTTTTATTAATCCCCCATCACAGGGCACTCGCCTATTTTTTATCACTCCAATCTCGAAGCATTCTTCTGTTTTATCACTCCAATCTCACACAGCATTTACCTGTTTTATTAATCCAATCTCACACAACACTCACCTGTCTTATCAGACTAGTCTCGGAGCACTGGCCTGTTTTATTAAACTCCCATCAGAGGGCACTCGCCTACTTTATCAAAGACTCCCATTCCACAGGCACTCACCCATTTTATCACTCACGTCACAGGGCACTTGCCTGTTTTATCAGACTACCATCCCACAGGGCACTCACCTGTTTTATCACTCCCCTGTCACAAGGCACTCACCTGTTTTATCACTCCCCTGTCACAGGGCACTCGCCTGTTTTATCACTCCCCATCACAGGGCACTCGTCTGTTTTATCACTCCCGTCACAGGGCACTCGCCTGTTTTATCACTCCCCGTCACAGGGCACTCGCCTGTTTTATCATTCCCCTGTCACGGGGCACTCACCTGTTTTATCAGACTACCATCCCACAGGGCACTCGCCTGTTTTATCACTCCCCTGTCACAGGGCACTCACCTGTTTTATCATGGACGTATTGAGTCTCTGCTGCAACTCCGCCAGCTCCTGAGCTGTCATTGTGTCACTCTGTAGGGTCATGGAGGTCACTGGCAACTTAGATGTGGCACCTGAAACAACACAGTGTACTCATGTAGGAAAGAATATTCAGAGTTGCCAGGTTTGTATGCAAACAGAGCAATGTACATCAGTTCCCAATAACCATCTCTTATAGCATCTCAGTTGTATTCTAGGCCCAAACACTCACTCTCTAGTTTCTCAGGCACTTCTCTCATATTCACATTTATCTCACAGACCAAAGTGTTTTTGTTTTTTTTCCATAAATTATTGTCAAATGAAGGAGGAAACAATATATACCGTATAATAACTACTTGTGGCACATGCCCTAATTGTAGCACAAAGCATAGTTTTGGAAGAAAAGTGGAACATAGTTTTATGCATTGTCTATAAATTTGAAAGAAATTTCATTTTGCAAGACTGCCTCTCTCTGTATTGACACTTAACAGGTACACATTACATAGCATGACAGTCCTGAATATCAATTTTAAGATTGAGTCAGCAGCTTTCCTTGGGGCACTTTGCGCAAAGTGTCCCAAGGAAAGCTGTTGACTAAGACTACTTTTTGCTTTAGACTAGGTTTGCTGGTATTTGAACGAAAGGTATCTTCATGAGGAATTTAAATCTTTCAACCATTATATGTTTAACAGTAATGAGAAAATGACTACAGCAGTGATTAGCACTTTAAGGGTTAAGCAAACAGCCTAGTCATCCACTATGACCTAAACACCTGTACAGTCCAGCACTTGACCATAAATAGGATTGGCTTCAGCAGTTTGTACCCATATTTTTTAGCCAATCAAAAGCAAGCTATTACCTACTCTTTAGCCCTTTTTTCATTTCTGGCAATATGTATCTATTTGGTCAAAAAGAAAATAAAAAAAAACAAACATGTACCAGCTTAAATTTAATTTAAAAGGGACATTTTGTGTTGTTCACAAGGGTGTGATGAGAAATTTTCAGGCTTTCAAGTGTCACACTAGTTAGAATGTAGTGTTCACAGGGCTAGCATGGTTCTACCTGCTGTAGATTGCATAGCTGGGAAGTTGTCTGACGATGTACTGGCTGACAGGGGTGTCCCGGGGGTGACTGGGGTGGAGGGTGACTGGATGTCTTCGTGGCTGACCACACTACTGGAGATGGATGAGACAGACGGCCTTCGCTGAGTGTAGTTGTTCTTTACTGGTGCGACTGAAAACACGAAAAAGATTAATACATAAATAAACAAATAAAAAAACACAGCTCAAATTTGTGTCAAACAATGTAGATATACAATGTACTGTGATTGTACTTATTGTCATAATTTTTACATTTCAGACATAACACTGTACATTACTGTTTTAATTTCACTATTTTGGATATACCTCTTCTGTCAACATTATTCCATGGTGCTTTTATGTCATCAGCAAAATAGGGAAATAAACAAGTTATCAGAGTGTTTTTTTGGAGGGAGGGGGAGGCGATAAAATGTGGGAGCATTTCTGTAACATAACGAGAAAAGACCCGACCCAACCATTAGGGAGATATTTGCTGCTCCCCCACCATGAATATCCCTATTTGGCTATTCAATATCTTGGTACATTTACGCACACCTCCAGCCTTAGAGAAGTCTCTAAGGCTGAGACTTGCCAGAGAATCATTTTGGGTACACCAGCTGTGAACCACAGAAACGTTTGGTCTGAACGTTATGGGTACATGAACTTCTTGTTCAGTATAATGCTAAAATTTTATTTCTAAGTTCATCTACACCATGACTACGCACTCATGAAAAGAGCAATTCATGAGTCAACGGCTCCCAAACTACTCTGATTTGAGAGTTAAGCTATCAGTGGATACATCTTCTCCTTATTAAAAAACCTGGTATGTTTTCCAGTTCCTTTAAAAACCTGGCATATCGGTACTCAAATCTAGTCATTTTCTCTTGCCTAGCAACAAACCAGATTCATGTGTAAGGGGCCACAATAGGCAATCGCACTGTCCCATTCACATCAAAGTCCTTCGCCGTTGGAAAACACAAACGTTTATGTTGCCAATGTGGAGGTTTAACCTGGTATATAAGCATGTACCAGGAGCCGTTAACTTCAGTCTCTCGTGAGATGTGTTAGCATCGAGACCGATCAGACTTTACACGCCTTGGTAGATTGAATCTTTGTTACGTGCGGCCTTGCCCATTCATATTTGTGAATTATCAGATTGGCTGCGGCCCAATAGTTGACTATTGAATCATAATGGAAATCAAAATGAAGTAATTACCTTTGTATACACTTCCCCTTTTTATTATATACTAATAATAACCTGTAGACAATTAGACATTTTAAAGGGGGGGGGAGGGTGAACCCAAATCCATGATAACACTGGCACTTGCTACACTTAATCACCGTGTTATGTGGCACATGGTGTGTTATATGGCACATGTGACACATGGAGTGTTATATGGCACATGTGACACATGGAGTGTTATATGGCACATGTGACACATGGAGTGTTATATGGCACATGTGACACATGGAGTGTTATGTGGCACATGGAGTGTTATGTGACACATTGTACATGATTGTCCACGGCCTGCAGTGATTGCTGTTATTGAAAAGTGATAGCAAGTTTACTTCCCTCCCATAAACTGAGGAGGACCTTGAGTACATGAAAATGAAACCTTTTAATGCTGCAATCACAAGTTATCATTGGTAATGTTTCCTGTCTTATATCTCAAATATAAAGTTTGAGACAAGAGATGGTCAAACTTAACACAGACAGGCTTTACTACAGATGAACATTAAAAATACTCACTGTCACCAAATTTCCTAATATTCTGGAAAAAAATAAGAAAAAAAGAAATATCATTAGAAGTTGGATAAGATGGAAAAACTTTGCCTTGATCGAGTCTATGATCCATACTGTACATGTTCAGTCAATTTGCGAATTTTACCAAGTTGATTAAATGGCAGCCAATGGGAAAGGAATGTTGAGACAGGTTTCGAATGTCTTTAGTTACATAAATTTCTGGCTGTGTTGTCATCATAATTTGGTATTTCAGACAAAATGTATATAAATAAAATACAAGCCAAGCCACATAAATTCAAAACACACTCGTGAACTTTCGGTCATTATTATTACATACTGATAACCTTCCAACCTGTACACCTGGCAAAATTACATTAAAAGGCCAATGGGTAAGTTGTACAGGTGAAAGTCAAAGGTTAAAGGTCAAGCATGAGAAACACAAAAAGTCCTCAAATTTACCTCTGGATTTACAATATATATATAAAACAAGAGGGCTGTGTGAACAGCCCATGCTCAGCTGAACTTGACATTCATCACACTTGCAGATCTATGAACTTGGGAAAGGATCAAGGTCACCCATGTTCTGAGCAAGTCTGACCATTATAAAAGAACACTAACATGTGCAACATCAAGGTTCAAGCAGTTCTCAAGTTATAATGAAGAGTAATATTCATGTATGTTGCACTGTGACCCAAGAGACGAGGTCAAAGTCATTCATGTACTATCTGAGCATGACCTTCATACAAAAACATTAACATGTGCAGCATCACAGTACTAACTCAAAACAAATCTCAAGTTATCAAGTAAACAGTAAATTTTGTGTCAGTTGTCCTGTGAATTAGCACTAGAATGCCCATTGATTTACATAGTAATCAATAGGAAAGCTGCATTGATCGATAAGTACCCGAGTTGAAAATACTTAAAAATCAGGAATCTAAAGCAGTGCCACCTAGTAAACAACTTTGGTTGACCCTTCCATAAGAACATATCCATCACATTTCACTTTAATCTGAGTGACGGTTCTGAGAACAAGTGAAAAATAACAAAACCATATAAAAAATTCATAAAAAAAAAAAAAAAAAAAATAGAAAAAATTGCAGCGCCACCTGGTGAACAAATTGGGAACTATGTGTCCCTGGAAGTGTCTATCAACGATATCAAAACAATTGGGTGAGCAGTTTCAGAGGTGAAGAGTTTTTAAGGTTTGCCCCCAAAAAACCCCCAAAAATCATAAAAATTCCAAAAAAAACATTCCAAAAATCAATAGAGCGTGACCATTTGAACAAACTTGGTAGAGATTGACCCAAGGCACATCCCCACTAAGTTTGAAGTCAATCTGGCCAAAATTATTTAACTTATAACCATTACAAGAAATTCCCATGTTAAAACTTTTCTATTAAAACTTTTGTACAGATTTTTGAAAAAAATCATAAAAAACCCCCAAAATTCATTGGAACATGACCATTTGAACAAACTTGGTATACACCCACCCAAGGTACATCCCCACCAAGTTTGAAGTTAATCTGGATGACAGTTTTGGAGAAGAAGTCCAAAATGTGAATCAGCATTAGAATGCTCATTGACTTCAATAGTAATCAATAGGAAAGCTGCATTAACCTATAAGTACCTGAATTGAAAAAATCGTTAAAAATCAGGAATCTGCAGCATTCCCACATAGTGAACAACTTTGTTTGACCCTTCTACAAGGAACATATCCACCATGTTTCAGCTTAATCTGAGTAACGGTTCTGGAGAAAAGGTGGAAAATAGCTAGAACACAGAAAAATTCATAAAAAATTAGTAAAAAAAATGCAGCGCCACCTGGTGAACAAATTAAGAACACAGAGTTCCTAGGTGTCTTCCCGTGTGATATCAGAGCGATTGAGTAAGCGCTTTTGCAGAAAAAGATTTTTTAAGATTTGTCAAAAAAAAGAACAAAAAAATTCATTAAAAATCCAAAAATCACTGGAGCATGACCATTTGAACAAACCTGGTAGACACCGACCCAAGGTACATCCCCACCAAGTTTGAAGTTAATCTGGATGACGGTTTTGGAGAAGAAGTCCAAAATGTGAATTAGCATTAGAATGCTCATTGACTTCCATAGTAATCAATAGGAAAGCTGCATTGACCGACAAGTACCTGAATTGAAAAAATCGTTAAAAATCAGGAATCTGCAGCATTCTCACATAGTGAACAACTTTGTTTGACCCTTCTACAAGGAACATATCCACCACGTTTCAGCTTAATCTGAGTGACGGTTCTGGAGAAGAAGTCGAAAATAGCTATAACATACAAAAATTCATAAAAAAATAGAAAAAAATTGCAGCGCCACCTGGTGAACAAATTAAGAACTTCGTGTCCCAGGGAATGTTTCTGTGTGATATCAAAGTAATTGGGTGAGCGGTTTCGGAGAAGAAGATTTTTTAAGATTTGCCCAAAAAAGAACAAAAAAATTCATTAAAAATCCAAAAATCAATGGACCGTGACCAATTGAACAAACTTGGAAGACACCTACCCAAGGCACATCCCCACCAAGTTTGAAGTGGATCTGGCTGACAGTTTTGGAGAAGAAGTCGAAAATGTAAATTGTTGATGGACGACGGACGGACGGACGGTCGGACGGACGGACGGACGACGGACGACAGACGGAGGACCATAAGATAAGCTCAGCTGACTGACAAGTCAGCTGAGCTAAAAATCAAGCGATCACTTTGTGGTCAAATTATAAAGGAAATAACCTACTCTGAAATGTTACAAAAATAAAAAGGATTAAACCAATCTAGTTCTTTCTCATGTATCTCCTCCCTAATCCCTTCTGGGCTGTGGTCCAATCAGGTAATTTGCCTACAGCCAAGCTCTTTTAAATGGCTTTTGTCCTCTGAAATTTGTTGTATGCATTTCAAAGTGGTTCACCCACAGAGTGAGAACAGAGGAGGTTAAAAGGAAGAATCAGTGAACAAAATGGCCACCAGGCATTGGGGGTAGTATATGTACCTCTATTAAATGGCTGGTCTCGTACGTAAACCTTGTGGTCCGACTCAGGTCCTCATCAATCTTCCTGTCTGAGACAAATTGCTGGAAAAAAACAAGTCAATATAATGGTCAGAACTCCCTAGGCAGGGTTAAAATATGATAAACTCTGGTGATCTTGAAGTTTGGTCAAGGTCGCTGAATGTCAAACCTAGCCAAACTTATAATGAGATGTTCCTTTATAATGAGATGTTCCTACTGTACACGTCTCATGATTGTAGCTCAATTTGTTTTAAAGTTATTGCATCTGCAAAGGTGACAGATTGACAAAAAGCATGAAAGCATTCACAAGACATGATGACAATACCCATGGCTGGTAAGCCAAAGAAGTAAAAAGGAGTGAACAACTGTATGTGTGATTTTTACCAGTGGTACACTGTTTCTGTTCTACATGTATTCCACTTGCTTCAATTCACAATTGGTCTTTTACATTTTCCATGTTTTGAAATGATCAGAATATACCATGTAATTCTCTGAATCTAGGACTTTTCGTCGAAATCAACATCGTCGGAGGCCAACTTTGCCGAGGTTAAATTTGGTTGAAAAGTAATCTCGTCACTACACAACTTCGTCGATAGTCATTTTCATCGCAATGTAACATCGGCGAAATCAACTCGGTCGAAAATCAGAATGATTAAAGTGCTGTTTGGTCGAAAAATAACTTCATTGTGAGGCCATTTCGCTCTAAAATTCGTAGTGAAACGGGTGCCAGGTGAATGGGTCCGGTGACTGTTGATGGTGGCCGTATAATGATCATGTGACTGAACACAACCTGCCAACTTTTTACACTCTCGTTCGGTTAAAAAAATATCTAAACTGCCACCAAATTCAGCCATGCTGACTGGTCGACGGTAGAGAGAAGACTGACCCCCTCCCCCCCCCCCCAAAAAAAAGACATGGAAAACAGATAATGTGTGCAGGAAATGAAAAACCGAATGAACTTTCGCCGAAAGTTGATCGCGACCAGTTTGACCAGACGGCCAAATTGATTTCGACATACTGTCATCATGGCCATTTAGACAGTCGACAATTTTAACCTCCGACGAAGTGAATATATGGCGAAGTTGATTTCGACGAATTGTCCGATAACCTAATTCTCTGCTGTACACCCAGATGAGCAAAACTCAAGATCCACTGACTGCATCACAGGTGGTGCTCAGTCCATGATTTAAATGTATTAAAATGGTTGTCTGCTCATTTTTTTTTTATCATAAGGAATAAAATGCCATCTGCATGGGGATGTGGACCATCTGCCACCATCTGTCCTGTGCACACTTTCAGCACATTGTCCCCACGTGTCCAAAGAAGCTGCCAACTCAAGTTTCCAAAGGGTTAATTTGAATCAGCCAACTCTTTTAACTCCTTCAATGCCAATTCTGACTTAAACTGAACCACTTAAAATTAACTGTTTCGAATTATGATTAGGGTACTAGATTCACGTTACTTATAAAAAGATCTTTCATTGAAGTACCAGCATGCCTGTAGTTTCATAATGTAATGTAATATAATATAATATAATATAATATATAATATAACATAACATATAATATAATATAATATAATATAATATAATATAATATAATATAATATAATATAATATAATATAATATAATATAATATAATCCAGGTCAACAGCTTTGCTGGGTGTGCTTTTGGTGCATTGGAAAGCTGTTGACTCAGTCCAAAATGTGGCAGTGAAAGAATCAACAAGCTGTCAATCTACTTGTATTCATTTAAACATTTTCATTTGAGGCTTCGAACTTAGTTTCATTATCTCTGTTTTGCACAGATCCTGCTAAATCTATTTTAAAATACTATTTCATTCAGTCCCTTTTTTAGTTTTTTTTTTTTTTTTTTTTGTTGTTGTTGGGGGTGAGGGTTGGTTTTTTGGGCTCATATATAAATTAGTGAATTTTAAAATTTCACTGACTTGTGGGCAATGAACTTATTTTTTATTTTTTGCAATTCACTTATGATCAATGTTTATGTTGCACTTGATACTCTCCAATGGATATCCACTTGTCGATTCAAGCTGCCAGATCACACAATGGCAGTTGACAGTACATTTCCAGAGGCAGACTAAACCAGTCATTATATCACACAGTTAGGGTGTATGCTCAAAACTAATATATTTTAACAACACCCAGATGTCAGCATAGGGAGATTCACTACTAAGGAAACTGGGTAGGGATTCCTCTACTCACCAACATGACGGAGTTGCAGACAGTATTATATTTTTAGTCATGCATGACAACTTTATCAAGCCATATTCTGATGAGCATATGCTGGCCACTCTTTTAACTTGCACCTTTCAATCTCTGTTGATCATGTCTGGTTATTATGTATTTGAACTTTGCCCAATGTGGGAGATCTTAATGGCATATTTTAATTATTAGCATCGAATAGATTATCCTGGCTTGGGTCGCCAGAGGGGGGCAGCTGATGCAGCCAGACCACTGGGCGACCCCACAAAATACCATTCATGCCAAATATTTCTATTCATATGTATTCAATGCCGTTTTAAATTGATTTTTTATTGAATGACTGAATATCATTTTTTCTAGATGTACCGATACCTTACACCAGAAATGGAGGCCTTATGAAAATAATAATAATAATAATAATAATAATAATAATAATAATAATAATAATAATAATAATAATAATAATAATAATAATTATTATTATTATTATTATTATTATTATTATTATTATTATTATTATCATCATTATTATTATTATTATCATTATCATTGTCAAGTGCAAGACTGTTCTCGGCACCTGAATTTAGAGAAACACCCATGCACAACCTCCCACCTGGATTCTGAACTATGCAATGGAGGCCAAGTTAATTGGAGCTAACTAATCAACATAAGAACACTGTCATAAAAGAATCTCTGTCTTCCAACCCTCCGGATTCAAGACGAGCTGCCACTGTGTCATATTTACCTTGATGTCTGCCCTGAGTTCTGCCACCTCCTGTTCGTTCATAGTCTGTGCTCGATCTGTCTTCTGCTTGAGCTCAAATGCCTTGTCCTGCCTTCTAATTAGCGTCTCCACTGAAAACACACAAAATAAGTGTTACAAATGAAACTGAATCCTCTCATCACAAAGCAAAACTTGCTGGGTTGGCCATGATGTCTTTTTTGCATCAATTTACTTTCTATGATACTAATATGGACTTAAATTTCATTCAGAATTAATATTATGTGTAAAACATCCACGTAGTCTGCATCTGACAACTTTCTGATCTCCATAGAAACCCTGTTTAGGTGAAGTCTTTGGAGATCTACTTTGGAATGGTTTCACACTATGTTCATTCAAAAATCACAACGTAAAATCTATCTGTACAATGACTTGAGACTGCCAACCAATATGTAATTTGATTATACAGTGGTACCTGCTATTTAAGACCACCCTTAAAGCCAGAAAAAAGTGGTCACATATGGCAGGTGGTCTTTCACTGCAGGTAAGCTTACAAAGAAATTAAAGGCCATTGTCTTGAAATGGCGGTCTTAAAAACTAGTGCGGTCTTTCACGAGAGGTGGTCTTTAGAGCAGGTACCACTGTATTCAAATAGATATTCTGACAGCTTTAACCTACTGCTGGTCTGAGTATGACCGAGTCAATAGCTTTTCTTGGCATGGGTTGGGTGCAATGTGCCCAAGTCGTACTAGGGAAACCTACTGTCCTCGGGCAGGCGGTCATGAATAGTCTTACACATAAATCTCAGAAATAATGTGCGCTAGTAATGAGAAATTTAAGTAAAAACATTAAGAAAGGCCACAATTTACATTCAGGTGCTTTGGGGGCGACATGAGTGGAAAAGGGATCAACTTGGACATCATCTGCTGGGTGTCACCAAGCGATTCTAGACCACATGCACAGGTCCATTGTGTACACAATTAACTCTTTCAGTGCCAATCACCACTCAAGTCGATCCGGTCAGACTAGTCTGAATTATCATAAGGATCCCAGATTTGTGTTCCTCGTAAAAAGACCTTTCATTCAAGTACCAGCATGCTTATAGCTTCAGAGAGAACATTCCAGGTCCACAGCTTTTCTCGGGTGCATTGGGCGCAATGTGTATTGCGCCCAATACGTGCCGAGAAAAGCCGTCGACGCAGTCCAAAATTTAGAACTGAAAGAGTTAAAGACAACAAAATCCATCCTATGTGTGCGGTTATGCCTAAATAAAACCTGTACATGACCCCCTGGTAATGACTGTTTTTATTCCATCATAATTTGACTGACACACCACAGGTCTTCTCCTTAATTACCAAAAATTACAACAAAATCTAGACTCATAAACTATAGCAAGGAAACCAACTTTATATACATGCATATGTAAATATATATATATATATAAATATATATATATATATAAATATATATATATATATATATATATATATATACACACACACACCACATTCTTACATACAGTGAAACCTTGTTATAAAAAACACCATCTGTTCACAATAAAATGTGCTAGATAGCTGAATGTCAGATAATTGAGTCAAACTGCAAACAAATTTATCATAAGTCTCTCAAAACTTGTGTTGTGTCATTAAGCAAATATGTTGGACATCTGAGCATAATTATAATGAGGTTTTACTTATAATATATATATATATATGTACATATATATATATATGTATGTACATATGTATACACACACACGTGTATTTAGGTATATGTATATATATATTATCTCGGATAGATGTGATCCATCTCAAATTGATGGCATAAGAATACCATAAAGCCTCAAAGTCATATATATCATTGCTGCCACCATGATACACGATCATTGCTGCAGTATATCTTCAACCTTTTACGTGATTTCTGTATTTTGTTACACTGGTGGATGGTGTATTGTGTTTGCCAATCCTGTGCACGTAAAACAGTGGGCATCATAACATTTCAGATCAAATATGCCATCAGGTTGTCATCAATATCAGACAGCCATACGCTGTACTGAATGACATGACCCTGCAGTGACACTGCATTTCAAAAGGACATATGGTGTTTTTTGCTTTTTTTTTATGGAAGTTTTTTTGGGGGGTTTCTGGAGTACAGTTTTATTAGGTATTGTTTCTGACACCACAGAGGACTTGAAACCAGGGCTAAAATGGGTTTAAACTCCTCCTGGCAGCAGTTTGATGTGCAACTTTGCTGGAAACTTAGAGGATTGTCAAGCATGGGCTAGTCCAGCCGATCCTGAAAGGTTCAGGTAGTGCTGAATGTCATACCATCACCTGAAGAATTTGAACCCCTAACCTGACCTTAAATGAAACTCTAAACTCAGGGATAACTATCCTGAGAACCCTGAATGCAAAAGAGAGGACACTCATGAATCAATACTATGTCCCCACCTCAACAAGCGTGCAAGCTCTGTACATGTACATGCTGTACCTGCCGTTCATGATCTACTGATCGTCTAGCCCCAACAACCAGTTTTTAGATGTATGGAGGATTCTCCAGCAACAATCGATCTGACATGACTCAAGGCCACCTGCAGAAAGTGACTGTTGACCACAAAAACCAGAGTCATGCGCCGGGGCATGAATGTCTTGCTAGTGTAATTCATGCCACTCCTAACTTTTTTGTTGACGGACGGACGTCCAGACGTCTGGAAAGTGACTGCTTGGTCTCACCAACAGCTTATGTTGGCGAGACAATAACCCCACAAAATGACCAGGAAATATTATCAAAATCTATTCACAGTTATTTGTGTCAAAATTCCGTGGTCCCTGTCCAGAAAGACCACCTCAATGAAAGACCACTTTTTTCCGGGTACTTTCCTTGGATATTAACTCTTTCAGTGCCAACAGTAGCTTAATTCAAACTGCTAAAAGAGAACTGCTCTGAATTACAATAAGAGTGTCAGATTCATGTTCCTTGTGAAAAGACCTTTCATTGAAGTACCAGCATGCCTATAGATACATAGGATATAGCAGTGCAGGTCAACACTTCTCCTCTGCAGACTTTGGGTGTATTGCACTCAAAGTCTACCAAGGAAAGGCGTGGACCTCATCCGAAATGTAACAGTGAAAGAGTTAATAGCTCCAATGAATGACCACCTGTCTCCAGGAACCGCTACTTGTTCCTCCCAGGGACTGTTCATGAACTCATTCCATACCAGTCCCTGATATTTACGTATATTCACCAAAATTTAAGACGACAATTGCATTTTAAAATCCTTCATGAAAAGAGCTTTCGTTCACTACCAACATGCCTATAGTCTTAAGTCAGTGGTTCTGGCACTGCCTGGCAAGTCATGCTGCAGCTGCCCTTGCGGCAGCTGCAGCATAACTTGCCAGGCAGTGCCAGAACCACTGACCGAGGCCTGTGACCATAGTATGGAATGAGTTAAAGCCAGGGTTCAGTCTACAACAGTGGGCTGGTTGTCAGGGAATTATTCACTGATAAAACATCAATGCCAGCATGAAGCAGTCAACATGTCTTTTGAAGTGACAGCCAAAGATAGTCACAGCTGATGACTTTGACATCCCCACAGCTGCTGCTTGTCAGAAATATTAGTGGTTACACGGCTGAACTCGTGCATTAATATCTTCATTTTACAGATCAACAGACCGCTCGGACTTTTCATAAATAAATCACACTTTTCTGATTCAGCGCCAGACAAAGCCCAACAGCGAGGGGAAATCATTTGAGTTGGATCAATATTCATGCTCCGAGTGAATCAGGAATTTCCATAATCCTAAGTGGTCAACCAGGACAGAACTCCCAGAGTTCTCTGAGTGCATACATTAAAAATGGCTGCATCCCCGAGTCGTTGAAACTTGTGAATTTTGTACAATTTAGCAATAAGGAGCAGAACATGAAAATCCTTCCCTCATAATGTTAGGCATATATTCCTACGTTGAAACTTTCGTGCATGTTTTTATGAAATTTAGTCAATTTTGACACAGAGAATTGCAGAATCACGTGTTGCTGCTATGCAAGTTTACAGTGATTCACAAATTGCTTGAAACCAACACCAAGTGTGAACGACCACCTGCACAGTGCGGCTGCTTTTAGATGGCAAGACAGGCAGGCATAAACAACAAGTACCTTTGTACTGTAATGTGAGCCTCCTGTCAACCACTAATGTCCTCCCTTGTGTTACTCTACCCATCTCCTTGCTCACCATCCACAAATGCTATGGAGCTGGATGTCACCTGCATTGACTGTCTCAGTCATGCTGATGTTAATGTCTGTCCTGTTGTGTTGGGCTGTTATAGAGTCAACCCTACTCAAACCACTAGACAAGCTGACAGGGTTTTGGGTGCAGCAGGCTGCCCCCTGGTGGCAGAATCAGTGGACAACTTGACCTTGATCTTGACCTACCTGCTTCAGTCTTGACCTTGTCCATGTCAAACAGGACCTCTGCCTCCCTCTCACTCAGCCTGAAACAACAATTAACATGTCAACATGTCACGAAGAAATGCAAGTCACATAATAACGGTGTTTCACTTTGACTGCAGTAAGCCAGGGCCGAGTTCATTTCAGGGAACAATAGGAGTTCCACAAGAGTTTTGAAACAGAGAAAAATTTACAGGATGCTGGCAAGCAATTTGTCTGTTGAACACCAGGCTCCAAAACAGGTACAGCACCAGATTGGAAGTACCCAATCCTCATATTTCTCATATTGAATGCAGAAATGCACAGGGATAATTTTTTTTTTTTTTTTTTTTTTCTGCTGATGATTGAGCTTGAAAGAAAGAATTCACTCCCATTTAACATAAATCTATAGTTTTTTTCTCTGTTCCAATCCAGCAATGTGTCCACTTAAAATGTAACTGTTTGACTGACCTTAATGCCCCCTCAGCCACTGTCACCGGGTGTTTGTACACTGTCCCTCATAAAGTATGTATCATGAAGTGCAGAGTTTGCTAAAAGCATGGGAAGTTTAGTCGCCAAACTTATACATAAAACAGCACATTCTACTGGTGGCCCTGAGCTGGGCGACATTATGTCACTGTCACATACACAGGCGCCAATTTTACCTTTAATAATAAAATAGCCCTCACCAATTCAGGAGTCAGTGCCTTGTCATCCTAACAATTTGCAGCTAATTCAACTGACTGACAAGTTGGGCAGACTGAAAAAGTGGAGCGATCAATTTTCTACCTTTCTATCAGAGAAACGAATTCGATTTTTCACAATTGTTATTCGGGTTTATCAAACTGTTGTATAAATTACGTCTATTGTCATGATTCTATCCCACAGGTGACAGGATTGATCTTAACTAATGTTGACCTTTATAGACTACAGCCTACATGTCTCCCTCCTTGACGGAAGATCTCCCACTTCCTTTGACCTTTTTCTTTTCAGTCTCCCACTTTATATAAAATGTCTCCCGCTTTTTTGTAATTTTTTTTTCTAAAAGTAGCTTTATTCCATGCGTGGCTGTAAAGTTGTCCTGTTTTGCCGTGTTGTATCACATACACATGGGATATATCTATGATATATCTATGATGGTGTCTAAAACGGTTCAAAATGCAGGAAATGAAGAAGCAAATTTCAAATTATTCCCAGGTGAACATGCTCCCAGACCCTCCCCTCCCCCCCCCCCCCCCCAGCAATGCTCCGTGCCTTCAGCGTTGGACCTCCTGCTTTTCAGTACGTGCAGGAGGGAGATCTCCCACCTTTAACATAGGCTAGCTTGGAGGCTCTGATAGCCTGACACCAGTCTCATGTACCAGGCTGTTCACATCAATATTATACAGTACAGAGTTGAGTTTGGCATGTCTTGTTGTCCCACAAAATGGAGTATCTGATGTTTTGGGGGGTACTTTTGGAGTCCGTACTCGCTTGTTAAATGTATCACTGTGCTTCAGTGTCCTGCCACTCTATCTTAACCCTTTCCCCCCCGGAAATTAAGACTGAGTCAATAGCTTTCCTTGGCGTGGGATGGGCGCTGAGTGCCCAACCCATGCCAAGGAAAGCTATTTACCTGGGGATGTGATATTGATAGGTGTCATCTAAAACTCTCAGCCAAACTTTTTTTTTATTACTGTTGAAATTAGTTCAAAACACCGAAGCAGAGGCTGTTTGACCACCAGGCTGTTCTGGCCGGTTTAAGGGGGAAAAGGTTAAATTGGTTGTAGTCTTACGAACATGGGTCCCACAGCTGCTCAAACCTCCTTATCTATGATAGGGTACCAAACACAAGGTGACACAGCCACAACACAGTGGCGTCACCAGACTGTGCAAGCACAAACGTGGTGTAAACGCAACACTCACTCTCTGTGTAGTTCCTCGAAAACCTGTTTGATCTTTTTGTATGAGCGATCTATCTCCTCTCCTAACACCACTCGCAATCTCTGTAGAGATGTAGTCTGTCGCTGTAGATCCTTTATCGACTTCTCTAGACCTGCATACAAACATAACTGATCTGTCGTACACCGCATTCACATGTTTGTTGCCAACAATAAGATAACAATCAATCAATCAAAAAGATGGAAAGCACAGGTTTCAGATGTGCCAACAGAGTCCCTTTCTTAAACACAGAAAAGTGGTCCAGAGCCCCGGATAAAATGGGAGATTAAGGATACAGTGAAAATTAGTTATAATGACACCATCTGTTCCCTAAGAAATGTGTCAGAGAACTGACGATGTCAAATAAATGAATCAAAACACAAAGAAAGTGAACTTTTCCCATGAAAACTTGTGTCATTATATGGAACGTGTCGGATATTTGAGTGTTGTTTATAATGAGGTTTAACTGTATATAGTGGTAGTGCCGACTGATTATTTTCTGTATACAACACTGTAAATTCACTTTAAAATTGCAATAAAGTATATATTTTTAAGTGTACAAACTAAAGATTGACACTAAGGCACTGCAATAAGGATTTTTGTCGAAACCCCCAGAGGTCTGTGTGTCTGTCTCACACTGTACGCAGTGCTGTTTGGCTAATATATGGAAATCATGCCTCTATACCTGCTAGCTTTGCTCAACAGCATTGGCACTGACACAAGTAGCTACACAATTTCAAAAGTTGCTGGTCAATCATCAACTTGATTGGCGCCTTTGTCCCTTAAAATTTTCAAAGTAAATTGTGCCTTGTACCAGTAAAGTTCTTTGTGGTGCACACACACACACACAAAACCAAAGAGAAGAATTTTCTCGAGACTTCATAAAAACATGTAAATACCTGCATGTGGTCTGCGACTCTTTGTGTCTGGAGTGACTACTGGGCTGGAGCTGCCATGATCACGTGCACGACCTGCAACAACATCCAAAATTTAACAGTAAAGGTTAATCAAATAAGGGCACCACTGCCCGAAAGAATATTTTTACACTTCCTGTCATAACTGATTGGCCTGAAGATGTCCCATCGTCTCCCTTGACCTGCAGTGCCCTCTAGTGATTTGAAAAGCTGTAGATATAGCTCATTGAGGGACTGTAAACTGTCTTAGTGTGCCTGTCTGCCGCAGAAACCAGCAAAACCATTCCGTTACCCCATCTGGAAGCCCAGTGTTTTTATCACATCCATGTAGTAAGCACCACATATCATTACGTACTCATTTATCTACACATCACATGAAGACTGAGTGTTTAGTCACTCAAGACAAAGAAAACCGCAGTTAAACATGGACACCTCACAAACATGCAAAAACACTGGAACACAACACAGTACTGACCTGACGACACTAAGCTTGGTCACGGGGTCTTTCAACCCAGTCAAATACAAATTGCTTTCTGTATACTAACTGATTTCACACACAATCACGGAGACATTTCATACGGACAGTTATTGAGTGCTCACTGACAGGTGGAGGGTCATGGTTTCAGCAGATTTTCACAGGGCAGGGCCATTAAAATGAAAAATGGCACTTTTAACATGGGCTAGAGAGCAAACAGGGCTCACACACAAATGGAAGTCTTCAATCATAGCATTTTAACATAATATGGAAATCTGTGCATGCTTTTCCAAATTAAAGTGAATCTGCTTTTGCATGATATAATATAGAGAATCTTACATGGCTGACAGTGAGGTGCTATTTTCCATACTAACAACGATCTCGAGTGAGAGAAAATAGTAACGCACTCTCTAGCCATGAAAGATTTTGTTTATTCTATGGTTAATTGGGTATTCATCGCAAAAAATATGCCCTAGGCCTACTTTTAACGCTGACCTGGTGTGTCGTATTTGTTTATGTTCATCACAGGTAGTCCACGTCACGTGTCATGCACAATCAAACATTGCCCCGTGCACATTTGATTTTGTCTACATGTCAATGCATCGTGTCACTGATTCAGGCACGTCACAATTTCCTCGTAACAATGGTTAGGTCATGTGATCTACAGTGAGTTACTATTTTTGAATTTCACTGCAGAAAATGATAACTCACTCTCAAACATAGAATAAGTGTATATTGTTATTAAAATAGCAAATGTCAAAATAATCTTCAAAACATCTAAAAAAATGGGTAGAGAGCAAAATCAAATGAAAGGAAGCAAAGAAAAAGGGCAGTGAGCAAAACAGAAGGGCAGGGTAAATACCCCCTCTATGTTAAGCTGCATAGAACACTGAAATGTCATGGTTTTCATGTATGAATAATGTAGGCCTACCGTGCCTACCTTAACAGCACTTTATAGTTTTGCACTTTAGTCTTTAATATTAAAAAAAGATGGTAAATCAGACACGAAACTGAAGGTTTTCCTGAACCAACATATAACTGAAACTTTTTATGGAATTAAGTTTTCCATTTTCAGTTTACCCTACATGAGGCTTCATTGTTCATTATAGTCTGGTAATAACTGGGAATCCTGACAATCTGCCTCTCTCACTGGCTCTTGGTCCTCGACAACAGCTAAAACAGGGATCTCTGATGTGGATCACAATGCCGTCAGTTCACCTCTCAGTTCCAACTTGCATGTTATCATCTCCTACTTTCATATATGGCCTCCCCATACACAATCCAGCAAACACTGTTTCCCAATCCAGGGCAGTCCAGCACACACTGCTTTCCAATCCAGCATTCACTGCCTCCCAAATCTAGGACTCCCAGTCTTCCAATCCAGCACTCACTGCTTTCCAATAAAGCACACCCTGCTTTCCAATCCAGCACTCACTGCTTTCCAATAAAGCACACCCTGCTTTCCAATCCAATACTCACTGCCTTCTAATCCGACACATCCTGCCTTCCAATCCAACACACCCTCCCTTCCAATCACATTACTGCCATACACACAATGGAATAGACTGTCTGGTTTGTAACAGCATCAGATCATGGGGTCACTATTTGCTTCTCCCACACCACTCTACACTTTGACATTTATAACTCTACAATTTCCAGAGGAAGTTCCCTTCCTATAGTCACTGACATACATATGTGGAAGAGATGATCTGACAAAAATCTATGAAGGAAACGCCAGGTATGAAGTCAAGTGATGGCAATATCATACATCTGCCATGAAGGCAAGTAATGATCATATCAGGGGTGTCTCAGGAAGGCAGGTTTACAGGATTATTTCTAATGTTCAAGGAGGTGAATTCATGACCTCATAAGAGAACAACCGTGGCAGCAAGTGACAACCGTGGCAGCAAGTGACAACCGTGGCAGCAAGTGACAACCGTGGCAGCCAGTGACAACGGTGGCAGCCAGTGACAACCATGTCAGACTGGCTCCTATGAGAACTCCTGATGACAGACACACAGGGTTGCTAAGAGGGCTAGCAATGACAAAACTACAAGGTTACTATTCAAACAAGTATTCACCATATCTGAGAACTGCCATGGAAACAAGTACTGGTGAAGGCAAGCGATGAACATGTCAGAGGACTGCCACATGAGATAATGCAGCATGTCGCCTGTACGGGGCACCACAGGTAACTGTCCGGTATCCACCTGTTATCAGTGGAAACGCCTGTGGGATAATCAAAAACTGCTTCAGTCATTGCTTGAAAATTTCATGTTACACGGGAAGCAGGTGCTGCCACCTTGCTGAATACATTACCTGGCATGCCCTATTTGCTAGGATGTCTGCCATGAGGCATGCAACTGAGTATGAGATCACCTGTAATAACATGGGGAACAGATACCAAATAAAAAAAAAAATTACGAAGAAAGATTCTCGTGTGTCAAATGTCCATTTTTCAGTGCAACATGCTGTACCTAAATGAGTTTAACTTTATTTTTATTTTTTTTCATGTGACCTGATCTGGCTGCTCTAGTGACAAATTTTTTCTCGGAATGAAATGTCTTCTCCTATGCAATATGATCTTTATATGTAGAACTAGCAAAAAAACTGTAACATAAATCAAGGTTTGCCAAGCCAGGTAGCTCGAGTGACAAGTGCGTCCATGGCACCACAATACCAGTCAGTTTGTGTCAAAGCCCACCAGTGTATCACTGTACAATTCAGCGTCACTTGATACCACCAGAGCTGCACGGTGGCGGTTTCATTCATTTTCAGCAAGCTGGTCTACCCCAGGGGTCCCCTCCCCAGCAGGGAGCAGGAACAAGATGTCACCATTATCGACACCGAGATATCTGAACTCTGTCAGCCAACAGTGTATTCACCACAATCTTGTGGAGCAGCAAATATGTGTCTGGAAACAGTGACACCATGTAACTGAACTTTACAGGAAGGCTGATGTACGTTTCATGACCAAACTCATTACGATCACTATCATTCCTCACTGATGACATTTTTCAAATGCCTCCACGTTTTTGACTAACTTTAACACTAATGTACGGTAAAACCTGTCTTCAAAGATCACCCCTCGGGAAAAACCACATGATGGTCTCTCAAGAGAGGTGGCCTCTGAACAGTGGTACAGATAACACTAAAACTATTAAACACACTGTCTTGCAAAAGTGGTCTTTCAAGCATGTGGTCTCTCATTGGAGTGGTTTCTGAAGACAGGGACCACTGTAAAACAATTTGGGTGAGACCTGTCAAGGTAACATATTGTAGGTCAACAGCTTTCCTTGACATAAGTGCTATTTAACCCATGCCAAGGAAAGCTGTTGACTCTAGACTTTGAGTCCTTAACTCAGTGTTCATCCAAAGGGGAAAGGGTTAAGGTACAAGAACTACAGCTAAGTAACACATTAACATGACACATCTCACTTACAAATACTCAATTCCACTAAACATATATAGTGAAACCTGTTTTAAGAGACCATTGTGAGGAAAGACCACCTGCCTTTTCAGACCATATTTTACCAAGTCTCTTTTGTCATCCTTTCAATGTTATTGCACCTCTTTGGAGAGACCACCTGCTCTTTTTAACCACCTTTTGGCCTGGTCAAGGGTGGTCTCCAAAAACAGGTTTTACTGTATATAATATACATATACATTTTTTGTGCAGAGTACTCAAATTACCATATCGGGCAAAATGCATAAGCTTAATCCAGGTATCACGTGGAGACATTGGGTTCCTGTACCACCTCCCATCCTACACTCATTTCATGCTTCCTCAGTTAATTTTGTGGGGGTTTTTTGATACACTCAAAGGTCTGTAAAACTACCGAGTGTGTCCTCCATGAGCCACTTTGGTTGACTGATCCAAGCTGAACAAACATGCATGGTACCTGATGTACTGGTTCAGGCGCTGGTGGCTGACTGACCCGCTGCCACTGACCTTGTGTTTGTACAGCTACCTTCAATCAGTCTGGCCAACCTTGACCTGCACTCAGATCATGTTGGGTTCTCATTCCTTGTGTGGTTGTAATGTGCTGGTGTCATCGCAGCTTGCCTGCTGAGCTTATACATGTACTTAACTGGACGAATGAATCTTGCCTGCTGAGCTTACACTTTTGGTGTCATGGCACCTTGCCTGCCGAGCTTATACATCTATTTTATTGGCATGAATGGCTCTTGCCTTCTGAGCTTACACCTAACTGGTGTCATAGCACCTTGCCTGCTGAGCTTACACTTTACTGGCATGAATGGACCTTGCCTGCTGAACTTACACTTTACTGGTGTTATAGCACCTTGCCTGCTAAGCTTACATTTTACTGGCATGAATGGATCTTGCCTTCTGAACTTACACTTAACTGGTGTCATAGCACCTTGCCTGCTGAGCTTACACTTTACTGGCATGAATGGATCTTGCCTTCTGAGTTTACACTTTACTGGTGTCATAGCACCTTGCCTGCTGAGCTTATACTTTACTGGCATGAATGGATCTTGCCTGCTGAGCTCATCCGCAGTAGTCTTCCCATAATGGTAGCTTGCCTGCTCAGCACATCTTTTCAATGAAGAAATTTGGGAAAGCAAGATACACCACCAAGCAGCATGAAAGGGGACATAAAACCTGAAGCCTGCTCAGCAAAACTGAGACAGACTCGTTTGCTTCAGAACTTGCCCATGGTCCGCGCCATAACCTTGAAAGAACTGCCTCCAAAGGTAATGTAACGTTCCATGTGATTAACATTGTACACTCAGACTTTGTTTTGTTGTGTCATTTTGATAGGCTTTCTACAATAATCCTGTCAAGGTGGACCTTGTCTAGGTGGACCCCTGTCCAGGTGGACCCCAGTCTAGGTGGACCCCAGTCTAGGTGGACCCCTGTCCAGGTGGACCCCAGTCTAGGTGGACCCTGTCCATGTAGGCAGCTGCAGCAGCAGCGTACACAAAACAACCCATGTGCAGAGTCAGAGTGCCCCAACATTCACCATCTGTGTTAATACTCTAATTTTTTCACTACTTAATATGTCCTCAAGGCAGTGTGCTTAATACATTTGGCAAAATCAGAAAATTTCATTCTTATGGGTGAAAACCAGAGAAGTGCTGGTCCAAACATTATAGACCCTTTTTTGAAATCATAAGACATTGCATCAGAGCTGGTCTTTTCGCATGAGAGACTCTGTCTCATCTTAAGTAAACAATAGCACGACAGAATTACAAAAGAAATTCTGGAAAATTTGATAAAATCAGCATTGGGCCAATTTAATGTAGTACATTTGGCATTGCTAGCTTCATTACTTCTCAAAATGTAGAATTTTGTAACCATTACTACACTCTTAATGACCTTGAAAATCAGAACGCAATCAGAGATTGCTAGATCTATCCAAGACCTTCTGTAGGACTGTAACCAACTGCAATTTGACAGACCTATGTCAAAAACTTTATAATCTATCATGTGGAAACCAAATTCACAAAAATGGCTCTGTGACCCTAGGAACTGGGTTAAGGTCACCCATCTTTGAACACGTCTGAGACCTTATTCAGGACTAGGAGCAGGTGCAAAATGAAAGTCCTATGCAAACACATTTCAAGTTATCAAGTGAAAACCAAATTTACTAAAATGGCTCGGTGGCCTTGGAAATCGGGTCAAGGTCACCCATCTTTGAACTCTACTGAGACCTTCCATGGGACTTCAATCACCTGCACCTTGTCCGAGACCTTGTTTAGGACCATAAGCATGTGCAATATGAAATAGACTTTTGTCTGTATAATGTTGCTCTGATGGCATATCATTACATGTGCACAAGTTCACATGTAAACACCGTAAACAATAAAAAAAAAAATAATTTCCTGAATTGTGTTCCATGGCCTTGAGAAAGTACGCCAAGGTCATCCATATTATGCAACATAAACTTCTTCACATGATATACATTTGTGGTACATCAAGTATTGTTTAGCCTTCTTCTTTCTCAACATATCGAATTTGGCGAGTTTTCAACACCTTTTGGTTCCTATTTTTCGTAATACTGTAGGTGGTGCCACCAAATTTCAATGTGTTTCAGTCTTTTTGCCTGATTGTCATTCCTACAAGGTTTTGTGATGACACACGAGAAACTCTTCAAAATACAGCTTTCTCAATATTTTTACATTTTGGCCCTAACATTGCATAATAATACAGGTGGCACTACCAACATCAAACTCGACCTAAATTTTCATACACTTGATAAGCCCTGAGGGTTACACAGGGCTATCTTGAAAACGGGACTGTCTTGTGCTCATAAGCAAGTTTTCAGGTGAATGGACAGTTAACAGACACACCATCAATTATCACATCACCTCCGCAACCTTTGATCAGCCGGGCCAAAAATCACATGCACACAAAATATTAATATTTCTCTCATACATGGACTTGTCTCAACAAAAATATTTATTGCACCTTGTACTCACTGATTCATATCATGCCCTTTGGGCTCATGAATCCAGAAAACACAGCAACTTAAAAACACCTCTTGACTGGGCAAAGGACACTTTATTTTAACTCAATGATAAGACAGATCTCCATTCTGTTTGGCCACCTGATTTGACCTATGAGGGAACGGTGAAGCAGCGATCCTCATTTCTGTTGTTATCTCATTACACAGGTACACTGTGTCCATACAGCAAGCAAATGCAATCGATACTTCTTACAATTAGCACTTCAACAGGTGTCTGGTATCAGGGGTTGCCCAGCAACCATTTCAGGGGATGGTGAGGTAACCATTCTGTGATTGGTGTGTGTGGATCCTCCTTACATGACAGTTCAGGGGCAGATCCAGAAAATTAAGAAGGCGTGAAGCATTTTTGTTTGAAAAACCGCGTGATGTATTTCTGATTGCTGTATGAACGTGAAACGAAGGATGCACATAATTGTGTCAGAAAACAAATCACAAGCTCTTTTGCTGTCCAAAAATGAATTGGTGGCACTTTTTCTTTAGATCTATTGATTGATAGAATAATTTGCGCATGTCTTTGTGAGAAAGTTCTGGATCCTTAAAGTCAGGTGACAATGTGCATACATACTGGGAATACAGTGCTCCCTGCCTTGAAAGACCACTTTTCAAGGTACTTTGCTCAATACATGTACTTTTCATGTTACTTGTCCCTCCTACGACAGAGCACTTCTTTTGAGAAACCACAACATGAGAGTCCCAAGAAGTGGTCTTTGACCACAGGTTTCACTGTACATTCAACATAATCGCTAACGCCAGGACCCCAGCACCTCTGGCAGCCCAAAATAATCCACATCTTGTACAGACGTTTGGTATCGGACTACATTCAACGGAGGAATAAGATGACAGTGTGGAGTCTGCACACACAGATTGTCAGCATGTTTTCCGACTTCGGCCACTCTGGATGTCCAGGAAGGGCTTAGCTCATCTCATTATGGCACATAAATGCATGAGAGAAACATGTTTGGTGGTAGGGGGTTTTTTGTTTGTTTGTCTGTTTGTTTGGTTTTTTTTTTTGGTTAGTTTGAAGGAGAAAATGGGAACAGATCAGCCAGCAGTGTCACTTTTCACTCAAAATACAGACAGAACTCAGGGTCTGCGTACAGCTGTACCAGTCATAGCTCAATGGATACTGACATGATGTACTTGAGTTCACAGATTGGAGTACTAGTCTTAACTCACTGGACACAGACATACTTTAGTTCACACATGGGAGTACCAGTCTTAACTCACTGGATACAGACATACTTTAGTTCACACATCGGAGTACCAGTCTTAGCTCACTGGATACAGACATACTTTAGTTCACACATCGGAGTACCAGTCTTAGCTCACTGGATACAGACAGACTTTATTTCACACATCAGAGTACCAATCTACCAGTCTAAACTCAATGATACCAACATAATTTGGTTCTCATATGTGAAGACCAGTCTCAGCTTACAGGACACAGACTTATTCATTATTTAGGTCACACATGGCCAGATCAGCTTTAACTCATTCCATACTATGGTGACAGGCCTTGGTCAGTGGTTCTGGCACTGCCTGGCAAGTCATGCTGCAGCTGCCCTTGTGGCAGCTGCAGCATGACTTGCCAGGCAGTGTCAGAACCACTGACTTAAGACGATAGGCATGTTGGTACTTGGATGAAAGCTCTTTTCATGAAGAATTTAAATATGCAATTGTCATCTTAAATGTAGATGAATATATGGAAAAATCAGGAACTGGTATGGAATGAGTTAACCTCAATGGATACAGAGAGACACTTTGCTTTAACAAAAAGATTTTATGAAGTCTTTGTAGTAGGGTGCTTCTGTGTTGGTATCTCCATTCACATGATGTACATGTACATATGTCCGCACACATCTGTCCTCCACTGGTACCTTTTTTCATGCAAAAATTACTTTTTTGATAACATTTCCATGTGAACCTCTGTGTCATTACTGACTCTTCACGACTGCTCTTCCCAGTACAATTACACAAACACCTTCTGACGATATAAGTGACGTCAGTAAATTTGCCCTGAAGTTGAATTACCCGTACAGAAAAAATACGCTTTGAATCCATCTGGGATCTTTCGTCAGGAAATTTGAGCTGCTCTCCATGCATACCTCTCTACTTTGTTACAAAGAGACTTCAGAGGATTCTGTTTTTTGGCTTTTATTTGCGAGTTTTTTTGCTCATTTCCTACTGCAAAGATTAAATCTGAACATTTGGAATGAGAAATCCCTAAAATGCAATCACCATGCTATCTCATTGTCCGGGATTGGGTGGATGTGACGCCATGGAAAAAAATAACACTGGCTGTGATTGGCTGACAATGGCCAGCAGAGGTGCCTTACAGCTAATCAAAGAACTTGTCTGAACCAGTGGCCATTCAACTGAAAATATGATTGAAACAAGCCTAACTTAAAACCACCAGGAACTAGGAAAATACTGTCTCACCATCAGGGCTAGGAAAATACTGTCTCACCATCAGAGGATCACCTTACATCTATAGCAAGCAGTCCAAGCTGTCTAGTAAATGAGCAAGGCTTCACAATACATTTCGGGTCTGGCAGCGCTGTTAGTGTACATAAAAGTTTCAAAGATTCTTTGCAGGGTTTTTTCCCTTTTTTGAAATCCAGTTGCATCAAACTATTATGCAGCATACACTCTAGCCTTATGTTGTTTAATTTAGTATGTTTCCAACGATGCTTGACATTAGACCACAACAACATGCCAACTTTGGCTGTACAAATACGTAGCAGCCTCTGCCGTGCTTCTTCCAAGAATACATCTGAGCGAAGCACCAAGCATCACAAAGTTCTCCCCTTGCAAGTTATTTCAAATATATAAGCGACGTCACTAAAAACAAGATGTGGCATAGTCAAGAATTCATTCACATAAAAACAGACAAATGACTACGGTTACACACAGCGGTATGAAGTACCAGTCTTACCTCGTCTCTTTCTTCCTGGGCCAGTCATAAGGACAATAAAATCAACATTAATAATTATGACAGGGGTCGTCCCTGAAGCCAGTGATAACCCTTAAAGTGCTGATTTAAGACTGAGTCAACAGCTTTCCTCGGGGCACTTTGTGCACAATGCATGCAAAGTGCCCCCGAGGCAAGCTGTTGACTAAAACTACTTTTTGCTTTAGCCTAGGCTTGCTGGTATTTAAATGAAAGGTATCTTCATGAGGAATTTGAATCTTTGCACCGTTACATGTTTAACGGCAATGAGAAAATGAATATAGCTGTGATTAGTACTTTAAGGGTTAAAATTGCGGAAAACGTACAGACCCTTCATACATTTCTTCATCAGGACATAAAGGTGAGCATAAACTTCTACAGAACTGAGTGGATACTTGATACATCGACTGCCTGCCCTTTGACCTGGCGTTCATCAATTTCCCACAACACAGGACATCTTTTTCAGTAGCTTCCTTTTTTTCTGAATGAAGAGTTCCCTTACTTAACGATGCAAGCCCAAAGCCAACACCTATGCCAGATAAGATATTGTACCCGTTGACCTCTTTGCAAAATAGTATGAGGAGATTACCGTAAGTGGCAAGCCACAGGAGGTTCTAACATATTCTCGATTCCCACAACCCCGTGCTTTTGACCCGACATGACACACTTACCGTCTAAGTTCCTGGGTCGACTTGCATGTGACAGTGCTGGCTGGGGGTGTCTGTGCTGTGTGCTAGGTAAGGATGACTTGCTGTTGGTATCTAACTTCGATGCTGAGACTGTGACCGAGACAGACACTGGGAGACTGGATACTGGAACGGCATCTTCATCAGACGTGGGCACGGAGCAGCCTTTACTTGTAGAGGCCGCCTCTGTGCTGGACCCACTTGCACTGATTAATGGAGGCACTTCTGTGGGGTCCTCATATTCTGTGCCAGGGACCAGATGGCACTCTGGGGTGATATGGTCCTCTCCTGAAACTAACACCAACATACCTTTATTGTACATACATTACCATGGTGTCCTCATGGCAAGCATGAACTTGACCTTGTGAGGCAATTAAATGGCCCAGTCATGGTGCAATAAATGGAACTTGTCATGACACAAATGACCTAGTAATGAGGCAATGAAATGGCCCTATCGTGAGGCAACAAAATGACCCAACCATGAGGCAATCAATGACCTAGTCATGAGGCAATAAATTGGTGCCATTATGAGGCAATGGAGTGTCACATTCATGAGGCAATGAAATTACTAGTCATGAGGCAATAAAACTGTCAATCATGAGGAAATGAGGAAACAAAATTAAAAAGTAATCAGAGATTGCTGGATCCATGCCCCCTCGCCTCAGTTATAACCTTGCTGATACAGGTCTCATTTCGGAATGACTGTAGTGAATCACCTTGACCCAGATACTTGACCTAGTGACCTACTTTTATCCATGACATACTCTTATCTCCAGATACACAGGTGTGTCAAGTTTCATGATTCTAAGTCAAACGACAACAAAATTACAGCCCAGGCATGAAGTGTACTATAATTTTACTAAACGTATCCCGTCATTGAGATACTTGACCTAGTGACCTACTTTTGTTTCATGACACACCTTTAGGTCAAGATATATGTTTGTGTGTGTGAAGTTTCAGGAATTTATTCCAAACCTCACTAATTTAATGCCATTCAAATTTCTGAATAAAATCAATACAATTTCTCTTGCATGGATATTCACTTCAAAGATATGCACTGTTAATTCTAGATCTGCCACCTGTTACAAAAAATAGCCTTGGGTCTGAAGCAAAGCCATATATTACTATATGCTTACATCATAACCTTGAAAACAGCCTGAGTTACTGCATGTGTAAGTGAGGGTACTGGGCACTCACCATCAAGTGGATATGAATTGCAGGTATCACCAGTGATTGCATTAGTTGAAGTTGCTTCATTGTTGCTAATGTTGACAGGCCTGACTATACTGTCTGCATGGCTGGGATCCAGGCTAGCCTGGCTGGTACCCTGTGTATTCTCACTTCCTGTCTGGCTGGTTGCTTGGGGGGTTGAGCCCTGGTCCTTATTGACCGCCCCTTGTTGCTGACCCTTGTTCTTTTTCTTTTTCTTTTTAGGCTGCTACAAGTCAAAAAAATAAAAGGAATTATATCAATGCATTCCTGTGTGCCATACCACTATACCATATACAATTATCTACTCACAACCCATGGGCAGAGACCCCTCTAGAATATCTGCTAACTTCTGTGCAACACGTACTCAGTAGTAGGTCCCTGTTGTCTTACAGTAGTGGGTCCCTGTTGTCTTAAAGTAGTAGGTCCCTGTTGTCTTTAAGTAGTAGGTCCCTGTTGTCTTACAGTAGTAGTTCCCTATTGTCCTTCAACACTAGGTACCTGTTGCCCTAAATTTGTAGTTCCCAACCGTCTTACAGCAATAGCTCGCTGTTGTCTTACAGTAGTAGGTCTGTGTCGTCTTACACTACTAGGCTGCGTTGTCTTGCAACAGTGGTAGGTCCCTTTTGTCTGACAGCACTAGGTCCTATCATCTCACAGTAGTAGCAGGTACCTGTTATCTTACAGTACTAGGTCCCTGTTGTCTTGCAGTACTTGTTCCCTGTTGGTCTTACATTTGTAATTCCCCACTGTTTTACAGTATTGGGTCCCTGTTGTCTTGTCCTCCTAGGTCCCTGGTGTTTAACAGTAGTAGGTCCCTGCTGTCTTACAGTAGTAGGTCCCTGCTGTCTTACAGTATTAGGTCCCTGTTGTCTTACAGTAGTATGTCCTATTGTCTTACAGCAGTATGTCCTATTGTCTTACAGCGGTATGTCCTATTGTCTTACAGCAGTATGTCCTATTGTCTTACAGCAGTATGTCCTATTGTCTTACAGCAGTATGTCCTATTGTCTTACAGCAGCATGTCCTATTGTCTTACAGCGGTATGTCCTATTGTCTTACAGCGGTATGTCCTATTGTCTTACAGCAGTATGTCCTATTGTCTTACAGTGGTATGTCATATTGTCTTACAGCGGTATGTCATATTGTCTTACAGCAGTATGTCCTATTGTCTTACAGCGGTATGTCCTATTGTCTTACAGCGGTATGTCCTATTGTCTTACAGCGGTATGTCCTATTGTCTTACAGCAGTATGTCCTATTGTCTTACAGCGGTATGTCCTATTGTCTTGCAGTAGTAGTAGCTCCTTATTTTTACAACAGTAGTTCCCCATCATTTTACAGTGGTAGGTCCCTATTGTCTTCCAGTAGATCAAGCATGAATTCCTTCAATGCCACATTGAGGATCGAGTCAACAGCTTTTTCAATGCCCAAAGCACACCAAGGAAAGCTGTTGACCAGAACTATCATATTCTTTGTTACGACAGGCATGCTGGTACTTAAATGAAAGGTCTTTTTACAAGAAATATGAATCTTGTACTTTTATCATAATTCAGAACGTTTCCTTCTGCGCAGTTCCAACTTAAGTTGCAGTTGGCACCAAAAGAGTCAAGAGATACAGTCAGCAACTTGTCTCGCCACACCTTGGATGCAATGCACTCACAGCCCACCATGGAAAGCTATTGACTAACTGCCTCCATCCGTCTGAACAGACAGGAAGGACAGGACGCTTACATCACAGACCCATTTCCGTGACACATCAGCGTCAGGTCAAACTGGGTCAACTCTTTCACTACCAACTGCAACTTAAGTTAAAGTACTTCAGATGAACTTCTCTCAATCACCTAATGGATATCGTATTGATATTCTTTGTAAAAAGACCAATCATTCAAATACCAGCATGCCTGTAGTCCCATAGCGTATGACAGTCAATGTCAACAGCTTTGCTCAGTACATTTAGGGGGCATTATGCCCAAAGCACATCAAGGAAAACTGTTGACTTAGTCCAAAATTTAGCACTGAAAGAGTTAATTATACCTTTGCTTGCCATCATCGGAATATACAATATGCCTTTACGATGTTTTAGTGTGAAGAAGAAATACACAGGAAAGTGAGTACTACTGTGAATACATTTATTTTTCTGGGTTCTAATTTTGGCCGTTTATTTTTTCA
This sequence comes from Hermodice carunculata, assembly GCA_964020975.1. Classification (NCBI taxonomy): domain Eukaryota; kingdom Metazoa; phylum Annelida; class Polychaeta; order Eunicida; family Amphinomidae; genus Hermodice; species Hermodice carunculata. The sequence goes on from OZ026618.1 coordinate 30,493,076, forward strand.
TATTAGACCTTTCACTGAAAATTCAAGTTCACTATTTTTGTTGTACTTCCTATCTATGCCATGTGAAAAAATCTTTTTGACTGGGTTCTTATTTTGGCTGTTTTGAAGCATCAGGGAAATAAGTGAAAATAAAAACAGTGAAATTACACTAATTCACAGTGTACAAGAAGTTCATATCTTGCAACTACACACAAACAGCTGTGTAGTCACGGGTTTGGACTGGCACTTTAGTGCTTTCACACAGCCACCAGGAGAGATACATTAAAGTCAAGGAAGATGTACTATGTGTGTGATTATCTACTGAACAGAGGCAATTCTCTCTGGCACCACAAATCAATTGTTTAACCCTTTCTCCTCTTGAACTGGCCCGTCGTCTCTGGTCAAATGTTGTCTGCTTCTGCGTTTTCAGTGAAATTCAACAGTTAATGGAAAATAGTTTGACAGAGAGTTGTAGATCTACGAGATTTATCAAGATAAAATGCTGAGGACAGCTTATGACTCAGTCTTAATTTCGGGGGGGGGGGGGGGGGGTTGTTGTTGTTAAAATCTGCCTTGATGGCACAGACAGCATGTTGCACTTACCTTACCACTGGGATAATGCCAGTCCTGCAATGCATCCTTGGCACCATCTGAAACAAGAAGCCAGCACTCCATCATCAAAGACATTTTTCACCCTTTGTGAGGCCAAGGAGGGCTTTCCCATTATTTCAGTAGAGAAGACACCACGATGTTCTGACAAGGCTCCCAGCAGATGATTATACTATTGTCTACTCAACTCTTCCGGGTGTGTTACCAATATCTGACAATTTTATCCCCATGATGCTGAGAACAATGAGATATTTGTCTACGTTGCTTAAACGTATTTTATTTTTAAAAAATAATAAAATAAAATAAAAAGCAAATAGAAGACTGGAAATGGCCCTATATGAGTTCCTCTTGCACATCTAAAGATTGAGAAATTAGACTGTACACAAACATTGATCAAAACATCAGAGCCAGGTAAAACATCATAAAACAAAGACGGACAGAGTGGCAATGCCACACAAGCTTAAGTTTTCAGACAGGACAGAACACTACACACAGGATAGAAAGTTGGAGAACATCTTCATTTATCAGATATAATTATAGCTGGTCGATCAGCATTTTAAGCCAGTAAGTTTCCTGTACCTATGTGACGGTTTGAACTCTACCTGTCATCTTAATATACTCATGTCCCGCATCAAATATAATTGTATTTCGCTGTGCAATACACATGTAGGAGCCAAAAAAGCAGGGCATGGGTTGCGAAAGGCACAAAAGGAATGATTTCACCATGCAACATTTGTCTATATTCCACTGAGGTCATCTAAACATGACTTTCTGTGTACATGTTTGCTGACAACGGAACGGCCAGGTCTCGAACCAGCAACTTTCTGTATTCATCACCTGGCGAAAATGGGTAACGCACATACCAACTGCACCAAATCTCCATTCCGAAAAAGAATGGTTCAGTGAGGGCCAGTGTGTGTGGATGCCATAATCGACATGGCCCAGTTTATTTCTTTAATCCAGTACAAGCACTGTAATTGGAGTTGTCCCAGACCGTGGACTGTACATATGTAAGTCCAAGTGTGACAGCCAGAAATTTTAAAGTTCAAACTTACACTTTCTTTCACATTCCACAATATATTAAAATTAGGTCATGTTGGTGAACTTTTGGCTTCAAATATAGCTATCCATGGTATAGAACAAAATAGGACAAGTTCCAGAATTTTGGCTTTGAGTATAGAAAAATTATACAATGTTTGCCCTGTTGCTACATCTGTGTAGAGGTCTCTTACCTTCTAGATAACTATGTATTGTTTGTTCCACATTGTAGTCATAATACTGTAGTACAAGGCATATTTCTGTGTTACTCTTGCCTGGCACCACTTCCCTCACTGCTGCCAGCTGAAACACAAATTACGACGTGTCATCGTAGTTATACAAACAGTATCACCACTTCCCTCACTGCTGCCAGCTGGAACACAAGTTGCAACATTCCGTTGTAGTTATATACAGTATGACCACCTCCCTTGCTGCTGTCAGCTGAAACACAAATTACAGCGTGTCATCATAGTTATATACAGTAACACCACCTCCCTTGCTGCTGCCAGTGGAAAGACACAAGTAACAATACGTCAGTGTACTTATACAGCAGCACCATCTCCTTCACTGCTACCAGCTGAGAGATACAAATGACATATCAGCATATTTACACAGTAGTACCACATTTTTCACTCCTGCTACCTGAAAACGACAAGTTATAACATGATTAGACAAGGCAAAGGCCCAGCAGCCAAAATGTGGGTTTTGAGGAGATTCGTCCGACCGGTTTCGCCGTATGAGCGGCTCATTAGGGACTGGACATAACAGTTAAACCTTCTGCTTATATACTGTAGTGTCAACAAAAGGCGTTGTTAACGTACTACAGTGACATCACACGCAGGCCAGTTGGATTTGTGTGCCTGGGGAGTCCACCCACCCGTCTAATGACGTGATGGTCAGTCGCGTGTACGTTACACGCAACACAGGGTTATGCTCCCTACCGGTGGGGCATTGTTGATAGTCAATGGGAAAAAAATATAAAAAAAAAAAAAAAAAGTTATAACATATCACTATATTTACATACAGTATCACTGCTTTCTTCACTACCCCTGGCTGAAGCACCCAAATAACAAGAAATCTGAAAGTGCAAAGTACGCTGCTGGTACCTCTGCCGACACCACATTGCGACCAGCCTACCAGGTTCCTCCTTGAACAACTGTACGCTGTGGCTCGGTCTTCAGCGGAGAAGTTGGAGGATGATAAGCGCCCTGCTATAGTATGTGGATGTTGTATCAACAGCCGATTTTCGCGGTAGCAGTCAAGTGGGCAGGGCCAGAATTTCGCAAAATTTTGCGAGAATCTATTTGAATGGTCTGAAGCGCCTGTGCTCTGACTTCCCTCACTCAGCAACTCAGCTTCACTTGTATGTCGGGATTCTAAGACTTGTGACATCACCTGGGCTCCCTTCTCATAAAAGGGGACTTCATCACACTGACTCAGTGACAATATCAACAGAACTTGAATGGTCGCCTGTAACTGCAGACACAGTTCCAAGTAAAACAAAATACGGCAGTGCACATTAACAAGTTCAGTAACAATTTATAATAAAGATGATAATGCCCATGCAGATCGATCAGTTTTTAATGGCAAGCGTCAGTGAGTAATAATAAAATAAATTTGCACCAAATACAGTTTCAAACATTCTTTTTCATGCAGCCTTTAACTCAGTTTCCAATTTTATTGCTTTAAAAATATATCCTGTCGAAATCACAGCAATATTGGACACTGTAGTGAAAATCAACTTGTCGTCAGTTGCCACCTGTTGTGAAAAAAGTGGCTAATGCATACAAGTATGGTTCAAAATGAGAGTTCAACAGCAACTTACTGTGATTTCTGCTTTTTTTTTTTTTTTTTTGTCTTTACGACCAGACATTACAATTGGAACTGACATTTTTTTATGTGCATTAAGCATATTAAACAATTCATACTGCAAATTGCTTTAATTTCACTGTATTCTTATTTTTGCTTATTTCGCTGATGGCACAAAACCATGAAAATAAAAACACAGTGATACAGTACTTTAACACTATTCAAATGGGAATTATGTCCAAAAACAATGAAATTAAAACCACAGTAAAACGCAGAAAATTCAAAAACTGATACACGTGAAAATGAAACAATTTTCAGTACAAGATACTTTGCAATGGGTTTCATCCTTGGTCTGGTGAGCAAGTCCCTGCCACTCTGTACAAATGGCTCACAATTCTTCAGCTTCCTCCACTTTATGAGAGAACAGGACGCCTATTAGGGATGTCCAGTTTCCGCGATCACGGAATCACGAACGGATTTGCGGAATCGGTAAAATAAAACGGAATTACAGATTTCTCCAAAACTGCAACCATTTCCCGTTATTTTCAGTCATTCCAAAGCTTTATTTGAAGTAAATTCATATAAAACTCATCTTTCGTGATCGCTACCATTCCATTCTAATAAACAATGATTTACCAGAGACCTCTGGTGACAAATTTAGATAAATTACCCAATGCTGGCGGCCGGCCTCATTTTGTACGGGACTATTATTTACTACTTGCCGAAGTTGGCCAGCAATATGGCAGCCAAGCAGCGTGGCGACGGACGCCAAACACTACCAGCCTCAAACAGCCCTTCCTAATAATTGCAGAGTGGATAAAATATTTAAAATGGAAAAAAATTATCAATTTGATAACAGAATTTTTAATTTGAGAAACGGAAAATGACAAAAAAAATCATGGAATCTGGCCATCCCTAGCCTATGCGTACATGTGTGCCACGGAAAGTGACTCACATAACAATTCATGTAAAACAAAACAGGGTCTGCCCTATGCCGTATTTCAATTAACTATGGTCTCAACCTAAACAGTCTTACTGGTTAGAAGTCACTGGCAGCGTAAGGAACGTCTTCCTGCAGAATACAAATTTTTTACCTGTGGTTGCGACGTATTGTGTGGGAATATTGGTCAAGGAAGGACTTGTTGGGACGGACAATCGGTAATTGGTGGTGGCACTCATACTACAGTGGTCCCTGTCTTGAGAGACCGCCCCTGAGGCAGGTCAAAATGTGGTCTCTCAAAACAGGTGGTCTTTCATTAGAGGTATAATAACATGGAAAGGATTGCACAGTGTTCTGAGAGAGCGGTCTTAAAAAGATATGCGGTCTCTTATTGGAGGGATTTCTCAAAACAGGTGCCACTGTATGTACCTTTCACAGGAAGTTTATCATTAAGTAAACATGTAGACCATCAACAGCCTTGTTACACTCTCGCACATTACCTGCTCCATGTGAAGTTTATCATTTTATAAACATACTTACCATCAACAGCATTGTTTCAATCACCTGTGGCCAGTTAGCAATGTTACTCTTCACTTTATAAGCATCAGCTGTTCCTAGTCAACTGTGCTCAGTATCATAGGATTATTAAACAAGTCAGGCTTACTACTAGAAAAAGCTTTCCAAGTCTTCAGTGTCATTGGTTTTGCCTGGTATTTTTGTTGTAAATCATACAACAAACAAATATTGGACGTTTTCTGCTTATGAGAAGATTAATGGAATTAAGTGTGACATAATGTCTGTCAGTTTACATCTGCTGACTGGCCAGTCCTATGGCATATCTACCTTTCCTTTGATTCTATCCATGATAAAACCTGTCTTCTCTTTCTGTCCATGACATCACCTGCCTTATCTTTGATTCTGTCCATGTCATCACTTACCTTGTCTTTGATTCTGTCCATGACATAACCTTGCCTCCCTTTGATTCCATGCATTCAACATACCTTCGCTTTGATTCTGTCCATGACATCACTTAGCCCCCCCCCCCCCCCAGCACCTTTTTTTATTCCATCCATGCTATCACCTACCTTCTCTTTGATTCCATCCTGGGTAGACTGAGCCATGACAGCCTTGGTCCGCGAGTCAAACAGGAACACCTCCGTACTATCTGCAAATACACAAACACACACCCTCAGTCTTCGTATTTTTCAAACACCCACTTTTCATTTCCGCATCTGCAATGGTTTCATTTGGGTCAGTTTCATCAGTTTGCATCCCACTCGTGAGAACCAAACACACAAGATCTCACCTCTCCTCTCAAATCAATAACATGTATATATAACCCGTTAGTGACAGATCCTGCTCGCAATCAATACACTATAAATTATTACAAAGTGATCAGTACACAGATCTACTGGGCTACTACTCAGGCCAGGCCTTGCTTTTGTACCATACAGTGAAACCTGGATTACTCTAAAAAATTTAAACTCACAAAAACATCTTTTTTCTTTTGGGGGGGGGGGGGAGAGTACCCAGGGACAAATATACAGATTTTTTTTTTTTAATTTTTCCCACAAACAGGTGGCTTTGGTGTCACTCTTATTGAAACATGAGTAAAAGGTGGATAAGTGCAGTGGCAAGATGACTTGTCCATCACATATTTCAACATGTCCTGGGCATGTAAAAGGGCCTTATTCTGAACACCAGTCCCAAATACTGTAGATGTTATTTACTTGGAGACAGTGTTCAGACTGGGTAATTCAAACCTGTCACATACAAAGATCTCTCTTACTTGTGAACACTTAACAGTTATCTGGGTCTGCCAGACCTCCATATACATCTGTCAAACCCTGAGCATTAACTCATTCCATACTATGATGACAGGCCTTGGTCAGTGGTTCCGGCACTGCCTGGCAAGTCTTGCAGCAGCTGCAGCATGACTTGCCAGGCAGTGCCAGAACCACTGACTTAAGGCTATAGGCATGTTGGTACTAGAACGAAAGCTCTTTTCATGAAGAATTTAAATGTGCCAAATTTTATTGTCTTAAATCTAGGTACATATACAGAAAAATCAGCGACTGGTATGGAATGAGTTGACAAGCTAACAGCATAACAAAACATTTGTATGTTGATGCCAGTCCTCCCTATCTCCCTATACTCTGTGACATCTGAACATTTCTGAGCAGTCTCCTCACAGTGTTAAGTACAGCTGGTCATACAAGACCACCCCTTGGTGTGACCACATTGTGATCTCACAATATAAGGTGGTCTACCACAGAAGGCAAATAAGAGGCCCATGGGCCCAGTGCCAATGACGATCGCATAAAATCATTTGCTGACATGCACTCTTCGTGACGCTGAGAAATTAGGTCACGGTCATCCACATTATGCTACTTCAGCTCCTACATGATACATGTTTGTAGTACATTTGGTTTTTGTAAGCCTTATTCTTTTCCAACATACTGAATTTAAGGCCCTGTACTTAAGTCTTTCATGACCTTGCAAAATAGGTCAAGGTCACCTACAATTTAACCAAGTTTGACCACTGGCTTAGACATAGTTGGCATGAATTTTGTAGTTCCATTCCAATTCATTATCACAATAATGAATTTCATGTGTTGTTGATACCCACGTCTCTAGTTCCAATTAATACCACCAGTGGCGCAACCATGCCTCTGTCAAAGAAACCTGCTGACTCACTCTTATTCTTCCTAGAAAGCTGTCAAATGAGTACAAGGGACCAGCGAGGAATAGAATAGTCCAATGCATCAACCTTATACAAAGCCAAGTGATGACTGTAGACTGCTAGATTTCACTCATTTGCTACACTTCGTTTCCAGTGCTAGTTACTCATAACCATGATTCATTCTATGACAAGACTATTCCAGCTAGGAGACAATGACTTCGTTCCCAGGCACTTTGTAATGACAGTTCCACAGTTTCTTCCTGTAGGCAGCGCTTTTATGCACCCAAGCAGCATAAACAAAAAACTTAAAACACAAGTCACAATTACCATTTTCATGTGTATACAGTTGAATGCACAACCCGACACAAAAACACAAAATCACTGTGGGCTGGAATTGTGAACTCCAATTGCATTGCATGTTAACATAACCTTGAATAAATTGATTATGTTTGAGGCTAATGAAACAAAAGATTTGCAGAATGATTCAAGTTTTATATGTTATGAACACTGATGAAACCAAAACTATCAGAACAAATTTGCTGTTTCTACACAGTAGCTTTACTGGGTTGCAAATTAGAATAGAAAGTAATAGGAATAAATGTACATAGTTCCAGCTCTCCTGACTGCAGTGCCCTCTACAGGAAGGATACAGGAACCTTCTATTCTTGCTCTTCCCTATTGGAAGAACTCTCAAAATATGTGTTACTGCACTCTGCCAGTGTCAATGAAATGACAGGCTGAACCCCCAGACACCATATCCTGCTGCATGTGCATGCAATTTTTCCCCAATAACTCTTTCAGTGCCAACCATGTCTTAAGTCCACCTACTTTAGTCACACTAGTCTGAATTATCATTAGAATCCCAGATTCGCATTCCCCATAAAAAGATCTTTCAATCAAGTACCAGCATGCCTATAATTCCAGAGAGAATAGCCCAAGTCAACAGCTTCTCTTGGCGTGTATTGCGCCCAATGCACCCCGAGAAAAGCTGTTGACTCAGCGCAAGATGTGGCACTCATAGAGTTAAAAATGAGAAATGTCATCCACTTCTTTATTTCATCAAAAATGATATGTATTCAGAGAGACTGGATTGTGCTTTCTTTTCCTCTTTTTTTTTTTGTTTTTGTTTTGTTTTGTTTTTTTTTTTTGTTCAGAACTACACAGAAGACATGGCATTGTTGCTCCTGTTTGTACACTAGGTAACCATGGAAACCAGGTGACTAATCAGCACCTTTTCCCAGTGAACTCTTGTTCCCGGGTTGTTCTGTGGAAAACTACTGACTCAGTTTAAAGAAGGTCAATCAGTACATCCTTGCCTTCAACTGAAACCTGGTAACAATATTATTGAGTCAATAGCTTTCCTTGGGGCGGGTTGGGCCCATAGCACCCAACCCACACCGGGGAAAGCTATTGACCTAGGGTGTGCCATCTTAAATGATCTTACATTCAAAGCTTAGCAAAATTGTTTCCTTATGAGAAATTTAAATAAAAATGTTAAGGCAGATGACAACTTACATCCGGGCATTTTTGGGTGATTTAAGCATGAAAGGGTTAATAAGTTTTGGTGACTTTGGTGTCACACTTCACGAGAAGAGAATCTAGCAGTGGATGGCAGTTGCACACAATGTCTGTAGTCTACAGTTGTTAAAGACTTTTGGTTTTCATATGGCTACCACTCAATGCTGGATTCTAGTCCTCATACAACTATATTTGATAGGGATTCCCCAGCAGTCTCTGAATCAGGGCAAGTTTTCCTATCACACTTTCGCCGCTTTGTTTGCTTCTCACTTAACTGTCTAAATAGGAAAATGAGTTGCAACAATGATGTGGAAAGTGCTTGCAAACAGAATCAGAAGCAGTACTACCGCATGGCTGATCAACTTTTGTCACGGTAAAAAAAATATGTATGTAATATATTTTTGAAGCCTAATGTTATATTTTCTGAATGACAATCACTATTGTATACCCCTTCACTCTTAGACACACAAATCCCCACCCAGGATTTTTTCACGCCAGCAGATTTAATAATTTTAGCTTCTTATGCCATCTGTGGAATCACTGAAGTCTTCACCCATCTTGGGTGGGAGTGGTAGTAAACAATGCAACAGCCCAAAACATCTCCATGTGCCTCTTCAGTCACTATTGACCATTCTGTACTATTTTGACCCACTGAAATCGAAATGTGATAACATATTGAAAAGGGCTTGCCCCACTGATGTAACATAATTCAAAATGTTCCATGATATTGTGTCATGCAATATCCGATCTCAGGAAAGCTTTCTATTTTTGCCTTGCACGCACAATGAAGCCACACTTTGGGAACCAGGCATGTTGATTGAAGGTACACATTGCGTCCCGTACCACAAGCAAATGGTGTTATGTTTTTGGCTGTTGCAGCGTTTACCAACCCTCCCATCCATTGACAGGTGAAAAATTGATTCAAAAATGGTAAAAATAGACAAAATTAAATCTGTTTGCTAAAAAAAAAAAAAAAAAGTAAAAATTTGGGTTTTTTTTCTATCTAGGAGTGTATGGGCATACAATACTGAATGCCACACAGAAAAATGACATCAAGCTTGATAAATATTTCATGGATCTTTTTCTTTTCCTGGCAACAAAAGTCAAAAATTCATCAGCCATAACATATGGCCTGAGACAAGTGAAAGGGATGTGAAAAAAAATAAAATAAAATAAAAATCATCCAAGCAGGTACACATATTTATAACAGACATCATAAACAAGGGCACACAACCAAAAACATGCACCTCCCTCCTTTCCCTGAACTAACAGACAAAACACAACAAAAACACCCCCCCTCCCCGAGAAGAAGACTCCCTTAATAGCATATCTTTCTGTTTACCTAAAAAGTAAAGCTTGTTGTGCAGCCTTGTACATTCAAACTGAAATATGAAAAGCTACATGAGAGAAAATGTGACATTTTAAAAAAGGCAAAAGAAGACTCTTAGCATGAATAAGTTCTTAAGTTAAAAAGGTGATGCCAGACAGAAATAAAGAATTCTGGGTAAAACAGCATGTGAAGTGTCCACAAACGAAAACAATTTGGTCATGTTTTGAGATACTCGGGTTAATTTTACGTACTGCACCCTTTTTTTATTGCGACTTTGATTCGTTCATGGGTCACTGTTGACCCTACAGCATGGGCTGATGACAAAATGGTCTGCCATGTGGTAGCATTGAAGTGTTATGTCTGACATATGAGTGTAAACAACAAATCCTAGGGATGTCCATATAGATGTAATTGACTGCTGATGACAGACCACTGGCTTGCTGTATGCCTGGTCTATAACAACGCCATTGCTGCTCCAAATTTGCATTATTTCAACTTTACTGATCGGGCCACACACTGTTCTGAGATTAGAGCTTTGCTGACATCTGAGAGCTTGCTCTGGACAAAATTGATGAAGGACAAATCTAGGATATGAAGTCATAATGACACATCTACACATATGTAGATTTGAACATAAATACATGCATTCAACATTTTCATTTTTCAAGTCCCCCTAATTGGTTTAAGTCCAAATTCTACAACTTTTGTTTATGGTTCACTGGATGTACTTATAGCACAAACCTATGGATTGAAATTGGAAAGACATCAGATACCTATTATAGTTTTCAAGATATTCAAGGTTTAAATTTTCAAATGACCCTAATTTGCATTATTTTCAAACCCTGTTCATAAAAAGCCAGACTTTATGTATGCAAGTATAATCATGCCAAGTTTGGAGCATAACCTTAAGAAATTAATCACAGTCATCCATATGATGCAAAATCAAGCTTCCATGATACACATTTGTGGTACATTTGGTATTGTTTGCATTTTCTTTATCAACACATTGAATTTAGTGTCCTTTTCTTAAGTGCTTAATGACCATGACAAATAGGTCAAAGTCACACAACACATTACGAAAATTCAACAAGTGGCCTGACATATATTTGGTGTGAAATTTGCAGTTCCATCTTTGTTAGCACAATAATAAATTTCAATGTGTTTCTGATACCTATGATGTTAGTTCCAATAATTACCACCAATGGCACCACCATGAATCCACATATTCCTGTAATGATCTATGGATATACAGTGCTCCCTCTTTAAACACCCCTCATTACAAGGCAGTTTCTGATATAACACTGTGTGTACCATCGTCCCTACTGACATAGTTTTCCCATAACTTCTATGTTAAAAGTCCGTTGTAAGGCGGTTTTGCTATGTAATGGTCTGTTCTGTAGATCCCAATACCAGCGTTATAAAGAGGGAGCACTGTATGTCCACAAATTTGGATATACTGACTACCAGAAACAAAACAAAACAAAAAATTCTGAAATGAAATGCGTTGCCACAGTGACCTTCAGAGAGTATGTCAAGGCCACCCATATTATGTAATATTCAACTTCCATATATGGTACACATTTGTTGCACATTTGAAGAAATTATCCTTATAATTTCTCAAGATAATGAATTTCATTAACTTCACCAAATGATAACTCATATTTCCCATTCATCTATAGGCAATGACACTTTAACTAGTATTGTTCTGGTTTGTCATAATAGCCTCATGAATCGTTCTACCAAATTTCACAAGGATCAACTGAAAGTGAAACACACCGGATCATTTTCAATATTTTCACCTTTTGGTCCCTGTATTATGTAATCCAATAGGTGGCGCTACCAATAATGAAAAGAACCGACATGTCCATTCCTGGAATATGTTTTTAAAAAAAATTCAAGGGGCCAACGTAAAAATTTGTAGATACTGCCATGTTGACAAGCAATTGTTCATGACAGATGGACTGGAACGAGTGATCGCGTATATGCTCTGCCACCTGTGGTCAGCAGAGCTTGAAAAACTGGGGGAAGGGAGTTGTAGGTAGACTTTGTCACCCTTCCTTATTCCCCTTCCCTTAATCATGATCAGCTACATGTGGGGTACTTATGGGCCCCAGTACAATACCAGCCAGCCCCAGGGACGCATGTTAACCCTTTGTTTAATAGCATTTGAAAAACCATACATCAACTAACTTCTTTCCCCATTACAAGTAGTGACTAGCGTGAGAAACCATCTCTATATTTCTATTTAAGACTTGACAAGACCAGCGACAGGGAACCCAAACAAGGAGAAAAAGCCAGACTGGTTTCGTATCGAGTGATACTCATCAGTGGCAGTTAGGATCACGGTGTCCCACTGATTATATAGGCAGGGGTAATGTTGCTCGCTGATGCTAACTACATGTCATGGTCCTGGTGCATCAGGGCGCAAAGTGAGACGATCAGACAACTCTGCGACTTGATGAGTTGATGTCTCAGAAAATGAGGGCATCACGAGAATAAGAACCACCTGGTGGTAGCTGTGCACAGAGATCTTTACCGTATGTTCCCAGAACAACATGGGATCACACAGCAAAGCCCTAGACACTCTGCATTTCCCACATTTTATGTACATGTATATGGTTTATGTCAACAAAGTTCAGTCCCATTCACATTTCAGGCACATTGCAGCTGGTCTGGGAGCCAGTCTGTCTGGTTCCCTACCTGGCAATTAGCACATACAAGTGTTTGTTGCGTCTGGAAATTTTTTGTGTTCCCACTGTTAGTCTGGATACCTGTCCACTAGCTAGCTTCCTGACACACAACTGAGTAGTGATGTCCACACTGCCTATGTGCTACATTTGGCTGCAATTTGTTCATCAACCCATTCTAAAAACTGCAAGCTGGCACACAGGTCAGCTGATTCCCTTCAGATTCTGCTCCATGGTGTTGTTTGCTCTAAAAAGTTTTTGACACACTTTCCGAATTAGGTTAAGAGAGCTGTGTGTGCACATTGCACTTGCAGACAAAAGTTAGGCACAGGAAGACCTCGGAGCTCATTTGCCGGATATGTGCCACATGCAGACGCTAATAGCACCACAGCAGGCCGTCCGTTTTTAATGACAGATCCTTGAGGAACAGGTCTGCAGACGACTGGGGCCTGCTCACCATCAGACAGGGCTGTCTCAACTGCTCAAGGAAAAAACACCTTTCAAGAAAAAAAAAGACCCCTCTTATGGTTTTAACATTAAACTACAGTAGTCCCTCCTTTGAGAGACCACCCCTAGTGCCTCCCAAAAGGCGGTCACATAAAGCAGATGGTCCCTCAAAGGAGGTATAAATAACATGGAAAGTACTACAGAAAGACCTGACAACTGTGATCTCCCAAAGGAGTGGTCTTTCAAAGGATCGAGGAACTACTGTATTGGACTTTTGGGAGCTTAAAATTGAATTTGAATTGTTTGTCCCAAAATAGGATCCTTGGATTGTGTTCAACTACAATTAAATATCAGATACTTTCTGTGATGCTGTAAGATTAAGGACCAGTGGTGATTTTTTTTTTTTTTTATTATTTTATCTGTCAAACTTGTAGACTGTAACAAGCTGGCTGTGTGAACAGCCTGTCCTCAGCTGACCTTGACATATTGAAACCAAAATTAGTGCCAACCTGATATGACCCGACTTCAGCTTCAGCCGCAGAATAAACTCAGCCACACAGAGTACATGTGTACCAGCATCCCAATAGTGATCATGCTATCATGTATTTAATGATCATTACCTAATTTCAAAGATTTGGACAAATTCGTGAAAGTACAATTCACACAGTAAACCACTTTGGTGAGATTGAGCCAAGCTACATCACTGCCAGTTTTGAAGAGAATTCAACTTGCAGTATGGGAGACACGTACATGCACACAAAATAATTTTTAAAGAAGAAGGAAATTGCAGCACCACCTGTAGAACAAATTGAGGTCTATGGGTCCCTATTACATTTCGAAGCAATTGGCCATCTGGTATTGCAGAAGATTTTTGCAAATTTTTTCCACAAAATAAACTGAAAATTTGCAAATAATCCTAAAATCACTGGACTATGACCTGTTGAACAAAATTGGTGCAGACTCACCCCAGGTATGTTCCAACAAAGTTAAAACCAGATTTGGCCACTAGTTTTAGACAAAAAATTTTTTTAAATAATTTTCTTCCTTCACCTGACTGGTAATTTAGTACATGTAGTCCTTTGGAACTTTTCAGCATTGCAGTGCGTTTCTTAAGAGACTGCCCTGCTGCCATAAAAAGTGGTCTTTCAAAGGCTGGTGGTCTCTGCTGACGTGTAAAATTGACACCAGGAGGACAGGGTTGGCACTTTGCAAAGCAGTCTCCCAACAAGTTTGTGATGCCCCCTGGTGGTTGCTTCTCCAGGAAGGAGAACCGTATTGTGAATACAGGGAAACCTCATTATAGCGACACTCAATTATCCGACATACTCATTATAATGACACAAGTTTTGAAAGGCAAAAGGTCATTTTCTTTGTGATTTGATTCATTTATCTGACATATTCAGTTATCCGACACATTTCTAAGGGGACAAATGGTGTCGTTGTAACGAGTTTTCACAGTACTGTATAATCATAAATTTTTGTGACAGATAAATTTTCCTCGAATTGAAAGCAATGCATGACCAGGTGACATTATCCATAGGGAAAATAAGCCTGAATAATGGTGGTGACAGACCCTCAATTCTACTGACAGGCATAGTTATATTTGGTTTTAAATTAAAAGGCAACGTACCTTCAGATTCTGTGTCTACCAGTTCCATTGTTATTTCCCCATGAAACAAATTATGCAGGAATAGTGTAGGCACTTTCAATTTGCAGGGCCCGGAATTTGCACTTTAATTCACATTTTTGTGGTAAAATCGTAAGTTTAAAATCTTGTAATTTGCACAATAACGCAAAGAAACAACAGCACTCCACTGACTCCGTCTTGATCATGATAACAGATGAACCTCTGTTATAATGGATGGTTCCCCAAGTAACCTTGCCCTCGTTTTTTTGGTCAGCATCTGCTTTAAATTTTTACCACAGACGTCCATAAAAAGCTGCAGATGCTTCCCCCCCCCCCACTTCTTTGGTTTGTCTGGCCCGTCCTCAACCAAACCAAACACTTTAAATGTTGGACATGATGACGACAAACAGAGCCAGACCATGGCACATCAAAAATAACTTTTTCTCTGACATGTAGAAGCTGAAACTAAGTGGCTGGACAGCAAACACTGTCAGACCTGCCTTTCCTACTGTTTGACTCTCATACTTCTCTTTCTGCGGTTTTGACACTTCCCCCCACCACCCCCACACACTCTTAAACCAGCCAAAACCAGCTGGTGGTCATAGGTCGTCTGCCTCAATGATTTTGACTAATTTCACCAGTAATGAAAAGCAATTCGAATGTGAATTATTGTAGATGAGGCCTGGCAAAACAACATGCCCCAAGATGACTGTTTTCTCTGACACCCATTCCACACAAAGGACAGCTAATGACAGTCTTAAGGATATATGCCAGGTCACCAGTGATCTGACTGCTTACTTATATTTTTCTGCAAGTATGTATCATGATAAATTCACTTAAAAGTATACATAAAGCATACATTTTAAGAAAGTGCACAAGCTTCGGCATCGCCTCAGTCGACAACGGTTTTTCTGGTCAATATCAACAGCATGTCTATCCATTGAAAAGTCAATAATCATTTTACCAAATGATAAGCACACAATTTTCCATATTTACTGTTAAAAACTGATGAACTTTTAGTTACTATAATGCACAAATAATAGACATGCTGTGGAGATTGACCAGAAAAACCAATGTCGACCTCGCCTCTGCAATTTTCCTTGGACAGTGGCATGAGACAGTGACGTATGCGCATACACAAAGTTAATGTTGACTGGCCAGCAGACATCACGTAATAGCAAAGCCACATGTGACGCGGAAAATCATAAATGCTTATTCTTAGACTATTTCATAAAATGAAATTGTTATAAACAAAATTTCCTGTTTGTTAGCTTTCACAAAATGTATACTTTATCACCCTTAAAACCTTAACATAGGATTGTAAGAAGTTGTAACAGTCACTGCTAACCTATTGTATATCCTTAAAACCAAAATCCAGGTTTATATGTAGGCCTATCAATCTGTGACAGTCACTGCTAGCCCATTGTGTATCCTTAAGGCAAGGCAGAAAAGATAGGCCCTTTTCTGCTAAACCTAGCTACAAACACTAAGATGTCACCTCCTCTGCTTCTGTGTTTCCACTGAAATGTCCTGTTTACAGGCAACACTTTGGATGATGACTGTAAATACCAGCATCACTGTTTACGCACATGTACATACTCAGTTCAACAGCCAGTTACTGACCTCAGCACTTGGCACACAACTCAAGCAAAATAAGGCTTTTTGATGAAGTTTTAATTTTCAAAGAGTCAATGATCAGTATTTCTACTGTCCTATATCCATCCCAAGATGTTGGGATTGTGTAGGCCTCCTCCTTGATCTGACTGCTCATGTCTTATCGTGTGATGTCCCATGTTACAGGTATCCTATACACGCTCCTGAGTAACATTCAAGTGGTCAGAGGATTCAAACCCTTCAAAATCACTGTAAGAAAAATTGTTGTTCATGAAACTGACACCTTGCTGACCTGATTGGCCAGTTACACTGGGGAAACCATAATCTACCAATCACTGCCACCTGGTGGCCATAGCGCCAATGAAAGACATGGGCAGCCCATATCCAGAAATGGCATTATAGTGGTGCCCCTCTTTTAAAGGCCCCTCTCACCAGAGGCCACCCCTCTTGAAAGGCCAGCATTCTTGAGCAGAAAGTGTGGTATTTGCATTGTATTCTCCCCCTCAAGAGAGGCCACCCCTCTCATATGGCCACTTTTTGGCTGCATGTGGGATGGCCTAATAAGAGCGGGACCACTGTATACAGGACCACCTAGTGGCCATTGTGCTAAGGACAGACTGCAAAGCTTGTGCTTACTTTTACATATCTTTATTGCTGGATTTGGATTTTAAAATTCTGTCATGCCTGTAAATGGTGACGAAGTACCATGAAAATCATGAGAACAAACATCAAACTTTATTGTTCCCTGACCTGCATTGTAGGCCCCCTAGCTTTGATTACTACCACCAGTCATGAGCTATGCCACCATCATTTACAAAAATGATTATACGAGTATAAATATACAAGGGTACAACACAAGGCATCGGATGTCCCTGTGTTGGACCCCCACCCCCACCCACAGACCTGTCCTTCTCAGCCTGACAAAGGATATTTTTGTTTAACAAACTACAAGGACCAAGGTTTCTCATTGCACCACAACAAATGCTAGATAGTTACACTATGTGTACATCTGCTGAAAAAGCAGCTAAAGAAGGAGGGGTGGCGGCAGGAACCCTCTCTGACTGAGATACCTGATACAAAATACAAAATCTATCTTGAAAGATCAAAAGAAAGTATTCCATCTTTTAACTCATCCCATACTATGGTCTTAGACCTTGGTCAGTGGTTCTGGCACTGCCTGGCAAGTCTTGCAGCAGCTGCAGCATGACTTGCCAGGCAGTGCCAGAACCACTGACTTAAGACTATAGACATGTTGGTACTTGAAAGAAAGCTCTTTTCATGAAGAATTTAAATATGCAATTATCGTCTTAAATCTAGGTAAATATACGGAAAAATCAGGGACTAGTATGGAATGAGTTAAACTTCATGCTAATACTGTGCATTTATTTATCACCCAACGACATGTCAAAATGCAAATGTACCCCTTACCTTTGTATGTATCACTCTGCACTGGGAAACAAAGTACCACGGTACATTGTCACCTTCCTCCCCCTGACCTCAAACAAAAATTTACCTGCACAATTTTACATGAAAGCACATGGTACCAATGTAAAACAGATCATAAAAAGCAACAGTTGGTCACTGGCTACAAATAGCAGTTAATACAATTACATCAGTGCCACAAACCATTTAAGATTTCAGAACACCGTTCTATTTTTTTTGTCCTCCAAAACTGGTAATTCCTGTTTCCTTTTTTTCTTCTTCAAATTCACAATGTAACTTCAACAAAACTGGGCACTGAAGATTCAGACTTTATGTGCATCAAAATTGTGGTTACAATGGTGCAGGGACATGTCCGTGAGCAAGATGATGTACTGGACACCAATAGGTTTACATCATACATTCATGGGCTCAAACTGGGGTCCGGTTTTCCATGTTCCTGAAGACCAAAACCCCGTAACAGCTCAATATTCCACGTGCTATATATGTGACAAGTTCCCTGACACAGTTCCATGGGCCTTCTTTACAAACTCTTAATCTCTCCCTCATCCCTAAAATTAAGACACACAGGGTCCCTGCTCTCAAAGGATAGTCCCTTTCTTCCACATCCCATAAAACCCCCATAAAAGCCCTACATGTGTGTAGCCTGTTGTCTCCAGTCACATGGCTGCAGGGGGGGGGGTAAAAGGGGTTTTCCATACTGGTGAACTGGACCTTTTTTTGTCGTACTTGTGTATTGGAACACCCTTTATTTTCCATGCTTTGTATCAGCCATTATTTCTAAATTTTATGATTTTCTGTACCTTTTCCCATGGCAAAGTTAATATCTGTATGTACATCTACCAGCATGGTGGGTCCCCCACCACCCACCCCCTTCATCCCAGTGAGCAGTGGCAGCAAGAAGAGATATGAAAATGAGCTTCAATGAAAAAAAACTCTGTGAAAGTTATCAGTGATTCCTACCCACCCACCCCCGACACAACAAGAAAACTATGTACACACTCACGTCTGTGTCTCCTATGTACACCTCGAAAATGATCCACAAGTAGAGCACGATAAAGTTGGCGGCCTTTAGCCAACGTGAAAAATAATTTCCTCTTCTGGATTCGTGACAAAATGTGGCCAAAGTCCATGTTGACAAGTCAAGGAATCCTCCATCCCTGGTCCTGGGATGGATAGCACAACCACTTCGCGCTTCCCGTCACTAGCCTCATAAACACTTTCTATCTGATTTTCCGCCAGCAAAAGTGTGGTGGAGATGTCATGGCCTGGGCTGCTGGGCAGTGCAAGCTAGTCGTATTGTAATCTGTGTCTGGCAGCTCTAGCCTGTGTACATGGTGTACATGCTGATAGGGCGGCCTGCTCTGCAGGGCCTCCTTCCTGCCTAACACTCTTCATCAGGTCTCCGGCATCACATTCCACCCCCAGTTTGTATACACAGCATCTCATACAGTCCACCCTGGGTTCAGTCCAGCAACAAGTGCAATCGTGATTCATTCCACTCTCCGTGGTGGTGGTGGTGTTGTTACTGCTACGGGGCGAAGTCAACCGAGGCAGATGCTGGCCAGCGGACGACACATGACCACTGCTCACCCACTGCCACAGTGTACGCTACATCTGTGAGTGCCAGCCCCACGTCAAACACTGCTACAGAAAGGCTAACCTATGATACAGGCAAACCACGGCCATCCGGCAGCCCCTGATGCAAGCAGAAACCAGCCTCCCTAATTGCCGAGATTTTGTTGTTGTCATCGCAATGCGAAGGTTAGGTAAGTCTATACCCTGTATAGGTGGACATGCAGGCTGCCTGTGTCCTGACTGGTGGGCCCAGGCACATGTAACCAGTCATACATAATAGCTCAAGCATGTAAGTCAAAACACAATACTTGTATATATATACAGTATCACCTGGCAGACATGACCAATCCCGAGAGAGTACATCAGAATACCATACCATACACATTACAACTTGGCAGCCTCGCCGGTCATAGGACAGCTTTGTATTTCCATATATTTTTTATACTAAATGCAGTGTAACTTGGTACATTCAACCAGACACAGTATATAACGTGTATGTATATTATATATATGTATGTATACATTGTACTGAATACAGTGCAACCTGGCAGACATGACCAGTCATACAACATCTATAGGCCTATATTTCAAAAGAATTTTTAAACTGAATATAGTGCAACTTGCTATGTACACATAGCCAGTCATCAGACATACATACGTACATACGTACATATGTACATACATACATACATACATCTGGTGACTGACTGTGTATATCCAGTGGTCCCTCTTTTGAGAGACCGCCCCTACGGCTGGTCAAAATGCGGTCTCTCAAAACAGGTGGTCTTTCAGAAGAGGTACAACAACATGGAAAAGATAGCACAGTGTTCTGAGAGAGTGGTCTTAAAAAGATATGCGGTCTCTCATCAGAGGGGTCTCTCAATAGAGGTACCACTGTATAGGTGATTGGTGCCGAAGGTTGCTGGTTCGAGACCCGGCTGTTCCATGGTCACAAAACAAATATTTTCGATACTCCTTTGATGGTGGTGGAATTACATATGAACAGTCCCCGATCTGGGGCAACTCCAAACACAGTACAGTGAAACCTGTTTTGAGAAACCACTGAAATGAAAGACCACCTGCCTTTTAAGACCATATTTCCAAAGTCCCTTTGCTATCTCTCCCATGTTACTGCACCTCCATTGAGAGACCACCTGTCTTATATGACCACTATTTGGCCTGCTCTATGGGGTGGTCTCTCAAAACAGGTTTCACTGTACTTCATTTGTACTGGAACAAATACAATGAACTGGGCCGTGTCGATTATGGTATTCATGCATACCAGCCTAAATTGAACCATTCTGTTTGGGAGTTGGGATTTGGTACAGTTGGTATGTACCTTTCCTATTTTCGGCTAGGCGACAGCAAGGTGCCTAAGGTTGCTGGTTTGAGACCTGGCGATTTCCTGATCACACAAAACACACACACATATAGTTAAACTGAATACAGTGCAACCTGATGGATATGATTCATCACAGTCCATGTACACGTGGATCTATTTATTTGGCGAGAAGGAGCCTGGCCTGGCAGGCATGGCCAGTCACAGCACATCTATGGTTGACTCATCTATTTCTGATATGCTCCTATTTGCCACAGCTTGGCATAAATACAAGACCCAATGGTAAACATACTTTTAACAATGTGTTTCATAACTATCAAATGAAAGATCTCTCATACCATGGTCTTTAGTGTCAGGCAATCACCATTAAAAAGAAAACGTGAAAAGGACTAAATTTTCCCCTTTTTTTTTCTCTCTCTCTCTCTCTTTTTCAGATCATTGAGCATCTTGCGTGACTGTCACAGAATTTGTGAAAATTTGCATTTTTGAACAAATCACGTGTTCTGCATCGCTATGCACCTGGGTAAATACCAGCAACATCAAAGAATTTCACTGAACTGTCATCATTTAGGTTCAGCTTTAATAATCTGTTCCAACATGTACGCATCCAGCCACTGGAAGTAGGTAAGGGGCCAAAAGTGCATTTTTGCCATTACTCATTTTTGGGATAGCTTCAGAACTGAAGTCTACTTTTTAAAGAATTAATCATATTGAGTATTTTTTACCATTTTTTATAAATTCTTCCTATTTACAATGTTGCATCAGTTTTACCTCACCTCAGCCTACTCATTAAAACTGCTCGAACACTATCCGTGTGGCTATGTCTATCAGAAGTTGGGAAATATAAAAGTCCTTGTGTATTGTAAGAGGCCACACCTCTCATAACATACCCAAGGCCAAATTTCAGCTGCATTTGCAGTGGCCTTGTAAGAGAGGGACCACTGTGCAAGTGTATATATATACATATATATGGGGAGAGAAAATATTTAAATATACGCGATCATTGTTTTTGTTCAATGTTATTAGAAATTGTTTTGTATTATTGTATTATCTGTTATTAAAGTAGTCTCTGTCTTCAGAGGCCACCCCAAGGGCTGGCCCAAATGTGGCCTCTGAAGACAGGGGGCCTCTCATTAGAGGTACAATAACATGGAAAAGATAGCAACAGGGACCTGCCCAACTGGTCCTTCAAGCCAGGTGGCCTCTCATTGGAGTTGGAGTGACCTCTCAAAACAGGGATCACTGTAGTTCTGTACTGTTGGCATATGGCTGAACATTTTCTGGTCCAAAGTTCAGGCCCAAACAGTTGAATAGGTGTAGAACTGTTGATTCAGGTCTGGTCAACTTCAATAAACCTTAATTTGGGGGGGGGGGGGGAGTTGGGGGGGGCGCGGTTGTTCGCTCAGATTTCCATCACGACAGAAAAGTGATTAAAACCTTTAATTTGGGGTTCGTGTCTGTACGGCAATGCAGCTGCCAGCATAACACCCCAGGGCGCTCGCCTGTGGTGCCCCCCACCCCAGCAGGGTTCAGACAGGAACCCCTCACTGCTGGTATTAATCCCTTAAATGTAGCAATAGCTAGCAGCACTGTTTAATGTTGATGGCTGCACCCAAATTGCCGATACGCTATCGAAGGTGTTACCGACTGATGTAATTGTCACATCTTACATGACGATTTCTAACGAAATGGGATACTGAGGTCCTTCATTCAGGCAATAATAGACTATTATTCTTGACTTTCAGCCTGGCTATGCATCGATTATGTAACCGTCAACTTGCCCAACTCCCCACTAAAGGAAACTTTTTAAAACTATATGTACCTCAAAGATTCCACCCTAGAGCAGGTTCTATGAGGGAGAATCTCCCTCCTTGGAGAAGTTATGAATCAGTCATTAACCAGGCTTGTCCTGACTTCATGTTCCCCAGTGTATCTTGTATGTTATACACATTTCTTAAATACACCATCCTTATATATGCTATTTGCCTGCAAAGCAGACCAAGTTCTGTATTACACTTGCGGAGTAGACAAAATAAGCAGCTTGGGTCTGCTTTGGAGGCAAATATGCTATGCACGTTATCTTAAATGTCAAAAAAAAAATGTTTTTGAACCTTAGTCCTTTCTCAAGAGGGAAACATCACAGGAGCAGGACGACTGAGTCAGGAAAGGGGGTGGGTCCCCTTCCCAGGGTAAGACAATATGACGTCCAAGTGGAGCATTCTGCAGTACTTTTAGTCCTATGGTCACTGACTCCGACATCAAAATCGGTTGATCAAGGATTTTTTTCAAGTGGCATTTTGATGTTTAAGTGGGAGAAATATTAAATTATGAGGGATAGATGGAGTATTTCTTTCAAACTACATGTAAGTGGAAGATCTCTCACTTGAAGCTGGGCAGCTGTCAGTCTCTGATACCTTCAACTCATATGACAATTTCACAGCAAGACAGCGAAAGTGGCATTACTTATGAAAGATGATATGACACCAGGAGACAAATGAACCCTTTTCCCCCCTTAAATCCAGACTGAGTCAACAGTTTAACTTGGCGCGGGGTACTCAATCCAAGGAAAAATATTGCCCAGGGGCATGTGATCTTCATAGTCTCAGCTGCCATTCTTAGTCGAATTGGTTTCCATTTACTGTTGAAATTAGCTGAAAACACTGAAGCAGACGACATTTGACCACCAGCCGGTTTTGGCCGGTTTATGGGAGACAGGGTTACTGTTCTGTAGGTAGCACAATGTAAAGCTGTGCAGATGGTCTGGTGCAGCTTATTTTACCTTGTACAAATGCTAGTGAATAGGCCAGTAATCTTATTGTCCAAACATCACTCAACTCCACATATAAGCATTGATTATTGGGGCTGGCTTCACCGATATTAGTTCGCAACAACATATGAAGGAATTATGTGGCGCGTAAATCATCTATAATTGACACCGTTTGAATAATTTATATTTTAAGTGCAACTAGTTCAAGCTCTACAACTCCAACTGTTTTCACTCAGTCAGAAAGTTGATACTGAATACTTGCGATACAGTATAAGAATACAATACACCACTTGAAAAGAAGATATGATTCAAAGCAAATATGTGTGCCAACAAAAGAAAGTTGTTGCCTTGTACATTCAAATTGAAATCAGAAAAAGACAGAAGCCATGGAATTTCAGAAAAAAACTGTACAAGCAAAAAAAGGATCTTGACATAAAAAAAAAAACTCTTTCAGCGCCAATCATGTCTTAAGTCGATCTACTTAAGTCAAACTAGTCTGAATTATCATTAGGATCTCAGATTCATATTCCTCACAAAAAGGCCTTTCATTCAAGTACCAGCCTATACTTCCAGAGAGAATGTATACCCCAGGTCAACAGCTTTTATCGGCTCAAATTGTACGCATTGTGCCCAATGCGTGCCAAGAAAAGCTGTTGACTCAGTTCAAAATTTGGCACTTGAAGAGTTAAAAAGGGAAATGCCACACAGAAAGAAAGAATTCTGGATGAAACAGAATGTCAAGTGTCAGCGAAAAAAACAAGATTTGGTCATTATAGTATTGTACACTTTTTATTGGAAGGAAGGAAGGAAGAAAGAAAGAAAGAAAGAAAGAAAGAAAGAAAGAAAGAAAGAAAGAAAGAAAGAAAGAAAGAAAGAAAGAAAGAAAGAAAGAAAGAAAGAAAGAAAGAAAGAAAGAAAGAAAGAAAGAAAGAAAGAAAGAAAGAAAGAAAGGTAGGTAGTTCTGCATTGGCACCAGACATGACAAGGTTTGCTGTGCTGACCAAGGGTTGTCCTGCTGCTGCGTCATTACCAACATAACCACCACAATGGGTTTACATGTCAGTTTCATAATCAATTCAAAGTCACCTCCCTTCTCACAATGTAAATGGACACAAGCAGCTGTAGGTTCTGGCTACCTTACCAGTACCCAGAACCTACAGCAAAGCCTACATAGCAACATTACTACTTCACCGTCATATCACAATCAATAGGTAGCTGTGTTTAAAGGCCAAATAACAACATTTTCTTGTCACCTCCACAGGTGGCGCCCATCTTTATGTTTACATATTTGCCCGTCACAGATGTCTGGTGGGAGAGGGGTCAATTATAAATCAGCTTTGTTTCTGCTATTCAAGCAGGACTCTCAATATTGAAAGGTTAAACCATGGAGGTATTATTGTATAACACACTGAAGTACCCAAATGATATAACAAAGCCTGCCTGGATATTGTGTCTGTTAGCCTGGTCTGGGGTCATTAAAGGGGTGGTTCCAGGAAGTTGGCAAGTAATATACTTCCTACCTGATACCTACAGCCACATATACCACAGCCCTTGTATCACCTGCATCCATTGATCTGTACCTTGGGTGGGGTCCATAATAATAAAGGAATACTGGCTGTGGTGAGTTAAGACAGTTGCGCCTTTGATCTCAAGTATTGGTTTGTTGGCATCCAATGTAGGTCAATACAGTTGAGCTGGCACCGAGGGCTGCTCCTAAATTTCAGGCGCATGTCACCTTTGCCACATGAGAATTATTATCTCTGCCAAGAATCCTTGAAACAGAAGCACTGGATATTGATCGAACAAGTGCACTCCTTAGCATTCAAGCTGGCAACAAAACATGCTGCATGAAGCAGCCCAAAGCTTGTGGACCCACAATCCGTGGAGTAAATTAAAAGACTAGTTTAACATTGCTCACTGTAGCCCCTTCCCTCTGATATCTAGCTGCACACTGCTAGCAGCTGGAACAGTCATGATACTCTGGGCATATCTGGACTTGTCCCAGTGCAAATACACTGTGCACATCTGGACTTATCTCTGTGCAAGAGTCATGACACCCTGTGCATATCTGGATTCGTCTCAGTGCAACAGACATGATAGGCTGTGCATATGTGGACTTGTCTCAGTCTAAGTCATGATATATGCTGTGCATATCAGGACTTGTCTCAGTGCAAAGACACTGAGCACATCTGGACTTGTTTCAGTGCAAGATTTGATACACTGTGCATATCTGGACTTGTCTCAGTACAAAAGTCATGATATGCTGTGCATATATGGACTTGTCTCGGTGCAACAGTCATGATATGCTATGCATATTTTGACTTGTCTCACTGCAACAGCCATGATATGCTATGCATATTTGGATTTGTCTCAGTAGAACAGTCATGATACACTGTCATGATACACTGTGCAAATCTGGACTTGTCTCAATGAAACAGTCATGATACACCCTGCATATCTAGACTTGTCTTAGTCCATTGGAATAGTCACTGATTGAAGCTACATATCTCAAGTCTCAGTAGAACAGTCACAGACAGACTGTGCAGATCCATAGATGTCACTGCATAACAGTCACAGACATGCTGCATAATGTGTACCACTATATATCTAAATCTATCACTCAATGGAACAGTCACAGAGTATGGAGTGTACATCCCAGAGCAGTCAC
The DNA here is from genome assembly GCA_964020975.1 of Hermodice carunculata. Lineage (NCBI taxonomy): Eukaryota > Metazoa > Annelida > Polychaeta > Eunicida > Amphinomidae > Hermodice > Hermodice carunculata. Next base: position 30,519,149 of record OZ026618.1, read on the forward strand.
AGCTTGGCAGCATACTGTATCTTTTGTTTGGCTTTACAGTTTCAACTCTTTCAGTGCCCATCATGTCTAAAGTCCATTTACTTAAGTCAGGCAAGTCTGAATTATCATTAAGATCCCAGATTTGTAATCTTCATAAAAAGACCTTTCATTTAAGTACCAGTATGCCTATAGTTCCAGAGAGAATATCTGAGGTCAACAGCTTTTTTTGGTGTCCAATGTGCACCGAGAAAAGCTGTTGACTCAGTCCACCATTTGGCACTGAAGGGGTTAAATGATACTTCTATGACAAAAGCCACCAGCCAAACATCTGATGCTGGCTGTCACAGAAATGTGTCACGAGATGCACTCTTGTGCCAAGATAAATACTTACCTAAGGAAGTCTTTGATGCCAGGTAGTCATAACTAACAAGTGGTGGAGATGAAAGGCTGGTCTTACATAAGGAAGCACATGACTACGTATTTTATTTTGCAAACTTAACATGCTAGAAAATGACACACATTCGATTAGAATTTGCTGATTTTGCATGACAGAACTCGATGTGTCCACATGGAACAGTTTTGAAGCAGCCACAGGCTGTGAGTGTAGCAGGGGGACATACTCTTTAAAGAAGTCTCTTTTGTTGGATAGTCAAGATATGACCTTGAGGAATAGGTCAAGGTCACAATGCAAGCCCAACCTAGGTCTGACCAATGAACTGCCAAGTTTTCTACAATTCTTGGAAGAGTTATCATTCGCAAACAAAATTCATATATATAGGGCCCTGTGACCTTGAGAATTAGGGAAAGGTCACCAAAATGTACTCCCAAACTAGGTCTTGCCAAGGTACATAACCCTACTTAGTTTCATGAAGTTTCTTCACATTTTTGGAGAGTTATGAAATGGCAATGAACTTCTTATATACATATATATTAGTGCATTGACTCGGGACCCAGCTACCTGGGTCCCCTGTCAAAATGCCAAAAAGTTGGATCCCAAATCCAATTTTTAATACGCCACTACTTTCAATATAAATAAACTATAGATCTATGTGTATTTCTTCCTTTTTCACTATAATGTTCTATATATATTTTTCTTCTTCTTTTTTTCTCCCATGAATAGGCAACTTGTCGAATGGTGGAATTATTGTACTGCACCTGAATAAAAGCAAGTTAAAACCTGTTTCTGTGTATCATTTCAGTAAGGGTTTTTGCCGTGGGTACCCAGGTACCCGGGTCCCTGTTACAGGTCCCGTGTATTAAACATAATTTATTTACGGGTCAAAGGACCCAACTCTTTCGCCTAAGTCAATGCACTAATGTATATATATGTATACATATATATATATATATATATATATATATATATATATATATATATATATATATATATATATATATATATATATATATATATATGTATGTATGTATATATATGGCCTGCTGACCTTGAGAATGAAGTCAAGGTCACTCAAATGCAAACAACCTAAGTTCTACTTACAACATGTACATAATCCTACCGTGTTTTATCAAGTTTCCTTGAATCCTTCCAGAGTTACAGCATAGAAACAATATATATGCCTCTCTGACCTTGAGAACTAAGTCAAGGTCACCAAAACATGATCCAAACAAGACAAGTAATCCTCCCATATTTCACCACATTCCATGAAATTCTTGAAAGACTCATGTGTCCATGAGGAGACAATTCTGATCCATTAATATCATATACCATCCCAATGACTATGTATCACAGTATAACCTGCGACTATTTGCACCAAACAAACATTATTAGCCTACAATTAACACCACATCATTCACCCTGCAATATAATGGACCACAAGTATTCAAGGCCTTCTAATTGACCTTGCATCAAAGTGCCCATTATTTTGAAATTGCCCATACAACCCAGCCTATACACATTTAATGTATGCAACCTGTTATGATTAAAGTGAAGTAAAGGACCAGTAGCCATATTCATTTCTTCTCTCCAGCCCCACATGATGTCAACATGAGGAGGTATTATGCAGCGGTCTCTCTTCTGTGCTGCCACAAATGACTGCAATCAATACCACATACCACATAGACACCCTACCAGGCGTACTCTTCACTCAGTAAACACACGTCTTCTGTTGACACTCTCCTCTACCCACAGGAATCATGTACCCTTTTAATTTGATCAATATTGGGGTTTTACATATACGCTTGTTGCAACCGGTTTCAGGATAAATATCTATATTATCATCATCATTACATCCAGACAATCCTGGACATGCACACTACAAATATACAACTGTCCAATGTCAGTGCTGCACACGAACACGAGTTTTCCACTTTTGGCAACACTGCCCCTCTCTGAGGGCCTCTCCCAAATTGTGACACAGATAAAGCTAAAATAATGTAGCAGCCTTCATGTTTTATGCAAAAATCAGACTCAAAACATAGTTGAGAATGTAAATTTGACAAGGTTAACTTGAAAAGTGTCCAAAGGACATGGATGCCCCCACTTGTCACTGCCCCAATCAGCATTGGAAAGAGTAGCATGTAACTGGTGTAGACTTCAAGCATGATGTTTAATCTTCACATGGATAATAATTATACACATACAGGCTTTACATATACTGATTGATATCCCTATCAAATTTCGTGGCTATACCTGAAATACTTTACGAGCTACACCTGGCACAGGTTTGACAACAACCAATACTCATTTTTCTGGAATTGTCATTTGCACTAAGTTAATCATTGATGATTATCAACAGAGGATAATTAACCCAAGAGACAAATAAAACAGCAGGGGTACATTTTCACATGTATTGATTCACGTTGCTATCAAGTTACAGTTATAACTCAAACAATTTGTGAAATACACATGACACAATTTGACATGAGCCAACATTTTCATTAAATATAGAATCTTACATGGCAGTGAGTAAGTTACGATTTTTCTCTTACGAGGGATCGTTGTTGGTGGGGAAAATCACCAGTGACCGCAGGTCACGAGTGTTTTTCCCCACCAACAACGATCCCGAGTGAGAGAAAAATCGTCACTCACTCACTGCCATGTAAGATTTTATTTATTCTATGTTTAATCGAGTATTTACCGCAAAAATTGTCGCTCTTGTTGCTTAGGTGTCGCCATTTTGAAGCGGAGACTTTTCACTTGGAAATGTCAAATCTGGTGTGCCGTGTTTGTTGACGTTCATCGCAGTTATTCAACGTCACCCGTGACGTATAATTAAGCATAGCTCGCGGACGTTTGATTTTGTCTAAATGTCAATGCATTACGTCACTGAGGCAGGCGCGTCACGATTCACTTGTAACAATGTTTAGGTCATGTGACCTACCGTGAGTTACTATTTCTGGATTTCACTCCAGAAAATGATAACTCACTGCCAAACATAGAATAAATAGACATTTTCACTAAGTTAATTAATGGAACATGAACAGAGGTTAATTAAACCAAGAGACAAACAAAACCCCAGGTGCACATCTTCTATATATTGATAAATTATTCTACTAGGTTTCATAGCCATATATAAAAATCTTCTGGAGATATGTGCAACATAAATTTGACAAGTCCAACACCGCATCAAGATTTCTGCTAATTAACAATTAATTATCAGAGGAATATTAACCCAAGTGACAAACAAAAACCCAGGAGCATTTCTTCATATACTGATTAATGCCAACATGGTCTTTAAAAATTCAATGCATTACAGCCCAAACACTATTTTACCTGATATCACTGTGACCCAGATACTTGACCTAATGACCCATTTTTTGTGCACAACACAGCACCATGACCAGATATGTGTGTGTCAAGTTTCATGATTATAAGTCAGAGTACTATAGAGTTATAGCAGACATTAAAATGTATTTCAGTTTTACATGATTGTATCATTGTGACCCACATACTTGACCTGTGAACTACTTTTGTTTGATGACATACCTTTCTAAAGGTCAAGTTGTGCATAAGTGTTAAGTGTCATGGAACTAAGTTAAATATTAAAGGAATTATAGTGCAGACATTATTTTACAGATACTTGACCTAGCAACCTACTTGTTAACCATTAGCCAAGTGTAAAAACTTACAGCCAAAGTGGTATTTTCATAGCATTTTGCTTCATTGGCGAGTGACAAGGTCTGTAAACCACATCAAATTCCCATTAACATTTAATAATGGACCACAGATCTACCACTAAGATATTAACCTATATGTCAAATTTGTTGGGTTGGCAAAAAAAAAAAAAAAAAAAAAATCATAAAAAGTCTAAAAATCAATGAAGCATGATCTATGATACTTCTGCGAGAAGTTCCCAAACCTGTAGATTATGCACACCAAAGAAAAAGGTGAATGGGTAGGAGAGTTAACGACAAAATAATATTTACAGAAGTGGGGGTGACAGCAGCAGTCAAACTTGCCAATCTACCATTAAAACACCATATATATGCATCCACTTTGGGGGGGGGGGGGGGGGGGGAGGGAGAATAAAGAGTCCTGTGCCTGAGAAGTGGTCAAGACATGGCCTATGCTGTGGCACCATCAGGAGTGAGACAAACATTGTATAGGTCATGTCTCAAAACAGTCTTCCCAAATCTCTGCCTCCTTTCTTTGGGCTGCTTCTCATGCTATGACCACAAATGGCTACAGACCACAGTTGTGATTGGCTGGTTGCGCATCGCAACGGAGATAGTCCGTAATTGTGAAAATACTGTGTTTTCAGCATGCTGTAGCTTCTGTTTAAATAAAGTTAGCTGAGTCAGGTTTGCTACATCACACAGTTACTTCATTGGTGGTCATATAGGTGCACTGTCTTCCAAGCCAGGTGGGAACTTTATGGTGGGGAAGGACAATGATGTGACCCTGGCAAGAGCACAGTTCATACACCTGTACAAAGCTGACATCCAGGTGTTGTTTTGTATTTCAATTATTACAAATTAACAAGCTGGGAATTATATGACAAAAATCCATCCATGTTTTTTTCGTCATTTTTATCTGTTAAATGCTATTCACGAAATTTTAAAATACCAAATTGCTGATTTTTTAGACTGAAAAAGGCTAATATGAAAAATAAAAGGATTTATAACTGTGTTCTGTGGCCAAATGGCTGCAAATGGGCCTCCATGCCAATGCAGGCAGTTGTGCTGGATACTCACAGTTCAGTATGGAGTCCAGAGTAGTGAGCAGTTACAACTCTTTCCAGGCAGCTGGGACATTGAGTGAGGCTGGTGTTTTGCACATAAACACACAAGCACAAGATACAAAGCACTGCTACAACACTAGAAATATCCGATGTGTGTGTTACAGGCACATTTTAATGATGAGTCAACTGGACTCCTTGATGCTTAAATTACCTAGGGCAACACCATTCTTGGGAGCCGTGCATGGTGAACAGCCATATTAGAGTCATGAATGCTGTCCACCGTTCTTCCACCACCGAGAGGTTGACGGTCATTCATGCCAATTATTTCTCATTGTATGTGGATACTGACCCATGTTGAACAGACAATGGCCTTTTTGTCAGTGTAAATACAGTGATGTTTGTCGACGTTTGCTGCCGTAATTAACAATTCCCATGATTCAATATAGCATAGACCCTGTCTCATACAATGTACACAACACGCACCCTGTCTCACACAAACATGAAAAAATAAAGTGTACAAAAAATACTCTATCTCAAATTAATACTTAAACATATATATACTATCTCAAAGAAAGAGTGTACAACACATACCCTTTCTCATGTGGATACAGTATGCAATATATCTATACATGTATATATACTGTCTTATACAAACAACATAATACAAATGCATCCTGTCTCACAAATACAGTACACAACATATAGTCAGTTTCATAAAGATCTACACAACTTACGAGGTATCACACAACACACCGTAGGCAAAAATAAGTGTTCTCTTCAAAGTACGTATACAGTATTCAATTTATAAATACACATCACACCCATTTTTCTTCCAGATGGGCATAAATACACTGCTTGTTTCCTGCAAGTGTTGCTCAATACACACTTTAACATTTTAACCATTTCTCCCCCCATTATGCACTTTACACTCTACCTGTCCCTCTTACTGGTAAATTCCACGCTTCAACAGCAGAAAAAAAATACTCACTTGCCGAGTGATAATGAAGGAAATAAGTATTTTGCTGCTTGAGGAGCCATGGGATAACAAATGTATCCTGTGTTGTTCATCATACTCTGTCTTTGTCTACTCTTCCAGCTTTCAGTCTCTTGAAAATGTATTTGCCACAGTAAAATGGAATATCATTTACACAACTATAGGTGGCGCCGCTAGTATCAACCTTGATTGAGATTTTGACCTCCCCATAATCCCACCATTTCATTAAGATCCACCAAAAATTAAAAGATTCGCAAGATTTTCACATTTCAACCCATCTATTACATAATACTGTAGGTGGCGCCACCAATTTCACACACCCTATGTAAGTTCTGAAAGTTATACTGGGTTGACTTAAAAAGTGTAGATGGTATCACAGTAATGAGCAAAAGTTTATGGACGGATGGACAGACAGACATGAGTGGTCACATAGACTCTGCAACCTTAGGTCAGCAGAGCTTAAAAAAGCTATTCAATACAGTAGTCCCTGTCACGAGAGACCCCTGTCGTGAGAGACCACCCTCTCATGAGAGACTGCTTTTCAGATTCCCAAGTCCTATATTTCCCATGTTAATTTACCTGTCATGAAAGACCACCTGTCTTATAAGACCACTTTTTTGTTGCTGTAGGGGTGGTCTCTGGTGACAGGGACCACTGTATAAGCTCTAAGGTGCTACCCTTTACTCCCCCACATTGTTCAATACACACTTTAAATTCTAGATTTCATCACTTTCCTATGTACACTATTCAAATACACACTTATCTCACAATGTACCCTTCACTCTAATATACTGATCAATACACGCAAGAACATTCTACCCTTCACTCTCTCCTACCTTATTCAATACACGTCGAGTCTCCGCACCCAATGCACACCTTCTCCATGGACACATCACTCAGTAGATGCCTGCAGCTGAGCATATTCCTAATTAAACTATGACACATGGATTTACAAAACTTAAGTTTGCTGGGATTTCGGTTCAACATTTTTCGTTAAAAAAAAAAAAGTGTGGGGCTGAAGGTATACCAGGACTGGGTGACCATCCCAACACACTTGCCGAGAATGTGACCCGGGACCACATAATGCTCTGTGGGGTGAGGTTGAATTACAGATTAATGTGTGTTTTGTTTTGTTTCCGTGAAATGGTAACCATGTGAAGCTGCACTGTAACAATGCGCAGCTGTCAGCCATATTGCTTTACAAGTCTACTGAACCAGAAACAATTGCTGTGCACACATTAACACACACTCCCACCCGGGCCCTTGTCACTGTCACTGGTGTTAAACCTTTCCCTCCTCAAGGCGCCACATCGCACAGGGGATTAGATGACATCTGCTTTTGTGTTTTATTGTGCCACTCCAACAACCTGTTGTTGTTATCCGAAAACATAGTCCATCAGCATGAACTGTGCAAATGAGAGCCTGCCCGGAGATCATGGTGAACCAGTAAGTTTTCCTGACACCAGCTGGGTAGCCACACTCTACCAACACTAAGCGGATGACACAGCATGGATTACTGCCTGTCCGCAACACCATGTATAAAACATGCTGCAAATGCAACATTTTGGCAAAAAAACTTTCCTGCTACATCATCTGATCAAAAATAACAACATGATCACGATCAGTAATATCAGACAGACAAAAATCTTATGATAACTTTTCTGCTGATACTCATTTTATGCCATCGGAAAAAGATGATGTGTGTAACCAAAAGTTGAGGTATACCCTACCCTTTACGTGTCCTGTCGCTGTTGTTCAGTTCACCTTACTCTGCTTGCTCTGGTACATGTCCGACCCTTCACATATTCCTGCCTCAGCTGTGACCAGGGCTGCGTACTGATATATATATATATATATATATATATATATATATATATATATATATATATAATCATTCTGCCCATTTGTTCACTGAAATCTGCTTGCTGAATTAACCACACAAAGATCAATATAAATTTGTACTTCTACTTTGCACGACCTTTTTTTTCTTTTTTTTTTTCTTTTTTTTTTTTTTTTTTGGCCTTTTACACTGGTCCTTGCTTCAGGATATCCTCACAGTGTCAAGTGTGTGACTCTACCTAAAGGCAAGCTCATAGCCCATCAAAAGGCAGACCCTTAATCAGTACTACGAGATGTAATTTATCTCCTGCCAGTGGTCAGGGGGTTAAAACTGGCAAAGCAATATCAGGTTCTACCATTACACTGAGCTCAGTGCCTTTCACAGGCACACAGCAGTAACAGGCCCCAGCAAGTATGGCTTACAGTGACAGCCCACACGACACCATGTTGTGCACAGGACACAGGCCTGATGCGTCATTGTATTTCACATTCACCTTCCGATTTGCCTGTTAAACTGGCTGAGCTCAGGCTGGGGGAAAGCAACAACATGAGACATGGTCTGCTTGGCAGGAAAGTCTCCATTCAGCAGGAGTTTCACTTTTGATTTTGACACAATTTGGTTTAAACATATTTTTATTTCAAGCACGATTGGGAAACAGGCATAGCCTATATGAATCCCTCTTGCAATTGACACAATTTGGACCATGACAAGTCAATTTCTTCCTTTTTTATCACTGTATAAACAAGAGGCCCATGGGTCTATCTGCTAATGCTCTGCTGACATATAATCTGGTCAATGGCTACCAAATTTTCATTTCCTGAAATGCATTCCCTCCATGACACTGAGAATTAATGAAAATCTGCCATATGATGTAACATCAAATTTCCACACTTGTGGTGCATTAGGTACAGTGGTCCCCCTCTTATAACCCCCCCCCCCCATGCCCTAACAGAGGCTATCACTTCTACAAAGACCACTTCTCCATCGAGCAAGTTTGGCATTTTCATTGTACCTTACCCGTCAAGAGAGGACACACCTCTTATAAGACCACTTTTGTGGGATGCATTTAGGGTGGCCCTACATTTTGATTTTTTTTAGTATTCTTTCCTTGAAAAATAGGTCCAAGTCATACAACATACTACAAAATTTGATCATTGGCCTAACACATATTTGGTGTAATGTCTTGAAGTTCCATCTCAATTCATGGGCATCACAATTAAATCATTTCCTGATATGCAGACCTTCTGTAACCCTGAGAAAGAAGGTCACGGTCACCTATATTATTAAATGCAATATCACACTTCTATATATGATAAATATTTGAAGTACATATGGTATTGTTAGCCTTCTAATTTCTTAACAGGTCAAATTTATTATCCTTTACTGTGTTTCTTAATGGCCTTGAAAAATAGGTCAAGGACACCCAAAATTTAGCACAAATTAATCATTGGCCTAACTTATGTGCATTTGGGGTAAGTTTGCAGTTTCCAACTTCATTTATAATGAAAATAATTAATTTAGTGCACCTATGATGAGTGTTCCACTTGGTAACTCCATGTCATAGTGACTTTTGTCTGTATAATATTCCTGTACTGGTATATTGATACATGCGCACAAGTTTTGTTGTAACAAACATAACAAGAGGCCCATGGGCATAATGCTCTGCTGGCATCGTGGCTATACTGCACCTGTTCATTTCAAAGCTGTGAGTCCTCAAGTGGCTTCTGAACATATTAAACTTAATGTAAAAATTGTCCATCAGATGGCACTCTGCTCAACATGTAATCATAGCTTATTTGCGCAACTCCTGTTATGAATATTGTTGCATGTGCCAAGATAACAATGAGTGAGTCGTTAACTTTATGTCCTCAGTGACCTTGGGACAGAAGATCAAGGACACCCAAATTATGTAATATAAGAGGCCCATAGGTCTGCCTGGTACTGTGCTGACATTGAAGTCCAAGCTACACCTTGCCATTACAAAATCACCTCTTTCAACTTTACAGGCATGGTGACCTCACAAAAATAGGTCAAGGTCACTGACACATCAAATTCTAGCTTTGGACATTGTCTATATGTCCTATAAATTTGGCAAGTCTAATCCAATTACTTTTTATGATATGGAATTTTGTATTTTAAAACACATTTTGGCTCATAATTTCCATCAAATTATAGGTGATGCCACTTGTATCATTACCAACTTAGACTTTAACCTCCCCCACAATGCCACCAAATTTGGTGAAAATCTGCCAAAAATTAAAGATACTAGAGTGTTCACAAGATTTTCACATTTTGACCCTTATATTACATACTAATGAAGGTGGTACCACCAATATCAAAAGTGGCCTAGATTTTCATTCACCCTGTAAGTCCTGAAAGTTATACTGGGCTAACTTGAAAACTGTGAACGGTATCGCGCAAACAAGACAAGGTTAACGGATGGACGGACAGACAGGAGTGGTCGCATAAGCTCTGCGACCTTTGGTCAGCAGAGCTAATAAAAATCAATTCCTGATATGTATTCCTCCCATGACCTTGAGAAAGTAGGTCAAGGTCACCAATATTATGCAGTATCAAACATCTATAAATGATACACATTTGTGTTATTGCTAGCCTCATTTCTTAGAATGTAGAATTTAGAACTCTGTACTGCATCCTTGCTGCCTTTAAAATTGGTCAAGGTCAGTCAAAACTTCAACAAAATTTAACCATTCAGGGAACACATATTTGGTATAAATTTGGAAGTGACATCTGAATCCATAATCGAAATCATGAACTTAATGTACTTTTTACACCTGTAATGCTGGTTCCCCTTTACAATAAGACTGTATACCAACCTGCTCCTTAAAATTACATGCATCAATGTCAGTCTATGTAATAAATCAACACCACTCTACTCCTTCAAATTATATGTGCTAATGTCAGTCCATATAACAAAGATGTATACAGCCCCCCCCCCCCCCCAAAAAAAAACTCTACAACCTTTAAACTGCTATAGTCATTTTCATACTGCCATTAAACATATAATGGTTAAAAGATTCAAATTCCTCATGAAGATACCTTTCATTCAAATGCCAGCAGGTCTAGTCTGAAGCAAAAAGTAGTCTCAGTCAACAGCTTTCCTCGGGGCACTTTGTAGGCAATGTGCACAAAGTGCCCGAGGAAAGCTGTTGACTCAATCTTACGTCAGTGCTTGAAGGGTTAAAATACATGTACATCTACATGTATATCCTACATGGATTCTCTGGCAGTACAATCTCGCAAGCACATCAATACATTTTATGAGAATTAGCCTACTCAGTTTGAGGTGACTGGATGTGCATACGTCAATGATACACCACCTGTTACAGAGAGGCACTGTGTAACATACAGTACACATTGATTTTATGTCACTCTATTTGATTTATTTTGTGATGACCTTTCAAGGTCGCTCAGGTTTAAAAAAAAGGCATACAAACTGAAAGCCCATAGATACTTTCCTATTAATGTTCAATGGAAAACTTGGGCCTTCAATGCACCATTAAGAAGGTATTATATACAACTTTATTTTGAGTGGGCGACTCAGTTAGCCCGTGAGACACACGTATCTTCCCTGAGGCCCTCTAAATTTTGCAGTGTGTACAGTCAAAGACACAGGCCCATATGGGCCGAGGGATAAAAATTGCTGAGTCAGCAGAAATATGCACAACAATGATTTGACCTTGATCTTTCACTTCAAGGTTATACATTCTATGGGAAAAGCGTCCCAGACCCATAGGTTACCTGTACCAAATTAGGAGGCAATAGGGTCAAGACGCGACAGATGTATCAGGAAAATAAGATACGTGGAGGCGGCGGTGGCAAAGACGGTGGCAAACAAGACTTAAACACTACATGCACCCCCTCCCATGGGGGTTGCATAAAAAGTGGATTTATGAAGAGAGACACACACCTTATTCAGTCTTGTAGGCAACTGGGCAGATTTGCTACTGTGCACCTTTTGTCTAATTACGCTGGGTGCCCACACTGGTCCAATGTGGCGTGTCTACATGTACACGCGTGTACACTCTCCACTGAGACATTATGGCAGCCACTGTTACTACAGTGGTACCTGTCTTGAGAGACCACCCCACGGCAGGTCATAATGTGGTCTCTCAAAACAGCTGGTCTTTCACTAGAGGTATAATAACATGGAAAAGAAAACACAGTGTTCTAAGAGAGTGGTCTTAAAAAGATATGCGGTCTCTCATTGGAGGGGTCTCTCAAGACAGGTACCACTGTTACTGGCATCTTGCACCCTGTCAGTACACACTGTATTATAGTTGGTGCACACATCACCAGGATGGAGCTTCTGCTATTATTCTGCTGTCACAGTGAAACCTGGCTTTAAGAAAGAACACCCCTAGGGATCATCACATTGTGGTATGTTGGAACAAGTGGTCTCTCATGGCAGGTATATACACAGTGGAATCTGTCTATCAAGACCACCTAAGGGACTAAAAAAATGTGTTCTTAATTGTGGATATAATAATTTATTTTATGAAGGATACACAAAAAAGGAGTCTGTAAATTGGTGGCCTTACTATGGGAATGGTCTCTTCATGGAGGTAGTCTTTATTGGAGATTCCACTGCATATAACATGAAAAGTGTTGAGCAAATATTATCTCGAAGGCGTGGTCTTTTAAGGCTGAGGGTCTTTCCTTAGAGTGGTCTCAAGACAGGTGATACTGTTCCTGGAATTCCGTCAACACCACAAGCTGAGCTGGTGGGAGCCACTATACCCAATCAGCCCTAGGCTAACCATAATGGAATATGGCTAAAAGGATTCACTTTTTAGCCACATTGGCTGAAGAATTTTTTGTGACTCTGAAGCTTCAAAATCAGTTTTATCAGTGAACTGCTGCCTGATGGATGGAAACTGTTTGAAGATGCTCATTGACTTGGCTAACAAAATTCCAGTTTGGTTTTAAGATTGAAGTGATCTCAGTCAAATTGACTAACAAAATAAAATCCCCAGCACCAGCCCAGACAAGGTATTTGTGGTGTACAGCCCAGACCTGTCCCTAGATAGGTCCATTTCTCCCCTTTTTGGACTTTCACACTACTATGTCAAGATGCTCTGAGTATAGTCTCCCTGCTTACTTCCAGCCCAAGCCTAAGTTGATGATCACAGTGTACACACATAACAACATCATAAGTCTTTAAGCATGCAAATTATATGCATATATCTCACCTCTAAGTGCATATATCTTAACCTTTCCGATAGTGACAGCTACTGTAATTGTACATATGTTCATGTCTATACATGTACAAGTTTGTTTGTTTGGGTTCTTTTTTTTTTTTCTTTAAATTCTTTATTTTGGGGTTGTTTTGGTTTTGGTTTTGTTTGTTTTTTGGTTTTTTAGAGCATTTAACTGAAACTTTAATTTCACTATCTTGGACATAACTCCCATTATACCTACATAATAAAATGTACAGTGGTACCCCTCTTATAAGGCCCCCCTGAAGAGAGGCCACCCCCTCTACAAAGGCCACTTATCCATGCAGCAAGTATGGCATTTTCATTGAAAATTACCCTTCAAGAGAGCCCATCCCTCTTAAACGGCCACTTTTCCAGTGCATTTGGAGTGGCCTTATAAGAGGGGGACCACTGTACCAATTAATTCTGTTTTTGTATTTTCATGGTTTTGTGCAACCAGCAAAATGTTCAAAAACGCCAATAATGTACAGCAAAATCGAGGGAATTTACACTAGCTTTATGATTCACACAACATAGTGCGTGTTTAGTCTCCACATACAGTCCTCACAATGCACTTAATAGCTTTACTGTGCAACTTGGTTAAGTCTGTGCTGTCCCATTGCTTAAGGACAACAGTGTTTTAAGAGAGATACATGTTCATCAGCAATAAAAGGTTGGCTGCAAACTGGGGAATAGAAAAATGCCAGATCCAAACCTTCGTCTTTCCATCCTTGAGGTAAGCTTTCTTGTTCTCCCATTAGAGGGCAGCACAAACCTACTGCCACATTTGACAACGTGCTGGGAGGTCAAGATGACCAAAACTGACTTTGGTATTGATTCCGTCTACCAACCTATGCCTGTGTGCCAACACAGACATTCTTTTTCCTCAAAATTCTTTCCCTCTTTCCACCATTTGCATCTTGTCTACAGTATTTTTGATAGACAGCTATTGCAAGAAATCTGGGCTGTCCCATGGCCATAGCCCTATTACTGAGGTCCATCCGCTTATTCACAATTATTTAACACTTCCAAAAATTATAAAAATTAGAGGTAATTGAAATTTTAATGAAAATGTGCCATATCTATTCTAGATAGAGGGGCATTTTAGTTCTATATATGGTTTGTGTCATGGGCAACTCCTGTGGCATGCAAACAAAAGTTGAGGAATTGCAATTTATGCTAAATTCACTGAATACCTTGCAGACTATTCTAATAATCACCACCACCCCCCTTTTACCATATGCATGTACATGTATATAACATGTGCAGCTTATTTCCTCCATGCTGTAATGCAACCATTTTGCATGCATAATAAACTAGCTTGCAGTCAGAACCTGTTTACTGGGCAACTTACTATCTATCCATGGTACAAGGTTCAAATCTTGAATAAATTTGCATGATTTTGAACATCCTCATGAATTCCAAACATGGTCCAAAATATACCTTATGGGAGTAAGATCACACTGCTTGTGATGTTTGTTTGTTTTTGTTTCTTTGTTTTTTGTTTTTTGTGTGTTTTTTTTTTTTTTTTTTTTTTTTTTTCATGATGGTAGCAAAACATATTTACAGCTTCATTCCAAAAAGAGGAAATACTCATGCATGTATATAGAGCTGTGACCATCTCATATGGCATTAGGAAACAGTTGTCTCCTTTTGGTGGCAACTCCTTTTTCTTCAGAAAAGAAGCCTGGGGCAGTACTTGGTGACTAAGTGCATGCTCAGCTCTGACAGCATTTAATCCATCTAAAAAAGGTAAGCAAGTAAAAAGTAAGGAATAAATAAATAAATAGATGGATGGATGGATGGATGGATGGATGGATGGATGGATGGATGGACGGACGGCCAGACAGACAGACAGACAGACAGACAGACAGACAGACAAATAAATAAATAAATAAATAAATAAATAAATAAATAAAGTGAGTCAGTCAGTCAGTCAGTCTGGGACAACTGATTGAAGCAGAGATGAGCAGATGAAGGCCAGGTTTCATAATACAATACATTATTAAAATATTAATTTCCCTTCACAGTTGACTATATTTCACCTTTACCACCTGGGTTCAATCAGTGACAAAAGATGACATAAATTATAGATATCAGATATCAATAAGGATTGTTCTGTGATTTTGTTTCGGTTTCTGTCATGTTGTCTGTGTTGTTGAGAGCTGAACAAAAAGTTCTATAACCTCTTTCACTTTCCATATTCTTTTATTTTATAAATTCTACTTTTTAATTTCTTCCTTTTTTTTCACACAGGGAAAGCCTGGTTCACAAGTCCATACAGGTGCCAATAATACAGAAATGGTTAGCTTTATCAATACATGTACTTCTCTACATTGATATGTTCCATAAGGGAACCTAGATGACCCCTGCCAGTTGGCCTTGAACCCTGAAAGGTCAACAGCTAAAAACAGCTGATCAGGCAATGATAGATCATGTCAACCCAAACTCACAACACAGGAAGTGGTATACAATATGGTGATTATTTCTGTAGCATGACAACTCCAATTAAATCTGACAAATCAGGGCCCACTGATTGGATCTCAATACACAATATATCCGGATACAGCTTAGTACATCTCTGCCATATAATCTTCTAACTTCCTATGTCTACTTTTCACATAATTTCACCTGGAATTTAGTGGTCCCATCAACACATTTTACTTTCTTTTGGCCAATCTGGTCGGAAAAAAGGCCTGTTTGCAGTTTTTATTTTAGAATATCTCAACTTCGATTCCAAATTCAGAATTTAACCATTTGGCTCCGGTGTTGGCTACTGATTTGGTTAAAAACATTTGTCATTTGAGCCAAGCTGGCCAAAATCATAAACTTCCCGGCACCATCCCTGCTTGGCTAACTACCTGAGCACATAACCTGTAATTAGCTGACGACGCACTTGTCTTAGACCACGGGTACTAAGGACCATCGCTGCAGAAACTATGTACACGATAGCTACCGAGCACCACTCCTACAGTTCACCTGACTAGACTGTACAGTGAAAGTCTTACCTGTTAGCGCACAGTGGCAGTTGTGTAATGGATATATTCTGGGTACAGGTCATACGACACAGGTGAATCAAGTAGACAAAGGAACAATCGCATTTGCGTGACAGCACCAGGGTTGATTGCTGGTGTAACAGAACTCTGTACAGTACATAACCAAATCAAAGTCCACAAGTCAAAAGCACACACACACTTTGATGACTTGCCTGGTTCTCCAAATGGCCACCAGATGCCAGGTCAGTACCTACTGGGATACAGGTGGACTTGACCCCAGAGGTCAGGAGCCTCGAGTGACTTGTCAAATACCTATTATGGAGAAACCCGGCAGGAGCCCACCTTATCACTGTTGTTGTTTAATCACAGATCCAGGGCATGGTGAATGGCCGTGTACACACTACCTCTTTTGAACATTTGACGATTATACAGACATTTCTCTGACAATGTCACCGCAAACAATCACACTTTTATACATGCGTGCAGCACCTCTCGCAGCAGAATTGACCGTGTCTAAATTAACCATTACGTCCCGATTGTTAAGGTTTAAAAGAAATAAATTACTTTATAATTCCCCACCAGTCTTGCCTGATTCCTCTGCAGTCCCACCCAGTCTCCCAGTAGTCGTCCGGTGACTTGGTCACTGCCTGGACACCGGGGTGGGGCATGCCTGGTTCCCTGAACACCAGGCTAGTTTCCCCAATGCAGTAATCCTTCTTTTAAAAGACCGCTCACCTACCTTACCCGACCATTTTCACAGTGCAAAAGCACCTTCTAATGATAGTTTACCTCTTTTGAGAGACCACCTGCAGAACCTGACCAGTGACCACCCCAAAGTGGCCCCCCAAAAGACCCCTCACCTGTCCACAAATTCCCCATTTCAGAGAAGTAAAACCCATTGATTTTGTAGAAGATAAGTAAAATAATTTGTCAAAACCAGTTTACAAATCCAAGCTATGCTTATAATGCCAAGAAAATGGGTAAACACGTGACTTCAAATCTGCAAGATGGAACAGGGTCTAATAAGTGTATGTAAATTTAAAACAAGATACCCATGGGCCTAATGCTCTGCTGGCACCAATGCCTATATTGCACAGGTCTCCATCTTCATTTCAAAGTTGCAGGTCCTCAAGTGCCTTCTGAACATATTAACCTAATATATATTTAGTGTATAAACTGTCCACCAGATGGCACTTCGCTTCACATGCAATCATAGGTTATTTGTGCAATTCTGGATATTGCTGCATGTGCCAAGACAACAATCAGTAAGTCCTTAACTTTATGTCCTCAGTGACCATGGGACAGAAGATCAAGGTCACCCAGATTTTGTAATACATGAAGCCCATAAACTTGGTACTGTGCTGACATTGCCATTGATGTCCAAGTTACACCCTGCCTTTACAAAATCACCTCTTTCAACTTTACAGGCATGGTGACCTCACAAAAATAGGTCAAGGTCACTAATAATTGTCTTTGGCGCGCCACTTGTTTGCCGTGGTCCTGAAAAGGAGGCCAAGAAATCAACACCTATCCCACAATCGCATCTTGCGCTCGGCATGCCCACAGACATTGTATCAAATTCTAGCTTTGAGCATTAGATATAGCCTATAAATTTGGCAAGTCTAATCTAATTACTTTTCCAAATATGGAATTTTATATCTTAAAACACATTTTAGCTAACAATTTCCATCAAATTATAGGTGGCACCACCAATATCTTTAGCAAAATAGACTTTGACCTCCCCCACAATCCTACCAAATTTGGAGAAGATCTGCCAAAAAATTAAAGATGCTAGAGTGTTCATAAGGTTTTCATATTTTGGACACTATTTATATTGCATAATTTTACAGGTGGCACCACCAATATCGAAATAACCCTAGCCAGCCTTATGTACACCCTGTAAGTCCTGAAAGTTTTATTGGGCTGACATGGACTGTGGACAGTATTGCGTTCACAAGCTTTTTACAATTTGACATATAATATATATATATATTTAGATGTTAAATAAAACAATAGGTGGTGCCACCAACATTGATGTCTACAAACATTTTCACACACTTTGTAACTACTAAATGTTATATGGGCCTATCTGAAAAATTGTGGGGTGCTGAGCATTCACGAGATGACCCCAATATTCAAACTGGTCATTTGACCTTGACCTTCAACTCGGATTAAAACATTTTTAGTGTTCAAAATATGGGCCTTACATCGAGTCTGTTTGTTCATAATCGGCTGATAACTTTTTCGAGTTATTGAAAAAAAACAATAAACTTGGACAAGTGCCGAACTCCATAATTACTGGGTCAAGGGTACCCAAAAAGTAGTACAAGTTTATGGATGGATGGACAGACACGAGCAGTCGATAAGATCTGCGACCTTGGTCAGCAGAGCTGAAAACTGACACAGATGATCTATCATTAGGCTAAAACAAAATTTTGTAACCTTTAGCCAAATTCCATTGCGTACACAGTGAAACCTCATTATCAACACTAAAATACTGAACTTAGTCACTGGACGACACAAGGTTTTGAGGGGCTAAATGTTCATTTCCTTTGTTTATTTATCTGACATATTCAGTTATCTGACAACTTTTTACGGGAACAGATGATGTCACTATGTAACGAGTTTTCACTGTGTTACACACCCAAGGCATATTAACAATAATCCCATCATCAAGCACCAGGTGTCAGCTCTGAGCCAAGCTACCCTGCTAAATCAATGTTATCTGATTTCACAACACAAACATTTCTGTAACATGTAGTTTGATGTGACTCTTATACAAACTGCTAGTATTATTGTTTTCCACCATTCTGCCTGTCCTAGATCGCACCCTTGAGAGTCCGTTTCAAAAGCATAATCACAAACTAAACAGTGATGAACTTCAACATGGCACACAGTGATGTGGCATGTGACGCATTACCATACGACCTGCTGAAGTTTTCATTTGCAATAACACCATACAGACTATCTGTTCATATGCTCCTACAGGCGCCAGTTAAAGCTGACATTATACAAAAAAACAGCAACAATGCCAAAACACTGCATTGACTCTTTCAGTGCCAATCACGTCTAAAGTCAATCTACTTAAAAGATCAGACTAGTCGGAGTTATCATTAGGATCCCAGATTTCTATTCCTCGTAAAAAGACCTTTCATTCAAGTACCAGCATGCCTATAGTTCCAGAGAGAATACCCCAGGTCAACAGCTTTTCTCGAAGTGCATTGCATGCAGATAAAAGCTGTTGACTCTGCAGATAAAAGCTGTTGACTCAGTCCAAAATTTGGCATTGATAGGGTTAAAACAAAACACATTGAAAAACAAATGCATCTGATGGTATTCAACATGTAGAACTAATAATGGCTATTAAAAGTGAACAATTATGCTTCAAGAACATAATATCAACTTAATGAGGCACATTGCCCATACTTTTTAGAATGATAAAATGTTCTGGCACTTCTAAATTCAATACTTAAAATTTGACTACTTAGCAAGTTTGGCTAAAGGCAGACAATTTCTTTAAGCCAAATGTTTATTTATGCAGTAAAAAATATTAGAATTTGGATCTCCCTCAATTACAACTGAAACTGAAGTCACCTTCTAATTACGTGACCTGGATTGCACGTGTCAAACACATTCTGAATCTCATCATCAAGTTTGGCAAATTGTTGTAACACAGTTAGCCAAATAGCCAGTGGCTTAGAAGGTATGATTTGGCTGACAAAATTTTGTAACTTAAGCCAAATTGGCTTGAGATACTTCATACTTTATTCAGCCCCTAATGCACATATTCAAGAGTATTTTACTGTAAAATTATTTACATCTATTGAGTATTATTTCAAAATGTAATTTTTACTGCATGGTTTTGGCTAACATTATCAGTAGTTGGTTCAACAGGTTTATGTCTCTTTAGGGGCCGGCTACTCGGCTAATAGCTGGCACTTGCCTAGCATGTCAGTCTGCCTAGCATGTCAGTCTGCCTAGTCTGGCCCACTTCATCACAGCAGGGTTCAATGTTTGGCATGCTCTCCCCATGCCACCATCACAAACTGTGTCTGGTCACAAAAAAAAAAAAGTAATCATATCATGACGAAGTCTCTTGGCTTAGACTGCTAGTTTAATACACTGGCCACATGCTACATGAAAACAGACAACACCATAGCCAGGTATCCCTATTCTACACCCCTACCATTGTTGGACCCGTGTAGGTATCCCCATTCCACACTCCCGCCAACGTTGGACCCCTGTAGGTATCCCCATTCCATGCTCCTACCATTGTTTACTGGTAACCTGTCCGGAGATTTTATGCAAGTCTTGTGCTGCCTCTAGCTGCCTGTTTGTATGGACTGATTGTGGCTGTGTCGTGACTGACTACACCGTTACAGATTACGGCTGGCTGTGTCGTGACTGACCAATCCATTTCACTCTGTGTCCACACTCCTTTCATTATTATCCACGGTTCCCTTGTGTATTTTCCCTGAATTACTAGATTCTAACACAACTGTCACATCAACGTTTATTATGCTGTCTGTCAGGGCAAGGATATTATTACCATCTGTATACAAACACATCCTAGCTTACATGCACTGAAACCTTATTATAAAGATCAAAGACAGTTTTTTTGTGTTTTTTTTTCAGTTCTATGAACTCACTTTTGACCCAATTACTTTCCACTCAATTAAGAATCCTGTTCCATCAGCAGGAAATTTTCAAATTGTTTCACTGTTATGTATTCATACATGCATACATATGTGTGTATATATATATATATATATATATATATATATATATATATATATATATATATATATATATATATATATATATATATATATATATATTATTATTATTATTATTATTATTATTATTATTATTATTATGCATACATGAAGGAGATCAAACCCCTTTCTAGAATGAAAAAAAAAAAGGCACAATAAAATTGTTTCAGGTTGTTCTCTACTCATTCATATTTGGTTTGACCCTTTCCCCTTAAACTGGTTGCTTGTCACATGTCAGCTGATTCAATGTTTTGACAAATTTCAACAATAAAGGTGTAAACAATTTGACTGAGAATTGTACATGAGATCCTGAAATGTCTTATTTGTAATTCAAAGAAAGGGCTAAACATATTTATTGAAAAAATACAACTGGAAACGAAGGTAGCACTCCCTATTGAACAAGTATACACACTTTTGTTTGGCCTGCACCCAAAAAATAAAAAATCTTGAACAATCATGACATACAAGGTAAAGAATAGTATTTTGTGCAGTCCACTTGTTTGCCCACATAACATAACACACATGTTTTTTCCCTGTTATTTCCGCTTCGAACTTTGTTTTTCCTTTTCATTTTTTAAATATGGATAACTACATCTATATACTCTGGTAGGGGGGAAAAAGGCCAGCAGTTTCACTGGTTTAACATTGGGTGCCAAAAATATGAACTTCTGTAGGAAACATCATGTGTGAAGTAGTTGTGTCACATGGCCATGGAAGCTAAGTTTACGGTCCAGTACCGAGTGAGAACAAGTTGGCCTGGAATTGAGATAAGCCCGGGATAAGACAATAAAATGTCACCAAGTGCATACAGTATTGAGGTGTACATGGGGTTTCAATGGCCTGCTGCAAGCACATAAGACATCAGTGACAGTCGACCTGTTTCGGTGTGGGGAATCACTGAAGACAAGATCTCTGATTTTGAGTGAGGGAGGTTTATTGGTATGCTAATTTGCACACACACAGACCCTACGAAATATGCCCACTGTAAAACAAGTGGGACTGCGCATTTTTTTTGTCCAGAGTATATAATACTCAAAATATGGGGGCGCCACTGAAGCATCAAGGAGTTGTTACTTGATGACCTGTGACATCTGAAGCAGGAGGCCATGGCCTGTCCACAGCGTGTTTCAATTGTCAATCCAAAGGAAATGGTTCAAATGACCCCTTTCTTTTATCAATGGGACGTGCTGCCTGTAGGTGGCACCACAGATTACTACCTCCTTGAATCTACCTGTTGCAGGTGGACACATCTGCGGGATAAACAAATTGCGCTTCATTCATTGGTTAAAATTGTCATGTGATACAGAGCACAGGGGCTGGCACCATGTCAATTAGTGCAAGACTTTCACTGACCACTTATCAGGTAAGACTCAGCAGTTCTTTATCAAAAAATTCACCTCTATTGCCCAATCAGCAGTCTAAATGCATCAAATATCACTTTCATGTAGTCTGTCAACATTCTATTGCTGGAAGTTTCTACTTTGTTACTCAAAATGAATTAAAAATATATTGAAATTACAATGTGCAGGTTTTAATCACTTTTCTATCACTAAGATGAAAGCTGAAAATAAGTGAATCGAGAAAAAAAAAGAGGCCCATGGGCCTAATGCTCTGTTGGCATATAGTTTATGACCATCAGCAAAAAGCAATTTCTATACTGCATTCCCTCCTTGACCTGGGGAAATTAATAAAGGTCATCCATATGATTCATAGTGACCTTCATCTTCAACATAAATTAAACTAGAACAGACTGATTTTCCAACAGAAAATCAAATGTCTCCCGGTGGAACACTTACGTCTGTGAACAAGCTACAGGTGATAACAAATTACAAATGACCAAGTTTGCTTGAAAATTACAATCCTATTTTAGCTGTCACCTTGATACATTACTCTAGCAATTTTCATCAAGTTCTTCAAGACTTATTGCAGAGACACAAATTTCACATAAATGACCATGTGACCTTGAAAATTAGGTCAAGGTCACCCAAATACAATCCCAGCCTTGGTCTTGCCAAGATACATAATCCTATTAAGTTTCATCAAATTCCATCAAGTTCTTCATGACTTATCGAATGGAAACCAATTTCACATAAGTGACCCTGTGACCTTGAAAATTAAGTCAAGGTCACCCAAATAAAATCTAAACCTAGGTCTTGCCAAGATACATAATCCTACCAAGTTTCATCATATTCCATCAAGTTGTTCAAGACTTATCACACGGAAACCAATTTCACATAAGAGACCCTGTGACCTTGAGAATTTGCTCAAGGTCATCCAAATACAAAATTCCATCAAGTTCTTCATGACTTATCGAATGGAAACCAATTTCACATAAGTGACCCTGTGACCTTGAAAATTAAGTCAAGGTCACCCAAATACAATCTAAACCTAGGTCTTGCCAAGATACATAATTCTACCAAGTTTCATCATATTCCATCAAGTTCTTCAAGACTTATCGCACGGAGAACAATTTCACATAAGTGACCCTGTGACCTTGAGAATTCGCTCAAGGTCATCCAAATACAATCCCAACCTAGGTCTGGCCAAGATACATAATCCTACCAAGTTTCATCAAATTCCATCGTGTTCTTCATGACTTATTGAATGGAAACCAATTTCACATAAGTGACCCTGTGACCTTGAAAATTAGGTCAAGGTCACCCAAATAAAATCCCAACCTAGGTATTGCCGAGATACATAATCCTACCAAGTTTCATCAAATTCTGTCAAGTCTTTCAAGACTTATCGCACGGAAACCAAGTGTTGAAGAACCTGAACAAGAAGAAGAAGAAGAAGAAGCGGAAGAAACGGGCGCTAAACCAATATGTCCCCCGGCTTCCACCGAGAGACATAAAAATAATTCAATACAGAAAGTGTACCCTGCTTCCAGCCATCTTTACATGGTCTGTTTGTTCAAATCAGGTAACTTTTAAAGTTACTGAAGAAAAACAATAAACTTGGACATGTGCCAAACTCTGCAAAAAGTAGGTTACCAATTTGAGTTTTATGTATATTGAATGCAAGCATATTTTTGATCTAAAACGCTCAATTCTCCTTGCCATTGTTGTCCAAACTATACCCTACCTTTAAAAGATCACCAGTTTTAACTTTACAATAAAACACATTTCACAACCTACATCATCAAGGCATTGCTGGTGTATGTAGACACGACAGAATGATTTATCAAAACACCAGCACAGAGGCTGTAATACTTACTGTTGCATGGAAATTCAACGAGTGTGATCATTTCGTACATGCTCATGATATGTTGTGATACATATTGGGACACATGGCTCTGTACCGAAAAGTATTGTGATACAGAAATTAGTAAGGATACCCATCCTAGTGGTGCCACCTACACTTGACGGAAATTATGAGCCAGAATGTGTTGCAAGATTCCAAGTTCCATATCTAAAAAAATAACTTAATAAGACATGCCAAATTTATAGGATAAGGCGATTGTGTCTGGTGCTAATATTTTATGTAATATTAGTGACCTTGACCAATTTTTATGAGGTCAAAAGGAGTCATAGTCAGCAGAGCTAAAAAAGCGCACAGGTAAGGATTATTGAATTGACTGGAAATTCAGGCCTCAACAACTCCAGGCCTATACTCAACTGTTTGGGGCTGAATTTTGGACCAAAAAATCTTTCACCATTCTTCAACACTGCAGAAATTATCAGAAATACAATTTCCAATACAATTAAACAAACAAGAGGGCTGTAGGAACAGCCCATGCTCAGCTGACCTAGACATTCATCACACTTGCAGCTCTGTGGACTTGGGATAGGATCAAGGTCACCCATGTAGTGAGTAAGTCTGACCTTTATAGAAAAACACTAACGTGCAATATCAAGGTCCCATTTAGTGTAGTTCTCAAGTTATGGTGAAGAGTAAAATTCATGTATTAGGATTCTCTTTCCATATTTGGGAGAGATTCCATGTTCAAAGGTTTTTTGGAACTTCACTGATGAATATGAATAACCAATCACAATCAGGATGTCACGCTCTTGACGTTAAAAAGAATATACGTCAAGCCCTTGGTAACAACAAAGTTACCTTGACGTATATAAGTGGGCCGCATGGCAGTTAGTCTCCAGTCCCTGATGAGATCCACCTTGATCCAGACCGGTCGGACTATAGCTCTTTGTACCTCGAGTCGAGGCCCTTGCCCCGTCTCATTTGCTTAAATTCATGTATGTTACACTGTAACCCCTGAAACAAGGTCAAGGTCACTCATGTACTGTCTAAGCATGACCTTCACAAAGAAACAGCAACATGTGCAACATCAAGGTCCTAACTCAAAACACATCTCAAGTTACCAAGTGAACAGTAAATTTTGTGTCAGTTGTCCTGTGACCTTAGGAATGAGGTCAAGGTCAAGCCATCACTGGAGCATGACCACTTGCACAAAATAGGTAGACACTAATAAAAGGTACATCCCCACCAAGTTTGGCACAAATCTGGCCAAAATTATTCAAGTTATAACCATTACAAGAAATTCCCATGTTAAACTTTCTTATAAAAACTTTTTTCAAGATTTTTTGAAAAAAAATTATAAAAAATCCAAAAATCACTTGAGCATGACCATTTGAACAAGATTGGTAGAGACCCACCCAATGTACATTGCCACCAAGTTTGAAGTAAATCTGAAAGACAGTTTCTTCAGAA
The DNA here is from genome assembly GCA_964020975.1 of Hermodice carunculata. Taxonomy (NCBI): domain Eukaryota; kingdom Metazoa; phylum Annelida; class Polychaeta; order Eunicida; family Amphinomidae; genus Hermodice; species Hermodice carunculata. The sequence continues at coordinate 30,544,764 of OZ026618.1, forward strand.
GAAGTCCAAAATGTGAATTACCATTAGAATGCCCATTGACTTGCATAGTGATCAATAGGAAAGTTGCATTGACCGATAAGTATCCGAAATGAAAAAAAAATCGTTAAAAATCAGGAATCCACAGCAGTACCTAGTGAACATCTTTGGTTGACCCTTTCGCAAGAAACATATCTACAAAGTTTTAACTTAATCTGAGAGATAGTTCTGGAGAAGAAGTGACAAGTAACGAAAACACATGAAAATTCATAGAAAATTTGAAAAAAATTGCAGCACCACCTGGTGAACAAGTTAAGAACTAAGAGTCCCTAAGAGTGTTCTTATGTAATATCAGTGAACAAGTTAAGAATTAACAGTCCCTAGGAGTGTTCTTATGTAATATCAAAGTAATTGGCTGAGTGGTTGTGGACAACAAGATTTTGTATGATTTCTCCCAAGATTGTGTATGATTTCTCCAAAAAAAAAGAACAAAAACATTCATTAAAAATCATTGGAGCATGATCATTTAAACAAACCTGGTACAAACCCACCCAAGGTACATTGCCACCAAGTTTGAAAGTCAATCTAGATGATAGCTTTGGAGAAGAAATCGAAAATGTGAATTAGCATTGGAATGCCCATTGACTTAAATAGTACTTAATCAATAGGAAAGCTGCATTGACCGATATGTACCCGAATTGAAAAAATCACTAAAAATCAGGAATCCACAGCGGTGCCACCTAGTGAACAACTTCGTTTGACCCTTCCACAAGTAACATATAATTAAAAACTTAGAGTCCCCGGAAGTGTCCCTGTGCAATACCAAAGCAATACGGTGAGCAGTTTCGGAGAAGTTTTTTTTCCCAGATTTGCCCCAAAAAAGAACCAAAAATTTCATAAAAAATCCAAAAATTACTGGAGGGTGACTATTTGAACACACTTGGTAGAGACCCATCCAAGGCACATCCCCATCAAGTTTGAAATGAATCTGGCAGACGGTTTTGGAAAAGAAGTCAAAAAAGTGAATTGTGGATGACGGACGTCTCTGGTACTGACGGACGGACAGACCAACGACGGATGGCTAGTCATAACATAAGCTCAGCTGAGTGACAAGTCAGCTGTGCTAAAAAACTAGGATCACTTCTATTAAACCATTGGTAAGAATCAGAAAGCTCATACGTCCCATTTTGTCATAGGTGTCATACCCGGTACATGATCTTCAAGGTCCTCTTGGCTTGCTGTATGGTCTCCAGGAAACTTTGGCACTTCAAACATCAATGAAAATGACAACAGACACAAAAAGCCAGGTATGTGCATCAAAAACAGGATACCATCAGTCCCATGTAACAAGGGCAGTCACTTGGCAAGTCTACATTATGGACCTAAACATGCACAGGCAAGAACCTTTGCTAACAGTTTTGAGAAGTCATTTTCAACCAAGCTCCGATTTCTGGCATTCATAACATGTAAAACATTTTCACTAAATTGACGACCCACTGTTATGAAATCCTATTCAATAACTTCTGCACACTGGCAGTGGCAAAAGTACAGAAATAGTGAAATTTACAAAAGCTAGAAAGATCATGCTGTTCAATCTAGAAACTAAACAGCTGAAATTGATGACAGTTTTTACTCTTGTACCCTTCAGCAGAAAAGTGTAAACTCAGCACTATTTTTGACTGCATTGGGGTGGGGGTGGGGTTGGGGGGGGGGGAGTAGGGGCAAGGAGCACACAGTATTGCCACAAATTGCTAGGTCCATAAAAAACAACACAATTTACAGACCTGGAGGACTGTATGGATCATCTTAAATTCTTCTTGAAGGGTATGATATTGAATGCTTGTTCCCAAATCCAAATGCTCACAATAACTTGATACCTGTATTATGAGCTGTTGGTCCAGTTTCCCAAAAAAGCACAAAGGAAGTCATAGTAATCTCATGCCATCCCTCACTTCCTGCCTTCTCATTGGTCCGTTCCTTAGTTATGGGTAACATCATGATAGACTATGTACGACTCCTCATACGTACACATGTCCGCAGGGGTTTTCATTTCATTTCTGATGTCTACATTTTCAGTTGTTCCTTTGTCTCAGACCTAGCCTATACCATTACTCAATATTGAGCAAGTTTTCATTGTCATTCATATCTCCACCAACATATGGATTCCGGTTAACTGTGCCAAATAGAGAGCACTGCTGAATTGTTAACTGTTTCAGGGCCAAGTGTGACTTAAGTTGATCCACTTAAGTCAAACTAGTCTGTATTATCACAAGGATCCCAGATTCATATTCCTCGTAAAACGACCTTTCATTCAAGTACCAGCATGCCTATAGTTCCATGAGAATATCCAGGTCAACAGCTATTCTCGGCTACCAGCATGCCTATAATTTCCACAGAGAATATCCCAGGTCAACCGCTTTCCTCAGCATGCACTGGGTGCAATGAGCCCAATGTGCACTGAGAAAGGCTGTTGACCCAGTCCAAAATTTGGCACTGAAAGAGTTAAAAGGCATTAAAATGCTGGAACATAAGGCAGTCTCCCACACACAAACCAGCAAAGTGGAAGGTTTAGCCCAATTTGCCCTGGGTCAGACACAGTGTCAATGCTGGCATGATCTCATACCATTTCTCAGCGGCATCACAGAGGTGGAAACTTGATTTGCCGGCTTCAACAAAAGCCAGCGCACACAATTCACAGACCCTCTTTAACTCTCCAGTTTGACAACAAAATACAACAAGTGTCCTCATTGTAAACATGCTTGGCTGCTTGGAATTGTGTATGGTGTTTGTTCCCAAAATAAGTGAAACAAGTTAACCACAGACTGAACATGTCGCCCTCTCGTGGCATTGGTGACCTTTGACCCCTCCCCCCACCTCCCACACCAAGGTGTCTGCCTCCCACTATTGTCATTCCACGTCTCCAAGCCTGCCGCAGTTTATGATAAATAGCATTCAACTTTTTGAAATGCCCTCCACAACATTCCAATGTCTATCTGTCCACAATTCAACAATGCCAAATGAGGTCTTTTCACTACGACTGGCTTGTCCCTTTCAAGGAGAGAAAATCAAAACTTATGCAGGAATGGCACACGTCACCACAGCTACAGAGGGCTATCCCTGGATGCGACCAGTACACAACTTTTCAAAAGAAGAGCGGCCATAAATTTTATTATGATGGGATACCATCATAAAGGACTGACCGCCAGGAATGCAGAGTGAGATGATGAAATAATGTGATTACAACCTCTGGAAAGTGATATACACCCTCACAACTTCCAAGTGATCCCCAGCAGAGGACAAAGTTTCCACTCGATTGTATACATGACATAGACTGCAAGTTCGTCATTATAGAGCAGTGATTGAAACCTTCAACTCTAGGTTTGTATCTCTATGCTGAGCCGACTGGTATTGCATCATCTCATTTGCAAACTTAGGTGAGGCCCACCTGGGACACATTCATGTGAAAAATCAAAGCATTACAAACAACCATATTTGAGATGAAATCGTTTAGGTCTTAGGAAAGACGGACAAAATGGTCAGCAGATGCAAATGGATTTTATAAGCTTTGCTGACTTGTCAGCTAAAAGTCGATAAGCTGGGCAGTGCTAGAAATAAGGGAAAATTTTCACTTGTCCACAAACCAAAGTGGAGTCATATTCTAATTGAATTATATGTAAATTTTGGACAAGTGCATTGGCAAATTTACTTGTCCGTCCCAATTTTCACTTAGTACGGACAAGCAGATAAGCCCTATTTCTAGCCCTGCTGGGTATATGCTAATGCTACTTTCAGTTAAGAATATCAATCTGTTACTATTATTTTCAACTTTTCATCACACATTGGTGCCAAAATGGACAGTTTAGGGCATCAAAAGGCTGTTGCTGGGATCACAAACTTTACGTTCTTTGACTGATGTACCAGACAACTGCCTGAAATATGCTGTAAAAATAAGATAATAGAGCATTCATGCCTGATACACTCTTCTCAATAGTGGCAGTAACTGCTTTCTGCATCGCATCACATTTTCAACCAATAAGAAAAGCAGATTTTGTTTATCCTGCAGGTGTCTCCACCTGCACATAATAGGGAAGTTACCTGCAGTGCCACCTGTTGGTGACATGCTCCATTGTCCAATAGGTGGGACAACTATCAATTTTGACAGGCCAAACTAATCAAATGCATTAGCTCCAGGTTGTTGTAAACACTGCCTATGAAAGTGAAAAAAATGTGAAAGTATATATAAATTTATAGCTTTAAGACTGCTATATGTTGAATTACCATACCAACAGACCCCAAGATCCCACCGCGCCACTGAAAGCTTTGTTCTACAGACACAGCTGTTGACCATGTCTGCAAACCATGGCTATCAACCAACACCAGAGCACATAGCTGCATGGAAATCCAACATGAAACAGTCTTAAAACAAAGGGAACTGCAATTCTCATATCCCATTTTCTGGGGCAAGCAAAAATTGATGCAGGGACAATTGAAATTGAAAATAGTGCTCGCAAAAGATAGGGGACTTGTCCCCGGAAACGTGAACTCCAAAGAAAATTATACAGCTTTGCTGAATGCATTTATAATGCTTTTCCCCAGAATTCCCACCAAACCTTCTTTGGCAACATTAATAGTTTTAATTCTTGACCACCAGGTGGTGTTACCATGAATTATAGCCATATCTTTCTTCCGACCTGTACTTTCATCAATCTAGTTTAAGTAGCGTTAATTATTTGTATACATTTAAAGTAAATTATCTGATCAAACTTTGAAAGGATTTGGATAAAGTTGCCATGAAAATGCAATGAAATGGTTTCAGTATACTTGATGTAAAGTCTGTTGACAACTAATCTGACTAGAAGCCGATCTGTGACCGCAAAACTCCTCGACAAGGATGGAGGGACAGACAGACCAAGGATGTGTAGGTGACAACAATACCCCTCCAGTAGGCAAGGTTACTTCTGTTTAACCTAATGACAAAGCTTTGGTGCAAATGCAATGAGCAGAGATATCATGGCAAGGCCATTTTTCTTCAATCCAGCACTGTGACCTATATATGTGACCCAGTGACCTAGTTTTCAATAGGCACCTGAGGCATCCTAAGGACCAACTGTCATAAGAAGGGGTCGGAGTGGTGCACTGCAGCACATATTTACCATGGGTCTCTGTCAAGGTGGCCACTCTTTCAGCACAAACTGGAGCCACTTTCTGCAAATTTGACTTGTCAGGAGACCAATATACAGGGATTCACCAGGTGAAGTCCATTTTATGAACTTTCTCACAGAAAAGTGACTTTTGAGACCTACAATTTTTGCATTGGAAACCCCACAGACTCTACAGTTGACAACGAGGTGCAGTGAGGCATAACCAGGTCAATGGGGCATACAACAAGGGTGGCTTAGAACTTTACCCCCTTTTGTCCCCAGGTGGAGTCATGCATGACTGTTTTCATGTCCATGTTCTTGTTTTTAATGGTGCCAGCAAAGTAAAAAAATGACTGACAAAGGAACCAGATCAAGAGTTAAGTCCACTGCAGACACTGCAGATCCTAAACTTGTGGATACCATTCGTGCTTTGCTGAAAGAGGAGATAGGAGACCTGAGAAAGGAGATAGGAGACTTGAGGTCAGATATTCAAGGTGTGCTCACAAAATTAGATGAGCTGAATGAGCGCTACAATCAATTAGAAAACAGTCTCCAGGACTGTAGTGACAGAGTTGACATCATCACAAAGGATTTCCTGCCAAAGCTGGCCTCAAAGTTTAAGGAATTTGCAAAAGCTATATCAATCAAAGTGATCGATGAGGCCACCCACAAACGAAAGTGGTCTCTTACTATTCAAGGGTTAAAAGGTCCAGCCAGTGAACGGCAAGGAGACACAAGGAAGAAATGTGTAGACTTTGCGACAAAGTATCTTCGCATTCAGAATGCCTCTTCCACTGGTTTCTCAGCCTGTCATAGGCTGAGCCAACACGAAGATGCTGGCATATATATCCATTTTGTAGATCTGGATGAGAGAAATGAGTGGCTAGCAGGTGCCAAACACTTAAAGGATCACCCTGACTGCTCCAAAGTATCCGTGTCACCAGACTTGCCGCCAGTTACCAGAAGCCTTAAAAAGGATGTCTTGGCCCACAGGCGCACACTGCCTCCAAGCATAAAAAGACAATCACGTGTGAAGCATCTGAAATCCTGGCCGTATGTTCAGCTGGAGATACAAGGGAAAGATCCTTATTACCCAAAGGCTAGTAAAGAGGAAGTCTTGGATGAATGGCTGGGACTCAATTTGAACACTCTCTTCGAGTTTAAGTGAAGCGTTTGATGAATCATTTATAAACGTAAATCTGTCTGATTTCTGGTTTAACACTGACTGATAAAATATGTGACTCATCACCGGACTTTACAGGTTTTTCTAGGCCTGAAATTAACTCACAAACTCTGTGTGTTTTATGCTAACTAGTAACATATAAACGTCATCGTTAATGTAGGTAGGGTACCGTAGTTCTGGAATCATATGTCTAGATAGCACACTTGGATCACTGTCACATCATCTTATTTTTTGCTGTTATAGGTATATATTATCTTCATATTGCATACATACAATATATTATACTAAGATATCATATGTGTACATAACACACTTGTATCACTGTCATATTATCTAATGTTCTGTTATTATATCAATATATTATCTGCATATTGCACAGATACAATATATAACAGCAAGGAAGGCAAGACAACTTTTATTGTGATAGTATATGACTAAATGCCACAGGTATTACTTTCATGCTAATCCTATGTAATTACATTGATGAAAAATCACCTGTATGGTGCATGAAAAAAGCATGCATGCTTATCAACATATCACAATGTCAAAATTGTCAAGAACTTTTTTTTTTTTTTTTTTTAATTTTCTGTAAGACAACTTTATAATGCCATACTTGAATTTTGCATCATTTCTAGTACATGGATAATTCTTAGTTTGATTTATATTGCAGCTGTACTGGATATTTCAAAGTGCATTTTCCATTCAGAGACTTATACCCGGAATATGCATGAATGAAATGTATGATGTAGCATATAAGCACATTTTGCATGTACCATCTGGGGGACACCATACTCTTTCTTTGTTCCCCATCTGGATTGTACTTTCTCAATATTGATAACATTTTTTTTTTTTATTTCCTCTCTTTGTTGAAATTTTCTCGTTATGTTCACATTTTCATGGTACTCAACAAACTTTTTCAGTTATAGTCAGATATTATGTTTACACTTTCAGACAAGTTATATCAGTGCTTGGCACAGTCAAAGCAATGCCTGCAATACTAAGGTTAAATGAATTCTAGAGCACTACAAGAGGACATCTTAAGAAATTTTGGTGGTGTATCTGTCAATTGTCTTAATGACTTACTTAATAACCCAGAGGACCTTGATAACTCTATTACCATTACAGCTGACTCTCCATACATTGAACCCAAAGATCTTATCGATTATCTTAAGCCACTAAAGCATACTTTTTCTTTATTAGACATAAATATCCAAAGCCTCAATGCCAAATTTGATACTTTTTCGATGTTAATTGAGGACCTAAAGAAACAAGATTTCGAATTCAGTGCTATCTGCATTCAAGAAACATGGATTGATCATCAAAATTTAAATAACCTCTCATTATTTGAATTAGATAATTATACTGCAATACCTCTTGCAGCTACTTGTAGTTCTCATAGTGGATTACTTATTTATCTCCACAATGACTTTGAATTTACATTAAGAGATTTTGGTACTCCCAATAAAAATTGGGAAGGTTTGTTCATTGACATATTTGGCAATGGACTAGAACAGAAGCTTACACTGTGCAATATTTATCGACCTCCCAGAGATGCTAACAATGATATTGATCTGTTTTTGAATGAGTTTATACACATAGTTGAAAAGTTGTCAAACGAATCATCAGATAAAATTATTACCGGAGATTTCAATATTGATTTGCTTAAATTGAACACCAGACAAAAGTATGCTGAATATCTAGATTTGATGATCTGTAATGGCTTTAACCCTAGAGTAACTTTGCCAACAAGGCTTACTGAGAGGTCAGCCACATTGATTGATCACACATTTTGCAATTTATCACATTGTAGAAAATCAAGTACATCTGGTATCATTTTATCAGATATGTCTGATCATTTACCTTCTTTCACTTGTCTCAACACACACGTAGAACTGAATGGCCCACCAAAATATGTGCAGGTGGAAACAATTGATAAAAACTCTATACAGTCTTTTTGCACACATCTAAATGGGAAAAACATTTTGCATAACTTAGACCGGGAACTTAACTCGGATCCAAATAAGAATTACGAAATTTTAGAAAACACTATTCTATGTGCCAAAGCGAAATATTTACCAAAAAGAACCGTGAAATTTCACAAGTACAAACACAAATTTACTCCCTGGATCACTGCTGGCATCTTAAGGTCAATCAAATATCGTGACACTCTGTATAGACAACTAAGAAGTACTCCGTTAGAAACCCCTGAATTTCATATCATAAAGCAGAACCTTAAAACATACAATACAATACTACGTAGAAATATTCGTGAATTAAAGCAACAATATTACCAGTCAGAATTTCAAAAATTCAAAAGTAACACTAAAAAAACTTGGGACACCATTAGAACTGTTTTGAATATGAGTAAAAATAAAAAAGCATTCCCTTCTTTTTTCTTAATTGACAACACAAAAATAACAAATAAAGAAACAATAGCAGATCATTTCAATACATTTTTCACAAATGTCGGACCAAAACTGTCATCCAAAATTGACACATCAAATAAACCATTGTATTCTTACTATCTGAATGATAATATTGACCATGTTTTTCATTTTAAGCAGATCAACTCAGATCACATAGTCAAAATTATAAATGATTTTAAGCCAAAATCAAGCACTGGGCATGATGGCTTATCTATGAAACTGATTAAAAAATTGATCCCTTGTCTTGCTGAACCTCTCACTCTCATTATAAACCAATCTCTAACTACGGGAATTTTTCCAAATAAGCTAAAAATTGCAAAAGTAGTACCTTTATACAAGAAGGACAACACAAATATTTTAGAGAATTATAGACCAATTTCTCTACTCCCAGTCATGTCAAAAATCTTTGAAAAAGTAGCTTATTGTCAGTTATATGATTATTTCACAACAAATTCACTATTTTATAACAGCCAACATGGATTTAAAAAGATGCATTCGACTGAAACAGCTGCTCTGGAGTTTTTGGACCGAACCATTCAAATTCTTGACCATGGTAATCTGCCATTAAGTATATTTTTGGACTTATCTAAAGCTTTTGATACTTTGGATCATCACATTCTTTGTAAAAAATTGGAACATTATGGTATCATCGGCACTGCTTTACATTGGTTTAGCAATTACCTTGAGAATAGATCACAGTTTGTTTTATATGACAATATCTGTTCCAAACCACTTCCTATCAAAACCGGGGTTCCACAAGGATCCATACTTGGACCTCTTCTTTTTATTATTTACACAAATGACATGCACAAAGCATCTTCCAAGTTCACATCTATTCAGTATGCTGATGATACAACTTTAATTAGCCCTCTATGTTGCCTTTCTTTTCATGTCAATACTGAATCGTATGAACAAGACACATCAAAAAACATAAATTTTGAATTGAATAAGGTAGTCGACTGGCTTGCAGCAAATAAACTGTCATTAAACATAGGCAAAACCAAATACATGTTATTTCATTTCTACCAAAGGAGAATAAATTTCATTTTAAATCTAAAAATTAATAATATGCTAATTTCAAAAGTGGAAGAATTCAACTTTTTAGGCTTAACAGTTCAGGAAAATTTAAATTGGAATGCTCATGTAAATAAAGTAGCAAATAAATTATCTAAAGTTATTGGTATGTTTAAGAGACTACATAAGTACATCCCGGCTAGTGCTCTGTTACTAATTTACAACTCTCTCTTCTATTCATATATCAATTATTCTATCCTTGCTTGGGGTTTTTCATGCGAACGGATCTTCCTTTTACAGAAAAAAGCTGTACGCCTTATGTGTTCAGAAAGATTTAATGCCCACACAGACCCACTTTTTAAAAAATTAAACATCTTAAAAGTGACTGAGGTTTTTCAGTTGAGATCAATTAAGTTTTATTATAGCTATGTTAAAAGCGAATTACCACAATACTTTAGTAATTTATATAGAACTCCTGTGCAGATTCATTCTCACTTTACCAGAAATAGAGAAAATATTCCTCCTCCTAGGCCCACCAATATTACCTCTGAAAAATGTATAAGATACTATGTCCCATCCCTTATCAAAACCCTTCCATCTTGTATTACTGAGAAGTTTGAGACACATTCTTACTCTGGTTTATCCAGCTATGCAAAAAAATATTTTATTAACAGGTATCAAGATATATGCACTGTGCCAAACTGTTATGTATGTAATAATTGATTCTAGTCCTGTCTAATAATAATTTTTGTATGTACATGTTTTAGTCATGCTTAGTATCTTTATGGATTTCATGGTATTTTTATGATAATCAGTTTGTTTATTAAGTTACCTCCTTTTTTGGTGGCCCCAGTGATAGCGGACTCAGGTCCTTAATTGGGGTCATCCAGACACTCATCAATTTTTGTATTCCAACGCGTCTAACTGTCATGTACGTTTGAGTTGCAATATTACATACTGTTTGTATCCATAACAATTATATTTTGTCAAATAAACGTTCTCTGACTCTGACTCTGACTCTGACTCATAAATAATTGATGAAGCTACATTCAATATTTTTTAGATATTGTGTTAACAGGGTTTTTCCTTCATTGTAGTACTGTGACCTGAACATGGGAGCTACTTTTTGATAGGCACCTGAAGCACCTCAATGGCCCTCTATGATAAAAATTTGGTCTCTGTAAAGTGAGTATTTCTGGAGATATGGAAGGCAAGGCCATTTTGCTTCAATGCAGCACTGTGACCTAAATGTGACCCAGTGACCTAGTTTTTACTAGGTGTCTGAGGCATCCTTAAGACCAACTGTCATAAATGAATGGTGCAGCTACAATGAGTAATTTAATATTTGAAGATATCATAGTATGACCATTTTTTTTCAATGCAGCACTGTGACCTAAATATATGACCCAGTGACCTACTTTTCAATAGGCATTTGAGGCATCCTTAGGTGCAACTGTCATAAATAATTGATGAAGCTACATCCAATTTATTTTAGATATTGTGTTAACACCAGGTTTTTTTTTTTTTTTTGCAATGTAGTACTGTGAACTAAAAATGAGACCTAGTTACCTAATTTTCAATAAGCACCTCAATAACCCCGTGATATACATTTGGTTTCTGTAAAGTGAGTTAGAATTGCAAAACACGAGCCCTGGGGGCAACCACAAACTCAGTTTTTCTGAACAGCATTTGCATGGCTGGACAAGCCTTCTTGGATAGCGGGTTAGTTAAATGCCAGACCTATTAGCCCCAAGGACTGGTACTGAAAAACAGAAGTGCAGAGCCCTGTTGCAGAATTGTATTTTCATAAACTAAACTAACCTTTTATTCAAGTACTGTGAAAACTGTTTATTATATGACACTATCTGTTCCCTCCAACCTGTGTCAGATAAACTGAATATGTCAGGTAAATCTGTGAAATAACAAGAAAAAAGGACTTGTAGGTCCCTCAAATCTCGTGTTAGTATAAACATATTTATTTTCTCTGGATTGCCTAATAGTACACAAAGACTAATCTGGAGGCTCTCCAGTAGAGTGTGTTAAGTGAATATATATGCGAGTGTCACTAGATTGAGGTTTCATTTAAGTAGATGTGTCACTAGAACGAGGTTTCACTGCACCAGAATGCTTATAGATGTGTCACTAGAATGAGGTTCCATTGTACCAAAGTGCATAAATAGATGTGTCACTAGAGTGAGGTTTCACTGTACCAGTATAAATAGATGTCACTAGAATGAGGTTTCATTGTACTAGAATGCTAATAGGTGTGTCACTAAATTAAGGTTTCACTGTAGCAGAATGCTTTTTGCATGCAGAAAACTAAGAATGGTTCAGGTCAAAGCTGTCCATGGCAGACACTGGATGTGAACAAATGTGACAAACTTCAGATGGATGTGGAAAAATGGAAACATGCTTTTTGCGAGTAACATACAGTCAACTCTCTCTTGTTCGGTAAGATGTCCCAGTTAACAGCCTCGATTGTTGGGCTTTTCAAAGAAATACTGCCTATTGATGGCAATTTGTCCCATGCAAATCCATTTACTCTTTTTTTTTTTTTTTTTTTGATTCTTTGTTAATATGGAAGGTCTCCTCCATCCGGCAAAAAAAAAAAAAAAAAAATCTTATTTCTTGTCTGAAGATGTTGACAGGTATGATGTTATGTCAATAGCAACAGCTTTCATTGTGTATGGCATGACACAGATCTGGTGACTGCAGGGGAATTGCAGTTCACGAGGAGTTTGTTCACGGAAGTTCAAATTGGCCTGTTGTGCATGCTCAGTTATCGTGTTTTCAAGTCTTAATCGGAAGCACAAACCAACAGACACGACAAGTGCAAATAGGATTTCTCATAGCTTTTCCAAGTAACATGCTGGGGAACGGATTACGCCAATAGTCACAACATATTCATGTAATAATCACGATATTAACCCTTTCACCCTTGAAGTAGGTTTAACAGTAGGTCAGCAGCTTTCATTGGCGTGGGTTGGGTGCTTGGTGCCCAACCCATGCCGAGGAAAGCTGTTGACTAGCAGCCATATTCACAAAGAATTTTAATCTGATAAGAAATTTAGGATCAAAATTAACATCAACTTGTTTTTATCCCACATTCCTCAATCTTTGGTTGCATGAACAATAATATTTTAGTGTGAACCAATATATCTGTTATGGCTATTGTACAAAGCATATGAACAACATTTGAGGATAATGCCTCTTAGTTTGATCCAGATTTTGATCCAGCTAAAACCATAAAGTACTGGATTAAACTGAGATTAATTTAATAAAATGAAAATATTGAAAACAGAGTTGGTACTGTAGTCCAGAACACAGTGTGTTTATTCCTGGAAATTTTGATTCATATATTAGGCCAAGGGGTCAAAGGTGTACCAGTTTACTTTTAGGATCGAACTCAGGATCAGACCAAATTCTTTGTGAATACGGCCACTGGGGCATATATATGTTATCTTTACAAGTCTCATTCTCATTCATAGTTGTTTTTGTTACTGTTGAAATTAGTCCAAAAACATCGAAGCACATCACATTTGACAACCAGCCAGTTTAGTCGGTCTGAGGGGAGGGGGTAATCTGTAGTGCATATTCTACAATGCATGTGTGCAAGTCCTTGCAAACTTAAAAGTAATTCAATAAAAAGTGTAATGGACATGACTTTAAAAAATTTTGATAAAAGAGTGACATATTTGTTTTGGAAGGGTGTTTAAATAACCAAGCCTACATCAGTCCCTTCCGGGCCTTCAACAAATATTAGAAAAAAGTGAGTCATATAACACCAGGAACAAAGTGTGATAGAAATGTAGTCGCAATGTTTATGTTTTGGGATGATTTTTTTTCTTTTTTGCGACAAACAAAATACTTCAAGAGACTAAATGTACTTTTTGATAGGCACCTGAAGCACCTGAATGGCTCTCTGTGATAAAAATTTAGTCTCTGTAAAGTGAGTCACTTGATGTGAACCACTGGTTTTTACCCCTCAGCCCATAAGGATGAAGGGGTATTGTCGTCACCTACGCATCCGTCCATCCATCTGTCCGCTTGTCCATGCCTTGTTAACACCATATCTGCAAAAATACTCACTTTACAGAAACCAAATGTTTATCACAAGGGGTTATTGAGGTGCTTAAATAAGTCACTAGGTCTCATTTTTAGGTCACAGTACTACATTGCAAAAAAAAAAAAGTTGTTAACACAATATCTAAAAAAAATGGATGTAGCTTCATCAATTACTTATGACAGTTGGACCTAAGGATGCCTCAAATGCCTATTGAAAACTAGTTGATTGAAATTTGACTTGTCCTGAGCTGGCAGACATGCAAATCTGTGAGCCCTGTGGCATAATCAGGTCAATCCAAAGAAGACCTACTTTTGTCAAAATAAGCAGTGACAGTATAAAAAACAAGATCCAACAACATAGGTTCCTCAGATGACAAGTACCCTAGATTATGTGATACGTCACTGACCACTAGTGGTCACTGTACTGTAGTCCTTCAAGACAACATCCCTACAGCATGTCCAAAAGTGGCCTTTTTATGCAGGTTGTCTCCCAATGGAGATCAAATAACACAGAAACGATGGCACCAAGGAACTTATGTGTGGTCTTAAAATACAGGTGACTTCTAAATGAGGGGACAAGTGTATTCACAACCAGCTACCATATACTAGCCTCCCAAACGTTCCCATCAAACCTTATGAATAAAGATCCACAACAAATCAACAATACCAGGATGTTTTCAATTTTTTCACTTTTTGGCCTGTGTATTATGTAACCGGTACGTGGCGCCACCAATAACAAAAGGAACCTAGATTTTCAGTCATACAGCACATCCAAACATTTCAGAATGATGACCGGCCTGATGGACACGAGTGATCACATAAGCTCTGTGACCAATGGTCAGCAGAGCTAAAAAGTGTTTGGACTTGAGACTAACATCAATTCGAACCTTTTTTTTTTCCTATTTGTAAACTGTAACTTGAAATCCTCTTTGAATATGATGTAGATTTTTTAATATTTTTATGTCATCTTTTGTCATGATCTTGGCTGAGTATGTGCTGAGCTCTCGGACACTTAGTGTGCGTGCCATGTCTCCGTCATGAAAGCTCCTGATCTACTGTTCCCCTTTGTAAATACCCAGTGCATACAAAGTTTGTCAGTTTGTACACTCACAGTCACACTTGCTGCTAACAGACAAATAATAACAACTTTTTTCTTAAGACCTGTCATGGTCCTGCTTTCCTTATAAATCCAAATACGATATGTGTGTATTTCCCTTCCTTTACTTGTCCTGCCACCGGCTGCCCCCACAGTAACCATGGAAACTCATCAGCATCATGGCAAACTATAAATTGCTTTATTTCTACGTGTATAAATTTTCGTGGTTTTTTGTACCTTTTGACATTTCAGTGTAGTTTTAATTCCACTGTTTTGGACATAATTCCTACTCAAGCAATGTTAAAATACTATTCCACTGTGTTTTTATTTTCAAGGTTTTGTGCCATCAGCCAAATAAGCTGAAATATAAGTGCTGGAAAATTAAAGCAATTTACAGTAATGCTTGAAGTCACCAGCAGTCCACAGTTTCCATGGTTACTAAACAGTATCACAGTGTCAAGGTCACAATTTATTGTAAAAAGTTTATTGCTAACAACCCTAAATGCCCTAACTATTACTGCATATAACTGAGCATCAACACTTGGCTTCTTTCACAATCCATGTCAGACAAGATTATGGCAGACGGAGCAACTCTAAGACCCAGCTGCAGGGTCTCTTCCGGTACCAAGTGAACTCAGAAGTATAAAGTGTTCCAGAGTTTTCCTAAAGACATGGCCAGTTGAGTTATATTTGTCAATACATATTAACCCTTTCCTCCTTGAATTCAGACTGAGTTAACAGATTTCCTTAGCATGGGTTGGGCACTAAGTGTTTACCCTCCATGTGCTAATTTCTTG
The DNA here is from genome assembly GCA_964020975.1 of Hermodice carunculata. Classification (NCBI taxonomy): domain Eukaryota; kingdom Metazoa; phylum Annelida; class Polychaeta; order Eunicida; family Amphinomidae; genus Hermodice; species Hermodice carunculata. The sequence continues at coordinate 30,560,462 of OZ026618.1, forward strand.
ACGCAGTCAACTGCCTTTCCCCACTGCACTTTGGATGCAATAAAGTACACAAAGGAAAGCTGTTGACCTGACTGACTTACTTTCTCTGGAACCACCAAACGGAGACCTTCCACACTGGTACTTGAATGAAAGGTATCAATAGCAAATTTGAGGTGAAATCATATACGTGTGACCACTGTCGTGACAACTGCTCAATGGCTTAAACAGTGGCATTGTCTACCTATTGTTAACACTCCTGATCACATGTATATAGCATAGGTGGCACTCAACTTCTCCTGAACTCCACACACGGATACACTCTTGCTACTGGGATGACGGTGGGAGTATCACAGGGAGTGACCAATGATATGTAAATAACTTTGGCCAAGATTTGTAAATTTCGCTGCAAAACTAAAATTTTAAGAGGAACCTCATGATAAACAGAGAGTATTCAAACGATACCCTACATTACTTTCCTATTTTGACAAAGTATAATTGCTGACACTTTTTTTGTCCATCTCTCGACAGCTACGGAAATACAAGGTCTGGATGAAAAAATCTAAGCCTAGGTGGGATATCTCAATCAGATTGAAACAAACTTTTGCACCAACAAGTGCAAAAATCACCTAATGAATCATAGTCATAATAACTGCAACTGCAGTGTGATTAGTGTCTTTGTACCAGACCATCTTGTGAACTTGCCCATTGAAATCACCAGAAATGGGACAAAACTGGCTATAGGGCAGTCATCAAGTACCTGCAACTGAAAGGGCTGACTCCAACACAAGATACATGCCCACATGGTCTCCTCTTTTGGGGATGATGCCCCTTCCTTTTCCACTCTTAAGGAAGTGGGCTACAGAATTCAAGCCTGGCAGAGAGAGAGCCTTGACAATTACACGCGTCCAGGAAGGCCTTCAACAGCAACCACTCCTGAAAACGTTACCCGGGTGCATGACATGGTGAAGGATGATCGACGATTGACCAATGGACATATTGCCAGTGTTGTGGGCATCTCTCAAGAGGGGGTTGAGTACATTACCACAAGGGAGTTGGGAATGACAAAAGCTTCTGAAAGATGGGTGCCAATGCTCTTGACAGTGGATCAGAAATGTGTCAGATTCGTGGCATCCCAGGACAAGTTATGCTGTTTTGAAGCAGATCCCAATCATTTTTTGGCCTGATTTGTAACCATGGATGAGACCTGGATTCACCACTTTGAACCAGAAAATAAAACTCAGTATAAATAATGGAAGCATCCAGGATCACAACCCCCCAAAAAAGACAAGTCGGTTCCTTCTGCTGGAAAGGTGATGGCTTCAGTGTTTTGGGATTCCAAGGGTATTATGCTGATTGATTTTCTTGCAAAAGGCCAAACTATCCACGGAACATATTATGCTGACCTTCTGAGACAGTTGCATGAAGCTATCAAAGCTAAGAGATGGGGAATGCTCACTAAAGGAGTCCTGTTCCACCAAGACAATGCTCCCATTGATAAATCTGTGGTTGCCACGTCAGTGATCCACGATTGTGGCTTCAAACTCATTGACCATCCATCCCCCTTATTCACCCAATTTCGCCCCGTCAAACTTCCACCTACTTCCAAAAATGAAAAAGGAACAAGCCGGTCGCCATTTTCCTGGTAATGATGACATCATTTCCACTGTGAATGACTTTTTAGCGTGGCTGAAGAAAATTTCTTCTTGACCAGCATCCAGGCCTTGCACCATTGCTAGCAAAAGTGTGTCAACCTGGAAGGGAACTATGTAGAGAAACACATGTAAATGAAAACCAAAGAGGTTGTATGGGTACTTTCACAGCCACTGTAGGCTTAGAACTTTTCAGCCAGCCCTTGTACATTAAAGGCTGTTATAATGAGACCACACGTTCACTGCAAAATGTGTCAAATATCTGAGTATGTCAGGTAAATGTGTCAAATATCTGATTGTGTCAGATAAATGAGTCAAACAACAAAGGAATTTGACTTCAAGTCCTTCAAAACTTGTGTCATTATGTGAATATGCTGGATATCTCTGAGTGTTGTTGTAATGAAGTTTCAGTGTGGGCCTAACTAAATATGCTGATCAATCAACGCCACTCACTGTACCCAGAGGCCAAGTTTGGCTCATTATGAATAATTAATTTCCCACCTTAATAAATCCTTCAACAGGTTGTTGTTAACAGAGACCTTGATCAGGCACTGCCTTCCATATGAATATTCCAGGCTTTATGGGATTCAAAAAAAAAAAAAAAAAATTTGAGACTGTTCCAAGAAGAAAATCACATACCTAGAGTATCATGGAGGACATGGGCTGATGCCACAGTTTGATTCAGATCTCATGTCTCCCTATCCCTTGGCATGACATTATGATAGGTCAATATTTGCCATGGTGACGACTTCTGTTCATGCACTGTTGTCTCCAGCTGCTCAAAAGGGCAGGGCATTTTTGTTGTTGTTCTTATGTATAGGACTATACAGTAGTCCCTGTCATGAGAGACCCCTGTTATGAGAGACCACTTTTCAGATTCCCAAGTCCTATACTTCCCATGTTAATTTACCTGTCATGAAAGACCACCTGTCTCATAAGACCACTTTTTTGTTGCTGTAGGGGTGGTCTCTGGTGACAGGGACCACTGTACATTTTTTCTCATGGCCACTATGCAGATTGGTAAGTTATCTTATCAACTGGTCTAAATTATATTGAATATGTATGACAAAAAGAAGGTAATTGCCCAAAATATGGAAAAAAATATATACGAGAAAAAGGGCACAGCAAATCTCCCAAGGTCTATTTTAAGCTAAAGACAACACTGCAATATCCCAAAGTTTAAAAGGGCAAAACCATATATCAGAGCCTGGTATGTGATACCAGGCCTGGACCAACTCCTCTTGTATATAGTGGTTCCTGTCTTGACAGACCACCTGTCTTGAAGGACCACCAATGGTGAGAAAATCCCATCATGAGCGTTCTTGCTTAAGGAAAAGTGCCCCTATCATTTACATGTTATTTTACAGAATTTTCACTTGTCCTGTATCAAATTTTACTTGTCCCTGATAATAGCACATAGGAATTTTTTCACCCTGCCACCTTTTCAAAATACTTTGCCGCATACATTTCACTAAATTTTACCTCCTATGAAAGAACACCTGTCTTGGAAGACAAAAGTTTTGTCATGCCTGGGGCCGGTCTTTTAAGAGAGGTTTTACAATGGCTGCAAAGGCTCAAATTTGCTGACAATAATAATTTCAGATGTACCAATAGATAGATATCAAACTTATAAACTCTTTATGCGCGTTTTTCCATTGCATCACAAATCTAGAAGTGTGTAACATGGAAGCACTTCATTCTACCATGTCTTAGTGGAAAAACACACACAACGCAAAATTTATGATCACTGTCTTTACATCTAATCGTTCAACTGATCATTATTTGTCTACCTTCTCCAGTTTTCCTATCTGAAATCTCTCAATTCTCACCCATGTACCTGACCTCCAGACACTGCACAACCTTAATGTCCCCTAAATTAAACATTTCCTGGTGACCATGTCCTGGGACACCTCAGGCAATGCTTCTCACCTTGGCACTCATATGGACATATATGGGCAATGGCAGAGGTCGCAATGGAGAATGTGTGTTGCAGATGGCGCCACTGGTAACTTTGGCTTGGTATCTACCTTCTTACAAATAGAACCACCTGGTGGGTAAATAAATCAAAAAAAAAAAAAAAAAAGAGAGAATAAAAACAGGCGAGATCAGTGGCGAGGGATGCCTATAGCAGCGGAGGTAAATAAATCGAGCCTCACTGACTGGCTACTGGTGGTCCACCAGCAGTGGTGTCACATACTATTTTAGTTCAACAGGAAGTAGTGTCACATGCAATTTACCTACCCAAGCATCCTCCATTAGCTGTTTCATGTGTGTTTGGCTGAATACACAATTAATACACAAATTCTTGCAGACTAGAGATGTGTATTCCCATAAGCTTATATGTTAAAACAATAGTCAACACTTGAAACAATTTTGCAGCAAAAGTTATGAAATTTACAGGTGTATTTTAACTGTATACACCATTTACCACAAGAAATTTGGTTGAGTGGTTTTAAAGTTACACATGCAAATTACAATGTAAACAGTTTTCACACAATAACTCTAAAATATTTCATCAGGAAATGTTCACACCTGGTCCTCCTGCCTACAGAGCCCTCTACTGAGAGCCCACATGAACCAGCTGATTTTGACCTTACCTGAGAAACAGAGTAACAATTCACACAGGTATCTGTGATATCAAGTGCTGTCACTCACAATATCCCTTTGATAGGGCATTGACATTGCACTGCTGGCCCTATGAATGATTAAGCTGAAATTATCTGCTCAAATTGCCAAAAAGTGCCTGGGATGTAAATTGTTGTTTGCTGTTATGCTTTTGCTTAAATTTCTTGTTGCTCGAAACCAATTTTGTTGATTGATACTTGCATAAAAGACCAAGCATAATAGCAAGCCCAGGGTCAACCCTTTCCTTGGCAGTGTACCCAATCAAGTGATGGATAACTATTGATTTAGTTGTATTCTGATTAGAAAGGGTAAATAACCACATAACTGGGAATTAGAGTGTAATCATAGATTGTCAGATCAATGCCCCCCCCCCCCCCGTCCTGTGACCTTGGGATTTGGGTCAAGGTGATGCATCCTTGAACTTGTCTCAGACCTTATGTTGCATTAAAACCATGAGCAATAAGAGTGGTCTTTGTTAAAAACTTTTCAACCTACGGTATAAAAACCAAATTCACTAAAATGGTTCTGTGGCCTTGGGTATTGGGTCAAGGTCACCCATCTTTGAACTCGTTTGAGATCTTATACAACTACAAGCATGTGCAATAAGAAAGCCCTGTGCAAAAAGCTTTTCAAGTTACCGTGTAGAAACCAAGGAGGAGGCATAATTACTGTTGCCAGATACATCTTACAGCCCAGGGAGACTCATCATTATTGGCAACAGAACTGCACACACACAGACAAAGTAATCACAATATGCCTCCTCCTCCTCCTTTGGAGGGGGGGGGAAGGCATTATTATTGCTGTTACAAAATACGCCTTACAACCCAGGCAGACTCTTGGGCCAATGATTTTTTGTTTTTTTCCGAAACCGAAGCGGAACTATGCATTTTTTTCATCCCCGAAACGCAATTTGATATTTTTTCTTACATGAATTATATATAAATATTTAGCAGTGAAACAGAATTTGAAAAATTTTTGCTGATGAAATGCAATTCCTCTTTTTTTTTTGAAACGGAAAATCATTGGCCCCAAAACTCATCAATGTTAGCAACACAACTTGATGCAAGAGGCAAGGCATACTCTATGAAGTTCACTGCGTGATTTATCTCCCAAACTCTATGAAGTTCACTGCGTGATTTATCTCCTTTCCAGATACATTCATAGCCTGATTGCTTGTGACAATCTGGATGCGGATGGTTTAGCAAGCAAAATAATTGTCACTTTGTTAAATAATTTTCAATGCTGGTGACAGTAATACATGACTTGATAACGAAAGTATCCCTCTCACATTACCTGATGAAATATTTTTCTGTAGCTTACACTTAATGTCTCCATGAAAAAAAATTTTTTTTTTTTTTTGCAACAAAGCTTTCGATCACATTCTGTCATATACTTATACCATGATTTTATTACATTCCAGCTGACGCACCTCGAGAAAACTTAGCTAGCTGTTTGTGCAGTTATGCAATAACGCTATAATCAACAGTTTCAAATGTGTTTTTTTTTACTAGTTTTGCCAACACATCTTTTACAACATATTAAGTTAAGCCATATATGCACACATGCCCAGGATGCAAATGAAACTTCTGACAACATTGAGTCATGGGACGTTTTGTGTGGATGTTTATGTATAACAAAAAACATATCTTTTGCCAGAAAGCCAATGTAATTCCATTACCGGACAGTTGTGTCATAACACGAATTTGAACCCCTTTACACAGGTGTCAACACCCAAAGCCGTGTGACTGGGAGGTTCTTGTTCAAAAGTGCATGGAATCAAAGAAAACAGTCAATTTGGCCTCAAAATCCTGCTCATTTTAAACCCTTTTTGAGTCTCCAAAACGGGACACTCCCTGTAAAAATGGGAGGAGAGTTGATAGCTATGCCTTCAGACTCCGAGGTGCAGACTAATTTTAGCAAGATTGTATCCTAACCAGACAGGATGATATGCCTTTCAGCAAAATTATCTGTATCAATACAAAGGCAAGTTTCCTGTCAGCACAGATCTATTAGCAGTTTCAGCAAATCTGGGAAAGTCTACAGCCTCCAAATTTAGCCTTGTCCCAAATTGACATCTTACTTGTCCCAGGCAACTGGGCAATCCTTGGTATCACAACATTCTTGCCCCAGTTGACGGGACATTTACCCTGCCTTTTTCTTTTTCTCTCTGCATTTTTCACATTTCTCTCTCCAAAAAACTGTACTAGAGTACAGTCCAGTTAAGGCCATACCTGCTGGCAGCAAAAAGTGTTTTCATTGCTCTGGTGGTTAACTCATTCCACCCCATAACAAGACAGAGTTAACAGCTTTCCTGGGTGCACTCTGGGCACTAAGTGCCCAGAGTGCACCCAGGAAAGCTGTTGACTTACTCCATACAAGCCACTTTGGCAGGAAAAGACGGGATCAGTATGGAATGAGTTAAATGTTGGCAAATTTATCAGAGAAATATACTGTGTCATAAAAGGGTGGTCTTCAATACAGTGGTTCCCCCTCTTATAAGGCCACCCCAAGTGCACCAGAAATGCGGCCTCACAAAAGGGGTGGCCCTTTTTTAGGGCAAACAAAATGAAAAATACCACACTCCCTGAACGATGAGGTGGCCTCCGTAGAAGGGGTAGCCTCTTGTTGGGGGGGGGGGGGGGGGGGGGGGGCTTACAAGAGGGGGACTACTGTACACACAAGTGGTTGTCTCCAGAGCCCAAACACCACCATATACTCACGTGAAATTCGGTTATTGCTACACAGCTTCCCTTTAACCTAATAGAATACATTCTTCTTTCAATCACTTCTGCAGATGTTGAATGTTGAAACTATATGCATTCACTGAGCTGTGTTTTCAGGAAACTTTTCTCCTGTGCTTATATTACCATATACACTGGCACAAGAACGAATCTGTCCACTTACCCTTACCCCATCCCACCCTGTGCCAGTTACTGGACCCCCCTTTGAAGAACTTTTGTTACCAAATCTGCCCTATCCTATGTGCAGCTGGGCTTCATACTTCAAACAGATATACCATATTACATCTGCAAGTACCCTCACCCTCATAATTGCCCTCCCCCCTTTCCCATTTTTTCCGGCATAAAAGTTCTGAAATACTGAAAAATTATACACATTATATAATTTATCTGTTATCACAGCTAGAATATTGCAAATTTAGGTCCACAATTGGAGTTCCACTACAATTAAATTCCCCACGCACCCTGTATACTTAAAGGGGGTAATGCAGCACTATGCATCAATCCTTCTCCCTCCAGGGACTAAGACTCCAGGCTCAGTTCATTTACACAAACCCCACAATGCATGTCACAAAACACACAAAGCAACAAAGCAGAAAGTGCCCATCAAATGTACTGTGCCCTTCTTGTATGTCTGTGGTAGGTGAATGAAAACATGCTTGGCCTATTCAACCATATACACCATTAAATTTCCTGTGTTATCTATAATAGTTTTGACAATAGCAGAGTGACAGCGACAATTAAAATTTCCATTCCACAATGTATAAACAGACAGTTGCCCAGGCAGGAAGGCCTGCAGTTTGCTCCTCCACGAAACTTGTTTTAATTGATAAAAGTTTGTTTTTATGTGAGCACTCCTGAGAAATGCTTTTTTATTATTCTTCAAGTACAGAATGCAAGTGAAACCACTGTGTGGCCAGTCTTGGTCACTATACGAACTCTGTCCATCATGCATTACCTGAGGGTCTGGTATTGGCCATGTGATTGCAACTCAGGACATCTGGTGACTGATGGCCTGGGCAGTTTTATACTTATTGAGGCCCAAATGGTAGCCAGCAACATGAGAAGACATAATTTACATTTTTAAATTTGATTAACAGTGGGGTTTTTTTGTTGTTGTTGTTGTTGTTCCTTTGGTGCAAATTGATAAGTACCCCATATCAAATAAGCACAAATTGATAAGCATTTCCTTAATTTTGATTAGCAAATTGCCATGCAGTTTAAAATTGTGTCCTGCATGACCTGACAGTTCAAACAGTGGCCGCTCCACTGACAAACCAACCGCCGTGCAACATGGTGGCTTCAGCATTCACCATCAGCCCAGGACAATGCCACTGACCAGACTGGTCATCATCACCGTTGTTGACCCCAAGCTGTACTTAAGCACACGCGTAACACGGAAAAGCCAAAAGGTTGACACCCAGTGAAGAGAAAAGCATGTTGGGTGTACAGTGGTTCCCATCTTATGAGGCCACCCCAGGTGCACCTGAAATCTGGCCTTATGACAGGAGTGGCCTCTGGTGAGGGGAGAAAAATGAAAATATAATGAAACCTGTTTTGAGAGACCGCTGTAATGAAAGACCACCTGCCTTGTAAGATCATATTTCCAAAGTCCCTTTTCCTATCTCTCCCATGTTATTGCACCTCCATTGACAGACCACCTGCTTTATATGACCACTTTTTGGCCTGCCCTTGGGGTGGTCTCCCAAAACAGGTTTTACTGAACCATACTTGATGCATGAAGATGTGGCCTCTGTAGAGGGGGTGGCCTCTTGTCAGAGGGGCCTTATAATAGGGGACCACTGTACTCACTTTTTGGCCCGAGGCTCGGGGATGGGGCAAAACCCCCCAAGATCACGGTGACCAGTCACTCACCTGTCCGGTCATTGGTCACATGCAGTACTGACTGCATTATAGTGGTATCCAGTGTCCACTTAATATATCCACACACCAGTGTTATGTGAGGTATGTGTGGCTGACTGGACTGTCTGGTCCTCGACTAACTGTACATGTATATATCCTCACACTGCCGGGCCCATGCAGGACTGTATTTATACCTGTCGCTGACGACACACACTATGCCAATACAAGAAGAACCGGGTGCCGGCTCACCCCTGAACTTCCACTGCCCAGAATAGCATGCTTTCCACCCACCAGTTCTCCTGACCCAACTGACTCCTGAACCACGTTCCGTCACTCACTTCCGACTTGCCCTATTGTTAATTTATTCTCACCTGTGCACTAAATCCTCACAAAGGGACCTTCCCTTCACGGTCTGCTGTCAAACTTCGTCTTTTTGTGACTTCGGTGTTCACACCTTGCCTTCAAGAGAATTTGGGAACTTATTCAGGAACCTTCAGGAGATTTTGTCTTCAGACTGCACATGGGCTTTTCCTGCACTGTCAACCAGAAAATTAATATTTTGGCTGCCTGGCCAAGAGGTGTCCCTTCCAGGGCTCTTCTGCCTTCAACATACGGTGAAGGTGACATGGTCACGCTCCAACGACTACACCTGACATGCTGATGGTGAGTTGGTCACCAGACATGGGGCGTGACAAGGCACACACTTAAATTGACCACACTGACCTGCGGCTGGCCAGCTGATCCTCTGTGTACATGTGCCCCCTGTCAGGCCAACTGAAAACCGCCCACTTGAAGCCTGGCAGACTTACCCATCATTCATCCTAGCTCAAGCCACCTTTCACCAAAAATTCTGGACACAAAACTGCTACAGCCTAGTTGCTGCATTCTTCCAACAGCTCATCACGCCATTCTTTCTTACGTTTTTTTTTTTTTAAATGTACAATGGGTAAAACATTTCAAATAACCTCATTCAGGGACAAAATTTGTACCGGTTCACAGGTGAAGCAGACCGGAAGGAATGCAGGCCAGTCTAACCTACATTTGCCTGCTGAGCCACCTTCAAGGCCCAACAACTTCACGATCGATGACCTGAAGACACATTCAAGACCTTAATCTTGTAATAGGGACTTCAATCTTGCAATAGATATTTATTCTGTCTCCCTACTGGTTTAGAATTGCACGAAATTTCCTGACTTGCTACCTGCTCCTGCTTTTTTTTAGCCTTGCTCACTTCAGTGACACTGTCCTTTTCTTGCAGGAACCTCGATTTCGTAATTGTCTCAATCCATCCATCCATGTTTTATATGGGAGCCTTGTTTTGAATAGCAAGCAAACAGGTCTTGATATGTCATTGTTGGGTTATTTATGGACAAAATGTTTTCAAAATCTGAAACCAAACTGCCACAGCTTAAAGTCCTAACATTGAGCCTGAACTACAGAGAATGAATAACTGTTTTACCCTGACACCTTCACCACCTGTGTGGCCATGGATGCCAAACAGAAAGATGCCCCCCTCAGCTATGTGTGTGCTGTTTGGTTGTATGGGACACACGTTCGCTGATGGCACCTTTGTTTGTTTCACATCACCACACAGGCAGTAACTGACAGTTGAGCCATGCCCTTTCCAACCTCTCTTCATTTCCATTACATTTGAGTGAGGCGTAAGCCTCGCATTTTGTTAAGTTTCTGTGCACCCGTGTACTAATACTATTATCTTTTGTGTTGTTAAATCTTTCCTCATTGAACCAGCCATGACCGGCTGCTGATCAAATGCCAGCTGCTTTTAAAATGGTTTTGACTTACAAATTTTAACAGCATTATTGAACAGAAACAATTTAAGTGAGGATTGTAGATGACATCTATCAAAACAGTGTCTCCCCGTATCACCAGCTTTTCCATTCCAAGGAAAGCTATTGGTACAGTCTTAATTCAAGGGGATAGCGCAAAGTAACCATTCCAAGGGTTAAGTCACTGACCAGGTGTAGGCTGCTTTATTTCTCCATATACGGATAGGTAGTACTTTGTCACTTTGACATACTTATTTTAAAACTTTAAGGCCATTTACACAAACTCTGCATAAAATTTAAAGTGGCAAGTCTCATACAATGATCTTGTTGCACTGACAGAAGTACATTTCAGGACAGTCAAGGATGGTCTGCTTATTTACCACTTTTTGCGGTTGCATTTCTGTCATGTTTGTTCAGACTTTACCAGTTTTATTTTGTCACTGAAGTTGTATTTTCATTGATCCAATAACAGAATCGTGGCAGAGAACTAACTACTCCATGCTTCACTTGTCTTCTCAGTTTTCTTGAACGTGCTAAAATTTCATTTTTTTTTTCTGTTATCCAACTTGACCTAGTCCTGATTGCCACCTAGCTACAGGAATACATTCACTTACTCGCCCACTGGAGCCTTCACATCCATTGTTAATAAAGAAAAAAAAACACTTGTATTTTTGAACAAATTAAAAGTAATTCAATTAAGTTCAAGCACAAATATTATACTGTTAAGAAATTCAACTTGGGTAACACATAGCCCTGAAACGTCGATTTCTCAGTATGACATTCTTATGCCACTGATGCCCATCCATTGAGACACAACAGGTCCAGAAGTGGTCACACAAAAGAGGTGGTCTCTCTCCAGTGGTCAAACGTGGAAAAGAGAGCATTTGGTAGCTCTTAACTCATTCCAAACCAGTCCCACATTTTTCCATATATTTACCAAGATTTAAGATGACAATTGCATATTTAAATTTTTCATGAAAGAGCTTTCATTCAAGTACCAACATGCCAAAAGTCTTAAGTCAGTGGTTCTGGCACTGCCTGGCAAGTCATGCTGCAGCTGCCACAAGGGCAGCGGCAGCATGACTTCCCAGGCAGTGCCAGAACCACTGACCAAGGCCTGTGACCATAGTATGGAATGAGTTAAATGCAGTTCTAAAAGGCAGGTGGTCTCTCATTGGAGTGGTCTTTCATTGGAGTGGTCTCTCATTGGAGTGGTCTCTCATTGGAGTGGTCTCTCATTGGAGTGGTCTTTCAAAGGAAGGACTACTGTACACACAGCATTACATATACCTTACAGGTTTTACTTTTAGTCTGTACTTGCACCTGGCTTTCCATTAAAATGGGCAAAATACAGACAGTACTGGGTCAGGTGGGACCATACTCAGGTGACTGTATTTGATCGAGTATTAACCCTTTTCCCCCTTGACCGGCCAATAGTGGCTCGGGGGTGAAATTCCGTCTGCTTCAGTATTAAATTCAATTAATTTCAACTGTAATGAAGAACACTTCGACTGAGAATTGTAGAAGTCACCTACCTAGAAGTCACCTACCAAGATACATACCCCAGGTCAACAGCTTGCCATGCCAAAGACAGCTGTTGACTGGGTCAAAGGGTTAAATCAACTCAGATCATCAGGGTACAAGACGCGTGCCACATTCCACATCAAAGTCACCCCGATGCCAGTTCAACTACACCTACAAACTCCCTCAGTTCTCCCATCTTTCCCAGTGCAATTTTCAACCGTGATATCCCTGTCACCATCCCAGTCGTCTCATTCACTCAATAGGTTACAACAGTTACCCATCCTGTCACTGTCATCATAAGGAGGGGCTCAGATGTTAAGCTACATGGCACGCTGTTGTTTCCGTATTCCAATGGTGATGCCATTTTGTTCCTACTTGCTTTGAATAATACTTGTGCTTTTTTTAGAGAGTGCTACTGGAAAAAAGTTTTCTTGTCATTTATCGCTAAAAATAAAACCATCCATCGTCAGTTCTGGCCGCCATACTTTAATCGTCCCACGCGCATCACAAATTCCTCTGGCTTGGGTAATCAAGTTACAATTCTGAGCAGTATGGTGACTAGGACTGATAATGTGGGCAGTTTTATTAGCTCAGTTGAGCTTTAACACAGCATGAGTCTCCATCCATCGTCATTTGTCACCCATTGTCCAGTAATTTAAAACTAAGTGGGAATGTACCCTGGGTAGGTCTCTACAAAGTTTTTTCAAAGGATCATGCTCCATTTTTTTTTCTTTTTGCTAAATCTTAACAAGAGGCCCATGGGCCTGATGCTCTGCTGACCACCATCACCAAAAAACCATTTTCTGAAAAGTTTTCAATCCACTACCATGAAAATTGATCAAGGTTAGCCATATTGTGCAATATCAAACTGCCACATGAAACACATTTGTGGTACATTTGGCCTCACTCGCCTTATTCTTATATACTGAATTAAGTGCCGTTTTCTTAAGTGCTTAATGACCTCAAAAATAAGTCAAGGTCACACAATCATTGGTTCATCACCATGGTGACCCCAAAATTAGGTCACCAAGTAGAGGTTACATACATAATGTGCTCAAATGCAATTTTGATCTGGACGCTCAATTCCCTTTGCCACTGATGTCAAAGCCACACCCTGCCATAACAAATTCACCTCTTTCAACTTTATAGACCTGTTGACCTCACAAAAATAGGCCAAGGTCACTGATATTACATAACATTCTAGCATTGGACATGATCTATATATCACATAAATTTGGCAAGTCTAATCCATTTCCTTTTGGAGACATGGAATTTTATTTCATAAAACACCTTTTGGCTCATAATTTGTCAAATAGGTGGTACTACTAGTATCAAAAGCAACTTGGACATCCTCCACAGTCCCACTAAATTTTATGATCTATCAAACATTAAGGATGCTAGAGATTTTTTCATATTTTGACCCATAAATTACATAAGACTGTAGGTGGCACCACCAATATCAAACTGAGGTCTGCAATCAAGGTAATTATTATACAAAAGTCCCTCTTTTTCAGAGACCACCTGCCTTTTAAGACCAAATTTGTCAGGTCCCTAGTACTATTGTTTCAATGTTATCTGGTCCCCACTAAGAGACCCCCGTATTATGTGACCACTTTTGGGTCTGTCCTGTGGGTGGTCTCTCAATGGAGAAGAACTACTGTAATAATACACGCCAAGCACCTTCACACATGTATAAAACCACGGGCGGATGCCTTGAAGAAATGACCACCTGACCATGCCACTATGATCTCACACAGAGCATTCATTGTCTGTCAGGTAACAGTGACAACCCCAGCCAGTTGGCCATTTCTCCCTGCTGCCTTATGCAACACACATTATGGGAGGACAACACAAAAACCATGTTATGCTTTCACTCCTGGCAAAATTCTTGTGTGGGATTTTGCAAAGACACTGTTTCGTGCCATCCTTGAATAAATATAAGTTTGCAATTAAACATTACCACTTAAGACATTTGGGAAGTCATGTAGAAAAATTCTTTTTCCTCGCCACAAATCCACAAAATTACTGTTTAAAATCAATCAAAATATTAACTCCTTGGGTGAAAAACAAATTCAACAGGCAATAAATTTATTGAGTGAGCAGGATGATGGGAAATACATTTTCAAGGGTGGCTTCACCAAGGAATTCAAAAGAAGCACAAATTATACAAACAATTTTTTCACGCATCATTTGACCAACAAAATCTTGATCATCAACTAAGAAAATCACCCAATTGATGTAATCAAGTAAACACTGATGATCTCGCTGGGATGCCTCCAGATCTATAATTATGGAAGGCAAAACCAGGAAACTGTGGTGCTTCTAGTCTTAATCAGTTCGTATTCATTAAATTTTTCATTGCCACTCGCTTCTAAGTAGCTTTTCTCGGCATGCATTGGGCACATTGCACCCAATGCCAGGGAGCAACGCTGTCGACTCAGTCAAATTTGGCACTTAAACTTTCAACTTAAAGAGATAAAGTAGACCGGACGACTTCATGTATAGCCTTCTTTTGCAAAAAAAGTATTGTGTGTTGAGTTCACACCCTTTTGTACAGAACTATTATGTTTCAATATTGCCCACATGCAATAACAATGTGCTCACATTTTGAAAAGTGTTGGTGAGTTAAGAGTTAAAATGAACCAATATATTCATGCATCACTCTAAAAACCTAGAAAGAAAGGATAATTGATCTTTAAATTTACGGCCTATTCAGAGCCCTAGATGTTCATACTCATAATTCTGTGGCAGTACCCAGAAAAGTGAAAAAATTCAGCTACAAAGTCTATGGAGAAATGGAAATGTCTATAGATAGACATTGAATTCCCCACTTGTTCATTGTCTACTGGACATGTGCTATTAATTTCACAAAATAAATCAACAATCTACATTCATCATGACATGTAACTCTGCAGATTCTGAGCAAGTGGACAAGTCCCAGCCAGAGCAAGACTGATTCTGTTCACAAAAATTAACAATAGGAGGTATACTATATTTTCTGCAGACCTGTCTGGTCCCCTCAGTTGCTAGGCAACAGAACAATGCCTCCGCCACGATGACAGCGCTTGTACCAGTTATGTTGCATAACCATCTGGGAATAACACTTTTTCGACCAAACAAATGAAACTTTCCGAATATGTTTAAACTTAGCATCTTATGTGTTTTTAAACCTTGCAAATGAGTTTTCTTAAAACTTTTTGCTTTCTGGAGTTATTACTTTAACCACAGTTCTAGGCACTTTTTGCCCTGCTGAATATATGAATCTACCCTCTTTCCTGTCAAGTTCCTAGCTGCACGCTAGGTGGCAGCACAGGTGCCCGGTTAATTTGAATATGTACCTTGTAGTGACCAGTGTCCTGCTTCTCGTAGCTGGAAGACTTTTTGTACTGCCATCAAATCTCAGGACTCTCCCATACCAGGCACTGATCTAGGCTTTTAAAATATCCACCCAAAAATAAACAAAATTCAGTCTTACCTTTTTGATAATTAGTCTTAAAATATTTTAGCCTGTTGCAAACCATTGTTGAAGCCTACTTAAAGAATCTTTGGAATTTGGCTAATGGTATGAGGGGTATCTTCAATGTAGGAGGTATTTATACTCAATTATTAATAGCAGATATACTTTAGTTCCACAAGTTGCCAGGCATGGGAACTAAGTAAAGCCTTTGCCATGACCACGATGACGAGGGTGCCTTTACCAGTTATGTTATTTAACCATTCAGAATTTTTTTTTAATGAACAAATGAAAAGCACTTTATATGTTTAGCATCTTGTATGTTTTAAAACTTGGTGAATGGCTTTTAAACGCTTTTCTAAATTTGTTACTTTTATTACCGTGCAAGCTCATTTGACCCTGCTCAACACATGGATCTACCCTCCTTCCTGTCAAGTTCCTAACCAGGCTTTCCACCACAGTGAAATTTTAGGGTACTCAAATTTTCATATTTTCAAGTAAAAAATTCTAACAATGATGCCTTAATGGGGGTATTTCAGGGTAATACAGTAAAACCTCTCTAACCGAACACCTCCGTATACCGAACACCTCTCTATACTGAACACCATTTCTTGGTCCCAAATATATACTTTCAATGCTATCAAACCTCCCTATACCGAACACCTCACTATACTGAACACTTTTTTCCGGTCCTAAGGGTGTTTGGTATAGGGAGGTTTCACTGTAAAAGCTATAATTGTTCTTTTCTGCTATAATATTCACGTAAGCAAAAGCACTCTTGAGATTTTTGAGGGTATGCTATTTTACCCTTTTTACCATCTGTCAGAAACCCTGCTAACTGTAGTTTGTATGGCAGTCGGGATCCTTGATGATATGAAAATTTACCCTATTCATTTTTTCAACATATCGTCAGTCCTCAGGGCAAAGTTCTGCTGATATTTTAATTGCCCCCCCCCCCATGTAAGTCACTTGTCCACTCATGTAACTCCTACTTGTAAGAGACAAAAGTTTTAATTGCCCTGAGGCCAGTGCTTTGAAATGTTTACTTGCCCTAATCTGCTTTTCACTTGTCCTGGCTTACCACTTGTGCACTGGACCTGTTACCTGCTGGACAAATTGATGATAAATCACAATGAGACAACTGGCTCCTGTTCTGAGACCACCCCCAAGGGCAGACCACACTGTGGCCCCAGTCTATAATTAGAGGTACAATAACATGAAACATACCACTGGTGACATGCTAAATTACTCTCTCCACTGACAAGTGATTTCTTCTTGTGGCTATTGCTGAAGACAGCCTGGGATCACTGTGTGACTGGGGGACCTTCAATCATCAAGTATGAGCAGTGATACCTCATTTTAACGACACTGAGGTATCTGACTTATTCATTATAATGACACAAGTTTTGAATAGTAAAAGTTTGTTTTCTTTGTTGTTCAATTGAACATTTATCTGACATAATCACTTATCTGACACATTTCTGAGGGAACAGATGGTGGCATTATAATGAGTTTTCACTGTATCTGACATGCGATGAATCCTTCCGAAAAAATAAAATCTATTCAGGGGGAGGAGAAAATATGTAGCAGTTGTTGGCATTGGTGTCAAGAAAAATATATATTTTTTTTAAAGTTTAATAACATGGAAACCATTGAATAGAAGCTCATCAAAGTTGACAGGTGTCTTCCATGTGTGTGTGACATTTGTTTGGCAGAGGTCATGACTCCCGGCCCTCACGGTCAGAGAGATCATATTCAATGTCCCTTTGCACCCATCACAGCAGTGTTGCAATTTTGATGAAGAATTAGAAATTTATGGCAGAGCTGAATCTTACGCAGACATTGTTGTATATCATACAATCAACAATCAGAACAATTTTATCAATTTTTCATTGCTTCCTTAGACATGTATGCGACATCTTAGCTACACTGCTGGTTTGACCCATACCATAAAACAAGTAAGAGCCTTTATGTACTGACAGATCCCTAAATCAATACTTGTACACTCATCTTGCCAAACTTCATTTGAATCTCTGATTTTGCAGTAAAAATTACATTTTTAAATCTTCATTGGTCTTGATTATTTGCCATTTTACTTTTGTACAGTAAACGCCCCAGTCCTGACATTTGAAAATTAACATGTGGGGAACAAAAGGACTGTGACTGACCTATGCTTAGCTGATCTTGGATGCACAAACTTTGCTGATCCTGTGACCTTCAGAAATGTAGCAAGTTCACGTTTCCTAATTACCATCATCTCTGTTCTGCCCATCAATATCTTTACTCACACAATTCTGGAGTCAGCTTTTTTCCTTTTTCTTTCTTTTTTAAATGAAAAGTGAGAAGATTCACAATTTCCGCGATGCTTGACCATCCAGCATGTCTCACTGACCTTCCAGAGTTACTCAAGGTAATGATAAAACAAGAGGACTGTGACACTAGTGTGAACTTTATGATATCAAGGTCACCTTTGTTTAAGAACATCATCGCTGTCCCTAACATGTACCCCTTACTGATTTTTCCTAATTTTCATAACTTTTTTTTACAAACAAACAAAAACAAATCAACAGGCCTAATGCTCTGCTGACATATAATCTGACAACCATCACAAAAAAAAATTCTCTTTATTATTGATGTCCAAGCTACAAGCTGCTGTTACAAAATCTCCTCTTTCAACTTTACAGACCTGGTGACCTACAAAGAATAGGCCATTGTAACTGATATTATACATGTTTATACATTTCAGCTAGGCGACTGGTGCCAAAGGTTGCAGGTTCGAGTCACACTCGTTCCTAACATAAAATGTATATTTTCAGCATTTCCTTAATGTAGGTGGATTTAAGTCCCCTATTCTGAAAATAAATGCTGACTCAGTACTTATACTGCATATATAACCGTGGTGATATGGCACTCACACACAACTACCTCCATTGAACCCTTCTTTTTGAGAATGGGGATTTGGTTGAGTGGATACGTGCGTTTCCCATTTCAGCTAGGCGACTGGTACCAAAGGTTGCAGGTCCGAGTCCCGCTCGTTCCAAACATAAAATATATTTACACTGGACATGATCTACATGTATATATCCCCAAAATTTGGCATTCTAATTCAATTTTTTTTTTCAAGATATGGAATTTTATGTTTCAAGACATCCTAATACATATCTCCATCAAAGTACAGGTGGCACCACTAATATCGTATGCAACCAGGATTTTGACCTCTTCAACAATCCCACTAAATTTCATGAAGACCCATACAAAATTAAGAATGCTGGACTGGTCACAAGATTTTCACATTTTGATCCATATGTTACATAATAATGTAGGTGGCCCCACCAATATTAACTCATTCCATACCAGTCATGGATTTTTCCATATATTTGCCTAGATTTAAGATGACAATTGCATACTTAAATTCTCCATGAAAAGAGCTTTCATCCAAGTACCAACATGCCTATAGTCTTAAAGTCAGTGGTTCTGGCACTGCCTGCCAAGTCATGCTGCAGCTGCTCTTGCGGCAGCTGCAGCATGACTTGTCAGGCAGTGCCACAACCGCTGACCCAGGCCTCTGACCATATTATGGAATGAGTTAAAGTCCATGTGGTTTTTCATACACTTTATAAGTCCTTAAAGTTAAATGGGCCTTACTTAAAAACTGTGGGGTGAATAGCATTCAAAAGATGACCCTTATATTCCAACTAGCCATTTGACCTTGACCTTCAACTAGGGGGAAAAATTTTAACATTCAAAATGTACACCCCACTTTCAGCTTTCCATTTGTGGTCTGTTTGATCAAATCAGGTAATAACTTTTTGAGTTAAATATTGAAGAAAAACAATAAACTTGGCCAAGCACCAAACTCAATAGTCTTTGGTTCACCGTGACCCAAAAAGTAGGTCACCAAGTACAGTTTTATGTATAATTTACTCAAGTGCAATTGATCTAGAGGCTCAATTCTTTTTGCCATTGATGTACAACTTGACATTACAAAATCACCTCTTTTAACTTTACAGGAATGGTGACATGACAAAACAGGTCCAGGTCACCGATATCTATTACATAACATACTAGCATTACATATCATGTAAATTTGGCACGTCTAACTCAATTATTTATTTAGGCATGGAATTTTGAATCTTTATCCACCACATTTTGGCTCATAATTTCTGTCACATTATGGGTGGCGCCAATAGTAGTACAGTAGTCCCTGTCACGAAAGACCCCTCTCATGAGAGGCCACTTTTCAGATTCCCAAGTCCTATACTTCCCATGTTAATTTACCTGTCATGAAAGACCACCTGTCTCATAAGACCTCTTTTTTTGTTGCTGTAGGGGTGGTCTCTGGTGACAGGGACCATTGTATCACAAGCAACTGAGATTTTGACCTCCTGACTGTTTATAAAGCATCATTCAAGCATATTATCAGTCCACACTTTCCAGCCATTCTTAATGCACACACAGAAATATTTTCCCTGTCCTGTTGGGAGTAATTTATTACAAAACCATAAAAACTATCAACTGACATTAGGGGTATTTGCATTGTCTGTGTCATTTCTTTCATATTGGCATATCTGACCGATACAAGTCAGCTGAGCTAAAAATCAAGATACTGGTATCTTCAGAGCACTCCAGTGGTGCACTGATGTTGCATGGCCAAACTTTCTTGTTTATGGGGTCAACGTGAATGTTCAATGCTTTTTCCCGTTTACCAGCGTTGTTTAATGTCTGTATGGTATGTGCTTCCAGGCAGAATTCAGACAGACAAGCACACATTGGGATTGACCTTTTTCTTCCATTTTTTTTTTAACTTACATACATATTTAAGTATTTTTGTGGTTAAATGATCTTGATTGAATAAATTTCTAATTCAAAACAAAATGCAAAATGAGTCCATGTCACATCTCAATTTCAGCATGCAGACTGAAAATAAAAACCCACAACAAACAACAGAAACACATAAAACTAAAAATTATCTAGGGCATTTTGAAAAAATGTTTAACTTATATAGTAGCAGGTGGATGTGTAAAATTGAGGGCCAAGTTCTGTAAATTGCTTTATTTTTGCGTGTATAAATTTTCACGGTTTTTGTATTTTTGACACTTTACTGTAGTTTTACTTTCATTATTTTGGACATAATTCCCATTCAAACAATGTTAAAATACTATTTCGCAGTGCTTTTGTTTTCACGGTTTTGTGCCATCAGCAAAAAAAGAGAAAATAAGATACAGTGAAATTAAAGCAGTTAACAGTATCTGCAGTCATTTCATTAGAAGGGGTGCAGGAAGTCTTGCAAATCACTGGGAAATGTTCTTCCCACTTACTTGGTTTGAAAACCCTGGCAGTTAACATAGCTTATATGTTTCTTGAGATACTGAACGCAACAAATTCAGGTAGAATTAATTCTGGCAGCCTTGAAATTCGATCAAGGTCACTGTTCTTAGAACTTGATGTAGCTTTAAACCGATCAACTGGCAAAGTTTCATCATCTGAGCTTATCTGGTTCTTCTGCTATTGCATGTAAATTCAATGAGAAATGACCTGGATGGCCTTCAAATTGGGTGCAGGTCATTGTTTAATGCAGCATAGACTTTAAAAGCTCAGTTATACCAGCTGATGTAGGGCTCAAGATATCATGTGCAAGAAAGAAGAGAGTTGTCCTAGTGACCTTGACATTTGTCAAGGTCAGTGTCCTTTAAACTATCATTTATAATAAATATATACTCTTACTGTGTTCGACTGTACACAGTTTCATAATACTAGCTTATCTCAATCTCGAGATACCGTGCACAAGCAATTCAGAGATAATTAACCCTGGTGACCTTCAAATTGAGCCAAGGTCATTGTCCTTCAAACTGAACACATACTTTTGCAAGGATGATCAGTTGTAAAAGTTACATGATCTTAGCTTATTCGCTTCTAAAGATATTGCATGCAAGAAATTAAGGGATAACTAACCTTGGAGACCTTGAAATTGGGTCATGATCATTGATCTTTGAACTGAATGTCCACTGTTAGAAGGGTGATCAAGTTTTGTGATCCCAGTTCCCCAGATATTGCACACAAGAAATTTATACGAACAGTCAGACACAGGCTATCACAATACACACCCGTCCTTTCAGGCTGTGGGGAGAAAAACTAAGAGTAATTAACTTGGTATACTCTTTTATAGAGTTAGGGTTATGTGCTTTTACACATTAATTTCATGTGGTACCTGCATTAACAATGCAGACTTATGCAACACAAAGATAAGAGGTGAATTCATCAAAACTTACCATCATTTTCCTTTCACGTAATCTTTCTATTAACAAGCCTAAACATTTGGTAAGACTAATATTAAGATGATTATTTTTTTTTTATTTTAGGAAATGAATATTCAATGCTTCTTATGAACATCTGCCCCTCCCCCACCCCCATATGAGTACCTAGTAGCTAATATTCTGTGACATTCTGTTTCATATTTTAACTGCCCTCCTGCCACACACAGACTACATAGGTCCAAAAGCAGTCACATAGAGCTGACTATTGACTTATAATATGGAAAAGACAAGACAGGGGACATTTTCATACTTGGTCCTAAAAGGCAGGTGGTCTTCAATGGAGTGGTCTCTCAAAGCACAGACTACTATTCTTGAAAATAGGTATATACCAGATATGGTTGATTTACATGCTTTTGGTTTGCATGCTATAGACAGCCTAATCTAAATCTCTTCTCCACCCCACTCACACAGTAGAGATAAAAACAGGGTGTTTGGTTAACCCATATAATATCGGTCTCTGGAGCGGCCAAAGAGAGACCGATATTATATGGGTTAGGTGTTTGGTCTGCTCATGATGCAAGCTGTTTATCAGTTCTTTTCCAGGCAGACTTAACCTGAAAATGTGCACTTCAGGGGAAAAAACAAACAAAAACAAAGAACAAACAAACATGCATGATTCATTCACTACCACTCTGCTCAAGTCTTCCTTGATGTGACCATTATACTATCCCTGGGATGGAAAATTCCCTCCCTGCTAAAACTGCTGGTCACCGAACATTGTCACAACTGGACGGTCTGCATTGAGAAATCAACAAAAAAGAAAACTGCTCAAAAACCAGGCAACAGTGTTACTGTCACATACATTCGAAGTCTTCCGGAAGAAAACAAGTAACCTACTCCACAGGAAATAACAGGCTGAAGTTGTGATTGTGAACAAGAAATATAAACAACCACTCATTGCAATGAATGATTCATCTGGCTACCATCATTTTATTTTGATTGGCCATAAATAATTTTCCATCAGGCCAAGTAAAAAGTCGGCTATTTGGTGTTGTCCGCACCGAACTAGTTGTCTTTGTTTACTTAAATAATGCTACAAGGGCAGGTGTAGAAAAATAAATCATCAAGCCCTGTTTAAGGTTACAATCTCGACAAACAACATTGAAACTCCTACACAACTTGACGGGTACATGTACACAGAGAATCAGCCAATGGACCAGAACTGGTCAGGTTCGACAAAAAGGCAAGTGTCTGTTACACTGTCATGGTGTAATCTCGTTCAGCAGGTTTTCTTCACTTCAGTGGGGACCAGGGTGGAGTCCCATTGAGCGTACCAAGTCACCTGGTTCAATGCTCCCCGGTCAGGGTTGGGCAGGCCTGCCACCGGCACCGGACCTTCGATGATTTGTGTATCGACTACAGCATGCAGTGTCGTACAGTAATACGGAAAATAAATGGAAACTTGTGGCAGAATTGGTGTTAATTATTAATGTGCCCGCTGAATAATACGGCTTGGACTGGTCTTTCTTCGATCGGGCTTGCACGTCGGAAGTGTCGGCGCTTATGCAACAGTCAGCATACTTCCAGAGGCAACAATTGGTGAAACCCGCAACGCTACACCGATTCCTCATAACTAATTTTATGACCAAATAACCACAAGAAATGCTCTAGCACCTGCGCCAGTGATATGAACTGCTGACTGGCACACAAAATACTGAAAATAGACATCAATATTTCCGAAACAAGACTTTATTTGTGACATAGGCTCACAGTACTGGCTGACCTTTCTTAGTGCCCTCAAAAAATCATGGTTTCTCACTCTCAAAACCATGTGTGCAAACCGCATCCACGATTTGCAGAAATAGCATCGTTTTTTCGGCAGGTTCCGTCTGTCGACTTAATACCTAGAATGCAAACACAGTGTTCACTTAAACCTACCCAATAGCTACCTATCACATGTGCTTGAATAGGAAGAAAAGAAAGTTTTTACGCTACCTGCACGCTGAGTATTTTTCCGAGCCATAATCTTGCACTTTCAGCAACCGGAAACTCCCTCATATGTTTATACCGACAGACTCCGGAGGGTGTCGGAAAGAGCCGAACGAGAAGCACCGGCCACCACCCTTCACGACGGTCGACAAAATGCCAATGTAGCTGGATTAACCGGATCAGATTAATATCTTGTGGAATGTTATGTACATGTGTATGTGTCTTCAAGGGTATTTTTTGGCGAAATTTACATCCCCGGTCTCAAATGTATTTTTCAATAAATGTGTTTATTGTTGGCAATCGATATCAATGCCTGGCAACGGCCGTGGCTGAATCCGCTGGCGTCATGATACCAGTTTCACTTTCGTTACTTACGTTAGTGGTAAAAATTTACACAAAGCCTTTAACGTTTTCTTAGATAGAATATTTACGGATATTGTTGAGAAGTATCTGGAACTTCTTTAACTGTGCAGTGGGAAATGAAATTAATCTCGCGTAAGATTTCCTGGCCAGAAACTTTGTCAGACTTTTGGCCCGCCCCACATGAGATTTTTTTTGGGGGGCGGGGGGGGGGGCTTTGGGTAAATAAATCATTGCAGATCCATATACCTTTAAATTCCAAGGCAACGGATATCTCAAATATTAAAGATCATTAATTTTATCAAAGGTATGTCCCAACCATGGTAGTTATCAGCAGGTGCAAGTCTCTTTCCTGAAGCATTTGCAACCTTAAAGAAAATAACCATTTCTCTTCTTGCAAATTCAGAAGATGCGGCACTGCTGTGTTGCACCTGTTTGCATAATAATATACCCTTTATGTACACAGACAAAAAAACAAAGCAAAGATTTAGCACAGAAACAGCCCAACTATCGATACTGGCCCACGCCCAATTTTTATTTGTGTGGGTGTAAATGGTGTGGGATGTAAGCTTCCAGCAACAACAATCAACAATTTCTTTTTGTGACAAAAAATTGTGTCGATTTGGCAGCCAAGTTGCCGCTAAGGAAGTTGACTTTCAGACACAATATTGCCACTGTTTTTTTCAAAATATTCAAACTTCGCAATGGAACCATCTAATGACATAGATTAACAAGAATGACTCCGAGATTTTATAAACATTGCGTCGGGAAGTCTATAAACTTGACAGAAAAAGTGTTCACCCTACATCACGTTATAGATTTCGATCTTCCCTGCCCTTCCCCATTAGGAGTCGTTCCTACAATTACCTGAAAATTTGACCATCTTCGGTATAGGTCCCACAAAGAATTTAGAACTAGAAAAGAACATTTGCTTCAAAAGCAAATCTGTTTGTGTACTTTCAAAGCTCAGTTGGATGCTACAGTAGCGCAAACCTAAAAATTTAAAGAATGACCGATACCTTCACCTCATTTAGATTGTTGAAGTGTCCCTTATTAGTATATTGTATGAATTAAAATTTTACAACCTGTGGTTGTGATTCGTTTGATGATCCTAGAGCACAAACTTATCAAAGTTTGAATGGTACTTCTAACTTTACTAGATTTGAAGAAACTCAACATTCAAGCTTTTCAATTGCCCCTAAATCGAATAAATTAAAATTCTGCTGCTTTTGGTTATAGTTCATTGCGTGTGCCTACGACACAACACCTATGAATTAAAGTTGGAATGGTACCTCTGCCTTTAATACTTTTGAGATATATGAAACTTTTAAAATTTCAAATGGCCCTAATTTGCGTAATTTCAACATGTTCACCAGTCCAAACCAGGTGTTTAATTTCACTTCAATATCAAATATCAATAACGGTGCAAAATAACTATAGTGCTCAGTGATATGGTATCCGACAAAAATCCAAAAAAAAAATTGACTGTAAAAAAGAAAGAAAGAAACTAGAAAATAAGATTCACTACAAAAGCAAATCTGTATGCTTTCAAAGCTTTATCGGATGCAACTGTAGCAAAAACCTTGGAATTTATGGAATCATGGACACCTTTGTCTTGTTCTATTGTCCCTAATTACCATAAAGTAAAATTCTACAACCTTTGTTTGTGGTCCATTAGATGTCCCAGAGCACAAACTTATGAATTAAAGGAAGGCTCTTATGAACCATTGACATAGTCACCCTAATTACTGGATATGTGTTGAATTATTAGACATTTTGTTGTATCATATTTTTTTTTTAAGAAATATAAAATTTACATTATGAACAAGGTGGCCACCATTAGATGAAACCATACAAAGATTCCAACCAATAGGAATATTGTGCATTGAGGTTTATGGAACATCCATGATAACTGCCACTAAATAGTGATCAACAGTATTGTTGGTGCAACTCTACAGAAAAATGCAACATAAACAAGCTGTAGCACACCACACAGTAAAGTGTCACAACTACTATAGCCTGTCAGATTAGTACTCAGGCATGTGAACTAGCAATGAATTGACCCATTTTGTTTCCTGGAATTATTGTGTTAACACATGCAGAGCCTAGTCTTTGATAAGAGCTCTGTTTTTCCCCATGATCCTTGAAAATTTACCCAAGATGCCTGAAGATTCCTTTGAAGCTCCACACACTATGTACTTCCTGTGATTAAGGCAAATTAATGGACCCCCACTAAGAAATTAGGCAAACAGACTGAAACATCATTCTTGTATTTTTCCATGTTAAATCATTGCTATAGTAAAATTGTTACACGAAACATGATAAATCATGAGAGCCTTCCTTTAAAGTTTCAATGGCACCTCTACCATTAGTAGCTTATACTTTTCAAATGCTCCTAACTTGCATGAATTAAAATTCTACAACTTTTGGTTGTAGTTCATTGGCTGTAGCACAAGCCACAAAGTAATGAATTAAAGTTGGAATGGCAACTCCATCGAAAATAGTTCTGGAACTATTCAAGGTTCAACTTTCTTGAACTTACATTGTTTGTATAAATTAAAATGAGCTTTGGTTCATAGTCCATCAGTATGTGTCTAAGTCACAAACCTACAAGTTGAAGTCGGAATGACACCTTATTCTATAATAGCTTTGAATATATTCAAGATTTAAATTTCACTTATTTTCTAATTTGCAAAACATTATTAAAATACAATTTTGGTTCATGGTTCATCAGATGTGTCTACGTCACAAACCTACAAATAGAAACTGGAACTAGAAAAGAAAATTTGCTTCAAAGCAAATCTGTCTGTGTGCCTTCAAAAGTTGTAACTATTATGGGCTACAACTTTTGTCTTTTGGTACTTCACATTCCATTAAGCTTATGGCTGGATGAAAATTTCAAAGTCCAAATGACCTTGACCTTCGACCTTTACAGGTCACATGTAAATTGCAAAAATATACAGTGTTACAATACCCACAATTTAAGCCCAACATGAACCAAATCAGATGAAAATTGACCAAGTTATGGCAAGGTGAAACTTTCAAAGGGCCAGATGACCTTCACCTTTGCCCTTTAGAGGTTACAGGTTCTGACAAAAATTTGCATATTGCAATACCTACAATTTGAGTCTAACATGATTAGAATTGGATGGAAATTGACTAAGTTATGACTGGATGAAACTTTCAAAGGTCATGCATGGCTAACCATACATGGCAAGATTCTTTTCCTTGTCCTCACATACATGTACTGTCTTGACTCTTGTTCCAGCTTTCCTTTCTCCTGTCTGTACTGAGTTTTCTTCCAGTATTCATAGCAGAACATGTTTTAATGTTCCTTTAACCTCTAGAATTAGACTTATAATTTTAATCAGTGAGTATGAAAACTGTTGCTTACTGGGTCTCTTGTTTATCACTCACTTTGGGATCAGCTGCAGATGGTCTAAACAATAGTGTCAGGAATAAACCCTATTCAAAGTCCCTGCCATATTTGGAACAATGCTACCCTCTGGTGTCAGAAACCAGAATGAGGCTGAGGTGGAAGCCAAATCAAGTCCCCATTCACATACATGTTAAATTTGCTTAGTTTTCTAGCTCATATCTATCATTTAAAACACTTTTGAATACACCTTTTGTGTTATCCTGTTGTGACAACTCTAGGACTACAACAGTGAGGGGAAAAAACATGTCTTCAGTGTTTGATCCATTTTTGCAAAAGTTACTGTGATGGTGGCTGTTACTTTAGAATAATAGGCATGGCAACATGTTTTATATCATCTTATTACAAAACATAATTTGTTGAATTTATATTTTTAAAAAGGGGTCCTTCATTTGGGTGTGTAATTTGTACTGCCTGGGACATCAAAATATATGTGCATGTGTATAAAAAAACATGGTCCAATACTCACGTTTCATCGGAATGTTATTTAGTCCTGATTAGAAAATTAGGTCTACTCTGATTAGTTTGCTCCATTAACAAGTCAATTGAGCTTTGGAATAAATACACCTCTTACAGCTAATTACATATCCTTCAAAACCCATATTTTTATTTAACTGTTGCTGGTGGTACTTTCTAGAATGTATAGAGAATCTACTGATGTTATTCTGGTTTTGGGTCCAACTTACAGGGTATCAAAATTGCTGTGATATGTATATCAGTGGCAATTAGGAAAAGTCAAAACTCTGAAGATTTTTTCCATTATGTTGTAGTCTTAGAGTTTTCCCAACAGAAGAACACAATGGTTATATTCAAAAGTGTTTTAAATAATATATATTCGCTTGCAAAGTAAGCAAATTTAACATGTAACTGAGATTTTTCACACATATCAGAAAGTTTACTAGCATCTGATTACAGCTGCCTGCTTGTCTAATCTTTAAATGATTAATTAGTGAAATATGTAAAATTAAAGTCAAAAGATATATGTCAAAAAAAACTGCATTAATGTCAGCCTGTGACAATATCACACTTTTATGCATCCAGTTACCATGGCTAGATGGGTCTTATTGCTTTGTGCACAGCTGTGCCCCACCATAGAGGTATGAACTGAGATGAGAGGTCCATGATTATGCTACTATGGACATACCTCTATTTTTAGCTCAGGTTGTCTGCCTGGAGAACATATTAGTCCCATATCTCAGTAATTATCTTGCCAAAACCAACTTTCTATGATGTACACATGCCTTTGCTCAGTTTGAAAACTTTTTTTTTGTCCTGACTCTTTGTATATATATATATATATATATATATATATATATATATATATATATATATATATATATATATACACACACACACACACGTGTGTGTGTATTACTCTTTACCAATTCCAGAATAGCCCCCTCTGTGGCACACAGACCTATAAATTGAAGTGGAAAGGACACTCCTATAAGTAACGGTTGGCACCTCTGCCTATAATAGTTTTGAAAATATTTCAGATTTGAATTTTGTATATTTGCCTAAGTAACATAAATTTAAACAACTTTGGTTCACTATCATTGTATGCCCGTATAGCCCAAAGTTACGTTGAATTTGGAACGGCACCTCTATCTGTGACATATTTGAAGATACCTAAGATTTGAATATTTAAATTTCATACATAGACTCTAGCTAATTTACATATATCAAAATGTGACAGCTTTGGTTCGCACAGTGCATTGGATGCCACTATAACACACTTGGAAATCGAAGTTAGATGGCATCTTTATCTACAATAGTTTTGAAGATGTCTAAAAATTTAAAGTTTGCATAATCACTTAATTTGTAGAAATTTGAATGTCACAACTTTGGCTCATGTTCATCGAATGTGCCTATACCACAAACCTGTAAGCTGAAGGCGGTTTTCCACCTAATGTTATAGTCGTTCTGAAGATATCTAGCCCCTAATTTTTTCAAGTTCCCCTAATTTGAATAATTTAGAATGCTACAACTTTTTCTTCTTAGTTTATTGGATTGGCAGATGTTACAATCCAATATGCACAACTCACTTTTTTTCGTATCTATCAATAATAATTTGTCAGATATTTAAAACTTTAACTGCCCCTAAATTGCATAATTTTAAACTTCCTGACAATACAAGACAAGGTGCACAAGTTCATCAGAGAGGCAGTGTTTCCAATTTTCAAACACAAAGTTATTACTTTTACAGTGTCTCAGACAAGCATCGTGCAGTGGAAATGAAACAAAGAAGGAAAAGGAAAACAGAATGACCTTGTTTGCACCCACACACACACACACACACACACACACACACACACACACACACACACATTGGAAGTGTTTTGGTTCCCGTGCTTGATCCATTTCAAGAACCTTGGGTAATTTGCGGCCCTTACGCCACAGTCAGCGCCATCTGTTGGTAATATATGATATAGTTTCAGTTTTTTGGCATTTTGGGCTTGTTCGTTTCATAGACACATAATTGGGTATCATATATCAGTTTAATCTACTCTAATTGCGTTCACAATTTAGCATGAAATCTTAGAAGTTCAAATCTGTTTGAATTTTACTGATTGGCCGATGCATTACAAAGTTACAGCGTATTGCAGTTGAACTGGAAAGGCACCTTCATCTTCCTGGTTCTTCAGGTGAACTTACAAAATTAACACAGTGAAGATGGCACTGAATTCATAAGTTGTGTCGGCCTAATTGATAAAAAATAAAGAAAAGAAAAAAGTGAAAAACTCGAGCCACTGCGTATTAGATGTATCATGACTTTTTTATTGTCTTGTTTTGTTTTGTTTTGTTTTGTTTTGTTTTGTTTTTCGAACTTAATGTTATTTTTTTTGTTTCTTGTTTTTGTTTGTTGGTTGGTGAGGATTTAACACATGAGTAAAATCATTCGACAAATAAACGTATGATAACCATCATTATGTTTAAGATGTCATCATCTATCTAATCAACATTTTGTTGTTGTTGTTGTTGTTGTTGTTGTTGTTGTTGTTGTTGTTGGTTTGTTTTGTTTTGTTTGTTTGTTTGGGTTTTTTTTTGTTTTGTTTTTGTTTTTGTTTTTTTGTTTTTGTTTGTTTTTTTTTTTGGGGGGGGGGGTTGTCTAAGGCTTTTCCATGTCAGAAAATGGACATATACATGTTAATGCCACACTAAAATGTGCACCTTGTAGTTAAGAATAGTAACGTCCCTCAACTTCAAAACGTGACTTCAAAACTTGCGAAAATCACAGGTGAGAATTTACAAGGCTTTCTGGCAAGAAATTGGAAGAAAAAGTTGTGCGTGGGTGGACTTGAATACCTTCAAAAAGAGGTAGGCATACATTTTGTTATATTGTGGCCATGTACAATTTTAAATTTTGCATAGCACCATTATTCATGTTTTGAACACTTGTCATAAAAACTTGTATACATTGTTCTTCAAAAAACAAGAAAATAGTAGATCATCAGCAAATTTTCTGCTGAAATAAATCACCATTTCGACCAAGTTCAAGCTAATTCTCGCACCTTCAACAGATGTAGAACTCCTATAGTCTACTTAGCTCGCAATTCTGTCTTCTGGCGCTGGAGATACGCCGAATCGTGTGACTATGTTTGTACGTGTGGATAACATGTACACTTGTCCTTGCGCCTGGGAAGGAGAACTGTCTAATAGTGTAGAACGACGAATGAGATATTGAATGACAACAAATGACAACTAACTTATAGTGTATGACTAAAATGGAAACTGCCTTATAGTGTATGACTACAAATGAGAACTGTCTAATATTGTATAACTACAAATGAGAACTATCTAATAGTGTATGACTACAAATGGGAAGTGTCTACTAGTGTATGACTACAAGTGAGAACTATGTAATAATGTATGACTACAAATGAGAACTATCTAATGGTGTATGACTGCAAGTGAGAACTATCTAATAGTGTATGACTACAAATAATAAATGTCAGTGTTGAACTACAAATGAGAACTGTCTAATAGTCTGTGATTACAAATGAGAACTAGTTAATAGTGTATGACTACAAATGAGAAATGTCAGTGTTGAACTACAAGTGAGAACTATCTAATAGTCTGTGATAACAAATGAGAACTATTTAATGATGTATGACTATAAATGAGAAATGTCAGTGTTAAACTACAATGAGAACTGTCTAATAGTCTGTGATTACAAATGAAAACTATTTAATAGTGTATGACTACAAATGAGAACTATCTTATAGTGCATGCCTACAAATGAGAACTGTCAAATAGTATAGGACTACAAATGAGAACTATCTATAGTGTTGGACTACACATGAGAACTATGCAATAGTGTTTGACTACAAATGATAAATATCTAATGGCGCACGACTACAAATGAGAACTGTCAAATAATGCATGATTACAAATTCTAATGGTGTATGGCTACAAATGAGAATTGTCCAAAAGTGAATGACAACAGATGAGAACTATCTGATAGTGTGTGACTACAAATGAGAGCTATCTAACGGTGTATGTCTATAAATAAGAACTGTTTAATAGTGTACGACTGCAAATATAAAATATATATTGGCGTATGACTACAAATGACAATTAATAGTATATGGCAGCAAATGAGAACTGTCAAATAGCGTAGGATCAAAAATGAAAACTATCTACGAATGTATGGCTACGAATGAGAACTGTCAAATAGTGTATGAATACAAATGGGAACTGTCTGTTTGTGTAGAACTATAAATGGGAACTATCTGATAGTGGATGACTACAAATGAGAACTAATAGTGAATGACTACAGATGTAAACTATTTATTGGTGTATGACTGCAAATGAGAACTACAAAAGATGATTTGCTGCATAGCAAATCAGTGTGTGTGTGTCTTCAAAGCAAATTAGTATGGTAATGTATAACTAGTCCATAACACAGGAGTAGAAGTTGGAATGGCATCTCTATCTATCATAGCTTTGAAGTTATTTTAGATTTAAAATTTCTAATGGTGCTACTTAGCATAATTTAAATTGGTACAACTTTTGTTTTAAATTCATTGAGTGCACAATGGTCAACAACGCCCTAGTAGAAGTTGGAATGACATCTTTATCTATAATAGTTTTGAAGATATTCAAGTTTCAAATGATGCTAATTAGCATAATTTAAATTATTACAACTTTTGTTTCAAATTCATTAGGTGCACAATGGTCAATAACCTTGTAGTAGAATTTGGAATGACATCTCTATCTTTTATACTTTTGAAGATATTCAAGAGTTAAAATTTCAAATGCCCCTAATTTGCATAATTTTAAACATCTTCATTTCTCAGCGTTAAAAGATCCAACTCCTTGTATGGAGGTACAATCATGCTAAGTTTGGAGTTTCTATGTATAATAGTGTCCGAGAAAAGTGTCGAACAAATTTGCTGGTAAAGAAAGAAAGAATTTCAAAAAAACAAAACAAAACAGAAAAGTGTATATTGACACACACACCCTTTAACTATCTAATAGTGCATAACTGCAAATGAGAACAAAAAAAGAAGATTTGCTTCAAAGCAAATCTGTCTGTGTGCCTTCAAAAGTTGTAACTATTACGGGCTACAACTTTTGTCCTTTGGTACTTCACATTCCATTAAGCTTATGGCTGGATGAAAAATTTCAATGTCCAAATGACCTTGACCTTCGACCTTCGACCTTTACAGGTCACATGTAAATTGCAAAAAAATGTAAAGTGTTACAATACCCACAATTTAAGCCCAACATGAACCAAATCAGATGAAAATTGACCAAGTTATGGCAAGATGAAACTTTCAAAGGGTCAGATGACCTTGACCTTTGCCCTTTAGAGGTTACAGGTTCTGACAAAATGTGTAATGTTGCGATACCTACAATTTGAATCTAACATGATTAGGATTGGATGGAAATTGGTTGAGTTATGACTGGATGAAACTTTCGACATTGACTTTTAACCTTTAGAGGTCATACGTAAATTACAAAAACGTGCAGTGTTACAATTGCTCCAATTCGAGCCCAATATGATTAGAATTTGATAAAAATTGATTAAGTTATGGCTAGATGAAAATTTCAAAGGTCCAAGTGACCTATATCTTTGACCTGTAGAGGTCACATGTAAATTACAAAAATGTGCAGTGTTACAATAGCTACAACTTGAGCCCAATATGATCAAAATTGGACAAAAATTGACCGAGTTATGACTTGATGGCAATTTTAAAGTCCAAATAACCTTGACCTTTGACCTCTAGAGGTCACATATAAATTACAAAAATGTGCAGTGTTACAAACATATTAATTGAAGTTGGATTGGTTACCTGTATCTATTAAAGTTTTTACGATATTTAAGATTTAAATTTTCAAATGTACCTAATTTGCATAATTTTCAAAAGCGTTGAACTTCTTTACAAAAACTTAAGACTTCATGTATGGAAGTATAACCATGCCAAGTTTGGAGTTAATACGTGTAACACTTTTCAACTGAAATGTCGGACACGTTTGCCTGTAAAGAAGAAAGAAAGAAAGAATTCCTAGAAAAACAATAGGTCTGTGTTGGCACACAGACATAACTAACTATCTTATAGTACGTGACTACAAATGAGAACAGTACAATGGCGTACGATTACAAACGAGAACTGTCTTATTGTCCCTGACATGCATATCCTCTGACAATGCAATCTTCTCGCAAAATTAGATCGACCATTCGATGATTGATTATCACAAACATAAGACCAGACCAGAGTACAATATCTTTTACGGACTTAACAGCGGTGTTGGTTTAGACGGAATAACACCGGCAGTGTAATGAGGCGTGCCGAACTTGGACTGTAGTTTTAGATAAGTTTAGTTGTCCCACGGCCCTGTGCCTCTGGTGAGAATATACGTGGATACAGTATGACAACGACACCCTACTGTTTGAAGATATATTCAAGATATAAAATTGGAACTGTCCTGCACAGGATAGCACAAATATGCACTGTTGTAAAATCTGCATATCACTCATTTATTTGAAATTATTTTAAACACATGGGTAAAACATTTATCGAAACTCGTGAAGATACTTTAGATTCCAAAATACTGACTAGAAAAGAAGATTTGGTCGCATCAAATGAAGAGTGACTGAAAAGTGTCAAATTTTGATATATGCAAATTTCGACCAGACACAAAAAATGAAGTGTTGAATTATCTTTAAAACTATTATAGATAAAGATGCCACTTTAAGTGCAATTTAAATGTTTGTGCTATATGGGCACATGTAAAGAACAGGTACTGGAAACTGTCAGATTTGAATTTATGCAAATTTTGACTAATACACAAATGGCATTGCTAAAAATGATGAATATTTTCAAAAGAACTATAGACAGAGGTGCCATTCGAACGTCAATTAGTATGTTTATACTATAGGCGCATCCAGTAAATAGGGACTGGAAACTGACAAATTTAAACTTATGCAAATTTCAGTTAAGACACAAAATTGAAGTGTTGAATAATGATAAACATCTACAAAATTATTATATATAGAAGTTTCGTACCAACATCAATTTTTATGTTTGTGCTATGAGTGCATCTACTGAATAACCGCTGAAACTGTCACATTTTAATTTATGCAAATTTCGGTTAATACACAAAATTTAAGTGTTCAATATTGATGAATATGTGTAAAACTGTTCTAGATAGAGGTGTCATTCCGACTTAAATGCACATGTTTGTATCGTGGGTGCATCCAGTAAATAGTGACTGAAAACTTTCAGATTGTTATTTATGCAAGTTTTGGCAATACGCAAAATTGAAGTGTTAAATAATAATGAATCTCTTTGAAATTGTCATAGATATAGAGATGCCATTCCAACTTCAATTGATATGTTTGTGCTATAAGTGCAGCCAATGAACAGTGACTGAAAATCGTCAGGTTTTAATCTATGCAAATTTTGGCCAATACATAAAATTGCAGTGTTTAAAAATGAATAAAATCTTTAAAACTGTGATAGAGATGCCATTACAACTTCAATTTACATGTTCGAGTCGTGTGTACACAGTGTAATGATAATTAAGCCAATATAAAAGACTCTATATTGACATATCCACTATTGCTATTAAAATGTGCACAATTTTCACACACACACACACACAGATTTACTATCAAACAAATCTCTGTTTTCTTGTTGACTGATTGTTTTATACGAAAATCGGAAATCTGAAATCAGATAACGATAAAGAACTTATCCGCTTTCCAGATTTTTTTATTTGAACGGTTTTATTCGACAAAAATGATCTTGACAAATGTAACGATGTCCCCAGCTCCAGATTTCATATCCGCTATCGCTGTGACTACCAACAGAGAAGTTACTTTCTAGCAGCATTATTGATAGGTAATAGATACAGTGTACAGGAGCAAAATATGCTGGAATGAAAATTTTATTAAATTTTGCTCTCCCCCCCCCCCCCCTTCTTCGCCAACATTACATAGGGTGGCCTCTGCAGAGAGAACCAGCGATGCCTGAGAGACGTGCACTACGGTAGCTTCTTTATTGCAGCTTTACCTCATATCATGACTTCCATATTATAATTGGTCATAACAATATATATTCTATATTTTCACCGTGGACGGAATGTGCATGGACTTTTCATTAATGCATACCGGACATTGACAGCGTTTGAATTTTTTTTCATAGCAATTTAGTAACAAAAATATGAAATTTTTTTTATATTTAACAGTGCCGGTTTTCATTGATACATGTATAAGATAATGCAAGCATTTTAAGCTTGAACGGAATATTTTGTATGCGGCATTATATCAATATAGACTCAATTATTCAGATCGTTGGTTCATAAATAAGTTCCATATAATTCATTCCTGATAGCTCACCTGATACGCCAGTTATCGTTTATAAATTAAAGTCTCCCTGCCATACAGATATATATCTCTCTCTCGTCTTGCGAAAGCAATATCATCACTCTTCTGCCTGGAAGCACACCTTGAAGCACGCCGTTGGAGACGGTCTGCCTTTAGCCGATAGTTTTCACTTTCAAAGTTTGAACTGGTTTCTCATTGATCTATACAACGGCTGGCAGTGTGATGAAGGTGATCATATTATTTAAGGGGATGAACTGATGGCTGGGTGGCCGTTTCATTTAACTCTTAAGCAGTACGCTGCATCAAACTGGCGAATAGAGAATACAGATTATATTGGCAAAAATATGATACAACAAGGAAAATTATAGTGAGGACAGAGGTCATTACTTTCAGGGCAGCTCTACTTCGTGTACGTTTAAAACGCATAAAAACGTAACATTCTTCTTGTCACATTACCATTTTGTGTAGGATTTACAAGTATTACGTTTGCCAAAGTATGTTATGCGGGTAACACATATAAAGAATGTGTGGGCCCAGAGGATAGGGTTTGTGCTATATATTTGCAATTGAAGGAGAGAATAATTTAGGACTTCAAGGCTATTGGGCTGTCTGCGAAGGGGCCTGGTGCTGCGGGATTGTTTTGATAAAATCTGATGTGTTAACAAGGTGGGTCCAGTAAAAGATACTTGTTCTTAAATTTTAGTTCAGAAATCACTCTAGTGAGTCCCAATGAAGACCCAACATCACATTTCAGAGGCTGATTTTGCTTCACAGTTGAAAGTTTTCTAAGTGACTGTGATTACAACTATTCCAATTTCGGTTGGGGTTGATTTTGCCTTTTAGTTTGAAAGTTTCCTAAGTGACTGTGATTACAATCATTACAATTCCGGGGCTGATAATGCCTTTTTTGTTGAAAGTTTCCTTAGTGACCGTGATTACAATCATTACAATTTCGGGGCTGATTTTGCCTTTTTGGTTGGAAGTTCCTAAATGACTGTTATTACAATGAGCTAGAGATATTACAATGGAGCTATCACTGGATCGAAACATTCCATACTGCAATAAAATTCTTCAGGTTGGACTGGGTGTAGAAGTCTGACGTAATACTGATGATGTTGTAAACGGTATATTAAAGTCAATTGTAATACACATTGTGATGAACATTTGGATACCAGACTCCACCAAGGGAGCTGGCAAACACCACAGCTTCCCCGTGGACGGAGAAACAGCAAGTCAGCATTATTATATTGTGGTTTAGTGTCAGCTGTGAGTGCCGGACGCAACCGTTCACAAGCACAACCAATACGCTTAGCTCGTGTGTTGAATTCCACATTGATTTGTTACTGGTTGACATGCTGCGACCACGCATCTGTCAGCTGACATAAACAAGAACATGGCTTAGCACTGCAACAGAAGGTAGTCGTGATGGAGTTGTCAGAATAACTAGCTAAGAGAGTGTCATTTCGTTAGTGATTTTGCCGATCAGTTTTTAATACCACGGCAACCAATTTGTTATATAAAGTCGAAATGATCACAAAGTTCTTCTTTTATATATATATAGAAGAGGTGGAGCCATTTAATTGTTGCTTGGTCATCTAGCTGAATACAGCAGCATTAAAAACAGAGAAAGATTCGATGAAAGCAAAGAAGGATGAGATGTTTGTTTTTATTTCAGTTTCGGTTTACTAACAGTTGAAACATCAGCCAATTGGGGAATATTTGCCGCCAACAAATATAAATACATTAGGCAGAAACTATAAGGTATAGACACAATGCATGTAAACATTGCCAAAAAAAAAAAAAAAACAAACAAACAAACAAAAAACCTGATGTATGTATAATACATCAAGTTTAGTGTGTGGTGATTACTTAGAATCATTCCAGGCATTACACAACTGAGTAAAAAGTAAGAAAGATAAAGTCAGAACCGGGAGTAAGACAGATAAATGCTGAGACAAATGCTTAAATTAGTAAAAATTACCACAGGTTTCAAATGTGCTGCTTTTACCGCTAATCAAACAATATGTGGGGATGGACCAGAGTGGAGCAAAGGGACCCACCAGCTGAGTGACGGGGACAGGAGGGTGGGGGGTAGGGAGGGAGGACAAAGCTGCACTGACCATTTGTATATCACGGTGGACATCGTGACAGCCGTTTTAAAACACCCCCCAAGGAAAAATCACGTCTATTGAGATTAAAATAATTAAATGAATAAATTGATGCATGAATGAATGAGCGAAAGAAAGGAAATGAACCTTTTAAAACACACACACACGCATATATATATATATATATATATATATATATATATATATATATATATATAATTTTATGTCAGAAAAGAAAGAAATCAGACTGTGTATCATAAAGTAAACCCTCCTTAGAAGTAAAGGCGACATCAGCATAAAGAAAAATCATTGCCGACTCATTGTACCAGTAGAATTACTGTATTCGGAGTTGCCCCAAATCGGGGACTAGCTGTACACGAGGAAGTTTATACCAGCATGAAAGGAGCACCGAATACATATTTGTGTTTTGACCACTGAATGGCCGGGTCTCGAACCAGCATCTTCGGTATTGTCAATATTGTGGGTCATTGCGACCTGTTTGCTTGTTCTTTTGCATTTAATTTACTTGTAGTTTTGTCAAGAAAAGAGCTCGAGTGCAATTTTCAGATTTATTATCCTCCGAACGTGATTTTGGATCTTTTTGAACAGTTGACTTGAAAGGTTCATATGCAACATCTGAAGGCTTTGTTTACTTACAAACACAACCAGCGGTGTGTCTTTGAAGATACAATGGTCATAGTGGCTTGCTTCACAAGTTAGACGTTTTACCAGAAAGTTTTGAAATAAAAGCTGTCATGTAACCTGTGTGCATCTTCCCTTGGACTTCTCTGTTTTTGTAGACATGTGATGAAAGTTTATAAAAATACATGTACTTGGGCAGGTATGATAAGAAAAACCATGCAAAGGTTTATACCGGCAGGAAGACACACCAATAATATAGCTGGTTTGTGTGTTAGGTAGGAAGGATTAGAAAGGGAAGCATTTTTAGCCAAGACATAGAAATAGGTTGCTAGTATATTCGGCAGATGGACTAGAAAAGACATGCATAATTATGTAGACATGGAAGCTAGGTACTCGTATGTAGTTTGAGACAGACTGGTGCCAAAGGTAGCAGGTTCGAGTCCCGCTCGTTCCGAATATAAAATATAGATGTATAAGGACGGGAGGGGGTATTACTATGCACACTTTAAATTTCTTTGATCGTGTAATCATACACTGCTTCTGCGAGCAGAAATAATTTTGGTGTGAAAATATAAGTTGATATAAAAATACAGTACTGGACTTTGTCTGAAATCAATAGTCCTCATTCTGCTTTGGTAAACCAATATGTTGTAAAGTCAACCATAATTCATTCGTGATAAACACTTTCGCTTTCGGTTTTGAATCGCATATATTTTGTGGAAAGAAACTATCAAATCTATATCATATCAAGTGTCCGTTGTCATTCGATTTCAGATACAGCCAATAACTACATTATAGAATCAATACCCTTTCCCGTCACCATCATGGCGGTAGCTATGCGGGGCACGGTGCAATCTTCACATTTCTGGCTTTTCTTTTGTGTGCGTAAAAAATAGATAAATAAAATTATAAATATTGAGCTATTTGATGCAAAATTGTGATTTTTGTACACATGCTGAACCGAGTAAGTTGTAATCTGTTTTGAAAGCGGTGTTAGTGTTTATAATGAAACCGTATAATTTTGCACCTAAAAGCCCATTTTTGCCACAATCTGTTTTCTATACAAAACATTTATAAACAAAATGGTCATATATGGTTTTCCAGTGGCATGACACTGCAATTTGGAATCACCAAAATCGGGTGAAATATATATATGAGCTTTATTGGCTGAACCATGTATATAACAAACAATGGCAAAACAATACAATATGACACTACAAAAACACAAGTTAGTGTTTCAATGCTGATATCTGTATTTTTGGTTTAGAGATAATTAAAAAAAAGCAAACACAAATCAAAAGCATATTGGCTGATGAATATACACCACGCTTGTATAAGTCCTTTCTCTATACCTTTCGTGTCCGTAAAAGTATGAACAGAATATCAATTTGCATGTACGGAAGCATGGGGGTGGGGGTGGGGGGCAAAGGGACAAGGGAGAGCAAGAGACACGCTGACGTGGGCAAAAAAGCTCGACCTTTTTTGTGCCCTCAAGTCGATGATATTTACCGTGTACTTGTAACGCATCGTTGTCAGTGCTGTGGACATTTCAGGAAGCTTTGACTATCTTCTTCTTCTTCTTCTTTT
This sequence comes from Hermodice carunculata, assembly GCA_964020975.1. Lineage (NCBI taxonomy): Eukaryota > Metazoa > Annelida > Polychaeta > Eunicida > Amphinomidae > Hermodice > Hermodice carunculata. The sequence continues at coordinate 30,601,293 of OZ026618.1, forward strand.
TTTTTTTTTTTTTTTTTTTTTTTTTTTTGTTTTTTTTGTTTTTTTTGTTTTGTTTGTTTTTGTTTGTCTGGAGGTGAATGATCAGTATTCATGTGTACCCACTGCAGGTAAAAAGATCACACCAGGAGGCAAGTATGACACCGGAAAGCGCTGCCTGGGGCTGCTGCCTGTACACTGTATAAATTGGCTGTATTTTTATTTTCAACCATTTTCGATAATATAAAACCGGGTAATAAACCACATTGGAATAGTATTTCAACATAGGTTCGATAGTAACAACGACAAAAACATTTAAACTTCAGCTGAATGCGTGAAATGCCAAAAACACGTGAAAATAAGTAATAATATGCTTCGTGTGCTATTACCATGAACTATATAACTCAGTCAGTTGTAAAGACATTGGACCTCCTTTTATGATGACAGCTCGCTATTGATGTCGAGGCCTCCATTACCCGAGCATAGATGAATAATTTCTAAAAATATATGCATGGTTTCTGGGCAATTTCCAAGAAAAGTCACAAATGTGTTTTTAGCTCCGCTGACGTTATGTGGTGCATGGGTCTTCGCCCTTCGTTCGTCTGTGCGTCCGTCCGTCTATTGCCTACAATTGATATTTTTCGACTTCTCCAAAACCGTCTGCCGGATCCTCTCCAACCTTGATGGAGATATACCTTGGGTGAGTCTCTGCCAACTTTGTTTTAATAGTCACGCGAGAGTGATTATTTTTTCGTTAAAAAAGGTATATTTTGTTTGTTTTATATATGATTAATTTGACTTTTTAATGTCAAATGCATTAATATACGCGTCCATGCTATGTATACATGTTGGACCCGGGGGTTGTCCTTCCTCGACCCGCCGGACCCTCTCCAGATCGGCGCCTGTCATCGATTTTCTCAGATTTGGCCATAAACTGATAAAATTCAGACATCCATTTCATCAGCGGAAATCGAAAAGAGTATGTGGGATATTGGTTTAAACATATTTTATTTCGAAGAAATACAATTGGGAAACAGGGCTATGCCCTATATTAATCCCTCTTGCAACAGAGAATCAAGACGTTGCACAACAATCAAGACAATGTTCAATAAGAAGTATAAACAACACATGACATAACAAATAGAGTGGTTATACCACACGAGTTAAAGATTTGGACCAAGACAGTACACCACAGATAGTAAAAGAGTCGGGGGGGGGGGGTAATATTTAAGCTGAAATTTTCTCATAATTGTGTATAGTCTTAAGAGACAGCTGTTTTCATTTTTACTATGCGTAGAGTAATATGAATAATTATGTACTGCTTAAGTTACAGCCCCGAGTCTGCCTGTGTCTCTAATATATTCTTGAACGGTCTCGAAAATTGTTTGATTTTGAATAAAGGTACAGTTTTTAGAACCATATAGTAGAGTGTGTGATATTGCCAAATAGGATTGAATATTCATAATTATCGTCCTATAATACTGGAATCGTATTATATGACTTTTTTCCCAGAAAGTTGTCTGGGATGGTATCCAACGCTTTAACGGTCCACTTTTGGCAAGGTTATCTATTTAATGCTCGAGGCAGCAGTTTGCTGATGCGAAACTTACGTTTATGGCCCACTCTGGGTGTTTGGGTCAAAGTGAGGATCTAGAAATAGCCTACTAGTGATGAAGTTGTGTAGTCCTCTTGTTTTTTATGCTTTGAGCCCCTCTGTCAATTGGTAAATTTTATGTACTTGCGTGTCTATAAAATGGACATTTTCTGTTATATATTGTGGCATTTGGTTGCGCATACATATAAAGTATGTGTTACCAAGACATATTTTCTTTACTGGAAAGAGAAAAATTAGTCTTGACTGTCGACTGTTAAAAACAAACACACGGGTCGTGAGGTGTGTATACAACTCATTTGTCACCAGATGTCAGCACAATGCAAGCAATTTTGGCGAGGCGGCGAAGTGCGGCGGAAGCATCGGTTCAAAGACGACAGTGTAAACACAGACGCCGATATTTGACAAAAAGTTCTGTTCAAAACATGAAAAGTCACGATAAAAAGGGTATTTCAATGTTATTGATAGAAAACGAAATGTCTTTGTGTCTTACTACAATGTTGATCAATCAAAAGATGCCTTTATGGGCGTTTACCTTGATACAGAGAGAAAACTTTATTAGCATAATTGCCATAAACATACCCTCGGTGGGGTTACCTATCACAATCACATGCATAATCATACACCAACATGTAATGTTATAAAATTGTATAATACTGAGAGACTGAAAATAAATACTAATTCTGCAACTACTTTGTACTCCACCAAGTGTCCATAATAACTAGCAGGTAACAGTGTTTTTGAGTCATGCAATGTTGGGAGTACGGCTTGTAAGTTCAATAGTTATTGTAAGTTGTTCGTGTTTTGAAGTACTAACAAATAATAAATAATAAATAGCTTTATACCCAGAATTTCTACCTTTAAATATGTTCACCTACAAGCTATAGGTGTAAAGAAAAAAATGAAACATTTCTCTTATTGATGTTGTTGGGGTTTTTTTTCCTGTCAGTCATTCAAAGCAATATTTAGCCACACTCTTTACACTGTTCCCTTCTACATTCATTAAATTTATAACCTTATCTGGATCAGACAGATGCGCAAAATTTTCACACTGTTGCTTAACCAACTTGAACATGTTGCTTCTTTGTGTTAAAATTCTCACACCGTTATAAAAAATGTTCTTCATCCTCAACTTCCCCTGACTGACATAAGTTCCGTATTCTAAATTCACGTGGGACTCTTTGGTAACCATATACCCTTGTTTCTATCTTGAGGTTGTGTGCGCTTATTCTTAGCTTTGTGAAAGCTATCCTGTGATTTGTATTATCAATAATATTACGGTAGTTTTCTAGTCCATGACACATTTTGACCTTGGCATACATAGAGAGCTTCCCGTCACTAAATTCTTTCAACTGTTCATAGAAATGTTACCTGTATTTTTACAAAATTAAATTATGTGCTAATTTAGCATCTCCAAATTTCACCCTGCAACTTTTGTATAAAGTGTCAAAAAATCCAGTCCAAGGTTTGCTCTTGACACACGATAATATATATATATATATATATGTGTGTGTGTGTGTGTGTGTGTGTGTGTGTGTATGTATATATATAAGTTTTGCTTTAGAGCTAATCCTTGCCTTGGAAATTAACAAAATTTAAATTGTTTTTAAAAATTTTGTTAAATGATAATCAAATGTATCTTGACCACAATCATTTGGATTGAAATTGAACCTTAGTCTTTATAAGTTTAAAGTGACGAATATTAAAATCTAATGAGTGGACCTAACTAGCACAATTAAAAATTTTGTAACTTTCATTTTTATTCCATAAGACTATTCCAAAAACCAATCAATGGATGTTGCTATTGACACTTGTATCTACAATACATTTGAAGATATTCAACATTTAACTTTGAAAGTATCCCTTATTTGTATGAATTCGAATTTTAAATCTTTTACTTTCATTTCATTGGATGTACCTACAGCACAAATCTAAAAATTGAAGTTGGATTAACACTTCTTTCTGTATAAAAAAAAACTGAAATAAATGAAATAAAAAAACACACACACACACACACACACACACACATGCAAATCAGTTTGTGTGCACAGAAGGGAATATATTACAGTCAATCTTACATTGACTTCATTGAACACTGGGCGCATTTCAAGCTTAAAATCTTGAATATCTTCAAAGCTGTAACAAAAAAAAGTGTAATTCCAAATGCTACTGGTACATGTACATACATGCAGCATGGTGCATCTGTTTTATGGCAAGCCTTTTTGACATTCAATCCCATTTGACAATATCCCACATACTCTCTTCAATAAATCTTGGTAAACCTAATCCAATCTGCATTATTTGCCATCATGATGACTATCGTGTGTCATTTTCAATAAATTTTTCGAGGCATTTAGTGACTTTCAGCTGTTAAATGTAACTTGGTTTTCCATAATTTTCTGGACAACTCTGCCACAAAGTGTGAAGTCCTTTATGCATGATCAACCGACAATTGCGCACATGTGCACGCCTCCTACTTGGGGGGCCATTCCAATGGTAATAAAGTAAACTTACACAGGCACAGTTGAACATGCTGCACTGCCCTTTGTAACTTTTAGCTTACGTGAATATGAAAGGTATGATCTCACTGCTCATGACGTATGCCCGTCCTGCCCCATCGTTGAAATTTGGAGAATGCGTTGAATTGTTCATTCTGTAAGGCTATAGCTGTACAAAAAAAAGTGTTTGGTGTTACTACATTTGACCCTATGTGCATTATCCGTGAGAAATAGTGCAGTGTTTTGCATGTGACTGTGGGACTTGGTAATATGTCGGTACAAAGGTGCTGTGTGAATCGTCATGGTCAAGCACTACTTCCAGGCCTCTTCACCAAAGACTGGACCTCTTACAAATTTATGCCCTTGGCCGCTCAGCGTGAGCCAACTGTAGTGAGTTACTATTAGCCCACGCGGCACTTGCTTCACACCGTTTAAAACTCAGTTCATTAGTTTTAGCTCTCATTTCCTTATATGCGCTCCTCAAATATCTCGAAAGCTCAAATGCCTAATTGCTACTCACTTTCATTGTGTCAGGTCTGTGGTGAGGATGTCTAAACACAGACATATGCTTTTTGCCAATATTCTTTCTTTCTTTCTTGCTTATGTTTCCAACTTATTTCTGTGTCGGCTTCAACCCAGATACCGTGTCAGCTAGAAATATCCAATTTGGCATGGGTACAGCAGCAAGAATGAAGTTTTGCATATATCGTTCCAAATAGTCAGCAGGTTGACTATTTGGAACGATATGCAAATTTCGGCCAAGACACAAAACTGCAGTGTTGGATATTGACGAATATCTTTAAATCTGCTACATAGGTAGAGGTGCTATTTAAACTTGAATTTATATGTTTGCGCTATGGGGACATCCAATAATCCAGTGACTGAAAAACTGTCAGATTTCAATTTGGGCAAATACATGTATTGGCCAATGCACATAATTGTAGTGTTCAAAAATGATGAATATCTTCAAAACTTTTATAAATAGAGGTATTGTTTGTGCTATGGGCACGTCCAATAAATAGTAACTTGAAACAGTCAGATATTGAGAGTAAGAAAATTTCTTCCATCAAAATTGAAACATTTGAAAATAATAAATATATTCAAAACTGTCATCAAAGGAAATGCTGCGTCAACTTCAATTTACGTGGTTGTGGTGTTGGCGCATCCAGTGAACAGTGACTGAAAGCTGTCATATTTTGATTTATACAAATTTTGGCAAATTCAAGCTCAGCCGTATTGAAATACATTAGGATATAGGTTTTATACGATAATACTGCGTTAAGACCCACAAAAGGTATTTTAATGTCGATTAAATTAAAATTCTGTGTGCTGGATTACAGCGCCACAGGTCAGACCGAACCGTGAAAACAGCAAGTGCACACCACAGCGTCTGCTCGATATCAATACAAGGCGGTGCTTGCATTGCAGAATAAAGACTGGTCATTCTCCAATATAGTATATTATATGACATGACATAACATATGATATAATAGTATATAATAATGACTGAGTGGCATCATTGCACAATAATAGAATGTCTCAATGGCTTATATGTACATGATTAGAATATCACAGTGGCTTATTTTAAAGTTAAGTGGAACACATAGAAGCAAAAGGCAGCTTTGATCGTAAGAACAGAAATTAGCATTTAGGGCAACACATACTCAATACTTTGGAAGCCAGAAGCGATTGAAGTTTTTAAACGACCCTCATTTGCATAATTTTCATTCTGTTTACTGATATGCGAAACCTTACCATTGGTGCTACACCCATGTCAAATTTGAAGTTTCTGGTTTGCACGGTGTCCAAGTTTAAGCCCACATAGAAAGAAAGAAAGAAATTTAAGTAAAGAGAATCTCTTACTGTTCATGTTGAACAGATCCCCAAGGCCTAAAATAACCGAGTAGCCCAATAACAATGTTGCCAGCTTCACGCTGATATATATATATATATATATATATATATATATATATATATATATATATATATATATATATATATATATATATATATATATATATATATATATATATATATATATATATATATATATATATATCGTGTGTCCCGTGTCAGTGCAGGAACAGCTCAAAAATATAATATATATATATATATATATATATACATATAATAAAAGAACAAATACAGTTGTGTATTATTCCTCTCGGATTATAATCCTACGTGGTGTGTTTTAATTGTGTATGTATATTTGAGTAATGTTGTACATGTACATGTGCATGCTCAGCCATGAAAACTGGACTCTGAGAAAAATGGGCACGGAGCAGCATTAATGATGGACATCTTCAAACCTATTTTGGATAGAGGAGCCTTTCTGGCTTCAACTTCAATGCTTGGGCTACACAGAAAAGACGCATCAGTGAACAGTGATTGCAAAATGTAGCAGGTCATTTTATTTAATTTTTCATGCAAATATTCAAGATTGAAGTATTGAATAGCAGTGAATATCTTTAAAACTATTATAGATAGAGGTGTTATTCCAGCTTCACGTTATGTCAGATTTTCCTTCATGCAAATTTAAGTCAATGCACAAAATTGAAGTGTTCAATAATCATGAATATCTTCAAAACTACTATAGATAGAGATGCTATTCCAATTTTAATTAAAATGTTTGTGGTAAAGGCGCACCCACTGAACACACACTGAAAGCTGTAGGATTTTAGTCTGCAATTTCGGCCAATGCAACTAACTGAAATTAATGATGGCTATCTTCAAAACTATTATGGATAGAGATGCCATTCCAACTTCAATTTTGAGTCATGCGCGCAACAAATGAGCACCGTTATGCTCATGAAGCCAATAGACAGAATTTCAAAGCTGAATATCTGTATCTACAAAAATATTATACACAGATGTTTAATTCCAAAATAAATTAATGTGTTTGTGCTATATAATAGGTATATACTTTATTGCTATCAAAATGTGCAAAACTTTCACAGAGAGAGAGAGAGAGAGAGAGAGAGAGAGAGAGAGAGAGAGAGAGAGGGAGAGAGAGAAGGAGGCAGGGGAGAGAGATTTTCATGGGCTGTAAAAGGAAGACATTACAATCATGAATGGGAGGAGGGGGTCCCAGCACAGTGCGCGGGAAATAAAAATGTTTTAAAATAATGTCCAGTATGATGTTAAAAGTATGCTGGTAAGGAATATGTCAAGCAACTCTGTTTTCTAGAGTTGGAATGGTACATACTTTTCACCGATTATAGAAAAAAAAAACCTTTTCTGTCTCTGCCCTCTGAAGCTACCTTCTGACCTGGATGAATGGTAAAGTAGACAGAGAGACAGACAAAGAGACAGACAGATCAATGGCTGTATCAGAATCTTATAAGATAAAAATAGATAAAGATCGAGATTTCCGATGAAAGGACATTCATTTATGGTTTACAAGCCAAAGAGTAGCATACTTTTCAGAATAGGGGAAAAAAGCATACACACCCTTTGAAGGTTTTCCAATAAGCGCACAAAAGTGCTATTCCAACTAAAGGTTAAGATGATTTATTTATTGCTACCTTCGCAAGTCGAAAAACGACATTTAGTCATCACCTGGAAGCACACAAGACCAGGTTTACTGGTTCACTTGTGACATCCTTTATCTTGTGGTGCAAACAACTAAGAATATGTCAACAGGTACGTCTGATCTGTCTAAAATGCAAATATTTCCTTCGTGTTACAGTTTTTTTCTTCAAATAATATCATGTTTACTTCCTAAAAGGTCACATAGTAATAATTCCCCAACATCAAATCTTAACCGACTTTTCCTCTTGGTGCCTGCAGACCAGAACGGGCTGAGAAGAGTTGTTTGTCATTGACATAAAAAAAAAATCAAAAGCGGCAGCTATCTTCTTTTGGTTGGTGTGGTTTAAATAATTGAACGACGTCACGATAATGTAGTGTTCCACATGATACAACAGATGTAGCTCAGCGGACATAAAGGCCATATATCATACAAATTTTATTCAGAGCAATTAACCACCACCTTCACCACCACCACCACCACCACCAAAACAACAACAACAACAACAACAACAACAACAACAACAACAACAACAACATGACCTACATGTTCTTGTAGTTCTTTGACGTCAGTTTAATTTGTTACCTGGTCACATCCAGAGGCGCCTCAGTGCCTAGAAACTCTAAACTTGGCATGATTATACTTCCATACATAGGGTCTTGCCTTTTTATTAAGAGGAGTGAACATTTTCAAAATTATGCAAATTAACACTATTTCAACATATAAATATTGAATATCTTTAAACGTATCATGGGTAGAGGTGTTCATAAGTTTGTGCTGTAGGCGTATCTAATTTACCACAAACTGAATTTGTAAAATTTGAATTTATGCTAATTAGGGGCACTTGAAAAGTTAAACTGTTGAATATATTCAAAACTATTAAAGTTAGAGGTGTCATTCTAGTTTCAGTTTATAGGTTTGGACTGTAGTCATCCAATGAACCACAAAAAAGTTGTAGAATTTTAATTTATACTAATTAGGGCACTTGAAAACTTTGACTTTTGAATATGTTCAAAACTATTATAGTTAGAGGTGCCATTCCAATTTCAATTTATAGGTTTGTACTGTATTCATCCAATGAACCACACACAAAGTGGTAAACTTTTAATTCATGCTAATTAAGACAACTCGTAAAGTTTTTATGTTGAATATCTTCAAAGCTATTATAGGTAGAGGTATCATTCCCATTTTAGTTCATATGGTTGTGCTGAAGGCGTATCTAATAAACCGCGCACAAAAGTTGTAGCACTCAAATTTACCCAAGTTTTGGAGGCACAAAGATTCGCTTCCAAGCAAATCTTCGCTTCCAAGCAAATCTTCGCTTCCAGTTTGCTAAACTATGCTTTTACTGCTGACGTATTATCCTCAAATTGCCTGACTTATTTCTTTTGTTAATTTAGCCAAAGAGAAGCGTCAATCAATGACAGGTCTATTGTTTCTGAAAATATCTCCGTAGCTAACAAAAGGATCAGCAAGTCAGTATGTGTTTTCCGCATGTTCAACCCAGCAGTGAATGATGTGCTTCTGACAAACACAACCTTGAGAATTTGCAACTAAAAACGTGATATGTGCCTTTCCTACAAGAGGAAACATTTTGCTGGAATTTATTCATGCCGAGACGTTTAGAAATCAACAATACACTGCTTGTGCTACGCTATAAAAATCTCACCTGAGATTATATTGTTCAATCACATTGTAAACATTTGACCGAACAATTTATTTTCCCAAATGAAAAGATTCTATGTAGGCTGTACAAACAAGGTTTTGTAATGTATTCATCAAAGGACTATTCCAGCTTATGATAATCTAATAATATGCAGCAATAGTTGTGTGCAATTTACACTTTATTCATGAATTGTGCATTTCCTTTTATAGGCAAAAGACGCAGAATATGTCAAATCCAAATAATTCTTCATGCCTCTTCATATTGTATCAGTTAACAGGTTACAGTGACCCATGTGTCTAATGAGATTCTTTTAGCACAAATTTGGTTTGCGTCGGATATGGTGCCAAAGAGAAACTGATGCAAAAACGACCCAAAACATCATGGGCATATCTACAAAATAAAAGAAAAGTACTGCACCTATGACATTCAGGTATATCAATGTGATAATTCAGTGAAGCAGTGCATGAAGTGATAAGCTAGCCTGTTCGTTTATCACCTCTCCCCCCCCCCAAAAAAAAATTATTATTATTATGGGCACAAAATGAGTCCCATACCTCCCCACAATCAAATAACCAGAAAGGAGAAGGCCTACAAATAAGAAAATCCGTTTTCTTTCATGGACATTCTTTCCGCTTAATTTGAGGTAGGGGAGACTGGGGAGTGTTGGAACATGGGACAAGATGAAACTTTAATGATATTTGCTCCTCATAAATGTATTTCCAACTTTGACCCTGTGGATAGCACCTTTGGTTCTAAGCCCACTTTACAATGTGGAGCTAAGTTTGGTATCAAATTATGTGTTGGGAACGCGATGTTTGTTTTTCTCCCTCTGCTGTAAATATTTTTTATCAATTTTTTTGTCACATTCTTTACACAATAAAATATGAAGCTAAGTTACCCAGTGGTATAAAATCCCCAGGTGGCAGTTAGTTAGCACCACAAGGTGTGACAGTGATTAGTTGATGTGTATTCCAACAGTATGGATAAATGTTCATTAACAGTCAAAGGGGCGAGTTGAAACATAGTGATAGGGGAGTGATGGAACATATTTCAACTCTGCCTTTTTTCAACTTGCCCTAGGGTAACATAGAACATGTTTCCACTTGCCCCATGTGGCTAGATGAAGCAGTTTCAACCTACCCCTTGGGTTAGATGGAGCAGTCTCAAGCTGTCGCTGGGGTTAGAAGAAACAATTTCAACCTACACCTAGAGTCGGATGGAACATTTACCGGTGGGTAAATGTTCCATCAGACTAATATTTATGCCCACATATGCATATTTATTTACATACACGTATCCCGTAACACACAAACATACAATAAAGATTAGCAAACACACAAACATTTGTATTTCAAGAGTGAAGAAAATTAACACCATGACAGACTAGTGAGAGTTGGAACATGTAAGAGTTCAGGTCCTGTATCATCAAATATATTCTGAAAACTATTCTATTGTTACATTGAAATGGCAGACAGGTCTGGCTAAAATGAACATTAATTGACTTGTTTACGGAGGTTAATTATATTTTATTTTATTGAAAATGTTTCATCTTACCCCTTGTATGGGGCGATATGAAACATTTTACTTCTCGGTAGTTTTCAATATATATCTTGATAATGAAAGGCTGAAAAGCAACCGCTGACTAGTCACTTGGAGACATCTATATGACCGGAGGGCGACCCTGAGATGGTTTGGTCTGGAATGCAAGAGTCAGGAGCCCTAAGGCTTCCCTGACTTCTAGGTTTACTAGCCTTCTTGTCCTTTCCAATCACTTCCTGGGCCCTAGCGATGCCAGGGGCATGGATAAGGCTGGCGGCCAGTGGGCATGGTTTGGGTGCCATGCTTTGGGGTGGTGGCAGCCAAGGAGAAAAGTGACTGAATGGAATCAGTCAAATCCTTCGTCCTCGTACACTGGGTGGAGCGGGCCTGCAACCGACAAACAACGTCTGCCATCTCTCCTCTAAACAGCATGTTGGAGAATAGAGGCCTCATGTGCACTGAGCAATAGATCAGGTCAGACAACACCTGACCGTGCAGGTAGGCATCCATGCATAGCAAACAGAAGTTCCACTGTAAGGTTCAAGCTGTCCTGATCTGGTGGTTAATCACCTGTGAAAAGGAGGTCGTGAGCGAGGCCACCTGTCCAACTCAGTCCCGGACCTACTCCAAAATCTGGACCAAATGCTGGAGGTTTTCCAAGAGAGACCTCAGTGCCAAACACAGAGATGTCTTAGTAAGATGCTGCAAGGACAGGGTCTCCAGCATCTGCCTGCAGTCTCTTGAAGGCATCGGAGGATGCAGAAATGGCCTTTGGAGCTCTAGCATCATACTCCTTCTAATCCAAGTACACTAGAAGTTTCCCTTGGACATCCAGCCCAAGGATAATTGGCCCTTTCCTAAAATAGCCAGAAGTTGGTGGCTCCACAGAAACCCAGTTGCAATGAATCCTGGCCATCAGCTGGTTATGGAACTCAGTGACAAAGGGCAAGAAAGAAATGGGGGATTTATGTCATGCATCTTCCAAGGACAAGTCCTAGCAGCACATCGCAATGGCCCCTTTCCTCTCCTTTGGCCACAGCTTGGTCACCCACTAGGCACCAAGTGAGAGCTTTGATGAGCTCAAAGCCCTGGGTTGGTGTTGGAGTAGTATTCATGGAGATTAAAACAGATTCCTTACATGCCACAGATACTACCAGGCTCTGCTGAGCAATGAACATCAGTGTGGGTGCCGGCTGCTAGCCAGTGGCCTGCACCTGCTGACGGACGAATCTGACAGCAACAACTCCTCCTCTTCGGTGTGGATGTCAGAAGACTGGTCATCAGGCATTAGCGTCAGAGGTCTCAAAGCCTTGTCGAACAGCTGATCATCTGAGGCAGATGGGGCAGCTGCTTGTGACAGATGTGGGTCTGTCACCATGCCTTGTGATGGGGGAGCAACAAGTGCCACAGAAGTTGACACCACTGCAGAGTTGGGTACCTTCTCAGGTGCTCCAAGATACCCAGACGTTTGACCTGAGGTCTTGGACCCAGGAGCTTGGAAAATCAGAGGTGGTTTAGGGGCTCCAGAAAGCGGGACATTCAACCCAAGCTATCGGACCTAGGAGACTGGAGAATTGGCAGGGCCTCCCAATGTATGGACATTGACCTGAGGGTCTCCATTGTAGCTTCACCAGTTTGGCTGCCTTGGTTTTCAAGTACTCATACCAAGGGGTCTGGGCCAGAAGATCCAAGTGGCACTTAGCCTGCCTCTTTGGATTGGAATTCAAAGTGGTGAGCTTTGGAGGAGGAAGCAGTTGCCAGATCAAATCCATTTGCATCCGTTCTTGTATCAATTCTAAGACTGCTGAGTCTCAGATCAAAGGCTGAGGAAACTCTGGTCATCACTTTTGGTGGTGCAGAGTGCTCTGGATCCCCATAAGGTCATCTCTTGCTGCCCAACTTGCAACTATGTTGCCTCTTCTCATTATTCCCTGGGGGGGGGGGGTCAGGTGATGAAGTAGCAGCCACCTGAGCCAGTGGGCAATTTGTGCAGGGTCCCTTGATTCAAATAACCTAGCATTTAGCAGCATCACACTTACACCTATCCCTGCTGCTCTTCTTCCAGGACTGCGCCTGGAGCATGCGCAGCAACTTGTCATCTCCCCACCTAACACAAAACCTGCATGTACATTCTCTCGAGAACACATGCAGTCAAGTTGTTGGCAACAACCAAAACAGTGTTGATGGTCATCCTAGGCTGCTATGAAATGGTTCCAAGAGTCCATGTTTTGCCCTCTACCCAGCAAGGGAGAAGCAGAAGTGGTCTCTGGCTCGACACCCATAGCACACCACCAAGCAGCGATTGCCTGACTGCCACTGTCATCCCTCTGTCTGCAATTTGTCCCACCAGACGCCATCTTAGAAAAGATTGGTTTCAAGTCAAAATGACCAGCCCTACTTCCACAATTCTCTCAGGGATCCATAGGTCAAATATAAGCCATCCATATCTCGGAAGAGACTTTAATAGCTTAGAAAACAAATTCTGCTGCAGAGGGAGTGCAAACAGCACTTTAACAGAGTATCTGGACAAAAGTCACAGGGCTTTTAACTCTTTAGACCAGAAGTCACACACACACACACACACATAAACACACAGCTCCCCCCCCCCACCACCACCACCACCACTGGGACCGTCAGGTCTTCTGAATAATCGAGTGAGTACCCAACTCAATTGTGTTGGGTGATGTGGCTAGACATTAAGGTCTTGGTAATAGTGGTCGAGAGGTAACATTATGCAACTAATAGCACAGTTGATGAACAAACTCCCTATAAATCATTTCCAAAACCCTTCTTTTCGAAAACGAGAAAGTTAACTTTATTTTTGTCAAAACTAATTTCTTTCTCATCAGTGTTGGTCAGTGTTATGGATATAAGTGAATGCAGAAAGGTCACAATACATAAGCGCATTGTGTGTTCTGTTTTGGCATTGTTTACCTGTGAAACGGATCCCCATGAATAGGACTTTACCCACATAAATATGTGTTGCCTCATCAGTGTAACCTATAATGGTCAGTTATAAGAAACTTCGTCCAGGCTTTTATGGCTGAAAGCAAAGTGTAGATTAGTTGAGAACATCCATTTAGTGAGGATGCTGGATCTTTATATGAAGGGTACATAAAGTGCCAGGCACCGGTCAACCGGCAGACAACATTTAAACCTTTCCCCCTCAAACCGGCCAAAAATTGTAGCAATTTCAATTATGCTAATTAGCAGCATTTGAAATTTTAAAACTAGAATATCTTCAAAACTTTTATAGATAGATATGTCATTTCAACTTCTACTACGGGGTTGTTGACCATTGCACACCTGATGAATTAGAAATAAAAGTTGTAGCAATTTCAATTGTGCTAATAGCACCATTATAAATTTTAAATCTTGAATAACTTCAAAGCTATAATAGATAGAGATGCCATTCCAACTTCTACTCCTGTATTATGGAATAGTTGTATATTTCCATACCAATGTGCTCTGAAGACACACTCACTGATTTGCCATGCAGCAAATCATCTTCCCCAGTTTACAATTATTTTCAAAGGATTTCTGTGCATTTTTGCTTTCTTCACTTTTCCAAAACTGTAAGTTGGATCCTCTTTAAACTTAGAGGGAGTGTAGCTGGACTTGATCTCCACCAATTTGTTCACTACATGGTGGTGCTGTCATTTTCTGATTTTTGACAAATTATCAAAATTAGGAAATATCAGTAAGGACATATGTACATGTTAGCAATAGTAATGATGGTCTAAAACAAGTGACTTTGATATCATTCTGAAGTTCACAGGACCACTTCAGTCTGTGCATGTAAAGGCAGCTGAGCACAGGACTGCTGCAGTCCTCTTGTTATTTTTGACAGAGCATATTGATCCATTAATTGTACATATTTTTTCAAACGAAAACAAGCATAAGGCATTGAAGTTTTTTTTACTATAACTCGCTGCATTTAACTCAAAGCTGCAGACTTCATTCCTTGCATGTCGTCATGCGTGAGGAATTGGTGAATATAAATGTACTTCTGATGAAGTTCGGAATATTTGTTATCACCTGAGCAATGTATCAAGACGTCAGTATACTCAGCTGAATACGAAAAGAAAGGAAGGACGATTTTCTGGCTGATAGAAATGTAGTCCAGGAGTCCCAGCAATCTTTTTACAGCAGCCAATTGTACAGAACTTCTTTATATGTCCTCCTCTCATTTGGAGTGGGGGAGAGGGTGAGGATGAACTGGCATTTTATGGCAAACTTTTAAGAAACCCTGGGTCTTGATTTGAAGTCCGTGCACCCCATCAAACTCGAACAAAATAAACTGATTTGGACAACCAAATATAGAAAGCAACATCACAGATCCAATACGCTCTCCCTCTTGAAGTGATTCTTAAACACGTTGGAAAATTATTCTAATAGAGATTGAACAGGAACAGTTCTCCATGGTAGAAATGTATTCCAGGAGTCCCAGCAAGCTTTCAATAGATCAATAGCGGCAACATTAAATTGTACAAAACTTCGTTAAATGTCCTCCTCTCATTTGGAGTGGGGGTGGGAGTGGGAGAGAAGTAGGGGTGGACTGGGATTTTTTGGCAGACTTTTAAGAAACCCTGTATGGGTCTTGATTTGAAGTCCATGGACCCCATTTAACTCGAACAAAATAAACTGATTTGGACAACCAATTACAGAAAGCAACATCACAGATCCAATTAAGCCTCCCTCTGTTGAGAGGATACTTAAAAACGCTGGAAAAGTATTATAAAATAGATTCAACTGGAACAGTTTACAAGTGACTGAAAGGGAACACCGGGTTTATCAATATACCAAGCCAGTTGCCACCAGATGACAGCACAATACAAGCCACTTTTTACCTCCGAACATGAAAATCATGTTGTTGCCTTGGTCCATTGCACATCTAAATACACACCTACAGATTGCAGTTTTAATTTCAAGCAAAGCAGGTAAAAAGTATCAGGCTTCGATATCATGCCATCACACGAAGAAAAACTAAAATAATAAAAATGCTATTAGATGTTTTTAAACGCGTTGTAAGATTGTGATAACATAACGTTTAAACATTTTAATTGTACGATATTGTCATGTCAACGTAAATGAAATTGTGTCAATTATTCGAGTCCACTTATACTATTACATGCCTTCACCAGCTGATATACCTGGTTTCCATTCTGTCATGCGAAGAGACCCAACAAACGGGATAGGAGGAGGTGCAGGTGTGTACGTTTCACATCAACTTTTAGTTACTAGACGTCACGACCTTGAATTATTAGGGGCTGAAATCCACTTGCAAAGCAATATATATACAGCCCCCCCCCCCGCCCCCCCCCCCCCCGATTCTCCGGTCTTATTCTGGGACAATTTACAGTCCAATCTTGACCATACAAAAACTGTCGGTAGCCATAACATCGTTATAACAGATGATTATACAACAGCATCCGGCAGAAAACTTGATTATTTCTGTTCAACAAATTTCTTTGTGTCCCATATTCAAGAACCCACTCACATAACTAGGAATACATCGAACTGCCTTGATCAAATTATTTCTAACATCCCTAGATAGGCCCTATGTGTATCACCACCATGCAATTGCCAATTGTGATCACAGTATAGTGTCGGATAATATTTTATTTCGGCGGAAAAAAGAACCCACTTACAAAAAGTTAATGTGGGAATATGAAAAGACCAGTGTTGTATTTCTTGGAGTGAAGGTTCTCTATCTGCCGCTAAAGAGTGCATTCCAAATAAAGAAGTCCTCATTCGCCCTGATGATCTTCCGTGGTATTCTTCTTCACTACGCTGTGAAAAACATATGGTCATGCGGGCATACTGTAATGTAAAGCTAAAAAGACTGAACTGACGCAGTGCAGAGCCACAACCTATGGGCCACCAATAATCAAACGCGAAGCCAGTGCCAGGAGAATTTACTTATAGATGAGAAACAACACGATGGTAAACTAAACAGCTCTTTCAACAATCCTAAAAAGAAAACAAAGGCATGGTGGAAGGCCGTAATTTTTTAACAGGAAACCCTTTCAGAACATACGGGACCCTCTTTAGTATGTGAAGGTGGACACATAACCTACAACACTTCCAAGGCCGACGCATTTAACTCCTCCTTCCTAAGTCAGAGTAATCGTGATTCCTCTACACTCAGCACTTCTACACGCCCTCTCCATACATCCCTTACATACTATTGGACATTTAAATATCCGTGAAAACGAAGTGCTAGATACACTTAAGAGCCTTGATACAGGCAAAGCAACTGGACCAGATAGAATACGTGTCAGACTTTTGAAGGAAGCAGCTCCAATAATTTACAAACCTCTCACGAAACTGATAAACCTCTCCAAAAAACAGTTCCCATCAGTTTGGAAAGAAGCCCACGTTACACCGTTGCATAAAAAAGGTGAAGACAGACAGACAGACAGACAGACAGACAGACAGACAGACAGACAGACAGACAGACAGACAGACAGACAGACAGACAGACAGATAGATAGATAGATAGATAGATAGATAGATAGATAGATAGATAGATAGATAGATAGATAGATAGATAGATAGATAGATAGATAGATAGATAGATTTACCGGCCGATATCCCTCCTATAAGCTGTACTGGAAAAGTGACGGAAAGAGTAGTGTTCAAACATGTGCTCATTTTTTTCCTAGACAATATGGTTATATCTCCCAACCAAAGTGGTTTTATGCGCGATGATTCCAGTTGCTTTCCCTTTACCATGAGTTATGTTTGGCAGTCGATCAGCAAAAAGAAGCAAGAATCGTATTCCTCGACATCAGCAAGGGATTCAATAAAGTTTGGCATAAAAGTCTCTTTCATAAATTAGAAAAAAGTGGTGGTGTAGGGAATTTACCATCTTGGTTTGAAGATTACCTTCATAACCGCAAACAACGCGTAGTTATCAAAGGCAATTACTCTAGCTGGAGCACTATTACTGCCGGCGCCCCCCAGGATCAGTTCTAGGTCCCGTCCTGTTTTTTATTGATATTAATGATAAACTCAATGTTGTCAATTCCAATGTTAAACCTTTTGCGGACGACATATCCCTTTTCCTTGCTTTTGATGACGCAGCCCATGCAGCTAATGTTCTTAATCAAGATCTTGCCTCTTTGGATGATTGGTCCAAAGAGTGTCTAATTTCCTTCAATGCCTTAAAAACTAACACTATGCTTGTCTCTCTTAAAAGACATATTCCTGGACATCCACCGCTTGTTTTCCAAGGTCATCAGTTAGAAAATGTGCCCGAACACAAGCATCTAAGTGTTACCCTGAAATCTGATTTAAAATGGAATGGCCATATGGAAAAAAAATGCCTCCAAAGCTTCCAAACATATAAACGTAATGAAGTATCTTCAGTTTCGTCTTGATCTCGTCACATTAGAAGTTATTTGCTTTTCATTTATTCGTCTCATTTTAGAATATGGCAGTGTGGTCTGGGACGGCTGTGCTCAGGCTGATGAAAAGATCAGATTTACTTCCAACCAGATTAATTTGTTTGAAAAATCTTTTTCCCTTTTACTATCAAATCGTGGAATCTTCTTCCGCTAGAAGTGCGAAATTTATCGACTTTGTTCCAGTTCAGAAGGGGAATTTCTAATCCATCGAAATGCTCGTTGAAATATCCCGAAATTCTTCAAGTATTAAGGCAAGAGATATCTATATATTTTACATTCTAGACTAGGCATGGGCCACAGCCAAATGAATGAACCTCTTTTCCAAATGAGTGTTGAAAAGTCACCAACATGCTCGTATGGCGCTGTTGCTAAAAGCGTGTGGCATTTGCCCTCGGTACGTGTTATCATACCCAACAATCTTCATACGTCTGTTAATTCAGTTCATGCGTCTTTCTGTTTAAATACTACATGTATAACATTTTGTTCCGTGGTTGTCACCGCAGTCTCGAATATAATGGTTATATATATATATATATATATATATATATATATATATATATATATATATATATATATATATATAGGCCTATATATTTATATTTCTCTGTGCAAGAGTCCATACGCAAAAAGTAAACATTTCGAACTTGAATCATTACCAACATATGTATCATGTCTATGTATCATTGACATGATACATATGTTGGTAACTTCTACAAGCCCCTCCGTCTGTGTTCCGTTCTGGTCGAGTCCATCTTCTTGTTTTGCCCCTGCGTCACCACACTTTTGCTTCTTGCACTCGACGTGTGGCGGCGCATCTGGTGTGCGTTACGTCTGTCCTGTGCTCGTGTCTTCTCTTGCAAGAGGGACTCATTTAGGTCTCTGCCCTTCTTCCCAATTGTTTTCTTTTGTGAATAAAATATGTTTAAACCAAACATTTTAATTTATACGATATTGCCATGTCAGTGTAAATAAAATTGTGTCAATTATTCGAATCCCCTAATATTATTCGGTACATGCCTTCAGCTGATAACAAATATTCCATTGTAAGTTCAATACTTTTTTCTTCTGATGATGATGATATCCTCTTTGAAGATGCAACTTTCACCTGAAAGATGCAATTTGGATCATAGACATTTTCTGCACGCATGCACGTGTTGCTTCACTTGAGGATGTTGCAAAAGACTAAGTTGTGATTTCCAATGAACTATTCAAGTACAGTCTTTACATGATGCCAGACGAACTCGCACAAATGATGTGCGCTTGAAAAGACTAGGTTGAAAAGGGTGTATTTTTCCATCAAGTGTTTGTGTACAGAAAATTTTGACAGCTGCCGACAGAGAGAGAGAGAAAAAAAACTCTGCAGCAAACATTTTGTTGCAATGTCGCATTGTTCATTGCCAGTCGAAATCGACCATGCAAGCTGATACGTGCTTCACAGATTACATCACATAGCCTTGGTCATCTTTCCAAATAATTATCGTTGAGAACTTATAAAGTCGACGCATACAAAGACATATTTGCCAGAGCTATGTGACTGCATTAAATATACACTAAAACACCTGCGAGAAGTATAAAGCGTTGAATTAAAGATTTAATCCAAGCATCAGACCACAAACACATCACACTATAGCGCAGTGGGTTGTTCGCTGAATACTCTAGATTATAACTGAACTGTGTAACTTTTGAACGCGATATCCCGGGCATTTCATGTCGAATTATTTACAGACCATTGTGTGTTTAGAAGAGTTTGAGATCATTAACGTATGGGCTTCCATTCCGCTTTTTTCTTTTTATTATTATTATTATTATTATTATTATTATTATTATTATTATTATTATTATTATTATTATTATTATTATTATTATTATTATTATTATTATTATTATTATTATATGTTCTGAATTAAAATGAAGAATTTTGTTGTGAAACATCTGGCCTCATCTAATTGATGATGATGATGATGATGATGATGATGATGATGATGATGATGATGATGATGATGATGATGATTATTTTGACATTATTAAAACGTGTGTGGAAGCGTTCGTTCATAGGCCACAAGAGTAAAATCAAGGCTGTGCCGTTTGCAGCCCAACATCCACGTTCAGGCTTTTGCACTATACTGCGCTTTAACAGAGTGATGACATGCCGCTTGGTAGGTGCTGAAGGCAAACATTAAGTGGTTTCACATGGACTGTGAAAACAAACTTAAAATTGAGTTTTGAAAGTTCTCCAAATGCATAATCGTCGTGTTTTCAAAACATCACTTTGAATATGTCACAACAACTCAAAATTTGACTCTAAAATTTGGGTGGAATTACATGGAAATATTTTTGAAAGGTGCATAGAAACGGAAACAAAATGTGAATTTTTTAAACTTTTAGATAGTCCTCTGAAACCGATATATTTGATTGCACCTTCGATTGAGAGATGAAGTTGTTGTTTCACACCATTATGTTGTCAAGTTTTAAATCAGCTAGCACGAAAACATTCTGTTGCAACAGTTTTAGAACATCTCATTTGTAATGTTCTAATAAATATGTGCTTTGTGGAAGATCAACAGCCGACCACAGCTGTGCAAAGGAAAGTTTAGATCGTGAACACCACACGTATTTCTATCAAACCATAACTGTGTCTCCATATAATGGCTGAAAGTTAATCTTTCAATTTATAGATCTATATGCGTTGTCAGTCTA
This sequence comes from Hermodice carunculata, assembly GCA_964020975.1. Lineage (NCBI taxonomy): Eukaryota > Metazoa > Annelida > Polychaeta > Eunicida > Amphinomidae > Hermodice > Hermodice carunculata. The sequence goes on from OZ026618.1 coordinate 30,622,222, forward strand.
AAGTTAGGATTCTGGGTATTATTATTTGACCATAACTCAAAATAATAGTAGAAAGCAAGATGACATAGGATAACATACCACGTGGGATCATATTTGAATAAAAAATAGGTCCGAGATACATCTATGTAGGCTCATAATGATCTTTGTCCGATCGTTACCACGTGTGTCACAAAGTTTTAGGCCTTGTGTACACCTTATGGTTTTTCATGTCGTATGAAAAATATAGCAAAAATAGTTCCATAAAAGAGATAGACCTAAATATTACAAAGTTCTATGACCTGAAGTGTAGGCCAACCTGAAATGGGGTGGATGCAAAGTCTCAAGAAGGGGGAGTGGGGTGCCTTGGCTGGGATGGAGGTTCTGGGGATCTAATCACAAAAAAAAATATGGGAATTTTAGTTTTTCATAAAAATCTGGTAAATGAAACTAAATATGTTTCACAGGTAAAATAATCAAAATATTTCTCACAACAAAACTAATTTAACATTTCCCAGAGCTCTTCACACGAAATGAAAAATCTTGGTACATCAAAGCGAAATGTTATCGGCATTTCACGGCAAAAGACGATTTCTGACCACGAGTCAAGCGCCGCGAAGCCGGGAAATGGATTGCACAGTGCAACCAGTAATAGTACACTTTCCGCCTCCCCCCTACGCTCGTAAGAGCGTAAAGGTTGCCCTCTGAACAGTCCAATCAAGTTTCTTGAAAAATGTAGAATAGCCGCTCTCTCTCTCTCTCTCTCTCTCTCTCTCTCTCTCTCTCTCTCTCTCTCTCTCTCTCTCTCTCTCTCTCTCTCTCTCTCTCTCTCTCTCTCTCTGAATATTTTTAATGTAGAGAAACACATGTCGGAGACTTGGCATGTTCAAGACGCAGGCTACTTTATTATTATGATAACAAAGGGAAGGATGGGGGGGAGGGGGTTGAAATGTGAGGGAGCAGGGCGGGGAGAGCATATGTGGGCCTGCAGAAAGTTGGCAGACTATTGAAGGCCCGCAGCAATGGAATGGGTAGCATGGGTGGGGGTATGCGAACATGTGGACGTTTTATCCCGCCCACGAACATGTTGGGGCCGAGCTACATTGATTGCGTGCTGGATGGGCGTTGAGAATGGAACAAAATAGCTCAAGTTTAGACAGGCTGGGGACTACCTAATGTGCATTGTTGGTCACACAAACGACCCGCAGCACTCGCGGTAACAAACGTGGTTCGGCCACATCAAGGGGCGGTAATAGCAGGCTGACAATGGCCCGTTCCACTGCGAAAATTCATGACTGACACCACATTGACAAGCTATGTTTACCCGGCCAAATTTATAGGGGCTGCACAATAACAGCGGTCTCTTTGATGTAGCCAGTGAATAGATTGATTTTCAAGATGGAGTAAAATACTGGGCGAGTTTCCAACGATTAATCTCAGTGCAAATAACAGTCTTGTTTGACCAGGTTTGTGGTTTTAATGCGAATCTGCTGGGAAAATACTTCAGTTCCTCTGAAGTAAGCCTAGCACGAAATTGGCCTCGCCTCAATGGGAGAAGCAACACCGCCTCGTACCATACAGCCGATACAGGGCACTGCCTTGTTTCAGTTCTGGGAGCTCCGGACTTGACGTACCAAATTCGCCTCTCTGCTATTGATCACGCCACCCAAGCCTTGCACAACCTCTCATTTGCATAATATGCGTGGCTTGCCCCCACAAGGCTAAATAATTGATTGTTCGCAGTGCAATCAATCATTGGCATATTTTCAAGGAGTGCGTGTCATCTGCGCAAAACTGGGTTACGGCCAAACGCAGCCCATCAAAAAGGAGGAAATGGGTTTTGTGCGTGTAAGAATGAACAGTTTACCGCCATCTCTGCGAAGATGCTAGGCGTTTCTAATATAGGTGGAAAAAATTCTTGCAAGGGAAGGCTGGCAGATGTTGACCCTTGGGGATGTGGAAACCGCTTCGGCATCGTTTGATGTTGAGGGTATTCTTCTGGGTCTTGTCAATCAAACACACTTCACTGGCGGCCGACAACCTTGTGGCCGCCCACTCACACACTAAAATCCTTCCACTGAGATCAAGTACTTTTCAAATTATCAAGTCATTCAATAATATTTTGTGAAAATATGTTTATGGGTAACTTCATTTTTTAGCTTTACATAAATGTATTTCGCTGTGACTTTCCCAAATTTTCGCTAATTGGCAATACACGCAGCCAAGCGGAGCACGCGTAGAGATATTGCATATAATCTATGTGAGTCGCCCAGCTATCGGCAGCTGGCGATACGTGTTTATGTACTTTTGTTCTGTGTCCTTTTTTGGATTTTCAGGAAGGGCTCGGAATAATTTTCAGATATTTCACAGAAAATTCACATTCTATGGCTACAGTCGCTCTCAGACGGAATCAGCAGGAGTATGTGGTTCCCGCGAGCTCATCGCAGGTATGTTTTTACGCTATTTGGCCAATTTTATCGTGATATTTTGCGTGGAAATTTGAATGAACAGGTCTTTATTCACACCCCTTTTCGTAACCCCGCCTTTGTAGGAAATCCAGCCGTCCCCCTTGGCCCTACTCGCCGCGACATGCAGTAAGATAGGGGCCCCACCAGAGGATCCGAACTCCAACCCCCAAACTCAACAAACGGTACGAGTTTTGGGACAGAATCAGGTCATTCAGTCTGGAGATGTTCTTCCTCAAGGGTGGATACAAGTACCAAGCAATGTGGTGGATCCTGGTGGGAAAGTATCGGCGACGGCCGCCCCCGGAGCCACGGCATTGGCACCAGGGCAGTTCATACAACAAGCCGCCCCTCAGGTGATAGCTGTACAGACCAATGCTGGAGGAACCATAACATACAACATTGTCCCTCAGTTTCAAAATTTTGCAGTAGCGGATGGAACAGGACAGGAAACATACATTATCCCAGCATCGGGCGGTGTTGGAGGACAGACATTCGTTGCCGCCGGCAATCAAGCCATTTTGACGCCGACCGGTCAACTCATCCGTGCCCAAGGTCTACCGGGTGCAAACGTGATACAAAACGTGAGCCTGCCGGTTGCAAATCTGGCTGGAAACATGGTGAACCTGGCTGCTCCGGGCATGCAGAATATTACATTACGACCTGCTGCAAACATGGCTGGCAATGTGGCCCAAACAGCGACTGTCCAAATGCCACAACAAGTACAACAGATTCAACAACAAAATATTATTCCAATCCAAATACCCGTCTCCACTGCCAATGGTCAGACCGTCATGCAAACCATACACGTGCCCATCCAAGCCTTCCAGCCTGCGCCCGTTCAAGCCACCCCACAACAAGCATGGGCAACCCCCTTTGTCAACATGCCGCAACCACAAAGTGCAACATTGGCGCAGCCCCAGGCTGTGGTAGGACAGAATCAGATAGGAATGGGCAGTCATTCCAGCACAGCAGAAACTCATACGGTCACTTCATCGGGACAAAGCATTGTGACAGTAAATCCCCAATCTCAACAACACTGCCAACAACAAGCTTTGGTTATGCCACCGCAGCCAGCACTGATGACTGTCCCAGCCCCTTCCATCATCCCTGTTGCCTCGTCAGTGACTCCGGCATTGAATGGAACTGTTTCCATAGCGACCAGTAACACCAACCCTACCACAGTGACAGTGGGCTCGCTGCCCCAGACTCTGGTCACACCCACCACGGCATCAACCACTATGTCTGGGCAGATGGTGACAGCCCCACCTGGTCAAGTTGCTGGCGTACTTGCATCAGGTCAGATAATACAAAATATTGCTGGTACAAATTTGCAAATTGCAGGCCAGCCTGGTCAGATGATTGCTCAGCAAGGGCAGGGTCAAGTGATTACACAGTCACCATGGATACCAGCACTGAACATGGCAACAATTAGGCCAGCAACTAACTTCCAAACCATACCAGTGCAAAATATACAAAGTTTCCAAAATCTGACGAATATTCAAAATATCCAAAATGTATCAGCATTGGGATCACAGCCTCAGCTTATCAGTGGGGCTCTGGTGCAGAACCTTGCCACTGTGGGCACAGGCACGCAGCTCACTACACAGATCCCACAACTTAGTCCTCAGATCCAGTCAGTGTCCAATGTGCCAAGTGGAAGTTCTCCAACACTGACAGCATCACCCACCACACAGGCAGTGGCCAACTCACAGATACTGGGTAAGTCAAGTGTATGGATACATGTGGGTGTGTGTGGAAGGAGGTGGGGGGTGGGCAGAATGAGTTGTGTAGGAGGAGAGGTGTGTTAGTGATGATATATAGTGTGCTGTTGCACTCCAATTCTGCCTATAAATTTGATGAGTCAATGTGCAGTTCCACAATTGTCTGCTTGCACAGTGCAGTGAAACCTCATTTTAACTCTAAGTGCCAAATTTTGGACTGAGTCAACAGCTTTTCTCAGCATGCATTGGGTGCAATGCATGCCTAGAAAAGCTGTTGATCTGGGATATTTTCTCTGGAACTAGAGGCATGCAGGTACTTGAATGAAAGGTCTTTTTACGAGGAATACGAATCTGAGATGCTAATGATAATTTAGATTAGTTTCACTTTAGTAGATTGACCTTAGACGTGATTGGCACTGAAAGCGTTAATGTCACTGTTGCGTTCCCTGCAAAATATGTCTGATGCCTGCAATATTGGATAAATCAGTCAAATGCGAAAGTGATTTGACTTTTGATCACTGCAAACTTGTATGGTTGAAGGAATGTCTGATACCTGAGTGTCATAAGGTTTTACTGTATCTGCTTTTTAACCCTTTTCTGTTGCAAGTAAGAGTGACTGAGCAGTTTTCCTTGGTGTCCACCCGGGGTGTCCATACTAGTGAAAAGTGTTGACTTTTTTTGCATGTAGTAATAAGGATAATACTGTAGCTCTCCGTGTTTTGTGCCAGGGTCTTGTGTGACACAAGTGACTGAAAAAATAGACAGGCAAAGAAAACCATAGTTATTAGCTCAGCTGACTTGTCAATCAGCTGAGCTTATGTGGTGGGCAGGTTTCCGTTGTTCATCTGTCTGTGTCCACAATTCATATTTGCAACTCCCTTGAGAAAACCACTGGGGACATTCAGGTCAAACTTGGTGGGAATGTACCTTGGGTGGATCTCTACCAAATTATTTCAAATGGTCACGCTTCAGCGATTTTTGGATTTTTAATGTTTTTTTTTTTTTTTTTTCATTTTTTGACCTTGGACCAAATCTTAAAACCTTCTCCAAAACTGCTTGGTCTATTGCTTCAAAATTACTTATAGCGACTTATGGGGACCCTGAGACCCTAATTTGTTCAACAGGTGGCACTGTGATTTTTAGAATATTTTTTTTGCTAAAAAGTGTGTTTTCACTATTTTTCGACTTCTTCTCCAAAACTGTCATGGAGATTATGCTTAAACTGGTGGAATTTTTCATTATAGAAGTGCCAACCAAAGGTGTTAATGAGATGACGTTCCTGTGAATGTACAATTTTTAATGAATTTTTCCATTTGGGTACTTATTGGTTGGTGAATACAGTCCTATTGATTACTATATAAGTGAATGGGTGTTGCACTGTAAATTCGCGATTTTGGCTTCTCCAAAACTTATGTCCAGGTACACGTCAAACTTGGTGGGGATGTACCGTGGGAGGGTCTCTATTAAGATTCTTCAACTGGTCACGCTCCAGTGATATTTTATAATTTTTTTAATTTTTAACTCTGGTGACCGAAGGTTCCAGAGCTTATGCAAGCAGCTCGTGTCTGTCCGTCCCTCCATAAACTTTTGCTTGTTACCGAGATACCATCCACAGTTTTCAAGTTAGCCCAATATAACTTTCAGGACTTATAGGGGGTATGAAAATCTAGGCCTCTTTTTATATTAATGGTGCCACTTACATTATTATGTAATGTAGGGGTCAAAATGTGAAATTTTGTGAACACGCTAACATCTTTAATTTTTGGCAGATCTTCACTAAATGTAGTGGGATTGTGGGCGAGGTCAATGTCTAAGTTGCTAATGATACTAATGTTGCCACCTATAGTTTAACAAATTATTAGCCAAAATGTGTTTTAATGTAAAATTCCATATTTGGAAAAGTAATAGGCAAGGGCAAGAACACAAGGTTCAATAACTGCTGAAAAGAGGGCGCTGCAGTAAGTTGAGGGCTAGGGTTGTGTATTCCCATTAGTTTACGTAGGAAATTTATGACTAAATAACTTGAAAACTACTGCACATAGAAACGCCAAATTTCAGACAGTAAATTTAGATGCATAACTAAATACCTCACAAAAATCATATAATCTTAGCTACAAAAGTGACTGGTTTATAAATTTAAGGTTGCTTAAACATACAAACTAATGGCAGCACACAGCTCTGGCTCGATCTCCAAATGTTTATGTATTCAGTTGTGTATTGGGGCAAATACACACCTTAGAGCTTTAGACTTGCCAAAATTTTAGGATACATGTATATATAACCATGACCAAAGGTAGAATGTTATATAATATCAGTGACCTTGATCTATTTTTGTGAGGTCACCATGCCTGTAAAGTTGAAAAGGTGATTTTGTAGTGTCAGGGTGTAGCTAGGACATCAATGGTAAAGCGAACTGAGCCTCCAGATTCAAATTGCACTTGATTACAAAATACATAAAACTGTGACGTACTCTTTGGATCACTATGACCCAGTAATTATGGAGTTTGGCACTTGTTTTTCATCAGTAATTCCAAAAGTTATTACCCAATTTGAACAAACAGACTATGTATGGAAAGCTGGATGTGGGGCGCATGTTTTGAACTCTTAACAGTTTTAAATCTGACTTGAAGGTTAAGGTCAAATGGCCAGTTTGAATATAGGGGTCATCTCGTGAATGCTCTGCATCTCACGTTTTTTTAGATAAGCCCATATAACGCTAGGGGTTATAAAGTGTATAAAAATCTTTGTTGACATCAATGTTACTGGCACCACTTGTAGTATTATGTAATATACAGGTAAAAAAATATGAAAATCTTGTGACCTCAATACTGTGCACAGTTTTCAAGTTAGCCCAATATAACTTTCAGGACCTATAGGGTGTATAAGGTTCATTTCGACATTGGTTGGTGGCACCTACAATATTATGCAATATAGGGGTCAAAATATGAAAATCATATGAACACTCTTGTATCTTTAATCGTTTGCAGATCTTCACCAGATTTCGTGGGATTGTGGGTGAAGTCAATATTCTAAGTTGCTAATGATGCTAGTGGTGCCACTTATAATTTAATGGAAATTTGGGCCAAAATATGTTTTAAGATATAAAATTCCATATCTTGAAAAGTGTTTTGGATTAGACTTCCCAAATTTATAGGATATAGACAATGTCAAAACGTAGAATGTTATATAATATCAGTGACCTTGACTTATTTTTGTGAGGTCACCATGCTTGCAAAGTTGAAAGAGATTATTTAGTAATGGCAGGGTGCAGCTTCGACATCAATGGCAATGACAGCACAACACCAGGCTTATGAGCCTCTTGTATTACATAATCTGGGTGACCTTGATCTTCTGTCCCAAGGTCACTGGGGATATATATATATATATATATATATATAAAGTTAAGGACTCACTCATTGTTGTCTTGGCATGTGCAACAATATCCATCACAGTAATTGCACAAATAAGCTATGATTACATGTGGACCGAAGTGCCATCTGGTGGACAGTTTGTACACTAAGTTTACATAAGCTGTATATGTTCATAAGCCACTTGAGAACTCTCAACTTTGAAATGAACAGGTGCAATATAGCCATGGTGCCAGCAGAGCATTAATTAGGCTAATGAGCCTCATCTTTTTCTTTTTTTAAGAGCTTCGCATTATTTAAATTTATTATGATACAGAAGCAGTTGCATGTTGTATATATAATATATATATATATATATATATATATATATATATATATATATATGCCTACGTATAAAACATTTGATCCAAATTATATCATATAGGCTGTTATTTTTAAAATCAAGAATCATATATTAGCAGGTACATGTTTATGTGTGCATACTAAACTTGGGAGGAAGGGCAGAACAAGAGTGGTAAACGTGGATAAAGGTGCGCACTTTAAAATTAAATTGATGAAAAATGCAAATGATGTTTCGACGCCTTCAGGGTGTTTCTCAGTTTAATATCAGGGAGGGGCATGCAAAAATAGAGGAGGAGATGCCAGTTGGGTATGGTTTTTGGAGGCCCGTCCTCATTGAATAGGAAATAGAGCAAAGACGTGTACATTTGTATTTTGATTTCAACAGAATACTTTGAAGCAGTAAAATATTTGGTACATATGTATGTTGTTGAATGTAAAGTGCATCCTATCTCTGTGAGCAAATAGTGCCTGGTACCGAACTACTTTCTTGTCCTTTCACCCATATGCTGCTAGGTATCATTATTATTGAAGGGAAAAGCAATGTTTTTTATCTGCTTTTTTATGGTCTTGTTTTGTCAGGAACTGGTATGTCGGTGGCAGGACTAACTGTGATTAATGTGGCCAGTCACAGGATACTGACAACATCTGGGAAACTTTTCCTTGTGCCAAGAGCATTGATATGAAATGTCTGTGTATCTGTCAGTCCCACTAAATGAGAAGCGGGAATTGACCTGATTCAAGCAATTTATTGCCTTTATTAAGATTTTTTTTTTCTTTTCTTTTTTATGTGCAAAGCAGGAGTCTTTGAAAAGCTTTAAATTGCAGGCGATATACTTCATGTAGCAGCTGATATTAGACCAATTGATCCCGTCTGATGTGTGTGGGTGGAGTGCATGGTAGTGTGTATATTACCACACTTGACTTTTTTTAAGGGATCAGATCTACACAAATTCCAGTGAAGAACACAGAGTCAATAATAGTACATGTAAAATAATGGAAGTTTGTCTCTTTGTATTGTAATTTGAGTCACAATAGTCAAGGGTTATGTACTACATGTGTGTTAACAGGATAATACCCTCATTCCGGGAGTTGACCTAGATTCTTGCTTTTACTAAACTTCTTCATTTTGGAGCACAATTTTGTCAGTTGAGGTATTTCTTCTTGAATATATATGTACTGGTTACAATTTCAAGTTTTTAGTCCAAATATTGTTGATATATATTGTCCAATCTATACTAATTACAATTAAAGTTTTTGTATAATTCTTTCTACAATGAAATTGAAAGTCTTGTAGGCCTCAAGTCAGTTTCTGTTCAGTTTGATTTTCCAGCGAGGCGTACAGGAGTTTCATGAGTGTAAATCCAGAAAGGGAGATGTCGTCACAGAATGCCATCTCAGCACCAACCTATGGATGTTTCCTTGCACCATTCTTGACAGCCATCATGATCCTGTCGAACTGTCTCTTGTGTATGGAGCTGAAAATTTCGAATATAAACACGCTTTTGTGGAGGATGTGTTTTACATGAAGACGTCTATAGGGAGTGTGTGTATAAGACACACAACATGAGCACAGCTAGTTGAAAATTTTCAGAGCATGGTTATTTAGTGGGCCATAAAGTGGCCAGAGCTGAAAAAGATTACCACAATTGAAGAGGGATTTTCGTTTCATAATAGTGAGTTGTGTGTTTGTGGAACTGAGAAGTAGAAGTATAAAGAGAAAGGACATATTTGTGGTGTAGAAGCTTTATGGAAAGGTCGTTGAGTGTGTCAGATGAACTTTTCTTTCAAGTAGAGATCTGAAGTTAGTGCATATTGGTGGGCCACAGACGTCTTGGGCTGGTTTTAGTAGCAGCTTGCGACAAGCTGGTTGCTCATTGGCACTTTGACAAACAAACAATAAAAGGAATCATCAGCACATGCATATATACAAATTTATATTGAAATTTTGTTGATCAGCATTAGTAAGAGATAAATCAATCATTTCAGACTATATAAAAATCAGAAGACTCTCCCCCTCCCCCCTCCCTCTTATTTTAGCTCTGCTGACCTAAGGCCACAGAGATTATGCGACCACTCATGTCTGTCCATAAACTTTTGCTCATTAGGGTGATACCATCCACAGTTTTCAAGTTAACCCAGTATAACAGGGCTGTCCAACTGGAGCATTGTAGCAAAATTTTGCTACAAAGCTCTTTTAAAATTGCTACAGATTTTGTCAAAAATAAGTGTTTCTCATTTAAAGAAGTGGAAAAAATGCTACAAGTAAAGAAAATTTTGCTACAAAGATTTTCAGCTGGACAGCACTGTATAACATTCAGGACTTAAAGGGTGTACGAGAATGTAGATCAAGTGTGATATTGGTAGTGCCACCTACAGTATTATGCAATATATGGGTCGAAATGTGAAAAATCTAGCATGTTGAATTTTTTAGTGGGTCTTCATAAGGGGGCGGTCATTATTTAACAGGGGGGAGAGGCCTGGGGATATTGGGATAGGGTATCATCATAGTTTTTGTGCCCCCCCCCCCGCAAGTCCACAGAATTTGACACCCCCCACCCCCACCCCCAGCCTCACCCCCATTGTATACATTCAGGATTTCAGAACTACTCAATGGGTGAACAGAGATGAATTTGTAGTTCCTTTGAACTTTTGCATACCTGCATGGAATCAATGTCCAACCTTGGCATGTAGGTACCATATATAAACATTTTTAAAAGTATATATAGTGACAAAAATTTAAAGTCCCTCCAGGTTCACCAGAATGTAAACAACCCTAATAGGAATACATATGGCTTCATCCTGCAAGACCCCTTTGATAACATAACAGTGTACTATCCTTTCTTTGGCAGCCATCCCTGCAACAAGACCACATATATGGACCCAGAAAATTGATATTGTAATTGCATGACCAGTGTGAACGCATTCCTTGGGACTGAGAGCATGTAGAACTACCCACTATAATTCAGTTTCATCCTGCAATCACATGTCAAACGGATGTGTTCTCAATCAATACAAAAAGAGGGAAAAACATGAAACAACTTTTCATCTCTTTATTTAACAACTTGTTTAGGATTGCAATGTAAACATTGCAATCCTAAACAAGAGGATAATGGACTCTGTTGTTGTTTCTTGGGATAATATTATGGACTGTTTCAATAGTACAATGTTAATTGTATTTCCTGCATCGCAATATTAACCCCTTTCCTCTCAAACCGGCCAAAACCGGCTGGTGGTCAAATGTCGTCTGCTTCAGTGTTTTCAACTAATTTCAACAGTTATGAAAAACAATTTGACTGAGAAATATACACGAGACTTATCAAAATCACATGGCTCAGGTCAACAGCTTTCCTTGGCATGGGTTAGTGCCCAACCCATGCCAAGGAAAGCTGTTGACTCAGTCTTAATTCAAGGGGGAAAGGGTTAAGCTCCACATGCCAGTGATTAAAGGTGTTTACCTTTCAGACAATGTATGAACCCCTCCAACTCTAAATATAAAGACCTCAATCAAAAAACTAAAGTTACATTGTGTTTCACCATAGGTGTCACATCATACACCAAATACTGTCTGAAAAATGCACACAATTGGGAACATTTATTACATACATGCACATATCAGTAGGTGGCATCACCAAAATCAAACTTGGCCTAGATCTTCATACACACAATATGAGCATAAAATATTGTACATGCTACTGTACAAGTTCAATGCCACTTGTTTATGGAAAGATGGACATAAGAGGTCATATGAGTTCTATGACCTTTGGTCAACAGAATAAAAACGGAAAACTACAAACACTAGCACTGCTGTCAGGTAAAGTATTTCCTCCATGTCCCTGAATCTGAATTATCAGCGTCACTGTCCTCTGATTCACTCTTTTTCATCCCTTCCTTCATTCTTATTGTGACTTTCATCTGTTTCACTATCACTGTCCTCATCTTCATTATCACTCATTTTCCTTATTTTCTTCATTTTCACTTTCACTTCTGCTTTCTTGGTCATCCACATTCTCATGGGAAAGTCTTTGTCAGGTGCCAGCAAGGTGACCATGTCTTGTAACAGTTCTATAAGAAGATACAAATCTGACTTCTATGTATGACTTTGTTTTAAAATGGTTCACAATTTGATGACACCCCCCCGCCCTTACCAGGGTGGTCAATTTTATGACCCCCCTATGTCCGTCATTTTGTGACACCCCCTGACAGCATTAGAAGCAGGTGTAATTTTGTGCTCCCCCCCCCCCCCCCCCGTACCCTGAGCCCCCGAGGTAGATAATGACCACCCCCTAAAATGTGGTGGGATTGTGCGGGAGGGCTAAATCTTGATCAAGGTTGAAATTAGTGGGGCTAGCTATAGTTGTACAGAAATTATTAGTCAAAATGCACAGACTGATATAAATTCATTATTTCAGCAAAGAATGCAGAGCTCCTACGGGATTTATAGAATATGTATCATGGCTAAAACTAGATTGTTGCACATTATTGATGACCTTGACGTACTTTATCAAGGTCACCAGGACTATAAAGTTTAGAGAGGTGAGAAGCTAGAGGTGGACCATGTGCATTTAACTGCAGTTATGATGTGAATGTACATGTTTAGTACAGAGACAATTTATGCCTATTGTGCATGAAGTACTGGTGGCTCCACCTGTTATATTTATGGAGAATTTGCCAAATAGATGGTACACACATTAAATTCATTATTTTCACAATGCCTTACTTTTACATTAAAAAATTCCTAGGAAAGATACCTTGGGTCAAGGCTCATAATTTGCTTTAATATGAATGACCTTGACCGATTTTTCAAGGTCACTGGGCAACACATATACATGAAAATAAGTTGGAAATGCAATAACTTGTACAGTTTTCAGTGTAGACACATAGAGCTTTCAGAACTAAAAGCAGATTAAAAGAAAACTAAGTTGTGTTTTCCCATATAAATTTACTTAATAAATCATATTTAAAAACATCTCTCCATATCTACTTCTTACCTATTCAGTGCTAGAAATAAGGAAAAATTTTCACTTGTCCACAGACCAAAGTGGGGTCATATTCTAATTGAACTATATGTAAATTTTGGACAAGTGCATTGGCAAATTTACTTGTCCGTCCCAATTTTCACTTAGTACGGACAAACGGATAAGCCCTATTTCTAGCCCTGCTATTATTCTATTATTTATCCCTATCTATGTCCACAGAGCACGAGGACTATGGGCCTCTTGTTCTGGTACATTGTGCCTTGATCAACTGGAGCATTTGTCTTCATTTTTGAGGACATGGTGTTAAAAACACATCAATCACTATTTTGATTATAAATTTAGATGAAACTTGTAAATTTACACCAAATATGCATTAGGTCAATGATCAAATTTTGTAAATGTTGGGTGACCTTAGCCTATTCTACAAGGTCATTAAGGACGTAGTAAAGGACACTAGACATGTTGACAAATTAGAAGGTCAACAATACTAAATTGCAAATATGTACCATATATAAAAGTTTGATATTGCATAATGTGGGTGATTTTGGCCTACTTTCTCATGGTCACAGCTTTAGGGATTTTTTTTAATACATATGAGGAAACAGTAAAATTTCATTGTGATGGCAATGAAATATATAAACTGGAAATGCAAAACTTACGCTAAATATGCACAATGCCAGTGGTCAAATTTTGTAATATGTTGTCTGAACTTGACCTCTTTTTCAAATGCATTTAAGAAAAGGACACCAAGTTCAGTATGTTGATTGGAAAAATAAGGGGAAACGATGCAAATGTACCACAAATGTGTGTTCATGTAGAAGTTTGATGTTGCATCATATGGGTGACCTTGGCCAATTTCTCAGGGTCATGGAGGGAATGCATTTCAGGAAATGAATTTTTGGTCATGGTCATCTGATTATCTGTCAGCAGAGCATTAGGCCCATGGGCCTCTTGCTTTTGATAGCATCTTGTAGCATTTTGTAACATCTACCAGCTAGAATCTAAGGATATTATATCATAATCTAAGTATATTATATCATAATGTCTATGGATCCAACTGTCACCTCAATCAGATTGACATAATTTTAATTTTGTTAGGAAAGGTTTGGTGACTTACATTGTGTATACATGTCTGTTTTCTCTGATAAACAAAGGGAACATGTCATTGTATTTTGGCAGTACCTCCCTTGAGAGACCTCCTTAACCCAATTCTTAGATATCTATAATGTGCTTATATATAATTTGCATACAGTGAAAAAATTAAGTCAAAAGAACTGGTGTGATGTAATCGTAGCGTGAGGCTAGAACAAGCCTGGCTGCAAAAAATGAAAAACTTCAACAGTCAAGATATACCTGGCCAATTAGAAACTTGGGTAGTTATATGCAGGAGTGGGCGGAGACTTGTATCTATGCTTACAGGAAACTGAGACAGCAACCTGCCTTGGTGCAGACACAGCATGAAAAGTTCTTGTTAACTGATGTCATGTTATTCTTCAAACTTTTAATATTCTATATTCTTCCTGAACTCTGCACTTGTAACGGGTACATGTATTCTGTGACCAAAAAAAAAAAAAAGTGAGAAACAAACCAAGTTCAGAAGTGAAAGACTAGTAGAAAGAGACCGTAAGTGTCTGAAAAATGTAACTTGAGACCTAGCAATGAGCCTTCATCCTGTATAGTTTGAGTCTTCAGGTCACCCATGGTTTAAGGACAATCCAACCATAATCAGCAATATATATGCTCAACTGGAGCAAACAGGCAGTTGTGAGAGAATTAGGCTGTGTGTCCTACGACTTCATAAAACCATGGCTGATGATTTATTTTCAGCATCTGCACAGCAGATCCAGCAAGACCCCAATGACCCCAGTAAATGGCAGATCATTCAGACCAGCTCCCAGCAGGCAGCGACAGTTAGTTCCATGAGTCCCACCCAGGTGGCCCAGCAGCAGATGAACCTGTCGGAGCAAGCAACCCCAGGAAGGCGCATGAGAAGACTGGCATGTACTTGTCCCAACTGTCGTGACAGTGAGGGCCGGTGAGTTGTCTTGTTATTAAACATTACAGTTTCAAGTGTTGTTTCATTCAAGCAGTGCTAGGGGGTAAAACGTCATTTATATGGAGTGTTCACCTTCAAGTGAAACAAGGAAAGACTATTTTAGGAATGTTTTATGGGTGAGATCGCAGTTGGAATTATATGTGAGTGACCTTGACCTGATTCTTTAGGTCACAGGATCACTTGTGTGAAATCAGTTTCCTTACAATAACTCTAAGTAACATAAGAAAACTTATTGAAACTTATTGGATAAGACATCAGGGTGCAACCTACATGTAGATTGCGGGGGCCATCTGCCAATTAGCCAAACGCTAATGTTTCATTCATTTGGGTAAAGAAATTTGCAAATGGCTAGTCTATTATAATGTGAGTCAAATCTGAGTTAGGTTGAATTCTGCAGTGATTTCTATATTGAAATCCTGATTTAGCTGCAGATCATGGAAGCCTAGATCTGCCCCCGGGGAAGGATTGTATCCGGGTCACCTGGACCTAGTGATTAAGGTCACAGGGTTACTTTTGTGAAATCAATTTCATGAAATTAGCTCTGAAGAATCAAACAGAACATCATAAAACTTGGTAGGATTGGTTTATGTATCTAGGAAATCTTGACCCGATTCTGAAGGTCACAGGGTCACTTAGGTGAGAGACAAAATGTTCCACCAGGAGACATTTGATTTTGTGATGAATTTGTTTTCAAGTGTGCCAACTTTTCATAGTTTTTGCCAGACTGTACGCTGTCTGGCATTGTTTTAGTTTCAGGGATTATGGCCTCCGCACGCAATGATACTACTTACAGTTTCACATTTTTTTTCAAAGATACAGTGCCAATAATTCAACCTCAGCTCATTCACAAATTTGGTACTCCATCTCATAAATTTCCATATTTTGTCAATAAAAATACATTGTTTTTTACACATAGCTTTCTTAGATTTATAGTAATTTCCGCCAATCACTACAGGAAAAGCTATGTATGGCATCCATGTTTGGTTGCCCATGCGCAGAACATACTGATGTGATCCTGCGCATATGTTCAGTACCAATTGTATACAAACTTGTCCCAACTGATTTCTGCCCTTTTATACCAGTCGAGTCCGGTTCCTTTTTAAAAAGAAACTTGTTACATCTTGAACAGTTCATTGGATTGTACATGCAGCTTTTGTTTGCTGATTGGAAACAATTCATATTTAATCCAGGTAGATACTTTTCACTGTGCTTTATTTTGACAGTTTTGGGTTGTCATCAAAGTAAGTAAAATGAAACAACAACAATGTAAAGCCAGTTTTCTTGAAGGCCTACATTAAATAGGGATGAGCTAAATCATGTTTAACTTTTTTTAATGATTTTTAAGGGTCTGCCCCATTGGGGGACCCTTTATGTTTTCACGTTGTCCATCCGTCTAGATGTGCACATTCTCGTTACCGCGACATCCACAGAATGCCCCCATGTATTTTGCTCAAATTTGGCATTATAGTTTTTATACTTGGCAAGATGAACTGATTAGATTTTGGTGTCACCATGACCTAATTTGAGCCAATGGCAGTCTATTTATATGCCCGTTAGGGTGGACCCTTCAGTCAACACTTTGCGTTGAAGCTTTGTCTAGTTCTCAAATATATTTTACGTAAAAATGTGTGCTTTCGCCATTTTCGACTTCTCGAAGACTGTCACTCAGATTGTGCTGAAACTAGGTGGAAATGTTCCTTGTACAAAGGCGAACCAAGTTGTTCACAAGATGGCATTACTATGAATCTCCAATTTTTAATGAATTTTTCAATTCAGGTACTTATTGGTTAATGCATACAGTCCTTTTGATTACTATGTAAGTGAATGGCGATTGCAATGGTGATTCACAAGTTTGGCCAGATTTGTGTCAAACTTGGTAGGGGCGTACCTTTTGTAAGTGTCTACCTATTGTGCTCCAGTGATTTTTGAACCTGGACCTCATTGCCAAGTTCACAGAACAACTGACATGAAATTTACTGTTCAGTTGATACATGTAACTCGAAATCTGTTTTGAGTTAGGACCTTGATGTTGAACATGTTAAGGTTTCTCTATGAAGGTCATGCTTGGACAGAACATGAGTGACCTTGACCTCATTTCTGGGATCACAGTGCATCTTACATCCATGGGTTTTACTCTCACTATAACTTGAGAACTGCTTCAACTGGGACCTTGATATTGCACATGTTAGTGTTCTTCCATAAAAGTCAGATTTACTCACTACATGGGTGACATTGATCCTATCCCAAGTTGACAGAGCCACAAGTATGATGAATCGCTAGGTCAGCTCAGCATGGGCTGTTCACATTTACATGTATTAACATCCTATTGTTAGGATTTCTTGATTGTTTTTGCTATTTTCGACTTCTTCTCCAGAACTGTCACTTAGATTAAGCTGAAACTTGGTGGATAAGTTCCTTGTGGAAGGGTCAAACAAAGTTGTTCACGAAGTGGCACTCCCATGGATTCCTACTTTAAAACAATTTTTTCAGTTCAGGTATTTATGGCAAATGCACCTTTCCTATCCATTACTACTGTATGTTAGTCCATGGACATTCTAAAGCTAATTCATATTTTCAACTCCTTCTCTGAACTCGTCATGAATCCAGATTGCCTGCAAACCTGGTGGCAATGTACTTTGGGTGGATCTCTACCATTTTGTTCAAATAGTCAGGCTTCAGTGATTTTTAAATTTTTTTCTATGAATTTTTTGGGTTGGGGGGGGGGGGGAATCTTAAAAAATCTTCTACAAAACTGCTCACCCAATTGCTTTGACATCACACAGGAAGACTGCTAGGGACTCCTAGTTCTTTATTTGTTCACCAGGTGGCACTGCAATTTTGAGCGCAGCTGACTTGCTGGTCAGGCTGAGCTTTTAGGAGGCTCAGTCGTCTGTCTTCTAAATATCATATGCACTCAGCTAAAGCTCAACACAGGTCTATTCAGTTACAAAACTTGATTTTGTGGGACAAGCTTAAAGAAAATGTACAGCTTGTGGGAGGATTAAACAAAGTTGTTCAGTAGATGGTGATATTCGGGATCCCTGATTTTTAACAAAGTTTGCAGTTGGGGTACTTGCCGCTAATGCATGCAATCATATTGGTCACTATATGTAAGCCGATGGGAATTGCAATGGAACTTCACATTTTGAACTTCTTCTCCATAACTGTTAACCAGATTATCTTGAAACTTGGTGGGGTTGTATATTGAGTGGATCTCCACCAAATTTGCTCAAATATCACGCTCCATTGATTTTTTAATTTTAAATTTATAATTTTTTGGGGTCAATTTAAGGGCAAAATGTTGAAATAATCTTGTTCTCTGAAACTGGTGAACCAATAGCTTTGAAATTGCATGGGAACATTTCTGGGGAGCCCCATGGTTAAAATGGAAAGCTAGGTCTGATCAGATGAACGATGCATGCGAGGGCTGCGGTGGTGGCCTGTAAACCTGTAATGTGGATGCGTGCGTCGTCAAATATCTTCGTCCTTGTCTGTGTTGTTGATATGGAGAGATGGCGGTAGATCTAATAACAATGACATGTTTGTTATTTTTTATGCTGTTTTATTCATTGGACTGTGTCTCACCTGTTTATTTTATCACTAGATCTGTTATAGCACACCCATTATAAGACAGACAGAACACTTAACTCACTTTCATTGTTTAACTGGTCCCTTGTCTGGCTCTTATAAACAGGTTTGGGGTCTTCCATTGTGGGGAAAGCTCATGTTTATATATTTCGAATTTGTTCACCATGAGTTCATTCTCCCCTCAATCATTCCTGAGTCATTATATATGATCCATGGACTTGCTATTATGCGTATGCATGATTGTATGTGACTATGTATGATATATTGCCTGGTACACAAGACAGCTGTGTATATCAACAGCTTATTGTTATTGATCATAGCAATGGCTGAGCATAAAGTTTGCATAAATTAAATTGCTTTTTTTGTAAATCGACAAATTTAACAAAATGATACTGCAAAATTTTTAGCTATTTAGTTTTCTTCTCATTTTCCACTGAAAAAAAAACAGGTGATTTTGGCTTGAAAATGTGTGTACTACAATGATATGGAGGGTCGAAGTGCCCCGTTTATGGGCCTGGTGTTGCAGAACTTCGTTTTCAGTATGTAAAATTACACAGATATAAAACCTTGCAAATTTATCAACATTGGAAAAAATAGATAAAAATTGTATATACAAATAGACAAGCAATTTACAATATGAAACTGATGGTTAGTTTTTTTACAAAATTGATTCTGTGGCTTGTAAGGAGTTAACGTTGAGACAGGACCACGCCCAACTTGACACAGAGCTGTACACTGCTGAACTAGTCAGTTGCTGTGCTGTTTGGTTCACTCAGTAGATACATATGTGGTAGTGCCTCTCTTTTAACCCTTTGCACCTTGCATTAAGGCTGAGTCAACTTCCTTCCTGGAGGCAGGTTAAAAGTGCCCAATGCAGCCTTGGGAGAAACTGTTGTCGCAGAGCATATCATGCTCCCAGGGCTCATGCACAATTATTATTCATTTTTAGCTTCGCTGACCATAGGTCCTAGAGCTTATGTGATTACTCATGGCTCTCTGTCCGTCCATCAACTTTTGCTTATGGCTGTGATACAGTCCACAGTATTCAAGTTAGCCGTACATATGTGTATAGTATACAGTGTGTGTATTGAGGTGTGAGGCTCTCTGGAGCGTGTTTCCTGGTTTGGAACCAGAATTATGGCTTGGCGGCATACATTGTATATCCTGGCATGTGACTGGGAGGGACACTGGGGGTTAACTACCTGGATGTGTGACTTGGGGTGAGGCCATGGACTGTGTGGGCTGGTGTGTCACTAGAAGAGAGGCTATGGGGTGATTACCCTGTTGTGTGACTAGAGGAGTCTTTATAGCTCTGCTGACCATTGGTCCCAGAGCTTATGAGATCACTGATGTCCGTCTGTTTGTCCATCCGTATCACAAATTTGTATCAGATATAGAAGTTCAATATTGCTTGATATGAGTGACCTAGTTTTTCAGTGTCATGGAGGGAATGCATATCAGGAAATGGTTTGATTATGATGCCAATGACATTCATGATAAATTGAGATGGAACTTGCAAAAATAATCCAAATATACGTAAGGCCATGGCCAAACTTTTTCATATATTGTGTAATCTTGACCTATTTTTCAAGGTCATTAAGCACTTTGGAAAGTGACACCAAATTCAATATGTTGATGGAGAATAAAGGGAGCAATACCAAATGTATCTCAGATATATGTGTTGATGATGAAGTTTGATGTCACATCATATGATGACCTTGACGTATTTCTGAGGTTCATGGATGGAATGCATTTGAGGAAATGAATTTTTGATAATGTTCATCAGATTATTTCTCAGCAGAGGATTAGGCCCATGGGCCTCTTGTTACCTCAGCTGACTTGTCAGTCATCTGAGTTTATAGGATTGTCCATCTGTGCATTACATGTTCAATTTCTCCAAAACCATTAGCCAGATTCACTTCAAACTTGATGGAGATCACGCTTTGGTGGATCTCTACAAAGCTTGTTCAATAGGTTATGCTCCAATGATTTTGTGTGTGTGTGTGTGTGTGTGTGTGTGTGTGTGTGTGTGTGTGTGTGTGTGTGTGTGTGTGTGCGTGTGTGTGTGTGCAAACTGCAAAATGTTAAAAACTTTCTGAAAGTGCTCAGCCAATTGTTCTGACATTGCACACTTTCAGGTTTAAGTTTATTATGAAACAAATTATAATGGAAGATAATGAGAATACACAACCCTAGCCCTCCTGATGGAGGTGCAAATTTTGTCTTCCAAGTTTCTTTCAAGTATGATTATTATTTTGGAAGACACAACCACTGGATATGAAGGATGTCATAAATGTAATTAGTGTGTGTCTGCATCAGCTCAACAAACACAATCAGGGATGATAAAGATGTGTACATGAGCTTACAAACTGAGAAGCAATGGTTTAGTTTTTATTAATATTTTTTATTTCAGAAACAAAGAAAACAAGAAAAAGGTGCATATATGCCACATCCCTGGATGCAACAAGGTGTATGGCAAGACATCGCACTTACGAGCCCACCTAAGGTGAGAAAAACAGGGAGACGTCAAGGTGTGGTTACACAGAGCCAGTTTCCTGAGTTGTTAGTCCATCAGACATCCCAGACTTGTCTAGCTCACATGTTAATTTTTAACATCACATTTATGTATCATTCTGTGGAATTTTTTTGCCACTATTGACATTGTGCGTTGCAAATGTAGCATCAGACTTTTGCCGTAATCTTGCAGTGTCCAAGTTTCTTGCTTTAAGGATAAGCTCAGGGCTAGCTACATCTTCTACAAAATCTCGAATTAGCAAATTATCTAGCTCATATTTACCCCCATAAAGTATACATTTCTGAAAAGGAAATTTGCCAGGGAATCAACAGACATTATTGTCAGTTATGTACCTACAATATTATGCAATATAGGGGTCAAAATATGAAAATCTTGTGAACACTCTTACATCTTTAATTTTGGTGGATCTTAAATTTGCTGAGATTGTGGGGGAGGTCAAAGTCTAAGTTGCAAGTGATAGTAGTGGCGCCACCTATAATTAGACAGAAATTATGAGCGAAAATGTGTTTTAAGATGCAAAATTCCATGTTTGGAAAAGTAATTGCATTAGACTTGCCAATTTTATAGGATATGTAGACAATGTTTGAAGCTAGAACTCTATTTAATATCAGTGACCTTGACATATTTTTGTGAGGTCACCATGCCTGTAAAGTTGAAAGAGGTTAATTTGTAATGGCAGGGTGTAGCTTGGACATCAGTGGCAATGTCAGCACAGCACCAGGCCTATGGGCCTCTTGTGTTGCATAATCGGGGTGATTTGATCTTCTGTCCCAAGGGCACTGAGGCCAAAGTTAAGAACAGTTTAAGACAGTTAATGAGTTTTTTTTTTTAGAAGAATTGGAGATTATATGGGAAATATTGCCCACAGAAGGTTTGTGTCCATAGCAAATAACTAGGCTTTGTCTTCTTGTGCACTACCTTACATGGATTTTTGTAATGACATCTTTTTCAAGCATGTTGCACCTTACCTCTGCTGTGTTCATTTGGAAATATAAACTTTGTGTTTGTCAACAGGTGGCACACGGGTGAGCGACCATTTGTGTGCAACTGGCTCTTTTGTGGTAAGAGGTTTACGCGGTCAGACGAGTTACAGAGACATCGCAGAACACATACAGGTGGGTACACTTTAACTGTCTGATGTGTTGGCTGCATATATATATATATATATATATATATATATATATATATATATATATATATATATATATATATATGCAAAAATATGCTCTGTGCAAAAAAGGGGTTTGGCTCATATATATATATGTATATATATATATATATATATATATATATATATATATATATATATATATGCAAAAATATACTCAGTGAAAAAAAAAAGGAGTTTGGCCCATCCACACATGACTTTGCAATGCAGTATAGTGGATAAGTGTGGTTTGATATGCATTTTGTTGGCAGCAACATGCAACATGTGGCTGAGTCACACACATTGTGTGTGGCCATCACGTCTGTCTGAACAGAGTGAAAAAGGGTCTCATACAACAGGTGACCATCCCCTACAGGTAAATTTATAAGAGCTGCATAAATATGACTAAAAATGACAGGTGGTCTGTCATAGCAGTGGCCACATAAGTGATATAGTAGATTGTTTATTCAATCACCAGTCAACAAATTGACCTAGGTAAAAATGTCTGTGACTTTGCTGCAAAAATTCTGCTTTTATGCCAATGCTAAAATGAATATACAAACTTCTGTCACCTGTTGTCATCTTTGATGATGTAATTTACAATTTTATGGTATATTGACACCTTTCTTTACGTAACTTCTGGCTTCTCTCAGTTTGTGGTTACAGCCCAAGAGGCTCTGCCACATCGTCAGAGCATTATATGGCTTGCTGATAAAACGCTGGTACAAAATATCTTGCAGGAGAGAAAAGATTCCAGTGTCCACGGTGTTCAAAGCGATTTATGCGAAGTGATCACTTGTCGAAGCACATTAAAACTCACTCCAACAACAAGCGACCAGATATGGCCACATCAGGGGGTGAGGGAACAAGTCAAGGTAAGTGTCTGTGTCTGAGATTGTCATGCCGTGTGTGTATGGTCTGCTTTAGGCAGGAGCTATTTATCATCAGTTTTTACTGGTAAAATTTTGTGCAGACTTTTTTAAAATGTACACAAGTTACAACTTACATGTCTAAGTAAATTGGTCGTGGGATGTATATGAATGGTTCATACTGAAAGAAAAAATTACGTTTTGCAAGTAACTGTGTAATTTCAAGTGCTTGTGTATTTTGAGTTGAAGGTGACATCAGTAAACACCCCCACACACATGTGCTCACACCTGCACATGCACCTGCAATGAGAAAAACTGGCTTGCACAGCTCCTATATTTTTTTTTTTTTTAAGTACTCCCACAGAACTTTATTTTTGGAATGTTTAGGGTTTTGAAATTTCAAATACATGCGCATGAAAAAGAAAACAGCTTTCATGTTAACATATTCAATCCTCGTGGAAATGTTAATGTTGTCCTGCTGGTTATTTTCATTGGAAGAACATTTTTCATTTTTGTTTTCAAAAACAATTGTTATCCAATCAATCCCAGACTTTTTCAGAGAAATGTCTTTCGCACTTTTTATGCAGTCATGTGTTTCATAGTTTTTCAAGTGCTGAAAAAAAAAATCAATTCTCAAGTGACAAACTAGCGCCAAGTGTATGATTTACATTGTATTAAAAATTACATTGTTGACCATATAAACAGCTTTCAGGTTAACACATTCAATCCTCGTGGAAATGTTAATGTAGTCCTGTTGATTATTTTCATCGGAAGAACATTTTACATTTTTGTTTTCAAAAACAGGTGTTATCCAATCAATCCCAGACTTTTTCAGAGACACGTCTTTCGCACTTTTTATAAAGTCATGTGTTTCATAGTTTTTCAAGTGCTGAAAAAATATCAATTCTCAAGCTACAAACTAGCACAAAGTGTATGATTTACATTGTATTAAAAATTACATTGTTGGCCATATGTACACTTACCATCACCCCAGAAGCAAAATACTGAAAAAAACGGCTAACCTCAGTACATGTACTTTTTGGGGAGAAATGTCAAGGAAATCGGACAAAAAATGCCCCTCTTGGCATATAGATGTACTTGGCATTTTTGCGAAAATATATATATATATATATATATATATATATATATACATATATATATACATATATATATACATATATATATACATATATATATACATATATATACACATATATATACATATATATATACATATATACACATATATACACATATATATATACATATATATATATATATATATATACATATATATATACATATATATATATATATATATATATATATATATATATATATATATATATATATATATATATATATACATATATATATATATATATACATATATATATAGGTTTACATGAACTGGTCAGAATTGCAGTTTGCAGTTTGAAATTGAGGACAATTAAAATTATCTTTAATGTTTACAAATTTGCAAGAAATTATGGCTGGCAAGGTCAATAATTTATCCATTTTTAAGCTGTTGAGCTTCAATAATCATGCTGCCAGTCCATAAAGCATATTTAAATTGTTTCTGACACTTAAAAGGGATATTCTTAAAAAATGCTACACCTGACATCTGTTGATCTATGAAGGAGACAAAGAGTAAAGACCTGGCGTTGTGTTACAGATGGGTCGCCAAGTGATGGAGAGAGTATTGGCGAGGATGGGATGATGACCATTGCACCAGAAGGGGACCAGTCCAACCTGTCTGTGTCTGACACGTCGGTGGTGGATACGGGACTGCCACAGTAGTGGTCATTTGAAGTGGAGGCCTGGAGGGTGTGACCACGGTGTGACAAGGAGCCCTTTAGGCACCAGTGCGTTTGCGAAGATGCAGTTAATCAAAGTCTGGCTCTATGGCGTGCAGGGCCGTGCGTTACAAAAGCTGTGGCAGTGGTCGTGATAAACTGTACGTGTGCCAGAGTACAGCCTAGAGATTCACTGGCTACTCAACATAATCTAACAGGTGTACGTTACATGATTTAAAAAACAAAAAATGCAAGAACTGGCTTAACATCTCTGTGCGGCCCAAGGCTGCAGGCAGTGGAAAGGCAGTATTTAGGATGAAGGCAGTCCATTGCCAGCATGAAGTCATGCTGTAATAAACGGATATTGAGAAGGCAGCTTGGCAGCAGTGAGACAAAAGAACTTGAACAGACTCTAGTCTCAAAATGTGCACCAGATATTGGGGAGGGGGAGGAAGGGACACTGATTGGTTTCTTATTCACGTGTCTCTGTCTTGTAAAATAACACTTGGTATCTGAGACAAAAATGCATTGTTAACATAATTTTAAAGTGAAAAAACACTGAGTGACAAACCTTAATGTTATGGACGAGTAATAACTTGATACTTTTGAAATGTTTTTATTTTGTTGTGTATTCGTGCAAACATACAACTACTCACTTGAAGCTGTTGGCAGAAATTGAGCGTGAAGATGCTGCTGTCACCATGTCAGTCCTCCAGTCAACCCACATCTTATGTGCCCTCATTATGGTGGAAGCACAATTGTGTTGCCTAGCAACCCAGGCTGGCAGAGCAGGTCTGCAGTTAATACTAATTCATATGAATGCATCCTGGTCCAAGAATTTTTCAATGCGCATACATTTGGAGGTGTTCAACATACAGGCAAAATGTTTGTCACCTGTCTGTGTAGACTTGTTTTGACAGCTGTATGTCAACACAGTGGACAACATTTGTGGCAGTCAGACTCATTTGTCGGGATTTTATGACATGTCCTCCTTTGTAACCCTTGCCCTGTAAGGGGTATATGAAAATTATTGTTTTTACCCAAAAGATTGGTCTTCACTAAAGGACATGCACACATTTGGTTTAAATCCTCATCATCCTGAAGGACTAAAATAAAGTGAAGAAATAGAGAATCCTACATGGAGAGTGAGAACTTTACTATTTTTGTCACAACAGATCGTTGTTGGTGGGGAAAATCACTAGGGACCTGCAGTCACCAGTGACTTTCCCCAACAACAACGATCCGTGGTGAGGGAAAAATAGTAACTCACTCTCCAGCCATGTAAAATTTTGTTTATTCTATGTTTAATTGGGTATTCTTCACCGAAAAAAAAAATGCCCTTGGCCTATTTTGAATGCCAACCTGGTGTGCCGTGTTTGTTTAAGTTCATCGTAGTTATTCCGTGTCACGAGTGAGTATTATCCAACATCCCTCCGGTACATTTGATTTTGTCTGCATGTTAATGCACCATGTGACTGATGCAGGTGAGTCACAGTGAAGTCGTAACAATGTTAAAGTCATGTGATCTACAGCGAGTAAATTCTTTTGAATTTCACTCTGGAATTTGCGATTCACCTTCAAATATACAATAAATAAAAAATATAATGTAGAGAATGGGCAAGTCCTGAGGTACCAATTGCAACAAGTAACTGTGCAATAGGACGGGCAATCAGTGTGTGATATCTGGCGTACAATGACACATTTGACGTGTTGACTTTGGCAGGAGATGTCTGGAGCATTGTCTCTGTGGAAGCTCACCAGTCTCATGTAGGTTGGAAGTTGTGGCATTGATGTGTGTTCTGCAGACCATGTCATTCCAATAGAAAAGAAAATACACTTTTGAGTGCCTCGATTATGAATTTGTCTAATGTCAGACATTGCATGGAACATTTTTTTTTTTTTTTTAATTGACTGAATGGTGTGTCAGACAGTGGCCAGGGTAGATTTTTCAGCCACTGGCAATAAATAGAGGCCAGTGAAATTTATTAAGAGCCACCCTTTGGGATGACCAAACTGTGGTCTTCTAAGGATGAGCATCTGGTTCAGTGCTATTTTGAGGGTGCTTGTAAATATTCTATCACAAAACAATTAATATGGACAAAAACTGCCACAAACTGTACATTTTTGGAAAGCTAAGGAACTACTGATTCATTTTCTCCCACTGCCCTGTGTGTTTGTTGTCCTATGTTTATACAACATTTGTAGCAAGTGCTGTCCTCTTTTTCAAAGAACCTGGAAGAAACTTGGATTCAACTTTTTTGCTTTCTGATGTAAAGGCATTAAATTGCTGGCAAACTGTTCGTAACAATGTACATTGTAAATTGAAAAAGCGTGTCTATTTTCAATAACAAGTGTAGTTTTGTTAGGAGAAAGAGTCAAAGTTTGCACCCTTTGATGTATTGAGTGAGTGTCATCGATGCAACTCCAAACATGTACAGCACCCTAACAAAACATAAATCACACAAAATGAGACATGCTTTTTCAGTTTACATTGTTACGAACACTTTGCCACAAATATAATGTCTTCACATCAGAAAACAAAAAAGTTGAATCCAAGTTTCTTCAAGGCTCTTTGAAAATGATGACGGCACTTGGTATGATTGCAGTATAAACATAGGACAACAAACACACAGGGCAGTGGGAGAAAATGAATCAGTAGTTTGTTAGCTTTCCAAGAATGTATAGTTGTGGCAGTTTTTTTGCATATTGACTGTTCTGTGATAAAATATTTACAAGCACCCTCGAAATAGCACTGAACCAGGCTCTCATCCTTAACACCGGTGGTCTCTCACTAGAGTGGTCTTCAAAGACAGGTCTTACTGTACTGATTATTTAGACTGGGGCACGTTCAGGCCACAAATACCAGCAGTCAGTTTGTGGCTCATTGCCGTTATGTTATGTCGGCTAGTTATCTCCCCATCCCCCACCCCACCCCTCCAGTACAGACCTACAATGTTGACGACAGTTGTCAGTAGGAAGCAAGATCCCTGATCTTTGTCAAATCTTTTTGCTTTCTGCAGGGAAGCTTCCTGTAGACATGCAAGTATCCACAGATACCTTTTAATGTTGGAAATGTGGTTAATACTTTGTGAGTGAAGATTAGTCATTAATTGTTTTTCCTTGATGAACAGGGATGACTACTATTAATTTTCGCTATTCTTGTTTGGATTTTATTCATTTTATTTTTTAGTAGTTGATTTATTGTGTCTGGTAATTGTGTGGATTTTATTTTCTGTTCTATTACTTTTTATTCAATCACCTTTTATGTTTTATTTGCTTTTTATTTATTTATTTTATTATTATTATTTTTTATTATTTTTTTTTTTTTGTAGGGGGGTGGGTGGGTGGGTGGTTGTTTGGCATTAAAGCACAGTGGCAGTTTGAATGGTCCGAAGCAGACCTGACCATGGTTATAACTCTTCTAAGTGTATTTATTTATTTGTAGCATATTACTGCAATTATTTATTTGGAAAATCAAATTTTCCATTGGTAAGTCACGAAGGACTGTGATTGTGATGACACAACACAGTCACAACATGTACTTTAAGGTGCAAATAAATTTATGAATGTAAACAGACATTTGTGTTCTGTTGTTACACGTCTAGCTGACTATGACTGTTATTTCTATTATACATGTAACAGACTATGACTCTTATTTCTGTTATGTTACACATGTAACATACTGTGACTGTTATTTCTGTTTTTGGTATACACATAACAGACTATGAATATGGTATTTTAGTGATACATGTGACAAACTGACTTATATCTGTTATATTTTACATGTAACAGACCATGACTATGCTATTGCTGTTCTGTTGTACATGTAACAGACCATGACTTATTTCTGTTATATTTTACATGTAACAGACTATGTTATTTCTGTTCTGTTGTACATGTAACAGACCATGACTTATTTCTGTTATATTTTACATGTAACAGACCATGACATTTCTATTGTATTTTACACGTAACAGACCATGACTGTGTTATTTCTGTTATACTCTACATGTAACAGACCATGACTTATTTCTGTTATATTTTACATGTAACAGACCATGACATTTCTATTGTATTTTACACGTAACAAACCATGACTGTGTTATTTCTGTTATACTCTACATGTAACAGACCATGACTGTTTTTTTCTGCTATGTACATGTAACAGACTAAGTGTTATTTATGTTATACATGTTGTTTGCACAGACAATTTCAATAATAGGTTCAACAAACGGGTCACCATGCAGCACTTTGCCCACTTTGAAAATATTGGTACTTGTAACAGCTGCACAAACAAGCTAGAAAAATGATACAGTAGTCTCTCCATGATGGTTTCAGTCCCTGGTTAATAGTAGTGACTTTTCACCCAGGGTTTCAAGGCAAATCCAAGGTAGAGTTGCAGACTTGGATGTGTGTGCTGCCTGTGGGGAGCATATGCTAATCCCTATAAGACTGGCTGCTCCCAGCAGGATGCTGGCTGGAGGCCTTGTTCTTATCTCCAAGAGAAAGTAATTTTCTTTCTTGTCACGGTTGTATAGGCATCTGAGCATATATCTATCTATCAACCCACTTTCGTGAATAATGACTGCTAATGAACAAGATTAAGAAGTCCTGTGGAAATAAGCACCACACCTCAAGATGACATGCTTTTTGGTTTCTAGTTTCTAGCATTTTGTTTACAGCATGTTCTCCGAGAGACCAGCCCTAGTGCCATTCAAGAAGTGGTCATACAAAGCAGGGAGTCTCCCCAAGCGGGTTCGACTCGTGCCTCCTGCTCAGCAGCTAACCACCACTGGGAAGTCCCATCCATAATTTAGATTCAAACATGATCGTACATATAGTGAACCCTGGCTAATAGGGACACTTTTGGTTCTGGGAAAAAGTATCCGTGGTCATGAGGTGTCCATATTATCCTAGTATGGCACTTAGAGAGTTTTCAGTGAAGGAGTCCAGTGTCCAAGCACTGTGCACTTTGTAGACCTCATTCCATCTTGCAATCGTGTACAATTTACTCATATATTATATCTTGAATACATTTTGAATTTGTAAAGCTTTGACAAAACCCACCTATTTGTACCAGACTTGTATAAAATAAGTGGGTTTTACTTACAATGTATTTCAAATGACTTTCTGAATTTATAAGTAGCGTTTGGGGTCATTTTAGTTGGTCACTGGTCAGGTTCAGCAGGTGGTCTCCCCAAAGGGGTGAATCATCATTAGAAGGTGCTTTTGCACAGTGAAAAGTGGCAATGAAAGGCAGGTAGGGTCTTGTAAAGGAGGAACTACTGTACTTGTAACAGTTGTTGAAACCAGCCCACTGGGAAAATACTGGTACATAAGTCCCTCCTTTGAAAGACCACTCCTTTGGGAGACCACCTTCTTTAAGAGACCACAATTGTCAGGTCTCTATGAGGTACCTTTCATGTTATTTATACCTCCTTTGAGGGACCACCTGTTTTATGTGACCACCTTTGGGGTGGCACTAGGGGTGGTCTCTCAAAGGAGGGACTACTGGTAGCTGTAACAGTAGTACCAACCAGCCTACTAGGAAAGTACCAGTACTTGTAGACAGTTTCAACCCTTTGTGGACTGAGCCGACATTCTCGCTCAAACTGCATGGCGGAATGCAGAGACTCCAACCAGCAGGAGCCAGCAAACCAGAGATCTTAATGAATATAGCTGCTCTCAGTGCGAGTCCCATTCACTTACTGTGGGGAGCCCTGTCAATCAGGTGGGAAGTTGTAACATTTGCTTGATTTTCATGATGAGAATGCGGGAGATCTCCCACCCAAGTCAGGAGGGTTGGAGTCTCTGGGAATGCTGGTGATTGGCGGCATACTATTCGTGGATACAAAACAAGAACAGAAAAGCAGAGGACATTTTTTGTTCAACATGGGTAAAGGTTCAGTTTTAATGAGAAAAAGTTGTATTTTTATACATGGCATTGGGACATTCAGGGTTAAGCTTGCTGGCAGACAGGCTTCTTCTGGCTATTGTATTAACTTCCATTTTTGAGGGCAAAATATCAGATTGGAAAGATTATGGTTCTTTGTAGAGAAAATGAAAAAAGAAACATTAAAAAGAAAAGCGGAAATAGCAAAAGAAAAAAGAAAACGGGGACACTTCTAGAAGGCGCTGGACCAGTTAGCCCAATGTGAGCTAAAAGTGTGTGTTGTCTGATCAGGTGGCACATTCAATCTGAACATAGCAGGTGCAATTGTCAGGTTGCGGGCAGGGATCGAGGGTCACTGGAAGGTGTATACCGTGAAACCTGTCTTGAGAGACCACTAGGAAAAGACCACCTGCCTTTTCAAACCATGTTTACCATGTCTCTTTAGCCATCTTTCACCTCTATTGAGAGACCACATGCCTTATGTGACCACTTTTTGGTCTGCCTTGGGACAGTCTCTGAAAACATGTTTTACTATACATGTATTCCTCTGGTCATGGAACACAGATGGAAGCGAAAAGAAGGGGTCCTTCTGAGGAGAGATAGGGTGCAATATGTGTACTGTACCCTCGTGTGAAACCTGAGGAAGGTTACAGGGTTTGTATTATGGTGTGACACTGGAGGAGGGCCAGGGTATGTACCCTGGTGTGAGACACTATGGTTTGGGGTGTGTATTATAGTGTGGAACTAGAAGGTGGTGATGGGGTGTATATCTTGGTGTGAGACGTGATGGGTCGTGGGGTGTGTATTCTGGTGCAAAACAAGAAGGTGGCTATTGGATGTGCATTCTGGTGTGAAACTAGAGATGTTATGGGGTGTGTATTATGGTGCGAGAGGAGAGGGTGGCCATAAGGTGCTCACCCTGTGGTGATAGATAGGGTTACAGGGTGTGTATTGAGATGTGAGAGTCAATGGAGTGAGTTTCCTGGTTTGTGACTAGAGGGGAGGGTATGGGGTACTTACCCTGATGTGTGACTAGAGGCGTCTATTTTTCATACACTTGGCTCCAAGGAGATTGATGCACTTCGAGTATTTTACACCATTGAAAACTATTGAGAGATATGTAAACAACTTCATTTGTTCACAGAGGAAAAATAAGACAGATGAAGCAAACCCTGGCCTTCTTTGGGACGTCATCAAATGCAAAATCAGAGGTATGTCTGTGGTATACTGTATGCAAAAACAAAGAGAGCTTAGAAAGGTTGGAAATGAACTGTATGATGAATTGGAAAAACTGAACAAAAAGTTGTCTGAAGATCCAACTGAAGATTATTTAGAAGAATACAACACAGTTAAGAAAGAAGTAAAACGTCTGGAGGAGTGTCAAAGTGAAGGGAACCATTCTCAGAGCAAAGGTCAGATGGAATGAACTAGGGGAAAAGTGTACAAAATATTTTGCATCCCTTGAAAAAAAAGAATTGCAGAAACAAAACAATAACATAACAAAGTGTAAATGGCAAAGTGATCAGAGAACCTGAAGAAATCTTGAATGCTGAGAGGGAATACTACTCAAATCTATATACAAAATGCCATGTTAGCCCAGAGCAGGAGAAAAAAGCATATAGGCTTTTTCTCAGACAGGATCAACTAACTTAAGATGAAATAGATCGCGCATCCTTTGACGGTGAAATATATATTGGTCAATGTAGTTGTGCACTTACGGAAATGAAAAACAGAAAGTCGCCAGGTGGTGATGGGTTCACAACAGAGTTCTACAAAGTTTCTGGACAGATATTAAGGGTGTTGTAGTTAATAGCCTGAACTATGCTTATCATAATGGTGAGCTGTCTATTGAACAGAAAAGGGGAATAATCACACCAATACCAAAAAAAGGAAGCTCGAGATTGGAACTGAAGAACTGGGGGCCTATAGCATTGTTAAACACAGATTACAAGTTAGCAGCCAAAGTACTAGCAAGTAGAATAAAGAGAGTACTACCACACTCCATAAACAGTGACCAAGTAGCCTATATACCTAACAGATATATTGGAGAGAATGTCCGTTTAACAGCAGATATATTAGAGTACACCAGTTTCAAGAAGATCCCTGCGATTTTGCTGCTAGTAGACTTTGAAAAAGCCTTTGACACCATAAAATGGAACTTTATAAGAAAAACCTTGGAAAATTTTAATTTTGGGAACTCATTTATACAATGGGTAAACACCTTGTACAATGATGTAAAAACAGCAGTAATTACTAATGGAATGTTATCTGAATTCTTCACTCCAAAACCAGGTATACCGCAAGGGTGTCCCCTTTCAGCATATCTGTTCATCATCGCAGCAGAACTGATGACTGTCAGTATTAGGAATGATGAAAAAATAAAAGGAATCAAAATTGGGGAACAAGAAATAAAACTAAGTCAGTATGCAGATGACACTGCATGTTAATTGGCAGAGGAAAAATCACTATGATTGCAGTTCCTAAAGCTTGGACTCTTTTTCATGTTGCTCTGGTCTGCAGATGAACCTGAAAAAACTAAAGCAAAGGCATTAGGCCCACTACAGATGCAAAACAATGCTTTTGGCATAGATTGGATAAATGGAACAGTATCATCTTTAGGAGTATACCACTGTGTAAATGATGAGGACATTGTATAACTATAATTTTAAACCAAGAATTGAAAAAATAAAAAGCTTATAGAATATGCGGTCACAGAGAGATTTATCACTAAAAGGGAAGATAACCGTTATCAAATCTCTTGCACCGACATCTCTTCTATATATCACTTCTGTGCTCACAGTGCCAGACTTGGTGATCAATGATGTGAATAAAATAATATATGATTTTTTTGTGGAGTAACCGTAAGGCAAAATTAAAACGCAGTATAATCACTGGTCCAATAAACAGAGGTGGTATAAAAATGGTAGACTTCAAGGAAATGATAAAGTCACAAAAAATTACATGCGTGAAAAAATTCTTGTACAGTAATGACAGCATTAAGTGGAAGGCAACTCTAAATGAATTTATTAAAGGAATGGGCATTTCAGAGTTCCTAAAATGTCATTTTGATAAGAATTGTATTCAACCAGCCATGCCACAGATCTATAAACAGATCTTAAACATCTGGATGCATATTCATTCTGTAGAACCTGAATCGGCAGGCGAGGTACAAAATGAAATTATATGGTTCAATAAATATATCACAATTGATAAGCAATCGATTATGTGGCATGGTATGCATAAAAATTGGGTTAAAATACCTAAGAGATTTACTAAAAAGAAATGGAGAATTCTTATCTATAGACAAATTAAATGTAAAATTTAACATAAATATGTCCTGGTTACAACATTACATTCTGAGGAATGCAACTCCTTATAAATGGAGAAGAATGTTGTAGATAATGTGGAACATCATAATAGGCAAAGTTCAGCATGTAACATGATAATATTATATAATGTGTTATCTCTGAATACTAAAACCTTATATCAATGTTTTATTGAAGAGAAACATAAAGATATAAGAAGAGCAGGAGAACTTAAATGAGAACAACAATTTTATATCAAACCTGATGACTGGAAATATTTACAGTGTATACAGAATGCAGTACAAAATTATCCATAGATTCTTCCCATGCAAAAAGTGGCTTTTTATACATAAAATAACCGAATCTGAAAACTGTGACCATTGTGACAGAGTTGACACATTGATTCATTATTTCTTTACATGTCCAGCCAACCATACATTTTGGAAGTGCTTTGTGAATTGGTGGTCCAACATTAACTGTTTCAATATCCCATGGACATTGACACAACAAGATGTTCTTATATGTATCTGGAAACCAGATAAAGTTGATAAAGATAAAATGGTAATGCTTAACTATTCTATACTATTGGCAAAATGGATTATACATAGATGTAAAATTAGGAAAGAACAGCCAACTATGTATGAATTTCTGAAGGAATTGAGAATGCGACTGGATTTTGAAAAATACATTTGCTTCAGCAAAGTCAATTTTTCAAGCTTTTATAACAAATTTCAGCTGTTAGATGAAAATGTATAAACAGGTATTAAACTGGTCAAGGTGTAATATCAAATTTCAACAGTTAGATGAAAATGTATAAAGAGGTATTAAATTGGTAAAGCAGTAATATCAAATTTCTACAGTTGGATGAAAAAGTGTAAACAGGTGTTAAACTACAAGACCGCACATGTTAACTTACTGTGCAATATCAAGGCATGTGACTCGCATGGGTAACTTTATTGATATATATCGTATATGAAAAAACAATGAAATTATGAATTATAAAAAGAAAAAATCATTTGTGTGGGAAAAAATACAAAGCAAAAAAGCAAAACAAAAAGATCAAGGTAGTCATCTTGACCTGCTACGTCTGCTGCATGCATTCAATGTCGGTCAACAATAGACATGCTTCAGTGGAGAGATTAAAACATCAATGGAAATGTCATACATGGTGATGTAATGGATACGAAGCTGGACACAGGTGAGTTCAAACCCTCCCCACATTTTGCATTCTTTTATTAACTTATTCAAGTGCCAGCATGCCTATAGTTCTAAAGAGAATACCCCAGGTCAACAGCTTTTCTCAGTGCATATTGGGTGCGTTGCATCCAACGCGCACTGAGAAAAGCTGTTCACGTAGTCCAAAATTTGGCACTTAAAGAGTTAAATCATCAGACAATAATTTTCTAAGTTCCACCCCAAAGTCCTCGGGTTACTGGCCCTTTAAGTATGTTAGGTGGATATTTTCCAAAAATGTATTCACCCTGGGCAGATACCTTTCGAACATACTGCTCTGCAGACCAGCTCAGTTAAACCTGGACTCCAACCAACACAAAAGTGGGCTCAGAGGAGCACAAGGCCAACTACATGTGTACCCTGACATGTGAGTGGAGAGTAAGTTTTGGATGCATATTCTGCTCATATATACAGTTAATGTCCACAGGGGCAACAGAGGCACTGGACATGGAGAGTTTA
The DNA here is from genome assembly GCA_964020975.1 of Hermodice carunculata. NCBI lineage: Eukaryota > Metazoa > Annelida > Polychaeta > Eunicida > Amphinomidae > Hermodice > Hermodice carunculata. The sequence goes on from OZ026618.1 coordinate 30,657,955, forward strand.
GGGTCAATTGTGTTTCATGCTGTGATCGGAAAGGTGGGATTGTCCACACATGACTGCCGGGGCAGGTCATGCAGTCCACCTATTGTGTAACAAGGGGGAGGGGGAAGACTACCTGGGCAGTATGGGTTTTGTTTTTATTTGTTTTTTGTTTTTTTTTGTTTTTTTGTTTTTTTTGTTGTTGTTGTTGTTTTTTTTTTTTTTTTTTTTTTTAGCTCTGCTGACCAAAGGTTGCAGAGCTTATGGCATCGCTCATGTCTGTCTGTAAACTCAGCTGTCGAACTAGTCAGAACTAAAAAGTGATAGGCCTACCAATGCTCTTTTTACTTTTTGCAGAAGTAATAAAATTTGGATTTTGAGTGGTTGGGTCTATACATACTAAACACTATAGTCTGTATTTAATGAAGGATATTTCAAAGGTTGAGAGGACCAGTTTAAAACCACCAGTTGCCTTATGTGGGTGACTGCCTGTCTCAAGTCAGGAGTGACATTTGTTTCTTCACATTGGTATTGAAAGGTAAGTGTTGGTGCTTTGGTAACTGTGGAATCTCTTTGCTGTCATTGTTGGCTTTGATATTTATGAATATGGGTCATGTTTTTCTGCATAAGTGTATCATTCTAGAGATGTCAGTCATTCTGTCTGTCCATCCATAAGCTTTTGGCTTGTGAGCACGATAACTTTAAAAGTTTTGCTGTTAGCCCAATATAACTTTCAGGACTTCTAGGATGTGTGAAAATCTAGGTCCCTTTCAATATTTGATGGCACCACCTGCAATATAATGTAATATAGGGGTCGCAATGTGAAAATCTTGTGAAACATTCTAGCATCTTAAATTTTTGGTGGATCTTCACAAAACTTGGCAGTATTGCGCAGGAGGTAAATGTCTAAGTTACTAATGATACTAGTGGTGGCATCTATAATTTGACGGAAATTATGAGCCAAAATGTGCATTAAGATATAAAATGCCATATTTGGAAAAGTACTTGGATTAGACTCGCCATTGCAACCAATGTGCGCCAAGAAAACCTGTTGACTTGGGGATTCTGTCTGGAACTATAGGGCATACTAGTACTTGAATGAAAGGTCTTTTTATGAGGAATACAGTTCTGGGTTTCTAATGTTAATTCAGACTAGTTGGAATTCCAACACAGGCCTGGCCCAACATAATATTCCAACTTGGATCAGATTTCAACATGGATCAGAGCATGACTATTACTCATGCCATTGTTGTGTAACATATTGGAAGCAACTGACCTATGGCAGTACAATACACGAAATCCTGATTATAGTAGCTAGATTTCAAAAATAATGCTGAGCACAGTATAGTTGAATCCAACATTTTATTCACAAATTCCTGAAAGCCGGCCACAACTGCACTGCTGGCTTATACCATTAACACAGGATGAACCTGGGTTTTTAAATGACAAAATACATGTGCAGGTACTTTTTCCCTTGTTTGAAATGTTTACTATTCAGGGCAAACTTAACTCTTACAGAGCCAATTTAGAGACTGAGTCAACAGCTTTCCTTGGGGCACTTTCCGCGCGTTTCGCGGAAAGTGCCCCAAGGAAAGCTGTTGACCTGGACCAAATTTTTCACTGGGAACATAGACATGCTGGTACTTGAATGAAAGGTCTTTTAATGAGGAATATGAATCTGGAATCATTCCAGTAATCCAGCTTCATCAGCACAGCTTAAGCCGTGACTGGCACTCAAAGGGTTAAGTTTAAAAATAAATTAGGTGACATTTGAAACTTTTCGTAAAAGGGGGGGAGGAGCAATTGAGTGGTAGGTTTTATGTATAGGAAGCTAGAATGAGACAATGTGTTAACCCTTGCTACATTAATTTATTTATGCAAGAACATATATATGCAGTGAACGCGCAGGATAACATTGCAATCAGGCTCAGATTAGATGAAGATGAAATCAACTTCTGATGCACAAATACTCACAGGCACAGACAGCTAAAAAAAAAAAAAAAAAAAAAAAAATTAAATTTGCCACAAGGGGACAGCACCTGCTGGACCAAGGTGATCAGGCTGCACGCAGACACAGATCCAGGCACAAGACGCATACATTGATGCAATAATGAGATTGAGAATAATGGATGGGTTGGCATGGCTGTGGTCTGGACATTGTGGATCAGCAGATGCTGTCTGAATTAAGGAAGCCATTGCACGTGCACCAGCCATTAATCTCATAAATGATAGTGTTGCTTTGAAATTGATATATAATTAATATTCAAAAATGTGAAGGCCTGAAAATGCATACGTGAGAGTGTCAGACTCATACATCGAAGCAATGTACTGGTTTCACAAGTTGTCAACATGGTTGCATTAATATGATATCCTCAAACAACAGTGGGCAAATTAGAACAGGCACTGTTTAATGCTAGCAAGTGAAAACGATTACCATATTCCGAAGACTTTCACCAAATCTGTGTTTCATGGTGTGTTGAGCCTCGACACAAACATAAATATTATAAGTAAGTCGGTAAATCAATAAACTAGAGAAGAAGATTTGTATAAAAGCAAATCTAAGGACTTTAAAGGTTGCATAAATGAAATCCTGCTATCTTGACATGTGTCCATGTAGGCTGCACATACAACAAGACATAATTAAGAGACCACCATCGGCATGATCGAAACAAGCAGTCTTTTTAAATATTGAATCTTTCATGCACAACCTGACTTGAATGTTGGAAAAACAGAATGTCTGTGTTGTACACAAACACATAAAAAGTGACCTCTTTTTTTCTACTAACTGTCTCTGAGGCCCCCTCCTCAAACCTTAATTTTGATTACTTGACAAAAGGATAAACAGTCATCTTAGCAGCAGGGGAAAAAAACATCATACAGGGTAAATAAAGGCTCCAAAACATGTTCTGCATAGTTACTTGCTGAAGATCATTTATTATGTTTGGGCTATTAATGCAGCCTATGTCAAAATTCTACAAAGGAACGTGAGCAATATATTCGAAAGTACATGTACTTTCATACTCATATGGGTTAAACAGTGACTGATGAGCTTATGGAGATTGAGTATCAAGTTTGAACTACGGAATATGGGGTTACAACAACTAGGAAGTGGTTTTAGACTAAAAGACACAATTATAATACACACAGAAATTACAATTCTACAACTTTGGGTTATGGCTTAATGGACGTGCCTATAGCACAAACCTTTGATTTAAAGTTGGATTGGTATCTCTAGCTATCATTAATAGTTTTGAAAAGATATTAAAAATTTCAAATGGCCCAAATGTGCATAATTTTCAACATGTTGACTATTCCAAATCAGCCGATTCATTACAGTAAGACAATTACCATGTCAAGTTTGGCACTTTTTAGAGCAATAGCGTCCGAGAAAGACTGACGACAAAATTTACACAGATGTAAAGAAATAAACTAAAAGTATATGATTGTACAATTTCAACTTTAATTGATGTTTCTACTGTAGGCACATCCAATGAACCACAAAAGAAAGTTGTAGAATTTTAATTTGTGCAAATTAGTGGCACTTGAAAAGTTTAAATATTGAATATCTTCAAAACTATTAAAAGTTGAGGTACAATTCAACACCGGTATACCATTACAGGAATGTCACACAGATTATGATGCATGGAGTCGTGGTGGTGGCACTGGTGGTATTAAGTGGAGCTGGTATATATGGAAGTACATTAAATTTGTTATTTTGATTATAAATGGAGATGGAACTTGTAAATTTAAGCCAAATATGTATTAGGCCAGTGATGAAATTTTGCAAAATTTTTGGTGACCTTGACCAAACTTTCATGGTCACTAAGGACATAGTAAAGACACTAAATTTGATATGTTGAGAAATAAGAAGGCTAACAGTGCCAAATGTACCACAAATGCACATCATATATATATATATATTTGATATTGCATAATATGGGTGACCTTGACCTACTTCTCAAGGTCTCAGAGGGAATGCATTCAGGAAATGATTATTTGTTATGGTCCTTACATCTGAACTCAATTGTGCACATGTATCAATATGCCATTACAGGAATTTTATACAAACAAAAGTTTGCCATGTGGAGTCCTGGTGATGCCGTGGTGGTATTAAATACAACTAAGCATCATATGTATTAAAAGTACGTTGAATTTGTTATTTTGATTATAAATTAAGATGTAACCACAACCATACATCAAATATGCATTAGACCAATGGTCAAATTTTGTAATATGTTGTGTAACATTGATGTATACCCTGTGGACCCCAACACCAGCATTATAAAGAGGGAGCAGTATACACACACACACACACACACACACGCATATATATGTATATATACATATATATATATGTATGTGTGTATATGTAAATATATATATACATACATATATATATATATATATATATACATATATATCTACACATGTATAATTCATTTTCTTCATTTCAGAACAAAAACAGTTTTATATTGCATATACAGTGGTACCTCTCTTGAGAGACCCTTCTAATGACAGACCGCATATCTTTTTAAGACCGCTCTCTCAGAACACTGTGCTATCTTTTCCATGTGTTGTTGTACCTCTAATGAAAGACCACCTGTTTTGAGAAACCGCATTTTGAGCCACTGTACGGGCAGTCTGTCAAAAGAGGTCCCAGCTAGCATTAAAGGTTGGCCCAACATTGGCACAACGTTGGCATGGATGGCCCAGCATTGGGCCGATGTTGCGCCATCTCCAATCGCTAACTTGGGTACCAGGTACTGTATTTATTTCCATTTGGATTATAGTTCTTATGTATTCACTGTAGGCCAATATGTATGTTTTAATTTTGTTGCATATGTACATTCTCAGCGATACCAAAATGACCAGCTGACCCTCTTAGGAATGGGTGGGCATTTTGTCCAGCCCCAAGGTTGTGGTACAGTAAGGAGTTTTGCAATATGAAATAGATCTTTGAATGGCATGTATCTGTGATAGTAATTTTTTAGGAAAAAACATTTAGGACATTTATAATGTAAAATGCCTCTAATAAGAATGATTTCAAATCCTGCCACAAGTTTTGGAAATCCTTCATCAGATGCATCAAACTCTGAGTAGCAGCGAGCTTTAAAGAAGATATTATTCAAGATTCAAGTTCGAAACAGTACCGGTATTCAGTGAAGACAAAGCATGCTTAGGCCTACCTTTTTGGCACACATACTGAATTGCTTAGACAGGCAAATAAAAATTTTTATTTGGGGGACAGGGGAGCAAAAGTATTACAGATAGAGGTGTTAATCCAACTTCGTTTCTTTGGTTAGTGCTTAAGATCAATGCATCAAATGAATGAAAATTAAAGTTGTAAAATTTGAATTTGTGCTAAATATTGACATAATTCTGAATTTAAAATGTTGAATATCTTCAAAAGTATTCTAGGTAGAGGTGTCAATAGCAATTTCAATTCATTTGTTTGTGGTACAGGTTCATAGATCCATATAATTGAAAATGAAAGTTGTAAAATTTTTATGCTTAGAATAAGGCACACTTGGGAGATCTTCATACCCACCATTTCAAAACTATTAAGCATGAAAGGGCAATTTGAATTCGAAGAATCGTTTGCAGGATACATTTGACTATCAATGAAGAACAATTTTTAAACTTTTAAAGTTTACAAATTTTCAAGGCACATACAGACAGATTTGCTGTCACTGTGTCAAGCAAATCCATTTTTTGGGAGGGGCACTTCTCTCTCTCTCTCCCTCTCTCTCTCTCTCTCTCTCTCTCTCTCTCTCTCTCTTTTAATTCATTTATTTATTATATTTTAATATGTTTCGTCATATGATATACATACAGTCTCATTATCTGCCAAAATGCAAAAAAAAAATGAATGCACACTTGGGAATAACCCCAGTGTCAGTCAATACCATTCATGCCACCCCCGCCAATTTCTTTCTTAGTTGAGAATTCACCCGACAGGTGCGCTCAATTTTTTTCCCAGCATGCCATATTCAAGATGGGAACTTGCAAGTGAGGTAAGGCTTTTCTCCAAGATTTTTCCCGTCATAATAAAATTTAAAGAAGAGTACCTAGATGTTTCATGAAGGCAAATTTGGAGTTGTAGCTTGTTTTGGAATCAGTCTCCGTAGTGATGTCAGTGTCCATGGCTTGGGAAAGCCTACAGAGCGTTGTGTATTGAAAGTGTCTGCCCGTCTGTTCGCCACCGTCCGGATGTAAACAAAGCGAGACGGTGACAATGACAGGCGAACAACTCCAGACGAACATGCGACACGAAGATCACGTAGCTGCCGAAACGATGACAAAAAATGTATTTGATTCGGTGTCAAATTAATATGACTCGTTAGATTCAGCATTTTTATAAAATGATTTATTGTATCCTTCACAAGAAACGTGTCTGCAGCTCAAGTCTGTGTTGATCTTGACCTATGACAATTTTGTCAGACAATGAATGACATTGTGGAGCATGCGGAATGTATGGTGGGGCGCCCAGCAGGCTGGTTGGGTTGTCATGCAAACTTTTTTTTTTTTTCTGTATCTGTCTTATATATATATTTTTTTTAAAGTTTAGATGTATGAGGTTTTTTTTTTGGAATGACGAAGTTTTAAAACAATTGCGTTGTTAAGTTAAATTGGGGCTTCCTATTGATTACTTAAATTTTAACCAAACTAAGTCGAAGTCTTGGACAGCTTCCTGCCCCTAGAGTTAGACTGGTTTTTGTGGTACTGGCATAATGCTATATATTCGTATCTAAAATCACATTGTCTTTTGACGTTAAGGTAGTAGGCTTAAAGATGATGGACAGTGAGGGGAAGGGTAATGCTAAGTCAAGCCTTTTTCATTGATTAATTGGTTGTTTATTCTTTGCCGCTATTTATCAGAGACTGCAATTGCCAATTTCCTTCTCAAGACAGACAGAGAAGGTGCAGATGCCACATTTTGCAGTAAACTTTTCCATCCATGGACTACCTAGACAGTGACCCACACTGTCTTGGGGGCTAATCTGCTTATATATCTATCACTGCCTCCAATGGGCGCCCTCAGATTTTCTTGCCCTCTAGGAGACAGAATGGTACTGTCTAATGGACAGCCTTATTGAAAAACTTCTTTGGTTGGCCGTGTTAACGACACTGGATACATGCATACATGTGTACAGTGGGTGATAATAGGCTGTCTGAGATGGTAATGCCCAAATCTTTCTGCTGATCAACTTGCTTAAGATTTACACCATTTAAGGTATTAGTATCATCATCCTTCTCTTTAACTTTACTTGTGCAGTCCAACAGCAGACTTAAGCTTAATTGCCAAACTGACAATGGAATTGTCAGATTCATTGTGATGTCACCAGCTTCAGCAAGACTGTGAAAATAAACAGGGTTCCCAGTGTATGTTTTTACTTAAACATACTGTTTTATGTCTTGTCTTCAGTTTCACAGATCACGGTGCTCTTCTTGAAATCAAAATCACAGAACTGAAGAGGTTACAAACTTGCAAAACCAGTTGCCAAGTTTCAAAGAAGTATCTTGTTGAAAAGATGAACCTTGAGAAGTTTTTTTGGCAGTCTATTTTACATAGGATATACAGGGCTGAACTTTTTTGTGGCAGCTTTACTGTTGCTCACACCTTTTTGCGTCCAGTGATTGGTCCGTGCCAGTTAGCAAATCTGAGAATTAGCATTTATACTGCCGTTATTTATGGCTTTGCCTGTGGCTGTGCTGAGAAAGGGAGAGGGAGGGCCCGGATAGAGACAGCATGTAGTCACAGCCCATTCCCCATCTTTTCAGTGCTACATATGAGAAATGAGCAATCGACAGGACAAGGCAAAAAAGACTTAAAACCTTACAACCAGTGACTCAAAAAGCCTGACCGGTTTCGCCAGTAGTCTGGCTCATGAGAGGCTAGTTTAATGGCTGTGCGTGCATGCTTTTTATAGTAGGTGCGACATACACACGACTTACATCTAGGGGTATGTTCATGTGTGCACATGACGTAACAAAGCAAAAAGTCAGGTGTGGCGTAATTGCAATGTTGGAACCCTTGGCAATGCAGCCAGTACAGATCCTGCCACTGCTGTGGCATTCATTGTACCAGATGGTCCCCCGCCATCTTCATGATCTTTTTATAATTATTAAGATATGGTGTCTACATATGAGAAAGTTTTGTTGCTGTTTTTGCACTTTCAAGCTACACAGTTGGGCAAAAAAAATGAACCTTTCAAGAGCTTACTTGTTAGTATTACATGTACATTTCTTTCATATGAGTATGCTCTCAGCTGAACCAGTGTCCATTTCTAAAAGGTACATGTACCAACACTGCATTTGACATAAGAAACTCTTTAGCTTGCTCCTTCTCACATCTCAGCATCTTGGATTATGGAAGGCATTTTCACATGACATATGCATGTCCAAGGCTATCATGAAACAGGTTATAGGTTGAGAGAAACTGTAGGTTGTTATTAATTGCCCGCGATGAACTATGCACTTACGTCATGTGTATATATAATTTTCTTTTGTTTGTTCCAGATGGTCATTAGTGTAGGCTTGCTATACACACATAATGTAAATACGTACGGTCTGTGATTGGAGTCCTGCTCAATGACCTGTCGTTGGTGCAGAGGAACTGAGCCTCATACCTATCTGTCTACCCACCACAACTCTACACAACTTGGCCACATACCCACACCAAAGCAAGGAGTTGCCTGCACTCGAAGGCACAGCAGGCAGCACACCGCAGTTACACACAGCAGACTGAGTGCTGCAAGTGCATTTAGAGGGTGGTGTGATAAGCCTACATGCAAATTGTGTATCGATCATTGGTTTCACCTTTGACACAGAAGAATGCCTGGTCACCGTACAACATGAAGAGGAAACTGAGCTAGAGTATTAATCATTGAAACAAGATTTTCGTGCAGGCATTTCAATTACACCAACCTTCTACCAAAAACTGTTTACACCACATAGAGTTCCACTCTAAGCACCTTGCAATACCAAAAGTACACTTGTAAGCCAGTTTGTTTGTATATATGGATGATGCATGCCTGATTTGTACAGTACTGGTGTTAAAAAGTTTTCATGATGGAGACAACACATTGAGGATTCTTTAACATGTAGAAGTCTTATTTGTGCATCTTATTTGGGTTTGTCAGAAGATAAAAACACCATGGTTATGTAAACCAGATGAGCTTGTAATCCAGCTATGCCAAGTATATTACATACACTAATAAAATGCATCAGATTATAGAATTTTGTATTGCTGATGACAAATTTTTTCCAAACACCAGAGTCCAAGAATTTTAAAGAGGTGATTTTGTTTCATTTCTCAACAGAAGATCAAAGATTACAAAGCACCAAATTTACAAATCCATTAACCACTTAAATACTGTGAACTCCGGTGTTGCCACAAGGAACTTTCTTGCATCCTACCATCATGGGAAGCTCGTCATCAAAATTCCGCAAACATCTACAGAATGGAGATGAGTACGCAGCATTACAGCTATATAATAGTAGTTCTGATCTGCGCAAAGGGCTTGATCCCAATGTATCCTATGGTGACTCCTACAACCATGACACACCGCTGCACTATGGAGCCAGGCATGCCATGAAGTCATTACTGCGGTGAGTACTCATCAATAAATGGTTTAAATGTAAATTTGTGAACGTTTTTGAAGTCCATACACACTCAGTCAGGTCTATGCAAAGGGCTCACTATAGACATCATGATTTTTGCTAGATGTAAATTTATAATTATAGATTCCTGGCCATGATTTCTGTGAGACTTCAACTATAAGGCATGTGACTTTTCAGAAGTGAATATCCAAGGAAATCAAGGTTATTGAGAGGGAGGTCACAGACACTGTTGCAAAGCAAATTTTAAAGGTGAGGGGATATGAAGGGACAATCTTAGGGTGCAGAGGCATAACCTAAGAAAACTTTACGATAGAAAACACCCTGTGACAGAAACTCTGCTAGATGTTAAAAAGAAAGGCTTACTGCCAGTTTGTTCCAGGTTATTTTTAGGTATGACATTAGTCTAAGATAGATTTGTGAGAAAATAAGCAGAGAAAATATCTTAAATTGCATATATTGTGTCTTTTTGTCCCGAACTACTTCCTTGTGGTCATTACCCTATTCCTGACACTGAAATTTGTTCCAAAGTTCTGCAGCATAAGTCTGGGGTAAAATAATGCATGGCATACAGGCAGATTCCTGAATCAAACATGGCTAAAAAAATCTCTCTCATGTCAAACTGGCAAGATGGATCAAGTTCAATGTGCAAAATGTCAGAATTATTTTCTTCAAACACACACTGAGCTTGATACAAGAAGGAGTTGTCATATATGATTGGAACGAGCATTCTTTATTCCCACAAAATTCACACCGCCATTGGTTTTCCGTCATTTTGGCCAGATCATAGCAGCTGATAATTACCAGTTCCTAGTGATAGGGCCGAATAATTTGGCAGGATATTAATATGCAAGTCCGGTATTGGATGTTCTTTGCCTATAGAAGTGCTTTGTTTCTTTGTTCTCAAGAAATCATAACTCAGTATCCCCAGAACCGTTAAGTGTTCCCTCTTTTCTTAAGAGCACTTGTTGTTCCTCATTCCCTGAACATAATTGACCCCATGTTCACCGAAACCTACAGGAGAGACCTATTAGCCAGAGGAGCTTGCCATCCAACCTACTCAAATCTCCAGAAATTACCCCAGTCCTGGTTTTGGGTACCTGCTTCTGTTAGCCTTGTAGCTTACATTTATATACAGTATTCCTTCTTTTGAAAGTCTCTTCTTTTGGGAGACCACCTGCCTTATGTGACCATTTTCACTGTGCAAAAACACCTTCTAATGACATTTACATTTTCCTCTTTTGGAAAAACCACCTGTAGAAACTGACCAGTGACCACCCAAAATGACCCCCAAAATATGCTATTCCATCCACAAATTCCCCATTTCAGACAAGTAAAGCCAACTGATTTCATAGAGAAGTGGTCAAATGATTTGTCGAAGCCAACTGTAACAAATCCAAAATATATAATGGTTGCTCACAGTAATAACATGTCTTGCTTCCATGGCCATGATGGAGTAGATGCACTTGAGCTAACATGGCGGTGACAAGAGGAAATAAAACCCGTTTTGCAGCAGCCACAAAGGGTGATTTTAAAGAGGCACATAAATTTATCGGACTGAAAGTAGCAACATGTTCGGGTATGACAGGACAGACAGCATACAATATATATGTGAACTCTACATTATTTTACATTTATACTTCCTGCATGCTGAAAAAAAAAAAGAAACTTGCCACATCTGGTTTTAAAATGGAAACTATGCACTTGAATAGTGGTCTCTTGACAGACAACATTCATGCCTCCCAATGGAACACATATATATGTATAAAATCTATTAAACCTATAAGAATGTATGAAGAAGTCAAGCTTGATAGTAGCCATTTTACCTATAATTTTTGCTGGAAAAAACTTAAATTCCAAATTTTGTAACATATCTGTCAACTGATGTCCATCCACAACATTGCCAGACAGCTTGTCGACACCAGCGACGGAGAGAAAAGACAACACACAACAAAAGCTGAGAGTAAAGTAGTGAGTGAAGATAATTCACCTATCGCCTTGTGACGTATGAGCGTGTTTATCACAAAGGCTTATGGGTGCATCAGGGGGGACTCTGGCTCTGCTAGTGTAGCTAACAAATACATGTGTACAGCCACCACTCAGTGCTGATGTAGACAACTGTCAACGTGGTTATTAGTGTACGAAGAGAATGCCTGAAGTCAGTTGCTGTGTGCCTCAGTGCATCACCTCAACAAAAAAGACACCAGGACTACTGCAATAAGTTTCTACATATTGCAGACAGACAAAAACAAAAGGAAAAAAAATGGGAAAGGTTGATTAGAAACAGTAGCATACATGGCTTGACTCCTAATGGCGTTTCTGTGTTTGTTGCACTTCAGAGGTGGCCGGAATACTTACTTTCAAGAACAAAACACCAAGCATACTCCCGCGGTCGAAAGAATGGGAAAGTGTGATAGAACTACATGTATATAAGAACTTTGTACACAATTTTAAGGGAAAATACCTAGATGTTCTGAACCAAGGCCTCTAAAGCCACCCATGCCAACTAGATTAATATGCCACAAATGAGCACAAAGAACCCTGGCCAGATTACAAATGGAGATGCGCATTTTGGCGGAACAAGAGGCCGAATTCCGGCTGATATACATTATTAGTTTAACATTACAGTCTTCAAGTTTATAAAAATGTTGCAAAAATATTTAATTTATTACTTATCAGTGCCTATAAAATGTAAACACTGTGCAATCATAAAAATCCAATATGGCAACCATTTCCTGGCCGCGAATATGTCTAAAGATTATCACGTCGAGAGAAAAATTTTCGCTGCATCTTATGAAACAATGAATAAAATAATATGACAACAATGAAATAAGATGGGAAAGCTGTTGCCGGACGATCACGGCAATGCCATTTTGAACTTAGTTACATTAACACAACCTGTATCTCTTTTTCTTCAAATATTGGGTGCCAGTAATTATGCCTCCCGGTGGAAGCCGGGGGACATATTGTTTTAGTGCCCGTTTCCTCCGCTTCTTGTTGTTGTTGTTGTTGTTCAGGTTCTTCAACACTTGGTTTCCGTGCAATAAGTCTTGAAGGACTTGACAGAATTGATGAAACTTGGTAGGATTATGTATCTAGGCAAGACCTAGGTTGGGATTGTATTTGGATGACCTTGAGCAAATTATCAAGGTCACAGGGTCACTTATGTGAAATTGGTTTCCGTTCGATAAGTCATGAAGAACGTGATGGAATTTGATGAAACTTGGTAGGATTGTGTATCTTGGCAAGACCTAGGTTGGGATTGTATTTGGATGACCTTGAGCGAATTCTCAAGTTCACAGGGTCACTTATGTGAAATTGGTTTCCGTGCGATAAGTGTTGAAGAACGTGATGGAATTTGATGAAACTTGGTAGGATTATGTATCTAGTTAAGACCTAGGTTGGGATCATATTTGGGTGACCTTGACTAAATTCTCAAGGTCACAGGGTCAGTTTTATGAAATAGGTTTCTGTGCTATAAGTCTTGAAGAACGTGATGGAATTTGATGAAACTTGGAAGGATAATGCATCAAGGTGAGAGCCACAATTGGATCGTAGTTGGGTGACCTTGACCTAATTTTCAAGGTCACAGGGTCATTTATGTGAAATTGGTTTCTCTGCTATAAGTCTTGAAGAACTTGATGAAAATTGCCAGAGTAATGTATCTAGGTGAGAGCTAAAATAGGATTCTAATTTTCAAGCAAACTTGGTCATTTGTAATTTGTTATCACCTGTAGCTTATTCAGAGACGTAAGTGTTCCACCGGGTGACATTTTATTTTCTGTTGGAAAATCAGTCTGTTCTAGTTTGTCAAATGATTTTGCCTGAAATTATAAAAAACTTTAGTCGTGTCGATAACCTACTTAATATGTTTATGCTGTGCGTTACGTGTCTCAGAGATGGGTCCCCCCGCTTCTTCCATAATCCTTTGAGGTAAACACACTGATACGTAATAGGGCTTGGGGGAGCTATTTTACCTACACCAAATATGAAAATATGTTCATTTCTAGTAACCCTCCCTATTGGCTTGAAAACATGACCAAAAAGTGCCATATGGAATTTCAACAGAATACCAAAAAAAATGTTCACTTCCTACTGACTTTTTGTCAGGCTGGATTTAATGCAGAATCTAATTTTTCCCCCTGAATTAGGATTTTTTTTTATGGTCAAATTTGCTTGTCTACCCTTGATTTGGTATTAAAGAGGTTTAAAAAATATAATCCCCCCTCCTTCATCTGTTTTTCACATAGTGTAAAAAAAGAAAATCTGCCCTACCCTATGACTTCATAAAATTTGTGTTCCTGGAAACAAAAATATTTTTAAGGCTGGCCTTACTGTGGGCTTCATCATGAGCTGTAGACAGTTAAAAAGCTTTTGCTGTGTGTGTACATGTAGTTATATTTGCAATGATATTCTCAGTCCATACCTGATGCTGCGAGAGCTGTAAGAAACAGGACAAAACTGTGCCTGTAACAGTGATGCTAAGAACTGATTGCCATAGGTGGGCTGTTGACACAAAACACTCAATCAACATCAAGTAAGCACTGTCTCAGAGATTGTAATGATGGACAAACATGCCATTTTGACCCTCAAAAGTTAAAAATTTTAAGTAGGTTCTGTGTTATCTTGCTGTGTGTATCATCCATGAGTGACCCCCCAAAAAATAAATTCATGATCTTGTCAGCTTTGAGGGACATTTATTGGACAAGACTGGATAATTCCCTGCTCAGAGTGCTGAGAAGGGCATGTGTCGAATGCCTGTTATTTCAAGAGTTCAATGAAATTCCTCATTAATTGAAGACATTTTGAACGAACAGTTCAGAAAGAAGAGAATGCAATAAGCTTCACAAAGATGAGCACCATATATATTGAAGTCTCTGCACAGACCATCCAACCAAGATGGTCACAAAAATAGCAAGTGACCATTTGCTCTTTGGACCAGGCACAGTTGCCCCCATTACAATTCCCCTTTTGCTTCTGTGGTGAAGCTGCACAGACCCTAGGTTAGCATTAGCACCAGCCAAAATAGCCAAATGCTACTAAACCTCAAAATGGCCACTAAAAGTAGCAAATGGCCACTAAAATTTTCAAAAAAAAAAAAAACCTCTTTGTTTTGATGCAGAAATTATTTAACAAATTCAATGTCTGTGTAGGTCTTTCTGGAAAAAGAAGAAATTTTGGCTACTAATAAACCTAGTGCTAACCTAGAAAACCGCAGAACACATACTCCAAGACTACAGCAACCACTGGTTAGGAAGGAGACTTGTCCAACAGGACTTAACTGAAAGAGAAGTTCAGCTGTATGGTTACGTGGTAAATCTACAGTTCTAAGTCAACATACTGTATCCTAAAACCCAGTCTTCATGATGTACACGTACTCAGTGGGCTGGAAAGTGGATGAAAACAGTTCAGATGAGAAAAAAAAAACAGAATACTATGCTCCAGATGAGCAGCTTGTCTTTGTTACAAATTGGCATGTACAGTGAAACCTCCACATACCAAATACCCTTGGGACCAGAAAAAAATGTTCAGTATAGTGAGGTGTTCGGTGAAGGGAGGTTTGATAACATTGAAAGTATATATTTGGGACCGAGAAATGGTGTTCAGGATAGAGAGTTGTTCCGTATACAGAGGTGTTCGGATTGAGAGGTTTAACTGTAGTAGCTAAAACACGGGGAAGAAGTCATGGTGACTAAATGTGGCAAGAAATGAGTTAACTGTAAAAGGGCTAATTAGTTATGGGTGTGGATCTACACATTTTCTGGAAACTGCGGTTTGTGGAAAGGAGAGAGAACATGGGAAATGAAACAATGCTAATTCTGGCATTCTTGGTTCAGCTCCTTTATGAAAAGATTGTGGGGAAAGTGATATAGAGAACTTCCAAGTTATGACAGCGGAAACACAGTTTAACCTTTTCCTGCTTTAAGGCTGAATCAACAGCTTTCCTTATCACCCAGTCTGTGCCAAGGAAAGCTGTTGATGTGGGTCATACTGTACTGTTAGGTCCCACCCACATTACCCATTCAAGTTGTTTTCAGGTTTAAAGACACTGATGTCCAAATGTTCAGGCAGGTCAGGTTCAGGCTTCAGGTGGTTTGAGTTGGGAAAGGTTTAATTTTTGGAAAAAGCTTACTATGACCTATTATATGCAGCAACTGCCACTTCGAAGCCTCCTTAAAAGCAAAGTAGGAGATATGATGCTATTTCGGGTGGAAGGTCACTGTAGTTATGAACACCCTAGGGTAGATTACGCGTTGAGCCAATCAGGTTTTAGCCCCATAAAATAAAATTTATTGATTTATCTGGCCCCTCGATGCTTTGTGAGATCTGTGCTTTAAGTGATAGATGACCACATGATGTGCATGCAGTTCATAATTATAGCCAGGCCAGTGCATGTTACAGTGATCCCTAATCATATGATCTCCCTAGTTTTGGCAGGCCCAGTATGATGCCGTGTCAACCTCCAAAACTGTGTGACCAGAAGATGTGTGAACAGTGGTCCCCCTCTTATAAGACCACTGCAAATGCACTAGAAAAATGACTTTACAAGAGGGGTGGCTTTTCTTGAGGGATAGAATTCAATGAAAATGTCATATGTACTGCATAGAGAAGGCCGGCCTTGGTAGTGGAGATGGCCTGTCTTCAGGTGAGGCCTAAATAAGAGGGGGACCACTGTACATGTGTATGAACAGTGCACAAAAACCAGCGAGCAACTGGGCCATCAAAATGGTGTCTTTTTAACTCTTTAAGTGCCCAATTTTGGACTGAGTCAACAGCTTTTCTCAGCACACATTGGGTGCAATGCACACCAAGAAAAGCTGTTGACCTGGGATATCTTTTCTGGAACTAGAGGCATGCTGGTACTTGAATGAAAGGTCTTTTTACAAAGAAGACAAATCTGAGATCTTAATGATAATTCAGACTAGTTTCACTTTAGTAAATCAACTTTAGGCGTGGTTGGCACTGAAAGAGTTAATAAAAGGTTGCAGTGTCCCAAGATTGTAGAGTTGATTTAGCTCTGTCATACTGGTCACATGCTTGTGATAACGCTGTATTGTTTCTATGGCAACAGCAGGCAAGAAGCTTGTGTCTCGTATCCTATAAATCTCTATCTGTTTCCATGGCAAAAGTGGACATGCAAGCTTTCGATAGAACTATGTTTGTTTCCATGGTGAAAAGCAGATAAATGGCGTGTGTCTATTGCTTATAACTGTGATGTCTCTGTCCTCGGTAAGTATACACACAGGCATCCTGTGTGTTTCAGAAAATTTACTTTATATCGTGTTATTGTGTTGAACATTGGGAGAGGTTGATCCCTATCAAAATGTCAATCAATGGACTACAAGTTAACTCCACCACTGCACAGCCAATAAAATGTACCTGCCCACAGAAGTCTCTGACACCAACTGATTGAACTGAGAGTTGATGTATAGCCTTTGAGCTGACCTCATGGAAATATAATATATCATGTACATGTAGCCTGAAGAAAATTCAAGTCCAGGGTGGCCGAGTGGTAACATGCTAGACTGTCACCTCTGTGACCTGGGTTCAATTCTCAGCCTGTGGATCAGGTGGTAAGGGTTGACTACGATGCTGATTGTGCACAGCCCTTTTCTTTTTTACATGTGTGTTGTGGAAGGTTATTAATAAAGGCTTGGTCTGCTTCTCAATTACACATTTAAAAACATATATATATATATACATATACATATATATATATATATATATATATATATATATATATATATATATATATATATATATATATATATATATATATATATATATATATATATTAGAGCCTGACCGAACATGTATTTTGAAACCGAACCGGGTACTCGGTACTCGGTAAACATTACCTATCCCGAACCGGGCACCGTTCGGGTTCGGTACATGCAATTTAAACATGCCATAAATAAACTTAGACATCTTAAAATGCTCATTTAAAGCTTTGTTTAAACAGGGGCTTGTAGCCGTTACCATTTTGCACTGTGGCATTCTTATTAATAATGTAATTCAGGCGATTAATACAACCAATGTGACGCACTTAATTGCAAAGCAGCGTTTGTTGCATTGTTTAAGATGTATACAAGCACGAAAAGTAACCTCAGTGACCTTCTTATGTAACTTTATTGGCAACATTGACAATGATAAGCAAACCCGAACATTTAGTGACTGTAAAAGCCGAACCCGAACCGGGCCTCAATCCTGAAACCCGGTAAGCTCGGGTTCGGTTGTTCGGGTTCGGTCAGGCTCTAATATATATATATATATATATATATATATATATATGGGTGTATCCCTGGTGACTAAGAGCTCCAGTGGTTAGGAGATTTTTATCAGAAATGGTTGATGAAAGGTTCAGACAGATTTTGATAGCTTATGTGGGGGGTCAGTCAGCCGAGCTTATATGATGGGTGGTCATCCATTGTCTGTGTGGTTACTGGTTGATCAGTGCAGCTAATTAGGTGGAAAGATAGACAGTGGTCTGTCCATCTGTCTGTCTGGGGATTGGTTAGTCAGCGTACATGTAGATGAGTAGCCATCCATTGTCTGTGTATACGTACATCTGGTAAGAGTTTGTTCAATGAGCCACACTCTGGTGATTTTATAGTTTTAGCTCAGCTTCCTTGTCAGCCAGCTGAGCTTATAAGAAGCTGATCTGTTCATTATGCATCTGCCATTCACATTTTTTACTCTGCTCAAAAACTAGCTGCTCTGTATTCTCGTCAAGTTTGGGTGGTGTTTTTGTTTTTTTAGCTTCTCTCTTGTTTGTTCAAATAGTCACACTCTGCTGATTTTTAAATTCATTTTTTTTTTTTTTTTTTACAGTGGATGTTTGTGTGGTTGGGAATTTTGAAAAGGAAATATGAAACAGTTTGGCCAATTGCTTTTAAGTTAGATTATGGCACTTTCCTGGTATTTCCAGACCCTAATTAATGTTCAACAGGTGGTACTGTGGCCTTGTTTTTTTTGTTTTTTTTTATGTGACTTTTTGTATGTTTTTGGCCCAGCAGACTTGTCAGTCAGTGGAACTGGTAAGAAGCTCAACCATCCATGTTTGGTCTGGACTTCATATTTTTGACTAGATTTGTGAAAAAGTGTCAGTCAGATGCTGTTCAAACTTTGTGGGGTGCAGTACCAATTTTAATCATATGGTCAATTTCCAATGATTCATAAATTGGTAATAAACCTTTTTAGCTCTGCTGAAGAAAGGTCACACAGCTTATGTGGCCACTCATGTCTGTCTGTCCATCCATTAATTTTTGCTCGTTACCATCCACAGTTGTCAAGTTCACTCAATATAACTTTTAGGACTGATGGGGTGCATGGAAGTCTAGGTCTTTGTCGATATTGCTGGGGCCACCTACATTATTACGTGATATAGGAGTCAAAATGTGAAAATCTTGTAAACGCTGTATATCTTTAATTTTTTGACGGATCTTCATGGAATTTGATGGGATCATGGGGGAGGTCAAAGTCTAAGTTGCTAGTGATACAAGTGGCGCCACCCGTAATTTGACAGAAATTATGAGCCAAAATGTGTTTTAAGATGTAAAATTCCATGTTTGGAAAAGTAGTTAGATTAGACTTGCCAAATTTTCAGGATATATGGACCATGTCCAATGCTAGAATGTTATATCAGTGACATTGACTTGTTTTTGTGAGGTCACCATGCTTGTAAAATTGAAAGAGGTGATTTTGTAATGGCAGGGTGTAGCTTGGACATCAATAGCAATGTCAGCACAGCTCCAGGCCTATGGGCCTCATGTATTACATAATCTGGGTGTCCTTGATGTTCTGTCCCAAGGTCACTGAAGACATAAAGGTAAGGAGTGACTCATTGTTGTCTTGGCACATGCAACAATATCCATCAGAGGAATTTTGTACAAATAAGATATGCTTACATGTGGAGCATAGTGCCATCTGGTGGACAAATTAGACACTAAAATCACATCAGCTTTACATGTTCAGAAGCCACTTGAGGACTTGCAACTTTGAAATGAAGAGGTAGGTGCAACATAGCCACGGTGCCAGCAGAGCATTAGGCCTGTGGGCATCTTATTTAAATAGTTCAAGTTTTTAATGAATGTTGATATATTTGTTTTGGTTTGGCCACTTGTCTGACCAGGTTTTGCACTGAATGTTGAAAAATTTTGTGATGTGCAACTACTTGGCTAATTGCTTCAGTTGTACATAGGAACACTTCTGGGTACCCCTAGATCTTAATTTTGTTGGTAACTCCTCTAAAAAAATTAGGATATGTGTGTTCATGGATCATCCCCTCGGGAGGAGGGACCCCAATATTTTTTGGTTTGTCAGTCTGTAGTTCTTCCTGTCCACCATTTGTTTGTGAACACTGTATCTCAGGAATTAATGGCCACTTGAAATCAATTTTCAAGGTCACAGGTGCCATGTATGTGCAAAGGTTGACCCAACTAGTTGCAGCTTGGAAGCCTTCTTTACAGAAAATGTATAGCTTAGGATATTGTTATTACATGGAGTGAAACCTCATCATAACGACACTCAGATATCCAACATATTCATTATAATGACATTAGTTTTGAACAGCAAAAGTTCATTTCTTTGTTCTTTGATTCATTTATCTGACATATTCAGTTTTCTGACACATTTCTAAGGAAACAGGTGGTGTCATCATAATGAGTTTTCACTGTACCATGAAGTACACAGTTGGAGGAGTCTTTCTTCTGGATTAACACAGAGTGACATCACATTGTCAGAAGATTAGCAGGAAGTGACATCATATTATTGTTGCATTATTAGCAGGAAGTGACATTACACTGTTACATAATTAGCAGGAAGTGATATCACATTGTTACATGATTAGCAGGAAGTGACATCACATTATTAGCGGGAAGTGATGTCACATTATTGTTACATATATATATTTTAATATCAAGAAATGCAATGGAGGCAAGAGCACATTTCCCCAATATCACTTTGAACTGTACTGTGGCTCATACATCTGACCAGAGCAACATGGACTACGGTCAAACCTTGTCATAAGGACACTGTATGTTCCCTGTCTCAATTATCTGAACAAAACTTACGAAAAACAAAGTGATGTGAGCATGGCTTCATGGACTTTCCACACCTCTGCCTCAAATGACTAAAGTCAGCCTCCCCCTCACTGACAGAACTAAAAAATTGCCATCCTAATGCTGTCAACTAAATAATTAAAGTAATGCTATGGTACAGTAAATACAGGACCTAAACCAAAGCCTCTCCGGTCGTACTGTATGGCATCTTGACCAACACTCATTTTAAACACTCTTTTTTGAACTTGTTTGTGTATTTTATACTGTGGACCAATTTTTAAGTGTCTGAAATAAAGTTATCTTATCTTATCTTACAGCAAAGAATAAAGTGTATCAGAATCACTTAAACATGTGTGTGACCAGCCAGTCACGCTGTAATTACAATACTGTGTCTGTACTGCATACTTTATAAACTGAGAATGTAGGTTATCTACAAATAAAGGATAAAAGATAAGAAAGATACAATAAATGAATATTTGGGAAATTGTATGTACATGTATGGAACACATGGCAGATCTGCCTGCTTCTATGTGAGGACTTACCAGTTACGTCTCTTTTTGTATTACATACATACATACATACATACATACATACATACATACATACATACAATATGTCATACATATGAACTCTGTGTTGCAGGATTTGTCTCCATGAATTGGGCGGCAACCCCAACAAGAAGAACTCTCGCAATGAGACTGTGCTGCACAGTGTCTGCATGGCCCACAGTGGGCGGGGCATCAACGCCGAGCAGCGACGCTTGGACTGTGTGCTGCTGATTCTCCAGTGGCGTGGGGCCAAGCTGAAGGATGGGGAGGTAGAGAGAGTCGACCTGGGTGCCCAGGATGAGGTGAGACTTACATTGTGGCAGTTGTTCTGCAGCGCCATCTAGGTGGTGTGTGGCACAGTGAGGAAGTGAAGTGGAGATGGTAGGGATGATGTTGGATAGAGTCCACATTGCAAGGTTGAGGCCATTCAGTTTATCTTTAAATGGGTCCAGTATTGGTTGGTGCATGACATCTGATGATAACTTGTACAATAGAAAATGTGCGTTGCAGTTGGTTTCACTGGTAATTTAAGCTTGGTATCGAGCTTCATAGAAGCACAGCCACCTGGTGTGTGAACAAATCCAGTCTCACTGATTGACTGCTGGTTGTCCATTGGAAGTAGTGTCACATGTATGTTAGTTCCTTAAGAAGAACCGTCACATGCAATTTACCTCACGAAGCATCAACAATACCATATGTGCGAGATAAACTTCAGTGAACAAACATTAGAGGGTCCTGCTAACTTGGCCAGATTTGAACAAAATGTACAGTGGAGCACTTCAAGGATTATGTGTGTGTGTGTGTGTGTGTGTGTGTGTGTGTGTGTGTGTGTGTGTGTGTGTGTGTGTGTGTGTGTGTGTGTGTGTGTGTGTGTGTGTGTGTGTGTGTGTGTGTGTGTGTGTGTGTGTGTGTGTGTGTGTGTGTGTGTGTGTGTGTGTGTGTGTGTGTGTGAGGCAGTAAGCTTAACTGAAAAACTTTTCTTTTTCAACTTTTTCGACATAAATCTTTAATGTTATTTCTATTGCCAGTTTTGTTTGAACTTTTCTGTCGATGAAGTAGATTTCTTTATAAAATACCCCAACCCTTGCAGGACTTCAGGCAAAACCACTGGGGCATGACTTGTGCATTTAGTGATTATCTATTAATGAAAGCCATTGTTCTAGAATAGTCATGCATGGATTATTGAGCTATTGTTTGCAAGTAGAGTGAGTAGTTATAACAATCTTTGTGTGTAATTGGTTAATGGAAATTAATAAGGTAACTAGGTTGGTAGGAACAGGTGCATGGAAGTAGTCCACACTCCAGGTCCACCAGATAGTTCTGTACTTAAACAATATCGGCCCACTTCTTCAAAGGCTGTGTGCAGGTTTATAGAATTAAATAAAAGTGGCTACATACTTCATATTTAAACACCAACAAGACACATTTTGCAATTGAACACTTCGTTAAAATTAAAGTACACAGACCTTCAGAAATTCTCATTCTGGACATCAATTTATCAATTCCCCCCTCCTTATGTGTCCATTATGCAAATGAGAATTAACCTTTATTCCTTAATGTGTATACATGTATTATACAAGTTGGTAAATAGCTTGTAATCTCACACATACATAAAGTATGCAAGAGTATTGTTATCTTTCATTCTGTGTCATCATATTGATAGAAAAACTCTGCTAAAAGAGTTAAATCTGAATCCAGTGAAAATTATGTTGAAATGTCTCCAGATTTATTAAAAACCAGAAAGGTACAAAACTAACTCAGTTATCAGCACTTAAAACGGTTGGTTGCCAGATTGCCAAACATAACCAGATGTCCATTTTGGGCACATGCAATTAAGCAAAAACCTTGTTGTTAATCAGTCACTGTCATTTTTAAAGCTGGGTGACCAATATGTTGGAGTAATAATTGAAAGCTTTAATGTTGTGTCGTTTTCTGTCTACAACTTCGTCTTGCCAAAAATGTGACTGCCAGTGCCTCTAAGGTACTTGTCAGGGCCATCAGTTATTTCATCATGAAGGAGGGGCCCCAGGTAAAACATTTCTTTTGATTGGTCACTTAGTTCTCTGCAGGACTATCAGATTAAGCGTACAACTTGCATAATTTGACCGGCGACCCAGCAACGTCTACCAGGGCAGAGTGTTTGGAATTTTTTAAGTGACTTCCCAAAGGCAAATTTTGTGTGTGAAAGTAGCAGATCATTGTTAGGTCTATATACTTGAGTCTTATGACAGTTTCAGAACATTTAGGCTAACAGTGCTATGTAAATTATCAGAATGTTGTAGAAGTCCTGATTGCAAATTTGCAATCACCTCTGGGACATGATAGTATCCATTCATTGTGACAAAAGGAGGCAACATTATCGGTTATTTTAAGACCTCATTCATTTTAGTGAAGATCTTTCAGAAGAACTCGATATTTTGCTAGCCGCAATACCTAGTAAATACTCCTTCATATAGCATAGAAAACATTAATTTTGTGATGTCCTCTAATTACCCAAGAACTCACATGACAGCATAATGTAACCAATGATTCATTCACTTATATCTTTGTCTGTCTGTCTGTTTCTCTCTTTCTCTCTCTCACTCTCACTCCCTCCCTCCCTCCATCTCTTTCTTTCTCTCTCTGTGTCTTTCTCTCATGTCTCAGCCTGAAGTTAGAAAAATGTACAGTAAAATTTAATTTGTTAAGCTCTGCACACTGCAGGTCTCAGAGCTTATTTCATCACTGGTATCCATCCTTCCTTCCTTCCTTCCTTCCTTCCTTCCTTCCTTCCTTCCTTCCTTCCTTCCTTCCTTCCTTCCTTCCTTCCTTCCTTCCTTCCTTCCTTCCATCTGTCCATAAACTGTTTTGATGAATGAAATACAATCCACATTTTTCAAGTTATCTCCATATAACTTCGAGGACTTATTTAAAGGGTATGAAAATCTAGGGCAGTGGATACCTTAAATTCATGTTGTGCGGGGCACTCGTCTTTGGCCACTAACATTCTGTTTAGGCCACTATGTTAAAAATACTAGTGAGGGCCCCCTCCCTTTGTGTGTTTTATTAATTGTGTAAAGTTGAATTTTGCCTGACTGGATCAGTCTTGGTGTCTTGGGAGTGTAATGCTGGGTGCTAGGAGAGAAAGCTGAACTCACAAAGTTTACAGGGTGTGTTTAACGCACTTACCAACTATAACTCAGGTGGTCATACGTTGACAGGCAATATTTAGATTCTTGCTATTATATATACATACATACATATATATATACATACATACATACATACATACATACATACATACATACATACATACATACATACATACATACATACATACATACATACATATATATATATATATTGTATTTGTGTCTTTTTGTCCAGAACCACTTCCTAGCAGTCATTACCCTATCCCAGTCCAAATTCTTTACTGTCCATAAGCTAACCTGTCACTGTCTAACCTATGTACATAATATGGAAGTAGTATTGTCCATATTGCACACATTCTGTAGAATTTTGACAGAGGCTGTATCAGCCAAAATAAATTAATGGGCCTATATATATATATATATATATATATATATATATATATATATATATATATATATATATATATATATTCATAATTAACAAAAAAAATGTCCTGATCCTTTAGTAATTCATTTTCAAAGTATGTTAGCTATTTACATATTTGAAGCCAAATTGCAAGAAACATTTTGGTAATTGGCTAATGGTCAGAGTAGTCCCTTTATGTATATATATTTGATAATAATAAATCTGTTTGGGGGGAGAGGGGTGGGGGGTCTTTCGTACATCCACAGTTAATGAATAGAAGAGGTACCTAAGGGCATCATACCTTAATAAGACAGTATTTTATATCATCATAATAGCAGTCCAGAAGGAAAGGTATTGAAGAGGTATTCAATTATAACATCCTCAGTAATACCCAACTTAGTACTATGCCAATGGACTAGCAGACGTGCACTTTGATAGGTAGACTTGTCCAGGTGTGTGTCCACCTTTATGATGTTATTGAAATATGAACACAAAAATAGACTTCAACTTCCCCAAGTTTTTGTCTGAGCTGTGCCTTATATAGAACTAGATGCTTTGGCTCAATTTTGGTTTTCCATGAACCTATCCTGTTCCTGGTCAGAGTGCAACTGAGTCAGTGACCTTCTTTGGGAAATGCACAATGCACACAACCTGTGTCAAGGAAAGCTATTGACCTAGTGTTTGCCGTCATGAATGATCTTGCAAGCATATTTCAGCATCATTGTTTTATAGCACCTGTAATGAGAAATTGAAGTACAAATGTTCAGGCAGACAACAGTTTACAGCTGGGTGCTTTTAGGTGATAACATGAGCAGAAAAGAGTAAAAAAAGTACTGAGGATGGAACATAACCCTTTTGGAAACTGGGTGACTATTGTTCAATTCTATTCTATTCTATTCTATTCTATTCTATTCTATTCTATTCTATTCTATTCCAGGAACCGATCTAGGCCTTCAAAATCTCTAGCCAAATTGGAAAATATAAGCGAAAAAATTTAAAAATTCAACCTACGCTTTCAGTAATTCATATTAAAATGAATTAGCCACTTAAAAATTTCATTAGCCAAATTCAAGAAACATTAGCATTTTGCTAATTGGCTAATGGCTAGAGTGGTCCCTGCTATTCTATTCTATTCTATTCTATTCTATTCTATTCTATTCTATTCTATTCCTATTCCTATTCTATTCTCTTCTTATTCTATTCTTATTCTATTCCATTCTATTTTTATTCTATTCTGTTAAATTCGTAGTGTATTCTAGTCATTCTTATTCTATTCTATTTATATTTATATTCTATGCTGTTCTATTCTATGAGTTAGTGATGGGTAACTCAAGGAATGACACAACCATGCTACATGTACTTCAAAAAGACTGACTTCAGGTACATGACATTTTTCATTTGAGGTGTATCCTATGGAACCAGGAACTCTTCTTTTTTTTTTTTTTTCTAAATGTGTCCACTCCTAGGGGAGACCCATTATATTTTCACTAGTAGGTAATCTGTTTGTGGTTCCATATGCCCACCATCAGGTCGTGAACACAGTATCTCAAGACTTACAGGCCACTTGAAATTCAAATTTACCTCATTTGTACCTTGATACAATTTCTTGACTTTTTTTAAAACTTTTTATGTGATGTTGACATCATTTTCAAGGTCACAGGAGCTACATACCCATCAGTCAAACCATTTGTTTATTAACATAAATTATGTCTGAAGACTTATGGGTAACCTGAAAATCAATTTTCCCACATTTGTACTTTTACACAGTTTCTTGACCTAATTACATTTGGTGACCTTGACCCCATTTTTCAGGTCACAGGAACTATGTATAAATTCAAAGGTGGACCTTATCAGTCAATGTTTTCATTGAAGTGCTGAGTCATATTAATTTATGGGGAGAAAATGCATACTTTCTCACATTGACATGGTGATTCTACAGCCAGATGTGAATTTTGTGGATAAGAATTTGTGGAATGTTTGAGAACCTTGAAGTTGCAGGCTGCTAAGAACTAGGGCAGTGTGTGAGTGTATATCGTATACATGACCTTGACCTATATCAAGATTCTCAAACATTCCACAAATTCTTATCCTACAGGTCAAGGTCACAGGAAATCATAGGGTGAGTGGTGTTTGTAAGTCATGCACCAGCTGCCCCAATAACTGTAGCAGGGACTGCTCTGACCATTAGCCAATTGGCCGAATGCTTAATTTTCTTGAATTCAGTGAGAGAAATGGGAAATGGCTAAAATAGTTTTAAATGAAGTACTGAAGGGCCAAGACTGAATGTTTGTTAATTGTGCGTGTATTTCCAATTTTACAGATTTTTGAAGTCTGGATCTCTGCCAGTGTACACTGGGAAAAATTATAGCACGAAACTGTATCAGAGTTCAAAAAGCTATTTACTGTGTGTATTT
Source organism: Hermodice carunculata (assembly GCA_964020975.1). Lineage (NCBI taxonomy): Eukaryota > Metazoa > Annelida > Polychaeta > Eunicida > Amphinomidae > Hermodice > Hermodice carunculata. The sequence continues at coordinate 30,685,111 of OZ026618.1, forward strand.
TAAATTTTAGCAAAAGATTTGAGCAGCTCTATGGTCCACAAATTCATACTGTAGCTATCTTTCTGAGTGCAGTTCTATACTTAAGTAATGAGATAGGGAAAAAATGGTGGATAGCTTGTGGTCATCCATGCATTGCACACTATTATTTGGTCGGACTTTTGTCAATGCTAACATGAGCGTACAAGTTCAGATCCCCACAGCTGTACACTGAACATTGTTGCCTGACTGTAATGTCCTTCTTTTGACAGATACAGAACAGAGTGCCTGACTATCATGTTCTTATTTTGACACGCACAGAACAGAGTGCCTGATTGTCATGTCCTTTTTACCTCAGCTGACGTTTTTTGAGGGTCCGTCGTCCGTCCGTCCGTCGTCCACAATTCACATTTTCAACTTCTTCTCAAAAACCATCAGCCAGATTCACTTCAAACTTGGTGGAGATGTGCCTTGGGTGGGTCTCTACCAAGTTTGTTCAAATGGTCACGGTCCAGTGATTTTTGGATTTTTAATGAATTTTTTTGTTCTTTTTCACCCAATTGCTTTGATATCACACAGGAACACTCCCTAGGACTCCTAGTTCTTAATTTGTTCACCAGGTGGCGCTGCAATTTTTTCCTCATTTTTTATGAATTTTTGTGTGTTATAGCTATTTTCGACTTCTTCTCCAGAACATTAAGCTGAAACATGGTGGATATGTTCCTTGTAGAAGGGTCAAACAAAGTTGTTCACTATGTGGGAATGCTGCGGATTCCTGATTTTTAACGATTTTTTCAATTCTGGTACTTGTTGGTCAATGCAGCTTTCCTATTGATTACTATGGAAGTCAATGGGCATTCTAATGCAAATTCACATTTTCGACTTCTTCTCCAAAACTCGTCATCCAGATTAACTTCAAACTTGGTGGCAATGTACCTTGGGTGGGTTTCTACCAATTTTGTTCACGTGGTCATGCTCCAGTGATTTTTGGATTTTTAATGAATTTTGTTGTTGGTTTTTTTGGACAAATCTTAAAAAATCTTCTTCCCCGAAACTGCTTACCAGAATGCTTTGATATCACACAGGAAGACATCTAGGGACTCCGTTTTGTTAATTTGTTCACCAGGTGGCGCTGCAGTTTTTTTGTGAATTTTTGTTTGTTATAGATATTTTGGACTTCTTCTCCAGAACTGTCACTCAGATTAAGCTTACACTTGGTGGATATGTTCCTAATGGAAGGGCCAAACAAAGTTGTTCACTGTGTGGGAATGCTGCGGATTCCTGATTTTTAATGATTTTTTCAATTCAGCTCCTTTGGGGTAAATGCACCTTTCCTATTGATTACCATGTAAGTCAATGGGCATTCTAATGCTAATTTACATTTTCGACTTCTTTTCCAAACCCATCGTCCAGATTTACCTCAAACTTGGTGGCAATGTACCTTGGGTAGGTGTCTACCAGGTTTGTTCCAATGGCCATGTTCCAATGAATTTGGATTTTTTTATGATTTTTTTTCAAAAATCTCTACAAAAGTTTTAATAGGAAAACTTAACATGGGAATTTCTTGTAATGGTCATAACTTTAATAATATTGACCAGATTTACTTCAAACTTGGTGGGGATGTGCCTTGGGTGAATCTGTACCAAGTGTGTTCAAATGGTCACGCTCTATTGATTTTTGAATTTATGAATTTTTTTGGGGGGGGGGGGGGCAAACCTTCAAAATTCTTCTCCTCTGAAACCGCTCACCCAATTGCTTTGATATCGTACATACCGTACTGGACGCCGTAATCGTCGCAGCTGGAGGGGTAAAATAATTTTTTCAAAGCCATACCCGTGACTATGATGCCGAATACAGTCTAAATTTCCCGGGGACTTAGCCTGAGAGGAACTTTCTTGCGGATGGAAAAGACCGGCGGCCATGTTTGTTTACTTTGCCGGTATACTTACATGGAAAATTGATTGATTAAAAGTTGTGATCGTCGTCAAAAAGTCTCAATAATGCAATAAAATGTATAACTATAGGCTTACCCTTACTATAATCTGTGTATTCTTGTTCATAGTTTAATATGCAGACATAAAAACTGGGGAAATATGCTCGATCAGTGTTCATAAGAAAAGCATGCATGTTGGCCATGTGTTAGTCACATGACACAGTTGTGATGATTTACTGAAGCTTGCTTATGCAGTCTCGCGAGAGTCTCGAAAACGAGATTAGTCATGGCGGCACCCTAATGGAAACGCATGTGGATCATCCACAGTGTTTTTGCAGCGAGATTTAAGAAATTTAAATGACAAAATTTTAAAACAAATACCAAAGTTTGATAACTCATAATGTTTTTAAGTAACCGTATGATAGTATTTACCCGCTGATAGCGAGAATCTGACACAAAACGACAGTTTCAACATGAAAGCGAGGAGCGAGATTCCAGTTCACTTTTCACATACCGAGACAAAATAAAAAGGCAACATAGGTGGATGTTTTTAAGTTTATTTATTTTCATTTTAACTTTATTCACCAGCTTTAAATCACAGATTTTTGTTCATTCCTTGTCATGAGCAGCCTGGTTATAATTCTTCATGGTGATATCCGGGAGACCATTTTTAAAAAAAAAAATTGGGGGTGCGACTATTGTGCCGCACATACCTTGAGGTGTCTTATTCCCCCTCCACAGTTGGGGGTGCGACTTTTGTGCGGGTGAGACTATTATGGCGTCCAGTACGGTAGACATTCCCGGGGACACCTAGTTCCCAATTTGTTCACCAGGTGGCACTGCAATTTTTTTTAAATGAATTTTTTTGTATGGTTTTGCTATTTTTCACTTGTTCTCAGAACCATCCCTCAGATTAAGCTGAAATGTGATGGATATATTGTTGTGGAAGGGTCAAACAGTTGTTTACTAGGTGGCACTGCTTTGGATTCCTGATTTTATAGAATTTTCAATTCGGGTACTTATCGTTCAATGCAGCTTTCCTATTGATTACTATGTAAGTCAGTGGGCATTCTAATGCTAATTCACAGGACAACTGACACAAAATTTACTGTTTACTTGATAACTTGAGATCTGTTTTGAGTTAGCTACAAATGTTAATTATTGTGTATGAAGGTCATGCTGAGACAGTACATGAATGACCTTAACCTCGTTTGTGGGGTCACAGTGCAACATACATGAATTTTACTCTTCATTATAACTTGGGAACTACTTGAACTTTGACTATCATGCCCTTATTTTGACAGATGCAGTACCGAGTGCCTATCATGTCCTTATTTTTGACAGACAAAGAACAGAGTGCCTGACTTTCATGTCCTTGTTTTGACAGATGCAGAGCATGCCTGACTATCATATCCTTGTTTTTGCAGAAACAAAACACAGCATTGCACTATGCGGCAGCATCAGGATTGCGGCGCTGTGTTGAGGTAAGTATCAGAAACTGTGTACAGGTGAAATTTTTGTCCCAATCCAGCTGCAAAACTTCTGTTGATATAGTACATCTGGAATATTTGCTTTGATTAAATTTAAGTCACTCTATTCCACCAAAAAGTATGCAAAGTTTATATTTCTTGTAGCTTACATGTATATATATATGTATGTATATGTATATATATATGTATGTATATATTTATGTATGTATATATATATATATTATATGTATATATTCCATACACAAAAGATGTTCACCATTTGCAAAAAATAGGAGAAAAGAAAAACCGGCATTGTATAACTGTAATAACATTTCTAAATATAATCCGTGTAAACAGGGTCAAAACTTACTTTTTAGGGCAGCTGACTTGTCAATCGGCTAAGCTTATAGGATGGGTGGTGATGCATTTACTGTCCTCCGTCCATCTACCTGTCCATTCACATTTTAAAACTTTTGACTTCTCCAAAACCACAGGCAGAGTCTCCAAGCTAGCCTATGTTCAAAGTGGGAATGAGAGTATCGAAGGCATGAAGCATAGCTGGGCGGGATGCTTCCCCAGGAAAAATTTGAAATTTGCACCTCATTTCCTGCATTTTAAACCATTTCAGGTAACATCATAGACATATTTCACACGTCTATAGTCCAACAACATGGAAAAATTGTACAACTTTACAGCCCCTGATGGAATAATGCTACTTTTTTTAATTTTACAAAAAGCAGGAGACATTTTATAAAAAGGGGAGAGAAGGAGACTTTGTAAAAAAGTACAAAAAAACAGGAGATCTCCCACCTCGACGGGAAGCTTGGAGTCTCTGCACAGGCCATATTCTCTTCAAACTTGGTGGGGATATACCTTGGGTGGGTCTCATCCAAGTTTGTTCAAATGATCATGGTCCAATAATTTTGGGGTTTTTTGAACGGATTTTTTATTTTTTTGCAAAATTTAAAAAAATCTGTTAAACCACCAAGCCATTTGCTTTTAAATTGCATACAGGCACTTCTGGAGACCCCAGAACTTTAAGCCTACACCAGGTGGTGCTGTGATTTTTTTTTTTCAATTTAAAAAAAAAAAAATTATCATTTTTGTGTGTTAAAGCTATTTTCAGTCTTGTTCGAAACTGTCACATAAATTGTTCTGAAACTTTGTGGAAATGTAGCTTTCGGAAGGGTCAAACAAACTTGTTCACTGGATGATGATATTCCACATCTATGATTTTCAGCAAATTTTTCACTTTGGTAAATATCGGTTAATGCAAACATACGGAGTCAATGGGGGTTGCAATGGTAAGTCATATTTTTGACTTCCAACTCCAAAACCGTCAACCAGATTTACTACAAACTTGGTGGGGGTGTACCTTGGGTGTGTCTTTACCAATTTTGTTCAAGTGGTCATGCCAGTAAGTGTTGGATTTTTTTTTTCTTTCATTTTTTGGTTAAATCTTGAACAAGTTAGCAACAATGATGATCTTAAACAAACGTAATCTTGATATCATTCTGAACAAGTTACCAGGACCACTTTAGTCTGTGTTTGTAAGGTCAGCTGAGCACAGTATTGTCACACTCCTCTTGTTTTTTGCTTCTGTCTTTTTTTGTTTTTGTTTTGTTTTGTTTTGTTTTTTTGTTTTGTTTTTATTTTGGAATTTCCATTAATTTCCAATTGTCGTGCATGTTTTTGCATCAGACTAACTTTTGTTACATATATTTCCAAAACTTGTTTTGCCAGTATGCCATTGTGCTATCATACATGTGGTTGCATCTGAGACTTGATGAACACAAGAATCTGTGTGTGTTTAGGTACTGGTCTCCCAGGGGGCACCACTGTTTGTGGAGAATGGACAGAAACAGACACCGTGTGACTGCGCAGAGAAGTGTAACCATGGCAGTATTGCTCTCTATCTGGAGTCCAAGATGGTCTTTTCTGTAAGTCAGGGAACCATTTTATTACAAGAACACCATGCCACCCATTTACACCCTTCATCAAACACTTCATGTACACTGCTTTCTTTCTTCATGTTTCATCATTAAATACTTATTGGATGGAGACAGACTGAACTATGTGTGTGTTGGGAGCACATTTGTTGGAGCCATCCATGTACACATAGAATTTAAATTCACCCGTCTTTTCAAGTCAGTCACACCTGTCAGTCTTTGATACGAAAACAAAGTTTTTTTCACTGTTTTCTCAGGTCCAGCATTGAGAATTAATGTAACACTCACCAACCTTTACATCCAGTTGCTAGTCATACTTCCTTTTGACTGCTCATGAGCTCAGTCCTGTTTGTGTATTCCTTTATAGGGCCCTAGGAGGCAGTACTTGAGAGTGATCACTTGCATATTTATTTTACCTTTTTTTGCAGAACAACAAATCCGTTTGGAGCTTTGAGTAAGCTAACAGCCAAACTTATGCAAATGAACGCCATCAGGTGCTGCCATCTGGAGTCCTAAATTCTACTATTGTTACAATGACTCCATATTGAAATCCCTAATAAAAAGACCTTTCATTGAATTTGAAGTATTCAGATGTTTTGAATCAATAGTTCAAGAGTTGTTCTTCCACACAGTTTGGGAGCAAAGTGCACTGAGGAAAGACTTTGGCCTCAGTCGACAACCAATTACTGAATAGTTTGGGTTGCAAAGAGTAAAATGTTACATAATTTAATTCACCTTAAATTAAACTTCAGGAGAAGTTGTTTTGTATTTCCTGGAGTTACACCATGAATAAGAAAGCTTAAGATGACTCTGTGGTGTTGCACGTTTCGTAAAATTTGAAGATAGGAACCACAGTTGTGTTGGTTTAACCATATTCTTTTTCACGAAAATGATTGGGGAACAGGCTTTGCCTATAGGCCCCTGGTCTCAAAGGAAAAAGGACAAAAAAAAAAAAAACTAAAAAAGTACCATTATACAGGGTATACAAAGAAAAAAATATGGATGACAGGACAATACAATGGGACTACATTAACTATAGAATCACAAGTAGAAGGTAATACTTTACTATGAGAAGACCGAAAATGCATTACCAATTTGCAATGCTGTGTAATGAGATCTTGGTGTTGTGCTGTGTTGTCTCGGCTTTTTTGTGTTGTAATACGTTTTGTTGATTATTGCAGAATGACCAGGAGAATACTGAGGAGGTGGAGGAGTTCATTGATACCATGGAAGGGGAGGTAGGTCTGATGTTGTTTTCAGGATTGGCATGGAACAATCACCCATCCGGCATAGGCTCCCAGCTGTAATGAATTATTATCCCAGACATCCACTGATTTCTGCAGGTCTTTCTGCAGAAGCTGTGTCCGAGATAGTCTTGAAAAACAATCTATTAATTATTGAAACTAATAGACAAGCATTTAGAAAGAAAGTAAAAGGGTTAAGGGGAAGGTGGGATAGTCTCGTGTTGCCATAGTTACAAAGAATGTCACTTTGTTATTGGTGCAAGGAATGATGTCATGACGGTATGGTTACAGACTGACACCACATTGCTGTGGTTAGCGACCGATATCCTATTGCTACGGTAACAGAAAATGATCTGGTATTGTTATGGTTACAGAACTACAGTGGATTGCGTGCCCAGGACTTGCAGGAGGCTAAGGACCAGCTGTTGGTAGAAACGTCAGATATGTTGCGTGTCCCACTCTTCACGGCTGAGGCTTTGCTCCGGAACCATGGTATGTGTTGTCTACTGCTGACACAACCGGTTTATTAAGAGTGTAGTTAAATACGGTTATCAAACCAGGACAGCTCCTGATTGTACCAGGTGGTGCAATGTGTTACAAATGCCTTTTTTTACATTCAATGATGACACCTCTTGGTGCACAAGTTTTTCCATGTTTCAGTCATAAAGTGTGAATTGAATTTCTGTCGTGAGCTTTCCTTCTACAACAATAAAAGTTACATATTTTCAGATGAACAAAAATAAATAAATAAATAAATAAATAAATAAATAAATAAATTAATTAATTAATTAATTAATTAATTAATTAATTAATTGATTAATTAATTAATTAATTGAATGAATAAATAAATAAATAACTAAAAAGTCTATCATGGAACATGCTTATGTAGACCATATGAAATGTTCCTTTCAAGTAATACTTTGAGATATTAAACCTGGTTGTCAATACTTCTTGGGATAGGTATGTGTCACATTGGAAAATTAGGTCACTAAGACCTTGACCTTTGACCCTGTCATAGCAAATGCCTATGCGGGTCGTATTTCCATACTTGTTGCCTCAAATGCATTATTGTGTACAGCTTGGCTACTTCTGCCTTACATGCACGATTAATGCCATAATTTCAGAATGGTCTCGAGAGACGCTGTTGGAGTCTTGGATGGACGACCCCATAGCTTGCTGCGAGAAGTGTGGCGTCAACCCCCCAGCCATATTATTTGAGGACCAGCCTTCCACTTCAACCGCACAACCTATCATCCCACTGGATCATGATCTCACCACCCCAACACGCACCGCAGCACCCTCTATTGACACAATTGTAAGTGATGATGTGTTCAAGTGCAAGTTGTAGATTGAGAGTTTCTCAGCTTACATAGCTCGTCTCTATTCTTGTATGTGATGTCATGTCACTGCATCAGATACCCACCAGGAGTGGCCACCTACTCATGAAAGGCTGTCTTACAGATTCCTGGGTCCTGTACTTTCATTGCCATTAACTCATTCCATACCATACCCTGATTTTTCTGTATATTTACCTAGATTTAAGACGACAATTGCATATTTAAATTCTTCAGGAGAAGAGCTTTTGTTCAAGTACCAACATGCCTATAGTCTTAAGTCAGTGGTTCTGGCACTGCCTGGCAAGTCATGCTGCAGCTGCTGTAAGGGCAGCTGCAGCATGACTTGCCAGGTAGTGCCAGAACCACTGACCAAGGCCTGTGACCATAGTATGGAATGAGTTAATCTACCTGTCATGAGAAATCACCCGTCCTTCAAGACCACTGTTTAGTTGCAGCGGGGGTGATCTGTGGTGGTGGTGTAATGGCCAAAAACATTCTGACTTATATTTTCATAATTGTCTCAATGGCATTGCATAGTAGTTCCTCTTCTGAGAGACCACCCCAAAGGGCAAATACAGAGGGACTAATGTAAATAATACATATTTAGGAATTTATCATCATCATCATCATCATCATCATCATCATCATCATCACCACCACCACCACCACCACCATCATCATCATCATCATCATCATCATCATCATCATCATCATCATCATCATCATCATCATCATCATCATCATCGTTTCCTCCTAAACACACCCAAAATGGAGGGTGATCCAACTTAATACACCTGTTAACTTGGGACCTCTCCTCATGAATCTACACTTGTGGTGGATTCATTTTCAAAGATAGTATCCAGGTTAAAATATGGATTTATTTTTCTTTTTCTTTGGAACTGATGCTAGATATTGTCAAACTGACTTTTAAATGCAGATTTTATAGGTTAATTGCTGGGAGGAAAAACAGTGTCAGTAGGATCACAGTGTCACATTATGTATGATAATAAATACTACATCTCAAATGAACTCAAAATGGACCATAAATGCAACTTTGTTGTGTATTGCAAGTTTTTCATGTGAAGAATACAGTCCATAGAACTTAAATTCATGATCAGCTGTAATCCTGTGTGAGCCTTAGTTAGATGTCAGCAGTCTTCAGTGGGCTGTGCATGTCTCACAGCATGTCTAAACATGTGCCCCTCTGTCAGAGTTGGGGCAATACATACACACTGGAAACACTTTCCTGATGCATGAGTGTATTTGTCCTTCACATGTTTGTGTCTACGCTTTAACTTTAGAGGCTTTAGTTTTTTCAAACTGTACATATTACACACATCTGTATCAGGACCCAAGGATGTGTCATGTGATGAAAGTAGGTCACTAGGTCAACTGTCTGGGTCACAGTGGTTTCCGGCAGGGGATACATATATCCAGCAATCTGTGGTTGCATTTCGATTATATAAACAGTTTAACGTACAGGTCTGTATGTTTACAGTGAGACAATTGTGCATGTCTCATGATGTATTTTTTTTTACATCTCATGATATACTTGTTTACAGTGAGATAATTATGCATGTCGTCATGATGTACATATTAACAGTATGACATTTGTGCATATCTCATGACATGCACTGATGTACAGTGTGACATTTGACTTAACAAGTGTCATGCCATATGCAATTGCTTGCACTGTGATATGTATGTGTCACATATCACAGTGCAAGCAATTGCATATGCAGCGTTGCCAACCTGCCAAACTTAAAATCCGGGAGATAAAAAGTAAAATTACGGGAGGTTGATAAGTTAATATGAAATAAGGAAGGGAAATATTGATGAAATTCCGGGAGGTGACTCAAAATTGTCAAAAATCCACACTTTTTCAAGTATTTTCAGCATAAAATTCCGGGAGTCTCCCGAGGAATCCGGGAGGGTTGGTAACACTGCATATGGCATGTGTCACAAGTTGTATGTTCACAATATAACTTGCTCATATCATGACATGGGGATATTTACAGGGTGGTTGCACTGTCATCTGTTATGTTATGTTACAGTGTGACGTGCATGTTTCATGCTGTAAATGTATGTATGTTTACAATGTGACAGCTGTACATATGTCACACATAGGTTTACCGCTCGAGATCCTGTGCGTCTCATGCTCCGTACATATATGTTACATGTATACATTGTAACATGCTTGTCTCATTTTATGCATGTATATGTAAGTTTACAATGACATTAGTACAGTGAAAACTCATCATAATGATTCCATCTGTTCCCTAAACAAGTCAGATAACTGAATATGTCAGATAAATGAATCAAGTAGCAAAGAAAATGAATTTTTCGCATGAAAATTTGGGTCATATTGACGATGTCGGATATCTGAGTGTCGTTATAATGAGGTTTCACTGTACGTGCCTTGTCTCGTTTATCGCTTACAGTGTGACATTTCTGTGTGTCTCATGTTATATGTAAGCGTACAATGTCTCATTTCATTGACTTATGTTTACAGTGTGACATCTGTGCCTGTCTGATGCCCCCCACAGAGGACCCAGTCAGCATGGCCTGCGAACACCAGTTCTGTCGTCTCTGTTGGAAGAGGTAGGTGGACGTCTGGTGGGCTGGGGGTGATTTAGGGGATAAAGGTGTGAGTAAGGATACAGAGGGCTGACTGGTGGGAGGAGTGATTGAGCAGTTGGCTGGATAGCTGTGATAGGAATAGTACAGTGGTTACAGGTGGACTGGGAGCGAAGGACTGGCCTGCAATCCACATTGATCAGGTGGGCAAAAAGATGTGGGATCGGCTCTCCATGGTGGAGCAGATACAGAATAGGCTGGCCATGATGGAGTATATATCGAATAGGCTGACCATGATGGAGTATATATGGAATAGGCTGGCCATGATGGAGTATATATGGAATAGGCTGGCCATGATGGAGTATATATGGAATAGGCTGACCATGCTGGAGTATATATGGAATAGGCTGACCATGATGGAGCATATTATATGGGATAGAATGACCATGATGGAGCAGATATGGGATAGAATGACCATGATGGAGCAGACATGGGATAGGCTGACCATGATGGGGCACAATGATTGTAGATAAAACAGGATAACTGAGATGGGGTAAGAGTGATGTAAGATGAAACCAGGTGACTGTGTTGATTGGGATGGGGTGATTGGAGATATAATTCATATCTGGTAACTTTGATTGGGATCATGCTGACCCCTATTCCATCTGCAGATTGAATAGGGGTCACCGTGATTGGAAAGGAGTAACCAGAAATGGGATGGGGCTTCTACAGATGGTGTAGAGTGACATGATAGGGGGCAGTGTGACTTGACATTGGATAGGGATGACTGGTAATTGGTTAAGGGTGACTAGGCAGGTTTGGTGGGGATTAGAGATGGGATAGGGGTGACTAGATTTGGGATAGGGATGACGAGAGGACATGAGGACTAGACATAGGACAATGGTTACTAAAGTGGGAAAGTGGTGACTGAAGGTGGATTAGGGGTGACTAGACAGGAGATAGGATGAACATATTGGGGCAGGGGTTATGGGGAATGATATAGGTGACTGAGCTGATGTAGGGGCAACTAGGATGGGGTAGCAGCTGGTGGGATGTGCAGGGCCAGGGGAGTAGTGTCAGGGATCACATGGGGATGTGAGCAGAGTTGGGAGTGCTCAGTCCTGTGTATTGTACAAAAGCGCCTCTATTGGAGGTGTTCCATGCTGATATTGTTGTGTGATGTGGTGTTATTCAGGTATTTAACGGTGAAGATTGAGGAAGGCGAGGCCCACAATATCACATGCCCTGGCTACAACTGTACCAAGCTGGTCCCCGTGGAGGTCATAGAGACAGTGGTGTCCCGAGACATGGCCCGAAGATACCTGCAGTTTGACATCAAGGTAAGGATCCACGCTACCCAGGTGTCTGCATGATAGAATGAGAGAAAGGAGCAAAGGAATTCAGTGTAAAGTAAGAAAGGGTTTGTCTGTTCTTGTAAAGACAATATGTTTATGTGTGTACATCTATATGATCTGTGAAGTAGACTGAATGAATTATATATCCAGAAAGGTCCATCATATATTACTAGTAATAGAAAAAGTTTGCAAGCAACCCATCTTCCTCCCCCCCATGGTAAAGTTTCTGTCATATATGTAAATTAAAGCTATTGGTAATCAACTGGTTGACAAGGTCTTTTGTTTATTGGTTATATTTGGCACTCAACTCGCTGAACAACTGTTCAAAGTTGTTAGTTTATTGTGTAGGAATGTGTCGTCTGCATGTCCACTACAAGACGCACCACTCTTTGATCACAGGCTTTCGTAGAGAGCAACCCAAGCATCAAATGGTGTCCATACCCTGGTTGTGGTCGAGCTGTGCGCCTCCCCGACGCTGACACTCCAGCCTCACCACTCTTCACCTCAGGCTTCTTCAAGCCCAGCCAAGAGACCTCTCATGCTGTGGACTGTGGCAATGGACACTTCTTTTGCTGGTAGGATTAGGAAGTACCGATCACTTCTACGGTTAACACTTGTGTAGCCTGAAAGATGTGTGGGCGGTGATTTTTGTGTGGGTTTGTGTATCTGTGTGCTTTGAGGAAAGTCTTGTGGACAATTGCTGCGCAAACTTGTGAAAAATAGCACTCCAGAAACAAATGTGTGAGGAAGATCACCTAAGTGTTTAATCAGCCAGAGCTGACAGACGGGTCTGTGAGGCTGGTACAGCGACACCTTATTATATTGACACCATCTGTTCTCTGCACAATGTGTCACATGTCAGAATATGTTAGGTAGATGAGTTAAATAGCAAAGGAATTTGACTTTTCAGAAGTTGAGTCATTTAGTGAAGATGTTTGATATCTGAGTGTCAGAGATGCCAACTGTCCCTCATCATCAGGGACAATCCCTGAAATTAGCTGAAAATTTGACCAATTTACAGTGTATGTCCCTCATCCGAATTGAGTACTTGCTGCTATATTTGTTGTTAATTATTTCGTGTCCCTGATAGTCTTGACTACTTGTCTGTGAAATGATACTTTGAATGTTGGCATCCCTGGAATGTTGTAATAATGAGGTTTCCCTGTAGCTGGGATGTCCATATTTTTTTTTTCTTTTATTGCTTGGATGTCTGTATAATGATAGATTTTGCTATGTACTGAATAAGGAGTGCCATGGAAGGTGCTGTGATTGCATGATACAGTTCACACTTGAGAGGGAATGTAATGGAGAGAGTGATGATGGGGTGACAGACAGACAGACAGCATGTACTGACACAGTGGCTACTGGCTTGGGAGTGACTGAGAGTATAATGATAGAGATATCACTTGATTGGGAATGCTTGGAGAGCGTATGGGTACAGTGAATTCACCAGAGAGAAAATACCTGTGAGAATACACACTTGAGGAAAAATGACACAATAAATATGATGAAAGGAAATGTTATGGACAGTATAATAAAAGACTGACAATACTTGATGGGGAATGTCATGGAGAGCATAATAGAAGAGTGACAATACTTGATGGGAAATGTCATGGAGAGCATAATAGAAGAGTGACAATACTTGAATGGGGAATGTCATGGAGAGCATAATAGAAGAGTGACAATACTTGATGGGGAATGTCATGGAGAGCATAATAGAAGAGTGACAATACTTGATGGGGAATGTCATGGAGAGCATAATAGAAGAGTGACAATACTTGATGGGAAATGTCATGGAGAGCATAATAGAAGAGTGACAATACTTGATGGGGAATGTCATGGAGAGCATAATAGAAGAGTGACAATACTTGATGGGGAATGTCATGGAGAGCATAATAGAAGAGTGACAATACTTGAATGGGGAATGTTATGGAGAGCATAATAGAAGAGTGACAATACTTGAATGGGGAATGTCATGGAGAGCATAATAGAAGAGTGACAATACTTGAATGGGGAATGTCATGGAGAGCATAATAGAAGAGTGACAATACTTGAATGGGGAATGTCATGGAGAGCATAATAGAAGAGTGACAATACTTGAATGGGGAATGTCATGGAGAGCATAATAGAAGAGTGACAATACTTGAATGGGGAATGTCATGGAGAGTATAATAGAAGAGTGACAATACTTGAATGGGGAATGTCATGGAGAGCATAATGAAAGAGTGACAATACTTGATGGGGAATGTCATGGAGAGCATAATAGAAGAGTGACAATACTTGATGGGGAATGTCATGGAGAGTATAATAGAAGAGTGACAATACTTGATGGGGAATGTCATGGAGTGCATAATAGAAGAGTGACAATACTTGATGGGGAATGTCATGGAGTGCATAATAGAAGAGTGACAATACTTGATGGGGAATGTCATGGAGAGTATAATAGAAGAGTGACAATACTTGAATGGGGAATGTCATGGAGTGCATAATAGAAGAGTGACAATACTTGATGGGGAATGTCATGGAGAGTATAATGAAAGAGTCACTAAAGGTTATTGGTAATGCCATGGAGAGTATAAAGAAAGAGTCACTAAAGGTTATTGGTAATGTCATGGAGAGTGTAATGAAAGAGTCACTAAAGGTTATTGGTAATGTCATGGAGAGTATAAAGAAAGAGTCACTAAAGGTTATTGGTAATGTCATGGAGAGTGTAATGAAAGAGTCACTAAAGGTTACTGGTAATGTCATGGAGAGTATAAAGAAAGAGTCACTAAAGGTTATTGGTAATGTCATGGAGAGTATAATGAAAGAGTCACTAAAGGTTATTGGTAATGTCATGGAGAGTATAATGAAAGAGTCACTAAAGGTTATTGGTAATGTCATGGAGAGTATAATGAAAGAGTCACTAAAGGTTATTGGTAATGTCATGGAGAGTATGATAAAGTGCCTATACTTGACAGAGAATTGCACAGAGAGTACAATAATGAAGGAGTGACTATACCGGACAGGAAATGTCATGGAGAATGTAATGAAAGAGTGATTCTATTCAACAGGGAGTGCCTGGGAGAAGCCCACGAGCCAGCAAGCTGTGAAAACTGGAAGAGATGGCATCAGAAAATTGGTGAAATCAAGCCCGAGGAATGTGAGTGATGACCCAGATGTTTGTCATTTGAACAAACATGAAAATGAATGATTGTCCAAGAGTGTATGTCCTGTGCTCAGTATAAACTGTCAGCAGTCATTCGTCTATGTCTAGGGCGTTAAAAAAAACTGATCCTTCTAACACATGACAAGTTGACCTTGCTCACTTTCAGTTGTAAGGTACTTCAGCTATGCCTCTTTTGAGTCAGCAGTCACTTATCACAAGTTTTTTTTTTGCTGGCTGTTACTTATCATAAGAACAGAAATGTATCATTAACATGCCATTGCAGTGTATAGATCATACCCATTTTAACATTTATGGAGTAGCCTCTCCTTTGAGAGACCACTCCATTAAGATATCAGCTGCCAGGTCCACTTCAAACTTGATGGAGATGCAACTTGGGTGGGTCTCTACTGCGTATATTCAAATGGTCATGCTCCATTAATATTTTTGTTTTTATTTATGAATTTTTTGTTCATTTTTCGGTAAAATCTTATGAAATCTTCCTCTTTGAAATCACTTTGCAAATTGCTTCAAAATTGCAAAGGAATACTTTTTGTGATCCCGAGACCTTAATTTGTTCTGCAGATGGTGCTGCGATTTTAATCTATTTTTCTAAAGAGTTTTTTGTGTTTTTCCAACTTTACTTTCCTTCTCCAAAACCATCCTTCAGATTATGCTGAAATGCAGTGGAAATGTTTCTTGGGGAGGGTTTGAGAGACCACTTGCTGTAAGTGACCAAACATTTAATGTGGTCTCCCATAGTAGGTCATCTGTACTTTGAATTTTATGTTTTGTATTTTCAAACAGCAAAATATGTGATTGCTGACTGATTTTTGGGGGGCACAGTTCGGGTACTTTAAAGTCTGTTTTTCCTTGTTTTTTCTTTGAACCCAAATGTTCACACCTAAGAGGGGCTTAGCCAAAACTTAACCAAGTGAAAATGTACCATAGTCAAAACATGCCTTGGTCAAAATGTAGCCTGGTCAAAACAGGGATGAGTACATATTAACAAGGCAAATTATACCCATGTCATTGCTCAAAATGTAGCCTGGTCAAAACAGACATGGGTAGGTATTGACAAGGCAAATTATACCCATGTCATTGCTCAAAATGTAGCCTGGTCAAAAGAGACATGGGTAGGTATTGACAAGGCAAATTATGCCCATGCCATTGGTCAAAACATTTCCATATCTATAACAAGGTTCTTTGATGCAATATTTGCAAATAGCCTTCAAAACTTGCGATTATGTGTGAAAGCCTTCCAGCTTGATGGTCAGTCGGGATAGAGAATTCAATTGTATGTCCATTACTTAACCCTGCTGGGTCATAAGACCGAGTCAACACCGTTTGATGGTGCGGGTTGAGCACAGTGCCAGCACCAAGGAAAGCTGTTGACCTGGGGCATGCATTTATGATAAGTCTTATTTACAATCCTGAGCAAAAATGTTTTCTGCTAACGTGAAATTTAATTAAAAAGAGCAAAGCAGATGGCATCATACATCTGGGCGCTCTTGGCTGATTTGAGCGGGAAAGTGTTAACACTGAAAGGGCCTGTAGGCGATCAAGAGATGAGATTTGAGGCTTCCCTCTGCAGCAGAGGAGGGCAGAATAATGTCCTGGTGTACTCCATAGTGAGTAGGGTCTGCAGATTCCAGCAATATGATAGCCTGAATGATTTTAAGGTCTGTGGACGCATGATGGATGTGATATCCAAAATGTAACATTTTAGCAGCTTTAATTTACTGACCATATGGCCTGAACAAGTTTCGAGTATGTTTCATATATATCTATTTCATACACAGAAGGTAAGGTACAGTAATAAGTGAACTATTTTTGGATAAACCAGTGTGGAAACATTTTGACCAGAGTCAAAACATACCAGAGTATGTTTTGACCTGGATACACTTGATCTGGGTTATGTTTTGACATGGAGCTAAAATCCCCTAAATCTGGCAGGAGACTGCAAGACTTTTTTTTTGGGGGGGGGGGGGGTAGCAGGACATTACACCAGACCAGAAGCTTGTTGCTGTTAAAGCATTCTAACATTACACTTGATTTTACATTTGTACATGTGCATCTCTGTTTAAAATTGTAAAGCATTACTGTTGTATGTGTTGATGTGTTACTTAAGTTAAAGTCTTGGTCTGTGTGTTTAATGTGCTTAACCTAGCTATGCTAATCCACTGGTGTGTGCCCCCAGATAGATCGTGTCTTTTCAAATTGATAATGGTAAAGTAAAAATGATTTGCCTTGTCAGATGCAGTTTCCTACACAAATTTATGCAAACATTTAGTTCTGCTAGCTCGACTAAAACTCCTATTTTTGTTACATCATACACGTGTAGATCCTGCTGTATTCTTTTTTTCGTTCAGTTTAGAGCTCACGTGTGTTTCAGTCTGAATCTGTGGTATATGAATTGCATAGCCAATAATCCACAAACATTACAAGACATCGTATAAGTTTCGAGCCATACCGTGTGCCACTTGAGAGCATGGAGTTTCTCTGGCAAACCTGTCGCATAACTATATGGCAAGCACACTGGATCTTTTGTTGATTTTGGCATCTGGATGAAAGCTTGCTTTGTCGGCAGAAACATCTGTTCTAACGAGGCCTATGTACTATTTTCTGATTCAAAGGTTTGAAACAGCAGTCTGGAGCCAGTGGAGGTAAGAAAGGCTTAGCACATTTGAAGGAACACTCTTCTGCGGAGGAGATAAGAAAAGCTTAGCGCATTCAGAGGTACACTCTTGTGAGCAGGAGATAAAAAAATTGTGTCTAAGGGTACACTCTTGTGTGTAGGAGGTAAGGCATTGATTAGTGCAAAAGGTGTTCTCTTGCAGACAGGAGATTGGAAATGATTATTACATTGGAAAAAGGGACTTGTGGGTAAGACATGTTCCATAGTAATTGCATTTTGAAGTATACTCCTACATTGCACGTAAGAAATACCATGTTTAAACTTTATAAACTTTGCATTAACGAGCAGACTGTCAGTTAATTATGTGTTGATTATGGCATTCACACCTACCTGCCTCCATTAAACCGATCTTTTTAGAAATGTGAATATGGTGCAGTTGGTATGTGTGTTTCCCATTTTCGGCTGTATGATTGGTGCCAGAGGTTGCTGGATCGAGACCCAGCTGTTGTCACAAAGCATACTAGGAGAGTGATATCACAGTACTATAATGCAGCATGATTTTTTAAAAAAAGGCTGACTTGTAATGTCATGTATCAGCCCAGCAACTAAACCAAAAATGCACTATCAAAAGGGAACCAATAATATTTGTGCATAATATATGTCTTGAGATGTACATGTATTCGTAGTTTGTCAAGCCAAGCCAAGCATGTCTTACAGTTTGTTCAGTACAGTATGCCATGATTTGACAGGCAGGCTTTTATAAAGATGAAAAGTCATCTTTCTAAGGGAAGTCATTATCACTAAATTTGATGGGAGATGGTTTGTCACCAGCTTTGCCTGGTGCAAAGATCAGTGAAGCCAACATACACTTGAATTAGTGTGCTTGCCCAAACACCACTGGCAGGTTTGCCGGGAGACACCGTGAAATAAGTACCATATTTCTGCCAGTGAGTGTCCATGCTCCGATAAACACACCGTAAAATCTGCAGTGACTTGGAAAAGCTCAGATAGAATTGAAGTGTTCGACTTTTTAACCAATTTTCTATTGCAAAAAGCCATGCCGACCCATAAGCATGGCGCATTTCACGTTTAAATTCAAAACTGCCTGAGCACTCATTTGAAGGAGTATGATATGTTCTACATGCAGAAGTGATGACTGGTAATGGTGATTGTGGCCTTGGTGGTCCAAGCTGTGGCTGATGTCAAGTTATATAATTATCATGATGTACATTTCAAAATAGTATCTGGAAGTGCATTCCTACTATGTGTAACCACTTGACTATATATCAGTGTGTAACCTATTTCAGTGCAAAAAACTGTAACCTGCAGCAGCCTGTTTATATATACCATGCACATCACTAACCTACTATGGCATATCCCTGTGTAATTGCTACAACACATCACTAACCTATTACAGTACACATCACTACCCTACCATAGTGTACATCACTAACATACACCATATCAATAACCTATTAGAGTGCTCATCACTAACCTGCCGCAGTGCACATCACCAACATACACCATATCAATAACCTATTACAGTGCTCATCACTAACCTGCCGCAGTGTACATCACCAACATGCACCATATCAATAACCTATTACAGTGCTCATCACTAACCTGCCGCAGTGTACATCACCAACATACACCATATCAATAACCTATTACAGTGCTCATCACTAACCTGCCGCAGTGTACATCACCAACATACACCATATCAATAACCTACTACAGTGCTCATCACTAACCTGCCGCAGTGTACATCACCAACATACACCATATCAATAACCTATTACAGTGCTCATCACTGCCCTACAATAGCGTACCACTATGTTAAAGCACAGTCGTACTGTCTATTTAAGACCATCCCTGTTGCCTGTAAAAAGTGGTCTCAAATTGCAAGTGGTCTTGCAATCCATGTAAATTTACAACAGTAGTGGACTCTTGTCATGAAAGGGTGATCTTGAAAAGATGTGGTCTCACAAGAGAGGTGGTCTTTAGAGCAGGTACGACTGTACAGCATGCCACTAATCTATTACAGTGCTAGTCACCATAGTCTAACATTATCATGCTGTGATCCGGCCATTCTGTGGTCCCAAAACAAGGAGCATATATCACTCTTTGTAATGATATAGCTGCTGTAACTCTTTGTAATGAGACCTATACATCACTGTCTGGTACAGCATATATCACTGTCTAGTACAACATATATCACTGTCAAGTACACCATATATCACTGTCTAGTACAGCATATATTATTCTATAGTGCACATATATCACTGTCCAGTACAGCATATATCAATACAGTGCAGCATATATCATTACCTAGTACAGCATATATCACTATTGTACAGCATACATCACTGTCTATTGCATCATATATCACTGTATATTACAGCATGCATCATTCCTTGTAACTTTGTGCAGCAGTACCATGTAACCTGTTGTGACAGATTTTTGTACATGCCCATTACAGTGTATCTTAAACATTCATCCTTGGTAAACTACATGTTTGATCTGACCCATTATAAAATGATACAATTGAAGATGTAATTGACAATGGATATGCATTTTTTTTTTTTTTTTTTTTCAAGAGTGTGATTCCAACCTGTGATCTTAACATACATCAGACTTTTCATTGAACAGAGGGTCACCCTGAGCAGTTTATACTAAGGAAAAAACCACAGCATCTGTTGAATTTTTTGTTTTGTTGCAGTGGTACAAAAAGAGGAGCTTCAGACAATAGGAGGTATTCATATTAACTGAGAACCTGTGCTGCCACCTAGGAGGCAGCAAGGAACACGACAGGAAGAATGGCGGATTCATTTGTAATGCATGGACAAATGAGCTTCTGTGGAAAACAACAATTTGAGAAAGCAAAAAAACTCAAGAAAAGTCATTCACTAAGTTTTAAAATGTGCAAAATGCTAAACATATTTGTGAAATTTCAGTTGTATGGTAGAAAAAGTGTTAATTCAAGATGGTTCAGTAACATAACTGGTACAAGTGCCCTCATCAGGGTGGAGGCTTAGTTCCATTGTCTGGCAGCTGAGGGGACCAGAACAGGTCTGCAGTTACTATAATAAAATATGAATACCTCCTATTAAAGAATACTGAAATTAAGCCTGACCTGTTCATGAAATGTTCATGTGACCTTGATGGCATCATTACAATGCATGTTTATAATGCTAATTATACTATACCCACATACTTGTTTTTTATGTCAACTCTGAAGAGAAATCTTACATTCATGTACCAAAATATATTTTCTTCATGCAGTGAATGGGACAGCAGTGGAGACAGAATCAGCAGCCAACTGTCTGTGGCTCGTAACCAACTCCAAACCCTGCCCCAACTGTAAGTCTCCCATACAAAAGAATGAGGGATGTAACCACATGAAGTGCTCGAAGGTGGGTCTGTCAGCATCTGTCTGCATTTTAATTTTGTTTTGGAAAATAAAGGCCAAAATATGTATTACCTGAAAGGAGAGAAAATAAAGAAAAATTAAGCAAAAAAAAAAAATCAAATAATAAGAATGCACCCAATGTGAAGGAAAATATTTGTTATTAGTCAAAATTAAAATTTAATAGAATGATTGGTTAAAATGAAGTTTCAATCTTGTTGCTTTGTTAAGCATCTGCTAAGAAGTATTCCAAATTGAAATTTGTACACATGTAATATCAGATCAATGATTTCAGTTCTCGTTAAAGTATTAAAGATCTACATCTGGATTTTAACAGTTTTTTTTTTTACTTGCATTCCTTTTTTAAACCACAGATGTTTTGAGAAGAGAAGTTTTAAATAGTACATGTGAATTAGCTCAAAATGTTTCTAGCCCCCAAAACTATGTGCCTTGAGCATATCTTTAATATTGCAATTAGATGCATGTATACTAATACAAATGATAAAAAGTATAAAACACTATCTTAGAATACATGTACAAAAGTGTAGCTGTATGTCCTACACATCTGGCTCCCATTTATCGTGTTGATATATTTTTTACCTTATACTGCAGTTGTATTGTTCTGCTTTCATATTTACTGACATACCACAGTTGACATTATTCTTCACAAGCGTGGTTTTTTCCTCTGGAAGTGTACAGTTAAAGCAGGTGTGTTAGAGATTGTTAAAGCTGCGTTGTCTTTTGCAGTGTAAACATGACTTCTGCTGGGTGTGCCTTGAAGGCTGGAAGAAGCACAGTTCCGCCACAGGAGGCTACTTCCGCTGCAACCGCTATGAGGTGGTACGAAAGGTTGAGGAACACAACAACATGCTGAAGACGGAGGTACGGACGGAGCACATCCAGCCACATCTCATAGAAAAACTGCTGTTCTTGTGATGAAAATAAGTCAACTGTCTGGGTCACATCAGCTGCAGACAGAGGAGAGACCATACTTTCAGCAATACAGTGGTACCTCTCTTGAGAGACCCCTCTAATGAGAGACAGCATATCTTTTTAAGACTGCTCTCTCAGAACACTGTGCTATCTTTTCTATGTTGTTGTACTTCTAATGAAAGATCACCTGTTTTGAGAGACCGCATTTTGACTAGCCGTAGGGGCGGTCTCTCAAAAGAGGTACCACTGTATGTATTTTGTGTTTTAATTACAGTAGCACATCACTTTTAAATTTGAATAAAGTTTATGAAATACTCACAAGAGTGCATCTCATTTTGAGGAAAATTGCCAAAACATAGCTTTGCACACTCAGACACAAAGCAGTTTTTTGTAATTACTGACTACATCTAGAGTGATTTGTATGTGCGGTGGACTATTTATGGTACATGATATACAGGCAGACAGACTTTACCCATAAGACACCAGCAGGAATGAGTGTGTACATACAAATGTGTGTGGGTGTCAGTTTGTTAGGATCAAGTCAACAAAAACTGATTTCATGCTGGTTTCCTTCTGTCTCTCCAGGCTGAGGCACGCAATAAGAAGATGCAGGAACTCAACAGATTTGTTCATTACTACAGTCGATTCAAGAACCACGAACACAGCTTTAAGGTAGGACCTTGGTTTGGCCAGTATCTCAGTACCAGATTAATGTTCATAAATAAGCTGTGTAGGACAAGTGTGTTTTATTGTGAAATAAATGTGTGCAACTGTGTGATATGTGTGTGTTCAGTGAGGGATTAGTCACTGTATAAGGTAAGTGTTTTTCTGCTTGATATACAAGTGTGCTACTGTATTGGATAAGTGTTTGTGTGGGATAAGTGTGCCACTATATTGGATAAGTGTGCTGTTGTATTGGATAAGTTTGCTACTGCATTGGCTAAGTGTTTTGGGGATAAGTGTTCCACTATTGGAGAAGTGTAGGGCAAGTGTGCTACTGTATAAGATAAGTGTGTTTCTGTGTGGGATAAATGTTTGTTGTTGTTTTGGATAAGTTTTTGTGCAGGATAAGTGTGGCACTGTGTGGGTTAAGTGGCCTGTGTAGGCTAAAAGTGTGTTTCGATGTGGGTTAAGTTGCCCATGTAGGCTAAAAGCGTGTTTCTGTGTGGGTTAAGTTGCCTGTATAGGTTAAGAGTGTGTTTCTGTGTGGGTTAAGTTGCCTGTGTAGGCTAAGAGTGTGTTTCTGTGTGGGTTAAGTTGCCTGTGTAGGCTAAGAGTGTGTTTCTGTGTGGGTTAAGTTGCCTGTGTAGGCTAAGAGTGTGTTTCTGTGTGGGTTAAGTTGCCTATGTAGGCTAAGAGTGTGTTTCTGTGTGGGTTAAGCTGCCTGTGTAAGCTTAAGAGTGTGTTTCTGTGTGGGTTAAGTTGCCTGTGTAAGCTAAGAGTGTGTTTCTGTGTGGGTTAAGTTGCCTGTGTAAGCTAAGAGTGTGTTTCTGTGTGGGTTAAGTTGCCCATGTAAGCTAAGAGTGTGTTTCTGTGTGGGTTAAGTTGCCCATGTAGGCTAAGAGTGTGTTTCTGTGTGGCTTAAGTTGCCCATGTAGGCTAAGAGTGTGTTTCTGTGTGGCTTAAGTTGCCCTTGTAGGCTAAGAGTGTGTTTCTGTGCGGCTTAAGTTGCCTGTGTAGGCTAAGAGTGTGTTTCTGTGTGTCTTAGATATTCTTGGAACAAGTTGTGTATGTTCGACCAGTAGGTCTCTGCCATGTCAGATATACAAGTTTCTGCTAATACATATAAGTTCAACAAACCAAAGTTTCATGAAACAAATTCCAAGAAAACGCTACCATTGTCCAGTATTCAGTATCTTAAAGTCTGTGTCATAGAGAGCTAGTTAGATTAAGTGTGATAAATGTGTTGCCATGTTGTGCGGGTGTGGCTGTATTTGATAAATACATTGTTGCAGGAGTGTGTTCTCATATAAAGTAAAGTTTCTGATGTGTAGGTGGTACTGCAGGTCGGCAGATGTGTTACACCACATATCTAATAAATATAGGGTTTATATGCGCCTTGAAAACCGGACAAAGTCCTTTAATTTTTCCTTTTCCAGTCTTCCACTGATGCTGCAATCATGTATAAAAATACCGTCAGAGGTCTGTGAATTTTGGAAATTTTTGCCCCGGAGAGTTCTTGAAAAGTTCTTGAATTTTGAAACTTCTAAAGAATATATACCCTGAAATAAAACCTGTCTGTTGTCTTCCAGTTGGAGGAGCCACTGTTATCCACAGCCAAGGCAAAAATGATGGTGCTGGCCAAGGCTGTCACAGACCCAGGTAGGTGGCAGCACTGCACGTCTCACCAATCTGGGGTTAAATTATATTGTGTTAGGGTTCTCGATACATTTGCCTGTCAAAAACCTGGACTCTGAAGGAAAAATGTTAAATTTTCATCTATGGGGTCGTCCATTTTCTGTCTATTTAAATGGTTAAATCTTAGATTAGGAAATGGTAAATTTTCGTTCATGTGGTTATCCAAATTTGATGTCATTGTATGGATGTCATGGCCCAACTATGTATTAAATTTTCACAGCTTGAGATTTTTATGGTAATCAGGGGCTGCATGCTGTGTGTATGCAGAAAAGGAGACTACAAATGCTGGCCAGGAATGATACTGGTTGCATAAAAATGCCTCTCCAAAAAAAAAAAAAATTGTCAAAAGTGCTATCAGCAT
The DNA here is from genome assembly GCA_964020975.1 of Hermodice carunculata. Lineage (NCBI taxonomy): Eukaryota > Metazoa > Annelida > Polychaeta > Eunicida > Amphinomidae > Hermodice > Hermodice carunculata. Next base: position 30,709,792 of record OZ026618.1, read on the forward strand.
AAAGAGCTGCATATATAATGAGACAAAGACTGCCATAGCTTTTCATGGCAACCATGCAGTGTCTGGCACCTAGCATTCAGGATAGACTGTAGGACCTGCATAGTACATGTACGATTATATTCTGCTTTAAAAAAAAGCTGCAATTGGTATAGCATTTGGGCTTATTGGGCTATACAATTTACATGTCCACTAGCCCGGGACACGAAATTCCAATCGGGGCATTGCCAAGTTCAAATATCAAAGCAGTAGCCCTGGGGGCAACCAGACATTTTGCTTCCTGAATGAGATTTGTACCAATGGACAAGCAGGTGTGAATGTAAGGCTAGTAAAACACTAAAACTGCTGGCCCAGAGGAATGTTGCAGATGAAAAAAAAAATGAGAGAGCCCTGGATAGTCCAGAGGGAACATGTGGGGATTGTGCTGGGCTGTGATACCATTTGATTTAACCACTCTTTGGAGATAGTGTGGTGGTCCTGAGAAGGACCTTTTGTCTTTGCTTGAAGGTGTGTCATGGTGGATTATTATTGATTGTGTCTCCACCACCTGTTGCTAGTGCATATGGAATGCTGCATCTCTTGGCTACTTGATGCTGTGCAAGACTGACTTCTAACAGTTCAGTGATCTTCCCCTCTTACCAAACTGTCATACTGCCTCCAGTGGCGTTTACATCAGGGCATCTTGGCTTCAAGGTGCATCAACCGGCTGCCAGTGAGCTCATTTTTAAAGCCAATGTGAACCTCAATGCCAGACACAATGATCACGAAATTATGAACTTTTTCCCATTTCCAGAACTGTCTTTTGTAGTGCACCTCATGAAGCATGATGAACCACTGTTTCATGATCACTTTTCATAAATTCACAGCACTGCATCCAATTCCATATAAAACACTGCATTTATCATACCCCATATTGAGCCAATGGAAGCATACTTTTTTTTGGGGGGGGGGGCAGGAGCACATTGTATATTATTAAATGTATGTACATAGGTCTTGGGTAGCCTTCTGCTGATTGTATATAAAAGAGTAAAGATAACCTCCTGCTGACTGTATATGAAAAAGCAGAGATAACCTTTTGCTGATTGTATACACAAGAGCAGAAATAACCTCGTGCTGATTGTATGTAAAAGAGCAGAGATAACCTTGCGCTGATTGTATGTAAAAGAGGTGAGATAACCTCTTGCTGAATGTATACAAAAGAGCAGAGATTACCTCTTGCTGATTGTATACAAAAGAGCAGAGATAACCTCTTGCTGAATGTATACAAAAGAGCAGAGATAACCTCTTGCTGAATGAATACAAAAGAGCAGAGATATCCTGCTGCTGAATGTATACAAAAGAGCAGAGATAACCTCTTGCTGAATGTATACAAAAGAGCAGAGATAACCTCTTGCTGAATGAATACAAAAGAGCAGAGACATCCTGCTGCTGAATGTATACAAAAGAGCAGAGATAACCTCTTGCTGAATGTATACAAAAGAGCAGAGATAACCTCTTGCTGAATGAATACAAAAGAGCAGAGATATCCTGCTGCTGAATGTATACAAAAGAGCAGAGATAACCTCTTGCTGAATGTATACAAAAGAGCAGAGATAACCTCTTGCTGATTGTATACAAAAGAGCAGAGATATCCTTATGCTGAATGTATACAAAAGAGCCGAGATAACCTGCTGCTGATTGTATATAAAAGAGCAGAGATAACCTCCTGCTGAATGTATATAACAGAACAGAGACAATGTATAACACTTACATACACACAGAGACGGCCAACACAGAGACCAAGTTTGTGGAAGATGCAGTACAACAGTTGTTGAAGGCACGTCGCACACTCAAGTGTTCCTATGTGTATGGATACTACTTGGATGACTCTGGATACATGAAGACCATCTTTGAATTCATGCAGGTTAGCAGGACTTGGTGAATTCTACTTACATTTTATGTGGATTAGATCATGTGTTTTTAATGATGGTTGATCTATTAGCATGTAACTTTGTCCTACTGAAAATGATCCAGTGTTACAAAAGTCATCTGCTTTTTTTTTTTCTGTGTTTTTTTCAGTGATAATACATGTACTGGCAAATTGTGAGCAGTTTTTCACATTCCATAGTTCACTCGATGTGCTTTGTGCCAGAAATGTACCATGGACAGGTGTAATTGCAGTACTGAGAAAACTGAACAAGTGTTATATTTATGTTGACAACGTGGCATACAATATAGGAATCATAATTCTGAATATGTTGGGTTTTTCTATCGGTCAGTAAGGTGCAGTGGCTGGTTAGTTTGTCCTGCATGTTGTTGTTTTTTCTTGTGAACACACAAGGAGACCCATTACTATCATGACAGTTTCTATTGAGTGACCAATGGGTGCATGGTTGGTTCAGCAGTAACCGTTGTAACATGCTCTCCTTTCACCTGCATGACCTGGGTTAAGTTCTCGCCCCAGGGAAGCAAGTGGAGGGAGCTCCTACCACTTTCTGTGAGTCCTTCAGTTTCCCATGCTCCACAATAGGAGGTGTTCATAAGTAAATGTGGTCATGTGCTGCCCTCTGTCCTGCAACAAGGAACTTGAAAGGAAGGATGGCAGATTCATGTATTCAGTAGGGCAAAATGTGATTTATACTAAAAAATAGCAAGAAAGAAAAGCATAAAAGTTATTCATGTGGTTTAAAACAAAAACAGCTGCTTAAAATATCCAGAATTTTTCATTTGTTGAACAGAAAAAGTATAATTTTCAGATCTTTCAGTGAAGAAATTGATGAGAGTGCCCTTATCATGGTGGAGGCATAGTTCTGTTGCCTAGCGACATAATTAGCAAGAACAGTTCTGCAGTGACTTGTGAATTCCTCGTATTAGGTAGGAATGTATGTGCCAACCGTGGAGAGTGATTTATATAGACTTGACCTGCTTCACAATCCGTGTAAAACATACGGACCTATATATGTTTTTTCTCCAAGTGAGCAATGTACGGTTGTGCAGAAGAGATAGAGCATTGTTGACCTCCTTTTGTTGCCGGTAACTTGCAGACTGAGTTAGAGGAATGCACAGAGACGCTGTCGGAGATGATTGCTCGGCCATATTTACGCACCAAGCGAAGTAAGATCATACAGACTGCTCACTTGGTGCAGAGGAAACGCCACGAATTTGTGTCAGCCATTGCTAAAGGCCTGATACCCCCTGATACATCGCCAACGCTGAAAAAGAAGAGGAAGAAATTCAGTGTGGAATTAGATGTAAGTAGCAAGGTGTCGTGATGTGACTGTTACAGCATGCATGAGAACGGGAAAGGGCAGAAAAGGAGGGAAATCACCCCCTCCCATCCTAGTTATAAATATCAGATGTGACAAGTATATGTGAAGTCCAGAGTGTTTGTGATCTAATATTTTTATTGGAAAGGAGGAATTTTTCCCCTAGAAGGAAAAGCCTCGTCCTTGTTATAGGCATTGCTTTATTATCAGTTTTCAGTAGGGATCAGTAGTTGCAAATTCCTTTCTGAGCAAAGTTTACTAAGGAAGGATCAACTCCAGGATTATTTTTTATGATCAAAGTCCAAGGGTCTATTTGAAAATGTATGCATTAATAAGTAGTAAACCTATGTTAAAAGTTGAAAAAACATATTATATACTGTCATTTTGGAATAGCAAAGTTTCTACAAATGATAAAGTAACAATGTTTATCATTGTGCGTTTCCTTGGATATTTCAGGATGATTTGCGCAAGGCGTTGATTGCATCTCTACAGGATTTGGACCCAGCCAATCCCTGGGTGAAGGATCCAAGCGGCAAGCACACCAATGTAACCGCTCTGCTAGACTGGCCGGAGGAGAGTGACGAGTCAGACTCTGAGGACAACAAGTGCAAGAAAGACAAGGACTCGGGAGAGACTGATGGGCAGGAGGACGCCACGAGTGCAGGTGAGACACTTGCATGTGACCTCCCATTGTGGTAAGGCTTATTCTGGGCAACTTTCTAATGACTGTGAGAGTCCTGGGTGTTGTGGCATGAGATTGAAGATACGAGTGTTCCACTCTGGCAGGATGATCACACCTGTAACTAATGGGCTGGAGAAAATTTACCTGTGGACTGGAGCTGATGTGTTGCAGCCCCTTGCATGTTAATCAGTTGTGTGAATTATGATTTATGCTTAGCTGTATGCAGTACCAATTATTAATACATACTCTGTGTCCCCGGTGGCGTATTTGTTCTGCGTCATTTTCTACACTTTGCCTATATTTGAATTCACATTTGGGATAAATCAAGTGTTTTGCCTTGTGCAGAAATGTCCCAAATTTTGCTGGGAGTCAGTGCAGTGTTTGCATTCAGTCTGCACGGGGGAATAAAATACTGCCAGATGATCTTTTTTTAATGGCTTTCTAAACACGAAACTGTTTTCCTGCTTGTGAATACAAATTTACAGGATTATGAATCCATATGTGGGACAGTTTGAATGATATAGGTCCCTAAAAAAAAATCAGCAAAAATCACATGACTTTGTGCAGCTGTGATCCCAGCAAAAACTTCATGTTTGTGAAAGGAAAGTGGCTCAAGGGAAGCCCCACCAAAATTGCGCATCTGTGATTGGTCGTGTGTTCTGTGCATTTCATTATTAAAATCAAATGTGCTCAATTTGTCACCAAGAGCAACAGTTTGTATGGCAAGGTAGACAGTTGTGTTACAAACACAGGAGGCATTTACAGATAATTTATTGGAACAATAAACAAAATGAATGTTACATGTTAGTGGTGCATGTAACCAAAATATAAGTGCACAAGTATGTTTCCCCCCCCCCCCCCCCATGATAATATCTTGTGTGAAATCTAAGTGGAGACAGGGCAAGTAGCCTTGGTTGAGGTGATGGTTTGTGCGACATGTTTCATTCCATACAGAGCTCCTTAGTATTTATAAAGAGATACAACAAATTATGTTGCTACGTTATGTAATGATAGACATATTTGCTCATGTGCATTGTAGACTGGGGGATAAGTTTCAGTCTTGCTGTTGTGTAACTCACTTCAAACAGAAGCTTAAGAGTGTCTGTTTGCCAAATATGGGAAACAAACCCAGGCTGGTTCAGGTTAACCAGTTCCCCAGAGAAGAAAGATAATTTTGTACCGTATGCCTAATCACTGGAGCAGCAAAACCAGCAAACAAAAAAACAAACAAAAAGTGCTAGCTATTTCTGCATGGGTAAACTCAAGCTGAAATCCCAAGATTTTCCATTTTACACCACTGTATCAATAAAGTACTGGGGATCATAGAGTGGTGAGCTGGGAAAAAAATTTTAACATTGTACAGAGCAAGTGAGAAATATCACTATTCGGAGTGAAGGAAATATATATGAAACACATAGGAACATGTCACTTGTAGGTAGCACTACAGGTGGCTTCCCCCTGGTATCCGCCTGTTGCCGGTGGTGACATCTGGGGAATTAAATAAATGTGCATCATTCATTGGTTGAAAATTTCATGTGACACAGGAAGCAGGTGCTGCCACCATGCAGAAAAGTGTATCTGGCATGACTTGTGAGCACAATTGACGTACTTTACCCATGCCAAAAACATTAAGGGGCTGGCAATGCAGCAAATGTTCTTCCTGTCAAAATTAGGAAAGATGTGTCAAAACTTGTGGAGAACAAGTATGGCTTGCAGAGTATGTATTCTTGAATGGTATGTATAATGCAGTGACAGATCTGTTGTAAAAATTGCCTTTGTGTCATTTTTGTGTTAATCATGAGTTGGGTGCCATTTTTCTGTTAATTATGACTTGTGTGCCATTTTTTGTGCTAAATTATGATTTTTTTGTGCTGATTATGGTTTCTGTGCCATTTTTATGTAAATTATGACTTCTGTGCAATTTTGTAGTTACAACTTTGTGAAATGTGCCATTTTTGTGTTAAATTATGATGATCTTTTTTGCCCAAGTTATGGCTTCTGTGCCATTTTTATGTAAATTATGACTTTTGTGCAATTTTGTATTAGTTACGACTTCTGTGACATTTTTCCATTAACGAAGACGTCTGTGCTCAGTTATGTTATGAGTGGGTGTGTTTGTTTCATGTGGATTTGTTTGCTCCTTAGATGTGGGGGAATGCGCAGAAGACCCAGAGGGCGCTGAAATGATGGCTGTTGTTGCTCCAGGTAAATGTAATGGCTCCAATCCCATAATGCAGTCCTGTCCTGCAGCTCTACCTGCTAAAAGCTGTTCTGGGTCATGGTGATCTGAACGGTGAGATGCAGCTTTTTCATAAGGTTGCTTCCTCATTATATCATTGTTGCAGGTCATAAATGGACCCTAGCCCCAAGTGGGGGTGAGGGTTAGGGTGAGGGGTGGACGTTGTGTCTCTTACAAGTATCCTCTCCCAGCATTTGGCGTCAAATTTGCGTCAACAGAGAAAAGTTTTGGTACATTTGGACCAGCAGTCCATGCAGTAAAGAGGGAGTATCATGTATATACATTCACACGCAAGTCCTATATATGTACTTCTGTTCAAATTATTGAGAGAAATGGACATGAAATGGGTAACAAAGTGAAAAATTACATGAGGCCATGTCCAAGCATGACTCAGTGCATAAAGGATGTTTGTTTCTTTACCTGTACCTGAGATTCTTATTACTTTGCAGCAACGTGTGTGAGGGAGGGTTGCGAGCGACCCCGTGCCCAGAACCCGAGGACAGGGGAGGTTCACGATCACTGCAGCATCCGATGTATGCGAATGGATCATCTGGAGAGTAACCAAGAGGAGCAGGAAGGTGAGTGTTGCCAAACAGAATTAAATTTTAGTGATGCAACGGTGTGAAGGCACGCATGCTATCGATGGGCAGGAGTCCTGTTTAGAGCAGCACGGGGAACAGGAAGATGCCTCCACAGACACAACAGACACTCCAACTCTCCTGCTTTGGGAGGGAGATATCCTGCTTAAGTGTAAGTTTAAAAAAATTGTCCCACTCTGACACTTTGGTCAATATTTCTCCCACTTATACATCAAATGTGATAAATGTATGGATTAACCTTGTGTAAATTGTCCCATATTTTGTGTGATATAGCATTTATAACATGTTACACTGGTTTAATATATTGCTGCATATTCCACATAGTTTTCTGTGCACAAACAACCACCCACCCACCCCTCCCAAAGTGCTCCACACTGGCGTATTTGGACTTGAAATTTTCTTACTCTTGGAGGGGGCTATAAGACCCAACCCCAGATCAGTGGCTTCGCGCCCTCAATGTCTCCCTCTTGGGAAAAGACTGAGCGAGATTCTCCCTTGTAGGACCTGCTCTGGGTCAGAGTCTCTTATGCAAGCATGTCATTGTATAAACTCTAGTGACACAAGTGTCACCAAAGACACTGTATCACAGCATGCACTCTAGTGACAGAATTGTTGCCAAACACACTATATACCACTGCATGCACTCTGGTGATAGAAGTGTCGCCAAAGACACTATCACTGCATGCACTCTAGTGACAGAATTGTCACCAAACACACTGTATCACTGCATGCACTCATGATAGAAGTGTCACCAAACATGCTGTACCACTGAATGCACTCGTGACAGATATGTCACCAAACACGCTGTATCACTGCATGTACTCTAGTGTCACCAAAGCCACTGTATTACTGCATGCACCCAAGTGACAAGTGTCACCAAACATGGGGTACCACTGCATGCACCAAACACACTATCACTGCCTGCACTCTAGTAAAAGAAGTGCCATCGACCCCCCCTTAGAGGCCCAAATATGTCACTGCATGAAATCTAGTGACAAAAGTGTCACTTAACTCCCCTTAGCAACCCAGGTGCATCACTGTGTGCACTCTAGTGACAGTTTGTGTTACTGCATGTACAGGTACTGTTGCTACATACGCCATTCCTTGTGACAGGAATAGGCCACTGAATGCGCTTTAGTGACAAGAATATGTCATTCATTGCCTTTCTAGGGATATGAAATTGTCACTGAATTCCTTCCGGTGACTGGAATCTGTAACTGAATGTTCCCAGTGGCAATAATGTGTCTTTTAGTGCCATCTGGTGACAGAAATTGACAGTAATGTGTTATTCAGTCCATATTAGTGGCAATTTTGTGTCCCATAACAATAGGCTTGTCCCACAGAATATGCCTCATTGACACATCAGGTATAGGTGGACATTTGCCATTGTTTCCCCCAGTCAAAGATGTATCTGATATACTGTCTTCCCTTGCAGATATACAGTAGAATCTTCTGTTGGGATCACCTCTATAGTGACGATTTCTATATTAAGACTACCAATTTATAGGTATATATAAAAAAAACAAAAAAAACAAAAAAAACAAAAACAAAAAAACAAAAAACAAAACAAAACAATTTATAGAACTGTCTTCGTTTATCCTTAAATCATACCCTCCATTAAGACCACTCCCCTATTAAGACCACATTTGTCCAGTCTTTAGGGTGATCTTAATAGGGAGATTCTACTGTAGTGGGATGTGACCAAATAATCTACGTTTGAGATCTTGAAAGTGTACCCCTGCTTTGGTTGCTTTTAGCTCATGGAGTTTGTTGCAACTTTTATATGCCTTTTTGAAGGTCAAACTAAAACTTATGTGAAAAGGTCCATAATGTATATTCGATTTGATAAATTTGTAGCAACATCTGATTTACACTGATGGATATGGTTGCAGGGGGCAATGCCGTGGCAGACTATCACTCAGACTACCAGATGGACCTACTACGAGCACTAGAGATGTCTCGATTGCAGTTCTTGCGTGAGATGGGGTCCCTGAAGCCAGGCACAGGGTCAGACAGCAGGTAGGCACAGGCACGGAGGCCCAGGGTGCTGCAGGCACTGACTGGAATTACACTGAGTACACATATTTCAACACAATGAAACGTAATTCTTACAGTTAGTACACACGTACACGACTATGTCATTGGCCCCAGGAATGCTAAGTCTGGTAAATATATCATGATAAACTGTACTACACCTATTCAGACATGATGAGAATTGTAACATGTGAGCCCGTGTACAACATGGCCATAGTGTTGGGGGCTAACATTTGTATCTAGTTGTTTGTATCTCATATAGTAAGTCATAAACAAGGAGACACTTGTGTTAACTTCTACCGAAGAATAAATGTTGGGTTACCAGTGACTTTCGCAATTGTTACATGTGGCATTAGATTCAGATTTAAACTGTAGTAAAATAATGCATTTTCTGCAAACCAACAAACTGACACACATGTAATTCAGATTATTGCAATTCTGTAATGTCTGCTGGTGGCAGTGTTTACAGAACAATTGCACAAAGTATCGCCTTAAGTCACCATAAATCTTGATTTGTCTCATTCAGCTTTGAAGATAGGGACCTCAAATCAACAGCAAACTTAAGGTAATGTGCAACTTGGCAAAGTAACTTCTTTTCTGGGACAAATGTCACAGAAATATGCATTGCTACATAATAAACCTGCATAATTAATTGATCGCAAGGCTTTGCAGAATCTGTCTGCACTAAAGATGGAACACTACATTCAAAGTTGTATAAAGACCTTGAGTGTTCTGGATAAAAGTGTGTTTTTTGTGAAATTTGAGTATTGTTTTAAAAGTATCCAACATAAAATGGTCAAATTTGTTCTATTATGATCTAAATACATGTATCCACAAAAAGGTATCAGGGATTTTTCATAACTACATCTGTTTTTTCACAATGATGAATCCGATGCAAAAATTGTGCCATGGCTGATTTGATCAAAATTGACAAAGTTGATGGACTCTTCATTTTTGACACACTTTAAAAAAGAACTTTTCATTTCTTAGAAAATCCCTGATATGTCTTAGATCTGAAGAATTTTTAGAGTAAATCAGTTTTCATTTGATCAAAATCAGATGATTAGTTTTATAGAAATATCTACATGAACTGGACACTTTGGTGCAAATACCTGATGTCTGGAATCAAGACCAGAAGTATAACACAGTTCATTGACAACCGTATTAGCATTAAAAGTATTTTGTTAGTTTCTGAAGATTTTATTGGGACTAGAACCACCAAATTGGACAACTGATTGACACTATATGTCTACCGAAATGTCCCAAAATCGCAAAATGAACAAAATTATCCAAAATTGGTTGAACGTTACCTTACGTTTGTGCAGTGAATGAATAAACTGTGTCTCAGAGTCATAAAACTTATTGCCATTTTTTCACCGGAGTCAGTTAAAAGTAGTTTCCTGTGAAGTGTCATTATTCCAACTTCAAACACCTGTATCTCAGAAGCAACAAAAAAATTTAAATTTGAAAGAGGCTTTTTGAATTTGCAGCATATTCCACAGTTGATCATAAACTAGATGCTGAAATTTGTGAAAAGGTAGAAACTGCCCCAAGGAAAGCTGTTGACCTTAGTCTAAAATCAGCTTTAAGGGCTAACTGTCTTGGTTTGTCTATAGAATGTTGATACAATGATTTTGTTGTGTGTTTAGCTCTCCTGGTGAACTGGATGTAACTAACCCTATAAGTCCAAGGTCACCACGTACTTTCATCTTAATGGACCCGCCCAAGGGTCGCGGGAGGAGTCCATCACCTGCTACAAGAGGTGGTCAGGAGGAAGTGGTTCAGTATGATTCATACCTGGAAAGCCCACGTATGCACAGGCATGCACAAGGTGAGCTATCAGTCGACACTGTACACATGTATGATGTACAGGTGTGGAGAAGATAAGCCACTGGAATATGCTATATATACATTGCATTGTGCAGAATGTGAGCCACTGCATTGTAGCATTCTTACTTGGTGTGCCGTTTGCTCAAGTTTGATATCTGCACTATAGATGTATGTCAGAAGATGAACTGGAAGAAGTTTTGTTTTGCGCATCTCTCCTTGAAACTCTCTAAATTAATGATGATACAGCCACAGAATAGTGTATTGTGTCATGCATATTATATGATCTGATCACTGCAGCGACAAACTTTCTTAGCAGTCAATGGGCTTAATATAAATGAAGAACATTAAGGTTAATTTTTATGCAAATGCCTGGTCCATTTTACAAGCTTTATGCGGCAAAGTTGTTACCTTGTTCACCAACCCTCACCCCCCCTCCCCCAGCTGCTTTTTTATGTTTTATTTAAAATCTTTTAATGCTTTTGGTCTGCATACCTTGCAGATGACGATCCAGATTTACGGCTGGCCATTCAGTTGTCTCTACAGGAGGCAGAACCCAGTCGCCTTAGCAAGGAGTCTTCCGGCCAATCACAGCATCAATGTACATCACATGATCCTTTCAGTGAGCAGTACAGCACAATAGTAACTCGGGTGCCAAACAAAAGTGTAGAGGATTTGGCATCTGTGGACACACCCAAGTTGTCTCCACGGGAGCATGGAGGCGAAACAGAGGTCCCGAAGAGGGAGCTTAGCGAGGAGGCCACAGGGGAATGTCTTGGTGCATGCGGAGGCACAGGAGTTGTAGGTGCAGTTTATGACACCAGATTGACCAATGAGAATGTGTGGTCTAAGTCAGGTGACAGCAGACTGACCAATGAGGATGTGTGGACTATGTCAGGTGACAGCAGACGGACCAATGAGGATGTGTGGACTAAGTCAGGTGACACTGCTGAAGTGTCACCCAGTGGGGGTGCTGGCGCCCCCTGGTGTAAACCTAACATATTTGGGGTCATCAAAGACCTGTCTGTCACTAATATCCTTGCTAGTGACAATGACAAAACTAAAGACTTTAATGATAAAAATTTTAGTCAACTTTATGCAAAAGAAGCAGGGGACTTAGAGAATGTTTTTGAGCCGAGACCCAATTTTTCAGTATTTGGGAAAGATAATGTGAGGGACTCCCCTGATACAACAATCGTGACAACATCAGACGAACATTGGTTTAACCTGAACTCAGGAGCCAGTAGCTATGGCAACCATTCAGGTGTGAGTAACCAGGGCACCCATTCAGGTGTGAGTATCCATGGTAACCATTCCAGCACACCCCCTCAGGTAGACGCCGTACCAACACAATATAATGCTGACGACAGCGACTTCCACGAACAAGGCATGATCGACGGGGCAGGACTGGATGCCGTGCTGCGGAGCTTGTCTCGCCTGACCAGTCGTCTGTCCACCCAGGATGATGACGATGTTTACGGGGACCAGATGGGGTTTGTGGACGTGGCAGACAACACGGCTCTCCTCCCCGACAGAGAACATCCTCATGGGGGGTATAACAATGGCCTCATGTTGAACAACACGGGGCAGCCCCCACACACACAGGAGACTGAGGATGAGGATGCCGATGCTGTCTTTGTATGAGGTCACCGTGTGACCTTGACCTTTGACTAGTATTATGTAGCACACTCACAGTGTTGCCTGCTCAGCTGTCCCCTCTACAAGTTTACTTTATACCCTAAAGCTTCTACATTAAGTTGTCAAGTGGCTGCCAGGGCTGGTGATGTGCAGCAAGGCAGTGATACCCAGCATCTAAACATAGCAGGTGTCCATCATTTTGAGTCTTAACAATCATTAAAATTGATAATCACACTTTTTCTGTGGGAAGAGTGGACAGACTGGAACTGCTAATGTATGCTCCAATGCTCATTAAGTCACGTGCTTTTTGCGTTCCACTATGTGGAGCCTTTTTACTGTAGATTATTGCATGCACTGTGGCTGTATGATATGGTTTGTTATTGCTGCCTGTACCGATCATGGACTGTCTTGCTGTTGTCATGGTAACCACAATGTTGCGCTATTCCAGTGTCAAGCCATGAGGAGAGTCTCCTGTACTGTTTGTGCTGTCAGTAAGCAGTGTTGTTCAATTTGCTGTAGCGTTTGCAAAATTTACCATTTGCTTCACAAAATTCACTTAGAAGACAAGAACCACGGTAGGTAGGGTAATAGATAATTACTACACTTGGTTCACTGGGCCTAATTTGCTAGATAAGTGAAATGAATTGTTTATGTTTTTTTCCAAAATCAACCCCTAAAGCACTGATTTAAGACTGAGTCAGCAGCTTTCCACGGGGCACTTTGCTTGCAAGGTGTCCCAAGAAAAGCTGCTGACTAAGACTACTTAATGCTCTAGGCTAAGCTTGCTGGTATTTGAATGAAAGGTATCTTCATGAGGAATCTGAATCTTTTAACCATTATATGTTTAATGATAATTAGAAAACGACTCTAGCCATGACTAGCACTTTAAGGGTTAAAAGTTGCGGTTGAGGTATGGTCTCTTTCACTCAAACAAACCATCATGCTTCCTAATCTGTCAGATTGGAGATGCCTACTTCATGTACTTGTTCGCTTAGTTAACCCACAAGTGTCAGCTTGGCCATGCTTTTTTGGTAAATTCTTAGGGCAGGATGGGACTTGTTGGTTCAAACACTGGAAAACTGGAGAAAAGTTTTTTAAGGTGAGAACAAAAAACAAAGAAAGGTAAAGACAAGTGGGCAGAGACGCCCACCCTTTATTGTGCATTAGAAAGTTAGGACTTCCCACCCCCCACCTCCACCCCCAACAAACTTTTCCACTGAAGCTCAAAGCAGCTTGCATTGTGTGGCCTCAAATTTTGACCCACTTACGATATTTGGAGTAAGTGATCCAGCTGAGTTGCCTGGGTGACATCCCTGGATACCACGACTATCTTCAACAAACTATCACTAGTAGCATTAACTGTTGATTGCCAGTGATATAAAGCTGGCTTGTCACCAAAACCTTTACAGGGCAGAGGCATAGATCAAGTAATAATGTTGTTCTGCGTTAGCTATTACTGGTTGAACCTTGCTGTTTAACGCTACACAAATTTGCATTCTGAGACTCGGATCCTGTGTAAAACAGTAGTAAATTGAAAAATGTGTAATGCATCCACTGCCTTTCGCTAAGCAACAATACACATATGATGTTAATGTAGCCAGTCATTCAATAACTGAAGGCATAGGGGACAATCGAGCATGCAGCACTTGCTGAGGGTCACTGTGAGTTTTGTCCTTGTGAGGTGATAGATTTAACAAGAATTCTGTGTGTTTCCAAAATTAACCACTTGTGAACAATGGATGTCGACAATGAAAGTGAACAAATGGATCATTGATCATTGTACAGCAGCGCAGAGCATTTGTGAGTGTTTTAATATCTCTCGTTGAGCCAGTCCATACTTGTCCCAGTTTTCCTGCACATTTGACTGGTAATATCAGTATTGAATGACCAGATTCCTCGAAAGTTACTTTAATAGGAGTACCAGTTTTTTCGGTCTAAATTCCAAGGTTTGCACATTGCTTAGTATGATGTGCTCTGGCTGCCGGAATCAAGCAGAAGCATGACTGCCCAGAAATGAACAAACACCAGACCGACGCTTTGACAAGTGGAGTACGGAATGAGTTGAAAAGAGAACTCTTGTGTTTTACTTTGCCGAATCGATCACACCAATTATATGGTTTTGGTGCCCGAGATATCCAAGCATTTTTTACATCAAAGCTCCTACCAGGTGGGCTATCTTGAGCTCATTGGGTCAAAGAGCCTAATTACGTGTAAGACCGCGCAGACCTGTTTATGGCCTGGCAAATGAGCGGCACTGCTGGGCCTCACTTTCTGTACTGAGTGTGAGGAGGCCTGGCCCATGCTGTCATGAGTGGGTGGACCAGTATATGGTGCTGTAATCTTCAAGGTCACCTACACCTGGGAGCCAAAGTGAGGGGGGTGAGCATGCCAAAACCTTGTGTGGCAAAACTTAGCCTTTAGCATACACACTTTTACAATGTTTGCAACTTTGTAACAATTTTTGTAAAATATGCTATGGCAGTTTCTATCACATTGCCCACCCCTGCTGTGTGCTGTTTGCCTGTGCCAACATGAGGTACTGGAAGCCATATGTTATATATATGCTGTTATGTTGTAGCCACCTTTTGCTCTCTGAAGCTGGCGTGTGCCTCCTCATTGTTACCCTCTAAGTCTACACTGTGCTAAATTTGTATTTACGTATTCATTGGTATCCTTGAATAAGCAGATGCTTTAGATCTGATACACTTGTGTTGATATTCTGTGTACCCTGTTGGCTGCGTAGTAAGCCTTCCTTGGAGGACACAGCCACAAACATCTGAACATTGTGACAATTTACTGTACAATGCTACGATAATGATGACAAATTTTCCCCTCAACCCTATCCTGGTCATACCATGATTCAGTCAACAGCTTTTCTTAGGGCAACATGGACACGGTGTGTCCCAATTGGTGCTTGGAAAACTGTTGACCTGGTTCATGTAACCCTGATACCTAATGTACAACTTTCGTTCAAAACGTTTTCAATCTTTGGAAGATTTAAATGAAAATACTGAAGCAGATGACAGTTTAGATTTGGGCAGTAGGAGTGGGACAGGACCAGCAGCGATGTTGAGGAAGGTGAGTGTGATGTTTACTGTGTGCCCAAAGCAGACAGATGACACCTGTTGTTGTTTGATCTATAACAAGTGGTGCCACCTTGGGGGGGGGTTGGTTCCTCTGTTCGCTTACTGGTCAAAAAGTATGAACAGCAGTTCGTCCATGTGCATAAGCTGAAAATCCGAGTAGATGCCCTCTCAAGTGATGTTTGCTGTCTCCTGGTGGTTGTTGGGGGAGATTTGGAGGCCTAGGTATGAAATCAAGACATTGTGTGATAGGCGTGGTATTTAGCATTTTAGTGCAGGACGCTGTTGAAATCAGCTTGAATGGAAGTCCTCTTCATTCTCATGGTTTACGGTAGAGTAGACAAGTTGCTACAGTGACATTTAGCCAAATTTCATGTGGCAGAGTTGAATGCTGATGTACAAAAAACTTTGTTGAATCCAGTTGAATTGTCTTTTTCCACTAACAGAGAATTGGTTGCTTCATGCATCATGCATCTTTCATTATAAAGTCAATTTCACCAAGTTTGACTTGCTCAGTGGCTGCTATCAGTTTGCAGCTGGCACTCTGCAGAGCCACCATGTTCAACACTATTGACTGTCGTCTGCTTCAATGTTTTACTTAAGTCGTTGATTTGCGATAATATTTTGTATGAAAGTTGTAGATGAGACTTCTGTATGCAGTGTGCCTTGGGTTAACTCTTTCAGTGCCAAATTTTGGACTGAGTCAACAGCTTTTCTCAACGTGCATTGGGCGCTGAGAAAAGCTGTTGACCTGGGTTATTCTCTCTGGAACTATAGGCATGCTGGTACTTGAATGAAAGGTCTTTTTATGAGGAATCTGAATCTGGGATCCTTGTGATAATTCAGACTTGTCTGACTTCAGTAGATGGACTTTAGACGTGATTGGGACTGAAAGAGTTAATAACTTTTCCAGGCATGGGTTGCTTAGTGCCCAGCCAGCAGCACAGAGGGAATTTGATTTTGTCTGACCAGACAGGTCGAAAAGCCATATTTTGCAAAGCTACTTGTTTCTTGATGCACCAAGCTGCAATTCTTGCCTTGTGCTTAGTATATCTCCACGTCTGGACCTTGTGCCAACTTAAACCCATGCCTTATTGATGTTGCAACCAAATTATACCACCAAACTAAATGGCATGCACGTGCAAGACCCATGGTAACCCACCAGGTCTCTGTACATGTAAGTTACCATTGTATTTTAATTTGTATATTTATATTATATGTATATATGTTGTGTGCAGTTGTGGACAGGACTTGGGGGGTGGGGGATGTTATAATCAGAGACACAGACTCTGGTAATATAAGTTTCTGTGAGTTCCTAGCATTTGTTTGGTATGATGTCACTGAAATATGTGATGTGAAGTCACTTTCTTGTGCTGTGATGTCACTGGTTTGTGCTGTTGTAGGAATATGAGTTTATGACATCATCAATATTTAAAGCGTACTTGTCATTCACTTTGCTGTACAATGTCAGCTTTATCCTCTGTTTTATCTTTCTTGCCAGTATCCCACAACTAGGTAACCTGCTAGAGATCTGTTCAGTGTGGACGAATTTGGTCGTTGAGTTGTTGAATGTGTGAGACATTGCATACTGGTAGATAGATACCTGACCTGTTAGCTGTTTGACTCAGTTGTGTGAGTACCACAGACAATTACACCATGCAGTAGAGTTCATGCTAAATCTCTAAATTTATTATATCTCCTGTGTTGTGAGCATATTCACAGCAAGTCACACTATTACTGTATTTTGTTAAGTGCTGAAAATGTGATATCAAAGTGCAAGACTTGTGGCAAACAACAAGTCAGAATTTTTCTCTTTTTTTTTTTTCAATTTTAAAAATTTTATTTTCTGTATTTTTTTTTTTTTTTTTTTGTGAAAAGCTTTATCAGGTTCCATGCACTGGGTATGTAAAACAATTTTTAAACATACCCCAATACCCAACCCTGACTCGGCTGTTTGGATGATAACAGCTGCTGGAGGTGTTCAGATGACACCGCCACTTGATACGTCATGACACACGTGGAAGAGTCCCACCGTTTGGATCGGTTCAAATGTGGCCCTGTCAAACCAGGTTATTATATCATCAGTATTCAACATCATGAAAGGGACAGCACCAGACGCATGGTGCATGTGATCTGTCGAGCCCTAATGGCCTTTTATTTGAGTGGTCTTTAATAACAATGGACAAGTGTAGAAACGTGAAGGCGCCCCCATGTGGGGGAAGTGTGATCGGCCAGCTATAAAGCAATGGTGACCATCTCAGTTTCTTATTGCTTCCATAAGGTTGTGAATGTAACCAGAAGACCACTTGCAGTGGTGGTCGTGTGACTAGTGCCAATACGTGCAGTGGTGGTCATGTGACTGGTGCCAAGTCATGCAATAGCAGTCACATGATGATGACCAATGCATGGAGTGGTGGCCAGCTCCCCAAGACAGTCAGTGGTGGTCATGTGATCATTTGCCAAGATGGACAGTGACCAGTGGCCAAACATGCTAAGTCACTGGTGTCAGTATGGCCACTGGTCAAGTTGTGTACATTTCGCAAAGAATGTGTTGTAGCCCTGACATTAAAAAAATCAGCAATGTGATGATGACAATAAATTACACTAGCACAGACTCAATTACACATTGTGACTCAGGTAGCTCTTTTAATGTAGGGCTAAAAATCAACAACAACAAAAAAAAATGTTGGAGGAACTCTGTTTATGACTATGAGTGTGGACTGAGAATGTCTTTTTCTGCTGTCTAGATGCTATGGTAACATAGATTGAGAATGACTTTCCCTGAAGTTTAATTAATGGCATCCTATTGTGTGATGCTGGCTTTTGTTTTTTCTGGTTGCCATGGCAATAGACAGGCTGAGGACAGCTTTTCCTGCTATGTGGTTGTTAATGGCAACAGATGAGCTGAAGATGGCTTTCCGAAGTGTCTGGTTGCTATGGCAATAGACAGGCTGAGGATAGTTTTTCCTCCTGTCTGGTTGTTGATGGCAACGGATGGGCTGAGGATGGCTTTCGGAAGTGTGTGATTGATATGGAAATACATGGGATGGGGATGGCTTTCTCTGTTTTCTAGTTGCTATGGCAGCAGTTGGGCTGCAGATGGCTTTCCCTGTTGTTTGATTGATATGGCAATGCATGGGATGAGGATGGCTGTCTCTCATGTCTGGTTGCTGTGGCAACAGATGGGCTGCAGATGGCTTTCGTGGCTGTCAAGTTGCTCTGGCAACAGTTAGGTTGAGTTGTATGTGCAATGTAATGATGTCCACATGCACACTCTTTTGCTGTGAAACCAGTATGTAAATTTATGGCACCATGAAACGGATGAGATGGCAAAAAAAAAAAAAAAGATGATACAGCTGGAGTTCCAGCTGTGGTATCCATTGAGACTAGCTTTTGTGTGCTCCATTATTCATGTGATACAGACACCAGTGGTTGACAAAAGTATTGCTGTTTGATGCCTCTCTCTCTCTCTCTCTCTCTTGGAGCACATCTTGGACTTTTCATTTGGAAGATGTGCTATTTTTTCCAAGCTGAGAGTTTAATTGGGTAGAAGATGGAGTGTCTATTTATTGAAGGCAATGAGAAGTAATCTGTCCAAAAGCCACCTCGATGGAGTTGTTTTATTTCCATTTTAAATGTGTTTGAAGACACCTGTCTCTCCAGTCATTTTATCTTCACAGGGCACAAATTATTGTTCTCATGTCAAAATTGAAATACCTTGGGAATGATGTATATTTTAACTTTAGTATAAAACTTGAAATGTCTAAAGTTCAAATATATTTAGCTTTAGTCAGCGCTTTGTTATTGAAATCAATACGTATTGTTTTTATGTAATGCTGGTCATGTCTGGCTGTGAGCTGCACGTCCTCTGAAGGTTGCCATGTAACCACAGAAATAGCCACACATCATCTGTTGGTTGCCAAGTGACCACAGAAATATAAGTATATGACTGTATTAAATGCCAAAATGGTCTTGTGATTCGAGTGAGAACTTGGTATTGTGACAATGTTGTGAGACCTGGAACCTGTGTTTATGTTGTAACTTTTATCCGATGAATTGGGTAAGTGACTATGATACAATGAAGAGTTGACCAATTAGTGTGTAATTTAACGAAAATAAGATTAAATTGGGCAGATAAATGAAAATTGGGGGAGAAAGGGCTGTGGATTTGATGTGCAGTCCATGCCTGAGGACAGTAGACTGTGATAGGTGTACAGGGCGTGTGGCGAGGTCACAAGGACACGGGAGATGGAGGTCATTATGAGGGAGAAGATATGGTACCTGCAGAACAGACTATTGCATTACCACCAGGACACTTGGTGGGTAGTTTCGAGGGTTCGGGTGATGGTTGTCATTGCTTCACAATGACGTCGGGCTCTTTTGAAGGAGTCAATACAGAATGGGTCAAACTGAAAATGCGGCTGACAAAGTGTACGTGCTTATGCTTACTGGCAAAATCAGAACATGGACTGAGTGAGATGATGAATTCAAATTGATATTAATATATACAAGCACAGTGGGCAAGTGTTGAGTGGTGCATTTTTGCAGTTATATACGTTATGTTTTCCACAGAGGAATCCCTGCAGTAACTGAGGTCTTATCAAATACAGTGCAACTGGGAACTGATGAGAATGGTGGAAAGACAGCCATTAGGGTGTCCGGTCTTTCTGGCCTGCAGTGGTGCTAGGCATGGTGGCATTCCTAATCATGTGACCAATTATGTAGGGATTACTCAGCGAATCAGCATGCAGGGTTGTGTTGCAAGCCTGTTTTGAGGAAGAACACTTAGCCAATCAGTTTGCAGGGGTATGAGACTGGCTTGTATTAGAAATAACATTGTGCCAATCAGCTTGGAAGGGTGTGAAACAGTCCTGTATGTGAAACAATACGTAGCGGATTAGCATGCTGGATATAAGTTAAAGCAGTACATGTACATGTATGTGACACACACCAACTGGCCAATCAGTATGCTGAGATAAACATGAATTTAGCAGAACCTATGTGTGCACCCTTTGTTACAAGTATACCAACAAAGCAATCAATATGCAGGGTCGTGCAGACCTGTCAGTATGTGTAGTGTACCATTAAGCCAAGCAAGAAGGAATTATATACAGACCTGCATGTGCAGGTAACATTACACCAGACACTGGTTTGTCAAGTAACCTGCTGGGTGTCCAGCATTTCGGTGCATGTTACATCAAGAACCTCATGCGCGACGTCTGCAGTGGCATGACATACACCAAGCATGCAGGGACCTTAGTCATGCCTGCCTATACACAAATGAACCAATCAGCATACAGGGATATCAGGCAGACCTGTGTGTCAGCCAATGAGCAAACAGGCATACATGTCCCTATAAGACCCAGTGCATGGTGACAATCAGTCATCCAATGACAATATAAGGATTGGAAGGGGAGCAGTAAACATCAGACAACCAATCAGAAAGCAGGAGTAGAAGGCAGACCTGTCTGATTTTCACTGGTCAGCCAATCACCATGCCATTCCTGCACTGTGTGCTGTCCTGCAACTGCCATGGCAAGATGGACTATTTTTATCTTAAGTAGCAGGGAACATGCCCAATTTGGTACAACTGAAACCTTTCTATTTTGAAATATACAACTTGACATAGATCATGTACAACCGTATTAATTGGCATGGATCATGCACAAATGACAATGAAATATTTGCTTTATTAAAGATATTTGTAAGAGACATATTGATATATGTATATTATATATGATAGTCCAGACCTCTACAGGTGTATCATGCCTGTACCCCTGGTGTAAAATTGCATGGTACTGTATTGTGTTGAAGGTACATATCGATATTTTCCTTTTATCTCGCACACTGCAGTTACCAGACAACTTAGCACCAGGCGGTCAGTGTGTGCATGTTTTATTGCTGGTTGGTGTAATTGTGTTAATGAACAAACTTACAGGCTTAGGTAATTTATTGTCATACATATATATCCCCAGAACAACACAACTGGTCTATCACCTTTTTAATAATTTGTTTGTTTTATTATTATTATTTTTTTTTTTAATTGGTTTAATGTCACTAACTGATGTGAGTCGATATTAAACTGTTGTTTATTTCATACCAGGTCCATACAAACAATTATGGACCTTTTGTATTGCTAGCAGTAGGCTCAGACCTTAAAGTACTAATTTCGAAACTCAGTCAACAGATTTCATTTGCATCCAAAGCTTGCTGAGGAAATCTGTTGACTGAGACTAGTGACCTTCTCTGGAACTGCCAAATTTGCATGGCACACTGGTACTAGACTGAGAAGCCTTTTCACCAGAAACGGAACGTGGAATCAATGTAGGAATTCTACATGTTCTAGTAACTGACTAGTCATCACTGGGACTTGAGGGGTTAAAGTGTAAATGTGTGATGAGTATCAGTGTGTAGCCTTTTACTGCTACTTTTAAGCTGTCTGTTTTAGACATCAGTTACTTTTCCAGAGAAACTTGTCCCCCATTTGATAATAATTCCTTCCAGTGGTTTACAATGACTTGCTTTTAACAGAGTTTGTACTTAGCGTCTGTGAGTCATTATAATTAACTGCCTGGTTAGGGCCACAGGAGTCGTTGTTAGTAACTTTCTGTGGACAGAAAATTGAGATTAGCGCTGTTGGTATATTATGGACTTTTGAAAAATATCACTTTTGAGAACCTTTTATTGACTTTGTTGTGGAAATTTTAAAATTTACTGTAGAATAATATTTGAGGTCCACAATTTTTCAGTGGAATATCGTACAATACTTCTACAACACTTGTCTTTCTTTTCTTTTTTTTCCAAAAAAGTAATTAGAGAATCAATTTATAATGGAAGCCCAAGCCTCTGTATCAAATGCTGTGTTATTAGCAGCTCGTGGAGTTGCAGAGTAGCATTAGAGGTGAGATTGTTTAATGGTCCATGTTACATGTGGTGGCTCACAGAGTCGCTCAGTGTAGTATAGATTATTTCTGGTTGCTAATTGTCATACATGTGTACGGCAAATCTTGGTATTGTTCTGTGCTGTGACCATAATACTTTTGAAGTGTGTACTTCTATACTGGGCAAAACAGATCAATTTTCAGTTGGAGAGCGTCAATATTACAAGTATTGACACAAAAAGGTCCGTATTTTTAATATCAACCCAGCAGGAAGTCTAATACCATTTATTGACCACCTGACGGTGCAAACTGTAATCCTGCACTAGTCTAAATTTGGACACTAAGCTGTATGTTTGTACACACTAGTGCTGATAGTACTTATTTATTGGTGGGCAAGTGAACTCTAACATTTGCCTCTTTGGTATATCTATCGAGAGAGATATTGAATATTTATTGAAGTGACCTGGCCTGGCCAGGCAGCAGTGGCGTCTCTGTGCTGGGCTGGGTGCACTCTCATGTCGTGTTGGCAGAACTTGCAATAAAACAGTAACAACAAATAGCTGTCTTGT
This sequence comes from Hermodice carunculata, assembly GCA_964020975.1. NCBI lineage: Eukaryota > Metazoa > Annelida > Polychaeta > Eunicida > Amphinomidae > Hermodice > Hermodice carunculata. Next base: position 30,732,586 of record OZ026618.1, read on the forward strand.
GTTGTACCTTTGATAGTAGATGAGGCTCACTAGAGGGAGCTCACTGGCAGGCACCTGTTTTTACCTCGGCTGAGGTTGTGTGGTGGGTCTTCATCCATCATCCACAATTGACATTTTGTAAATCCCAAAACTGTCAGCCAGATTCACTACAGGCTTGGTGAAAATGTACCTTAGGTGGGTCCCTACCAAGGTTTTTCAAGTGGTAATGGTCCAAGTATTTTTGAGTTTTTAGCTCAGCTGACTTGTCAGTCAGCTGAGCTTATCTTATGGTCCTCCGTCCGTCTGTCCGTCCGTCCCTCCGTCGTCCGTAAACAATTAACATTTTCGACTTCTTCTCTGAAACCGTCAGCCAGATCCACTTCAAACTTGGTGGGGATGTGCCTTGGGTAGGGGTCTACCAAGTTTATTCAAGTGGTCACGGTCCATTGATTTTTGGATTTTTAATGAATTTTTTTGTTCTTTTTTGGGCAAATCTTAAAAAATCTTCTCTGAAACCGCTCACCCAATTACTTTGATATCACACAGAAACACTCCCTGGGACACCTAGTTCTTAATTTGTTCACCAGGTGGCGCTGCAATTTTTTCCTATTTTTATGAATTTTTGTGTGTTTTAGCTACTTTCGACTTCTCCAGAACTGTCCCTCAGATTAAGCTGAAACATGGTGGATATGTTCCTTGTAGAAGGGTCAAACAAAGTTGTTCACTATGTGGGAATGCTGAAGATTCCTGATTTTTTGCGATTTTACCTCAGCTGACTTGTCAGTCAGCTGAGGTTTTGTGAGGGTCCGTCGTCCGACCGTCGTCCACAATTCACATTTTAGACTCCTACTCAAAAACCGTCCGCCAGATCCACTTCAAACTTGGTGCAGATGTGCCTTGGGTGGGTCTCTACCAAGTTTGTTCAAATGGTCACGGTCCAGTGATTTTTGGATTTTTTATGAATTTTTTTGTTCTTTTTTGGGTAAATCTTAAAAAATCTTCTTCTCCTAAACCGCCCGCCCAATTCCTTTGATATCACACAGGAACACTCCCTGGGAGTCTTAGTTCTTAATTTGTTCACCAGGTGATGCTGCAATTTTTTTCTTATTTTCTATGAATTTTTGTGTGTTATGGTTATTTTCGACTTCTTCTCCAGAACCGTCACTCAGATTAAGCTGAAACATGGTGGATATGTTCCTTGTAGAAGGGTAAAACAAAGTTGTTCACTATGTGGGAATGCTGCGTATACCTGATTTTTAACGAATTTTTCAATTCGGCTCCTTTGGGGTAAATGCACCTTTCCTATTGATTACCATGTAAGTCAATGGGCATTCTAATGCTAATTTACATTTTTGACTTTTTCTCCAAAACCGTCATCCAGATTTACTTCAAACTTGGTGGCAATGTACCTCGGGTGGATGTCTACCAGGTTTGTTGCAATGGTCATGTTCCAATGAATTTTGGATTTTTTTATGATTTTTTTTTTTAAATCTCTACAAAAGTTTAACATGGGAATTTCTTGAAATGGTCATAACTTTAATAATATTGACCAGATTTACTTCAAACTTGATAGGGATGTGCCTTGGTTGGATCTCTACCAAGTGTGTTCAAATGGTCACGCTCTATTGATTTTTGGATTTTTTATGATTTTTTTTGGTTCTTTTTGGGGGCAAAGCTTAAAAATTCGTCTCCTCTGAAACCGCTCACCCAATTGCTTTGATATCGTACATAGACACTCCCGGGGACAATCAGATTAAGCTGAAATGTGATGGATATGTTGTTGTGGAAGGGTCAAACAGTTGTTTACTAGGTGGCACTGCTTTGGATTCCTGATTTTTAAGGATTTTCAATTTGGGTACTTGTCGTTCAATGCAGCTTTCCTATTGATTACTATGTAAGTCAATGAGCATTCTAATGCTAATTCACAGGACAACTGACACGAAATTTACTGTTTACTTGATAACTTCAGATCTGTTTTGAGTTAGTACTGTGATGCTGCACATGTTAATGTGTTTGTATGAAGGTCTCATTGCTGACCATCCTACATGTTCCTGCATGTGTAGGAGTGGCATATTCTGCACTAAAGAGAGTCCATGTGATGTCTGTCGAAGATGGACTCCCTCTAAGTGGCAGAAAGTCTGTTGAGCAGATGTAAGATTTACAAATGGAGGCCCCAATGTGGTCCTTGAATTGAGGCCCCTGTGGGAGAAGATAGGCCTTCTAGGGACCCCAAGTGGACTGTGGTTGCGAGATCCTGTTGGAGGGTCCCCTCAGCATCCACAACAGCTCAAGTGAGCAGGTCTATGGTGAATGGCCCCTCCCATCTTGCCCAATCTATTGTCAGCTGTGAATTGGTAGTGCAACAGCAGGATGATACCTTGGTGATCACGAAGGCAGTGAACACCAAGGGAGGAAGGCAGGCGACAGTGGTTGCAGGTAGAGCATGGGTGAGGTTGTCAACACTCCCCACGGCACCTCCTCCTCCGTGCTTTCCTTCCTGCGCCCCGCTTGGACAAGCTAGGACTGTGCAGACCGAAGCCACTGCCCAGGTGATCATGGGCAAGGTGAAGCACTGCTTGTCGCTGTCAGTGAACAGTTAGATAGGCTGGAGTGTAAGGTTTCCTCAGGGGGCCTGGCGGGCGCTCCTCCTTTCTCGCCCACTCTGAGATGCCTGGCCCATCTTGTGAAAGTGGGGCCAAGTCATTCTCGGAGTCGGCTGCACCAAAGCCTAAGGTGGCCAGTGCAGCAAGGGCCGTGGCCCCCACTCAGTCTTCTGTGGTGTCAGTGGTCAAATTTGGGCACCTTGGGGGCTAGGTTTCTGAATGCATGATAGTTCTCGGTGTTGAGGACTCGAAAGTGAGTCACTTGGGGGGGGGGGGAGAAGAGTGAGAGATAAGCCTGACTGCCGATCTCTCCTCTGCCTGGAGGATTGTTCCACGGCGGAGGACATCCTTGACCTTGACTGCTGGGATTTCCTGAGTGAAGATTCTGAAGCAAAAGAGGGCAGTGCTCCCTTCTCCTCTCTGGTGCCGGAGCGGAAGGAGGCTGATTCATGGCCACTTTGCTGCTGTCAAGGGAGTAAAGGCCGTGCAGTCATTGGCTTCAGTCAAGGAGGTTGCAGACGGTGGAGAAGCCGGGTTTGGTGTTTTGGGCGAATGTCTCCTTATGCAGGAAACCCTCTGTGGGGAGGCAGTACCACAGACTGTAGTGGCATAGCCAAGGGCTGTGCCCATGTCAGTAGAGGGTGTGGATACACAGCCCCCAATTTGGAAGTTCCTCTTTCCACCTTTATGGCCGGAAAGTTTTTCAGAACTTTCCACTGAACTGGCTGGGTCAGGTGACACACCAAACACCGGATCCTCTAGGGATGGCCTAGTCCTGAGATGGTTGCTGGCAAAGCTGAAAGCGAGGTTGGAGCTTTACCAGACGAGGCAGTCCATGTACAACTTTGCTGCCATGAGGGTTGATACTCCCTTATGGGACTGCAGCGTCAAAGAAGCAGGGTATGTGTTCCTGCCCCTCTTAATGCTTTGGTGTTTCAAACAGGATGCACATGATAACAATAGTAGGTTCCTTCCTTGACAGTGCAGAGTGCTCTGCCATGTGTCTCCTCAAGGAAGCTCACGAAGACCGGTCAGCGCCAGCCTCCATCAAATGTCTGGTGGCGACCTTGTTGGGTCTCAAGGCTATGCCATAAGGCACATGCTCAGTGGAGCCATTACGTTTGATGCCAATGTCAAGTTGGTATGGCGTAATGTGCTCTGTGTGGCCAACCTGCCCACAGCAGTGAGCAAACCTGATTACCAGCTGCCCTTGGACCCAGTTGGTCCAGGGCTGTTTAGCCAGGGATTGGTCCGCCCTCTTGAAAGGATTGGCAATGGGGCCAAGGGGAGGCAGCAATAGTCACTAGATGAGGCTTTGCTGAGGGGTGCGGGGTCGACCAAGGGTCGTCTTCCTTTCATCAGCCTGCTGTGTACGAACTGGCTAAGGGTGGTCAGCCTTCAAAGCGTTTTTCTGGTTCCAAGGGTGGCCAGAAGCCAGAGCCTTGCACTTGGGGGCATGTGCCATTTGTCCAACATCTCTGCCAGCCCACCATTCTGTAGTCCCTCCCAGCCTTCTTGGCAAGGATCTGTCCGTGGCCGACTAGTGTTGTTGGCCCAACCAATGGGGTTGCATAACGGATGATGTTTTTGCCAGGAATGTCGTTCATCACGGTTACTAGCTGGAATTGCCATGGGGGCAATCCTCATTCACTCTCAAGAGTTCCCTTTTCTTTTCTGCTTGGCATAGAGGATGATCAGGAACTCTTGCGCCAGGCCATCGAACCAGTATCTTGTAGTGCAGCACTTCAAGATGGAGACTCCAGCCACCCTCATGGTGGCAACGCTACAGGATGATTGGACAGCCTCTATAGACCTGAAAGATGTATATTTTCACATTTCCGTGGTCCAATGGTCTCAGAAATTTCTGTACTTTGTGGTCAACAGCTGAGCTCTTTAGTTCCATGCTCTCCCATTTGGTCTAGTGCCGGCACTGCTCATCTTGACTTGGGTCCTGAGGGAGGTAGCTTTCATGCACAGGCAAGGGATCTGATTGCACATTTTTCTAGACGCTTGGCTCCTGCAGTCTCGGGACCAGGGCCTGCTCCTCAAGAACACGCAGTTCATGCTGGATCTGTGTGTGAAGTTAGGCCAAATTGTGAATCTCCCAAAGTCTAGTCTGGCTCCCACAAGGGAGTTCATGTTTCCAGGAATACAGTTCTTAACAGTCCCCTTCCTCTGTCAGCCATCAGAGGACAGGTGGAGATGACTCATATCCCTCTTGAACTGGTTCAGGAGGGCTTCATCCCTGTCTGCCCATCAGTGGATGCAACAGATTGGTACCTTGACGTCCGTGGACTCTCAGGTCTCTCTGGGGAGGCTTCATTGTCGGCCTGTCCAACCCAGTTTTCAAGATCGTTGAGATCGAAAGAGCCATCTATTGTCCCAGCATATTATGATCCAGCGATACAATTGGCTGATGCTGAGTTGGTAGTCTTGCCAGGAGAACGTGATGCTGGGGCAGTCCCTGCTGGTGTTCAACCATTAAGTGTCTCTATCTACCGCCGCCTGCTTACATGGCTGGCGAGCACATTGGACTCTAGGACAGCCTAAGGTGGATAGCCTCCTCAGTGGAGGCAGTTTGCCATAATTGACTAGAATTAGAAGCCATTCGCCACTCCCAAGTTTAGTTCACTGGTGGAGAACAAGCATGCCCTGGTAATGTAGGACAATCATGCAGCAGCTGCATACATCAACAAACAGGGAGGTACCTGCTGAAAAAGCTGTTCTTTCTGGCCAAGTCAATCTTGCGCTGGTGCCATCTGCATGATGTCAGGATCCAGTGTCGGCACATTTCAGGTTGCCTGAATGTCAAGGCAGACCTGCTCTCGCACAATGGCAGGTGATTCAGACCGAGTGGTCTCTAAATCCCAGGGTGGTGGATCAACACCTTTCTGTCCCCATTTCCGGATGAGTTGGCATGGGCAATGGATGCCATTTTGATTTGGTGGTATCAACTGCTACAGCAACTGGACTAAAACAAATTTCACCGCGACCTGCAGTTTCTCAGACTCCACATCTGGGGACTATCACCAAGGGCATTGTGTCAGCCCCTTTTTCATAGGGAGTAGCTGAGCGTGTTACCTGCAGGAAACTTTGTAAGTCTTCTTTAAAGATTTATGACTCACAGTGGAACAAGTTTTGCAGCTGGGTGCATTGCTAAGGGCCTTTCGACTTAGGAGGCTTCAGTCCAGCAAATGGCAGACTTTCTTCCTCTCTTTGAGGAGGGGCACTTGAAGGTTTGCACCATTGAGGGATACAAGTCAGCCATTGCAGCTACCATTAAGACCAGGGGGCAGAGATTAGGGATGCACCTATTCTTCTGCGGTCTTGTCAACCGTTTTTACACTCATTGGGGGGTGGAGCGCAACGTTGTGCCTCACTGGGATCTCTCCATGGTGCTTGGGGCACTGACCAAGCCTCCGTTCAGGCCTAAAGATATGGGTTTGATCCATCCTAAGATCCTAACCTTCAAGAGGGTCTTCCTATTAGCTCTGGTCACAGATGCTTGGTGTGGGGAAATACACACCTTAGATATAGATGCCTCATCAAGTGGTCTGCTGATGGGAAGGATGTTTCTCTGAGGCCTCGGGTGGGATTTATGTAAGACTGAAGTGGCCGGACGAGTCAAGAATCATCAACCGCTTTGACAGGTTTTGGGGTAAAGTAGCTCTCTGCCACAATGTCGAGGTCCGAGCCAGATTGGGCCTTTTTGTCCCAATAGAGCACTCCGGTTCTATTTGAGTAGGATTGAACCTCATCTAGCTGGGTGGAAACCTCATTTTTTTTTGTCCCAATAGAGCACTCCGGTTCTATTTGAGTAGGACTGAACCTCATCTAGCTGGGTGGAAAGCTCGGTTTCTCCCTGTGTAATTTTCTATCTCATCTGAACACTGAATATTGAGGGATGAATTCAGTGTGTTCTATTTGTTCATTAAGCCACTCTTCTTGCACTGCACTAATGTCTGGATGGTGTTTATTAATGAAATCTACCAATTCTGGGTACTTGTGACGTAAACGCTGTGCATTAAATGAAAGAATTTTAACAGGAAAATACTCTTTATTCTGATGCAAAATAGATGTTGCCATATTTCTAAGATTGATTGAGTCGTGGGTGATGCTCACATGCCACTTTAAGAACCAAATGTGTTTTAGGTCAGATATGGCATGTCGGCCATCATTCAGTGCTCAATCCCTGTTTTGTTGTTGATCTTTTTCTAATGCCGCCTTTCATTTTTCGTTTCTTGGAATTGAAACAATGTGACAATGCCAACAGCAACAGTGAGGTTTGATAACCAGATTTTCTTCCCGGTTTAGCTGCTAAAGCATTGCATTTAAACTTAGCACTTCGTATAAATGCTTCTTTTGATCCCTCTCATTTTCTTTGCTGTTCTAAACCTTAAAACCATCTGTTGGGAATGAGGAGAGCAGGTGGGATAGTAATAAAGCTAACTACTGAATTTGCTTTCAAATTGTATATCCGCATTCTAAGCTCTTTCAAACTTCAGAGAGCGTCCTCAGTACCATTGTGTTTCAAGACAAATGATATATTTTCCTGACTTTTTGTCACAATTTCATTAATATCCCCAGAGCAATTTTAACTATAAGCCAATCTTCACTATGTATTGTTCATGATGTCAGAATTCTATCAGTTTCGACAAAGTTTGTCAACTGTTGCTCCTCTTCTAATTGTTTTATTGGACTTTATATGAAAATCTGCCCTCAAACTTGTAATGATTCAAGTTATTGGCTCTATTATCAGAAATTAATAGGGTGTGAATCCTTTTTGCGTTCAACATGAATAGTATTGAACTTGGCTGTGTTGAAGGAGAATACCACATTGCAATCGACAAAACCACAAAACCAGTCATTCACCCTCATAGGAAAATACAATTTGCCCTTCATGACAAGGTTAAAGATGAATTGGACAGAATAGAGGCACAAGGCATAATCACAAAGGTGTAAACACCAACAAAGTGGGTTTACTCAATGGTGGTTGTAAACAATTGTTTTACCTTAGTTAATATGTTTTTATCTATATACTTGTTTTTACTTTATCTATATGTAAATGTATATTTTATGATTCTGTTATTCTTCTTATGTGTATTTTATTTATCAACTGGATCACCTCGTCATATTGTCATTGTATTCCCATTGCACCATCCAGGGCCTGGCGGAAGACCAGTGAATCCACACTGAGCCAGTAACCCTGGTTAAAGAATAAAGAATCAATCAATCAATCAATCAAACAAACAAACAAAAACAACAAAATACGAAGCTGTATTGACAAAAGAAAAATGAACAAAGTGATAAAATGGGAACATTATCCGATGAAGTCAGTTGACGAAAAATTCTTTTGGGGGAATATAAACAAGCTGTAGAACTTGTATTGCTGCATATATATATTTCTTTATTTCCGTATTTTCAGGCCTCCGGCCTATAATACAAATGTCAGTTTGAATTTTGTAAGTGAAAACAGATATACAGAAACAAGCAAAATGAATTCATTTAGATAATACAAATGCATATCGGTACTTCCAAATTAATCATCTTGTAACTCTTTAAATCCTTCCCAAATAAATAGAGATAATCTTACAATTGTTTCATAGTTTTCAGTACACATTAACCTGTTAAAATGATAAATATCTGGATGGACATGGATCAGTTCCGGTAAAAATTTAATTCTTAAGTGTGTATATTTTTTACAAACATAAAGGAAATGAATTTCATCTTCAACATAAGATAAATCTTTTGACAAGGAGTATCTACATAATCTGTATTCCTTATCAATATTATTTCTTCTTCCAACTTCAACATTTAATGAGTGGCATGAGATTCTAAAACGTGATAGAGCATTTCTTAATTTCCATTCTTTTAATTCAGTAATATATCTTTCGACATTTAATAAAGTTTTAAACTGTACATAATATGCTAATTTACTATGTTTTTCCAGATCATTATGCCATGATTGCAATGCTACATTTCTCAACCTTTGTGAAATTTCACTCAAAAATAAATCAACATTTCCAATTTCCTGCGATATCCAGACAAGTCCAAAACCTAATCTAAATACTAAATATTTCACATTTGTAGCCCATGTTTTTCTGCCAGCTTCATCTAATTTAACAAGCATTTCATAGCACTGTTTTGGATATCTATTAGGATTCATCAATAACAATTTAGTCCAATACTTAATACTGCGTTTCATATAAAATACAGACAAAGGATATCTTCCACACTCACCTGGAACAGCTGCATTGCTAGCTGATGAAGGAACTCCCAAGAAGTATTTGCAAAATTTAATATGTACTTTCTCAATATTTTCACAGTAACTTGTCCCCCATACTTTGGATCCATAGAGCAAAATTGGCTTTATCATGTTATCAAAAATATGAAATGCTATACCATGAGTAAGTTTTCCACATTTAATTTCAAAACGTCTCAGCATGCAAATTACTTTTTGTGCTTTTACTGCCAAATTTTTTGTTGCTGCTGACCAACCCAATCTGCTTGAAAACATGATACCTAGTTGTCTCAAGTCGATTACTACTATAATTCAAAACCAAGATATTGCCATAAACTCCATATTATTGTCTTTTAAAACAAAGGTAGCGACATTATCCTTTTGTATATGCAATGGACACGTAAACATTATAATCTTTATCTTCTTTCGTGATGTGATTTGCTTCACAGCTTCAAAGCTAAACAACAGTCTAGCTATACTACGTATCAAACTGATCACTTACTTTAATTTATTTTACCGTGTTTATATAAGCCTTAATGTAGGAACAATTTTTGTGCAATACCTGTTATTATTCTGGTCAAGCAAAATATATTATCTGTCATCGATTTCCATACAAGTGTCGTTGATGGCCGTATCGTTCGATATGTATTCATGTATATTGTATGACAGACTTATCCAATTTATCTCTTTTATATTTATTATAGAACTATGTACTTGTCATTACTGGATTCATGCAGTGCTGTTTACCGAGTTTACTGTATATACCATCGTGCGTTGGACGATGTGTGTAATTAGGAATGTACGAACTGAATATTTTTGTTGCACGAGTGCAGCCATCCTAAACCACGAGCTTACATTTCATTATACATGGATCATGATGCCTACTTATTTCCCATTGTATCTCTTTATATATCTGTTGTGTGCTCACCATGTTGTGCGAACAACATATCCACGCAAGCTAAGAGTACGACTTTTCATGTATTATATCTCTGCTCTTTATGCTCACAAATATATTAGTGGTTCTAGCGAATTCATAATACGGGTTCTTCCTATGCTGCTGCTGTTACCGGGAAATATTCACTGGAACCCCGGTCCTCCCGGTGACCTTTGTGACATCGCACTTTGTCATCTTAATATTCGGAGTCTAAATCCAGACAAAATAAGATCTTTAAAAACTGATATTGCTCCCTATTTCGATATTATTACACTTTCTGAAACGTTCCTTTCACAAAACTCGCTGGATAGTGATCTCAGTATCCCAGGATATCAGGATATCAGGATATCAGGATATCAGGATATCATACGGAAAGACCGCCCTGGTGGTCTTGGAGGCGGAGTGACCCTTTTTGTATCTAAAGAGCTCGTTGTCGCTCGTCGTCATGATCTGGAAGTACCAGATATTGAGCTTCTGTGGACTGAGGTAAGAGTTCACAATAACAAATTTTTATTGGGTACTGTTTATAGACCGCCTAACGCACCAGTTTCTTTTTGGGACAAACTACAGGATAGTATAGATTTAGCCAAAATTAGTAATATGCAAAATATCATCATAACTGGTGACTTAAACTCAGATTTCAACACCCCTGCTGGCTCTAAATTGAAGCAATTCTGCTCTACAAATGTATTAACCTTGCATATTACAGAACCCACGAGAATTACTGCTACTACAGCTACCTGTCTAGACCAAATTATTTCCAATATACCCACATTTGTTAAAGAGCCTCGTGTCTTGCCACCCGTTTGTAATTGTGATCACTCTGTAGTTGCCTCAAATATCCTCTTTCGGCGCAAAAAGGACAAATCATATAACAGATATATTTGGGAATATAAAAAAAGCCAACTTTGATATATTTAGAGACTCTTTAAGTCAAGCTAATTGGGATGCCTGTTTTATTTCGGAAAATGTTAATTCTTGTTGTGATAACTGGACTAAACTATTCATTCATGTCGCAAAAGAAACAATTCCAGGCAAATCCATCACAGTGCGTCCGTTGGACTTACCATGGTTTAATTCTTCTCTCCGATGTACAAGACGGAAAGTTCATCGCGCCTAAAACAGGGCCAAAGATTAAAAATATGACGTTCATTCTTGGAATTTTTACACCACCACTCGAAACCAATACCAAGAACAGTTAAAGACAGCAGAGGAAAATTATAATAATAAACTAGGGGCCTCCCTAAAGAATGCGAATCAAAAGAACAAAGCATGGTGGCGTACGGTTAAATATTTTATGAATTGTAATCAGTCCCATGCTATCCCATCACTACTTCATGATAATTGTCATATAACCGATAATCTCTCGAAAGCTGAAATTTTTAACAACTTTTTTCTCGACCAGAGTAATATCGACATATCCAGAGCCCGTGCACTACCAACCATAAATCCACCGGAAGTACTTCTTAGTTCAATTCAGATTAATCGCGACGAGGTTTTAGATATCCTAAAAAGCTTAGATGTCACAAAGGCCACCGGCCCTGATGGTGTCAGCGCTATTCTACTGCGAGAGGGGGCGCCATTTATTTGCGACTCGCTAACAAAATTGTTTAATTTATCATTACGTCAGGAAGTCTTTCCTAGCTCCTGGAAACAGGCCCATGTCACACCCTTGCATAAGAAGGGTGATACCAACTCATGTAATAACTACCCACCCATCTCCCTGTTAAGTTGTGCTGGAAAAGTGATGGAAAAGGTAGTTTTTAAATATGTTTTCAATTTCTTCAGAGAAAATTTACTGTTATCTTCTAGTCAATCTGGGTTCATGCCCGGCGATTCAACTGTTAATCAACTCTTATCCCTTTATCATGAACTTTCTCTCGCTATTGATCTCCAAAAAGAGGTCCGAGTAGTCTTTTTAGACATCAGTAAAGCGTTTGACCTTGAATCTCACACTCCTTGCTTAAATGGTTTAAAAATTATCTCTCAAATCGTCAGCAAAGAGTCGTTATTAACGGTAAAACCTCTACTTGGGGTACTATCAATGCAGGCGTCCCTCAGGGTTCTGTTCTTGGTCCTCTGTTATTTCTTGGTATTTATTAATGATATCGTGGATATCATTCATTCCAAAATCAAACTTTTCGCTGACGACAGATCTCTATATCTTACTGTCGATAATCCCCACCTAACTGCAGACATTTTAAACGAAGACCTGTCCTCTGTCGACTCTTGGTCAGCAGATTGGATGGTGACATTCAATGCCCTAAAAACGGATGCTATGTCAGTATCTCTGAAAAGAAATCAAGTCTATCACCCTCCCTTAATTTTCCAGAATCATCAATTAGAAAACGTCGACCAACATAAACACCTAGGGATAATAATGCGATCCGACCTCCGATGGAACGATCACATCGATCTTATTATTGCTAGAGCCTCCAAACAACTTAATATCATGAAAAGTTTACAGTATTTACTAGCCAGAGAAACCCTTGAAATAATATACAAATCATTCATTCGACCACTAATGGAGTACGGTGGCGTGGTCTGGGATGGCTGCACACAGGGCGACTCACAAAGATTAGAGGGCATTCAACTGGCTGCCGCACGTGTCATCTCTGGTGCTGTGAGAACTACCCCTAATAATAAATTATACGAAGAAACGGGTCTTCAAACATTGGCCAAACGCAGAGAAATTAACAAGTTAATCCAAATGTATAAAATTACTCATAATTTAGCCCCTGAATATTTAAGTGATATTATTTATTCAAATCAAAACCAGATCAGACACAATACAAGACAAGCTGAAAACCTTCCTCATTTTAAAGCTAGAACAGATCTATTTAATAATACATTTTTCCCCAGCACCACGAGACTTTGGAATCAGCTCCCGCTTCACATTCGAAATTCTAATTCCTTAAGTGAATTCAAGAAACACATAGATTCGGAAGTCCCTCCCTCAATTAAAGAGACTAAATTATACTGTGTTGGAAAAAGATACCCAGCTGTTATTCAAGCAAGGCTCAGGATGGGCCGCAGTCAGTTGAATGCTCACCTACATGCCATTGGTTTATGTGAATCCCCGAATTGTCGCTGTGGGCAAGGTACAGAAGATACTTGGCATTATTTTTTTATTTGTCCATTCTATACAATCCAAAGAGACAGCTTACATACATCTATTTCAGATTTTGCTCCATTTACTCTAGAAACGATTTTATTGGGATCACCAAATTGTCCCTTTGAGGACAAAATTATTTTTCTCTCAGTTCAAGAATATATTGTGAAAACCAAGCGTTTTCAGCGAGATGCCATAACATGAATTGTGTACACAAGGAAAGTACCACAGCGACTATATATTTGTACGATTTTTAGTTAGTATAGTATAAACATATTTATTTTCTCTGGATTGCCTAATAGTACACAAAGACTAATCTGGAGGCTCTCCAGTACTTAAAAAGACGCACATTCTGTACAATACACACTGGACGAGAACAGAAGACTAAATTCACGGCTTGTACACGAATAATACAATTGATGCCAGATAGTGGAGACTTATAATTAGATCATATACTAAATTAGTAGATGAAACGTCTAGATTCTGATAAGAATGTCTGAACAGCCTCAAAGATGAATACATTATCAGTGTCTGTTACAACCATTGCTACCGTCCATCGCTGTGTGGGCGGAGTCCCACCATGTGGATGATCAGCGGTTTAGTTTTATACAACCAGCCCTTCTGTCTTGTCAAACTGTAGTGTCTTCCTCAAACTTGTTGGTTCGGTGCAATACTCCGCTGCAGTCAAGACAGGATTACGTCGTGGAGGAATGCGCCGGGCTGTGTGGTGTCTTGTCTGTCCTGTCTCTTTGTCAATTCCCAGCAAGAGGGGTTAATATAGGGCTAAGCCCTCCTCCCCAATTGCCTTCCATGACAGACTGCTTTGAAAACCACTTGGCTGTGTGTAATTGATTAGTCATGGAATAAAATACGTTTAAACCAATTGCGTAGTCGTTGCATCGATCTAGTACGGTACCATGTGACTTATCTGCTTATCATAACAATGCCTTGTTTGTATAAATTTTTTGATCGGCTTGTTAATACACTTCACAAATGCAGTTAATGGACAGGTAGAGCTATGGCTGGAAGTGTTGTTAACAATGTTATAAGCGCGCACGATTCACAGATACTCGTTTAGAAGTCCACTGAAATGACAGATATATCTCATTGAGGCTGGATTTGTTTGTTTTGTATGTGTGTGCGTTTCTTTTTTATTAAGTCAAGGGGGAGGGGGGTATTCGACCCCCTCGCCCCCCCCCCCCGTGACGGACCTGCGTTAGCAATACCTCCAGGCCTAAATGATTCAGTGATATCGTCAAATAAGTGAATAGGTGCATGCTGGGTAAGTATACTGTGCCTAAATAGTGCGAAGGAGCAAGCATTTGGACCTAGGCTGTAGGCATCACTGAAAAGTTTGTGGACAAAATTGAAAGTAGCATAGGCCTACACTGTCTTTGCGGCATAATTAACCCATTTAGCCTAAAAAAAAAAAAAAAAAAAAAAAAAAAAAACAAAAAACAAAAAAAACAGAGAAGGTGATCAATTCTTGACAGAACACTTTGGCTTGGAAGTTCGGGAGGATGAAGCATTCGCACTTCCCTGCGAATTTATATATATTTAGCAATATCTCTAAATATTAAGCGATTGTCAAATGACTGTGAGTAGATTACCGTATTTCCATTTCTCCTATTGGTCAAGGCACCATCACGTCATACTTTAAAACACCAGCTGGATCCACTGTTTTTGCTGCAGACCTCCGGGTCACTGGACATGGTCCAGAACTCGCGTGTGGCCAGGCCAGACCTCTTGACTTGAACGATGTCATGCGAGCGTGACGTGTTGCGTCATCAGCAACTTTCAGCCAATCACATTCCAGGATTAAATTGGATTAGCGCTCACCTTGATTCACTGGGAGTGGGAACATGAATGCCCACAAAAATGCCAACGATAGGGCAGATTGTTTCCCCAGGGGCGGATCCAGCATTTAGGAAAGGGGGGCAAAAGGCCGGGGGTTTGGGGGCAGCGCCCCCAATGGGGGGTCCAGGGGGCGAAGCCCCCGGAAGCTCTTGCATTTTCACCATTTTCAGGGGTAAATAATAGTGTTTCCTGGGAGGAAAATCCTGTAAGAATACATTTTTTTTGAGGGGGGGCACGGCCCCCGCGGCCCCCCCCATAAATACGCCCCTGTTCGCAGCCATTTAGGATGAACAAATAAAGCGATCGTTGCTTGAAAGAGATTCTAATAATTGCAAACATGCATATGGCAAAACAATTATAGTCTTTGAATTCGGTGTATACAATACTGTTATAAAACTACAGGAGTGTGAGTGCCTTGCCGTAAATTCTGTATGGCACGAGCGTACCCGTGGGCTCCACGTGTATCCTTCCACTCCACTTGCAAGAGTGTTGTTTTATTTTTATCCCATGTATGTGTAGTCCAGAGTATTCTCTACCATTTCACATTAAAAGAAGTGATATTGTTGTGTCGAAACAGCAATCAACGACAAATACCGCAGCAGACGATAAATCAACATCCCAGGTGCGCACCCATGAAAAAGTGGTCAGCGCGAAAGTAGGGCATGCACGCGACCGTTCTACACGGGCGTGTGGATCGGCAATAAATTCTACACGGTGCAGAATGGCCCGACCGTGGTTACTCTGGACTACACATACATGGGATAGCCTAAATCATGGGTCTATCTCACACTGGATCCAAACATGCATTTCCCTTAAGAAGGTTTGCATGGTGATTATAAGAGCTTTTTTACCCAAAAAGTATTGAGTGATGATCGTTCCATTAAATGCTTCAACATATGAATCTGACTTGAAATCACATATACTTCATGATTACAGTCTCAATTATTTTGGGTCAATGTAACAAATAATTTTATATTTAACCCATTGTGCCCCCTTTTCCCCATTCCACGAGAAAAAATTCAGACAACTGACACGGCATAGTTTGGAAGATATGGAGCTTTTAAAATTTGAACTGCCCCTAATTCGTATAATTTTAAACAACATGACTATTCCAAGTCAGGTGCTTAATTTCCCTGGTAGATCAGTTACCATGGCAAGTTTGGTAGTTTTCGGAATAGTATGGTCCTAGGAAAACTGCGGACAAATCTGGTCGTAAAGTAGAAAGAAAGAATTAATTTTTGGAAATACAAAATGTCTGGGTTGGCACCCAGACATAACTACGTGAATAGTGCGGTGGAAACAATACAATGACTAGAAAAGAAGATTGGCTTGACAGCAAATATGTCTGGGTGCCTTCAAAATGAGAACAGTTTAGAATGCTCCACTTTGCCATTGCTCAACATAAACTAAATTTTGTGTATCAGGCTAATTTCTATAAATTAGAATGCTACAACTTTGGTCCTTGGTTTATTGGATGTGGCCATGTCACGAACTTATAAAGTGAAGTTTGAATGACACTACTATCTGTAATAGTTTTGAAGCGATTCAAGACTTTAATTTTGTGTATTTGCCTAATTTGCATAAATCAAAAGCCTACAGCTTTGGTTTATGGTTCATTGGATGCGGCTATGTCACATATCTACAAATATGAGTTGGAATGGCACATATGTACAATAGTTTTGAAGTTATTCAAAGATTTAAATTTCTTCTATTCATCTTATTTGCATAAATTAAAATTGTACAATTTTGGATCATGGTTCATTGGATGCAGCTATGTCACAAAACCATAAATTGAAGTTGGAACCGCATCTCTATCTCTATTAGTTTTGAAGCTATTCAAGGTTTAAATTTTGCATATTCATCTAATTTTTGCATAAATTAAAGTCCAATAACTTTAGTTCATTGGATGCTTCTTTGCCACAAACCTTCAAATTGAAGTTGGAATGGCGTCTCTATCTATCATAGTTTTGGAGATATTCAACTTTTAAATTATTGAATGCCCCTTATTAGCATAATTTGAAATTCTATAACTTTCATATACTGTCCATTATATTGGCAGGTTTCACAAATCTATATGTGCCAATTGAAATTTTGTGTCTAAATCAGATAGTCAACTTCCCTAGTAGCTCTGTTACGATGCCAGGCTTAAACATTCTAGCTTGCATGGTGTCTGAGAAAAGCTCAGGAAAAATTATGTGGTGGAAAGAAAGAAAGAAAGAAAGAAAGAAAGAAAGAAAGCAAGAAAGAAAGAAAGAAAGAAAGGAAAAACAGAAAAGTGTGTGTTGACACACACACACACTTTAATTAACATGGCAAAAAAGCTTCAAACTTGCCACATTTAGTTGCACTTCTAGAACTTGTTCGCTGTCCATCGACAGATGTCTCAAACCTACATGTGGAAGTTAGAACTTTATGTCTATCTGCTATTCAGTTTGGAATATATGGAGCTTTTAAAATTTGAATTGCCCCTAATTTGCATAATTTTAAACATCATGACTATTCCAAGTCAGGCGCTTAATTTCATTGGTAGGTCAGTCACCATGGTAAGTTTGGTAGTTTTCGGAAGAGTACGGTCCTAGGAAAACTGCGCACAAATCTGGTCGTAAAAAAAGGAAAGAGAGAGAGAGAGAGAGAGAGAGAGAGAGAGAGAGAGAGAGAGAGAGAGAGAGAGAGAGAGAGAGAGAGAGAGAGAGAGAGAGAGAGAGGGAGGGAGGGAGGGAGGGAGAGAGAGAAAGAAAGAAAGAAAGAAAGAAAGAAACAAAGAAAGAAAGAAAGAAAGAAAGAAAGAAAGAAAGAAAGAAAGAAAGAAAGAAAGAAAGAAAGAAAGAAAGAAAGAAAGAAAGAAAGAAAGAAAGAAAATGTCTGGGTTGGCACCCAGACATAAATATGGTACAAGAGTCACTGTGGCAAATCAAGCACACCCAATCCATTAAGCCTCGATAGGAATTCTAGGCTGTCACGGCAGAACCAGATGTCATAGGAGTTGATCACGGAAGGATGGGTTAGCAGCCGGCTCCCGAAAGTATCAGGCAGGACATCTCTGCCACGCTTCCGTCACTCCAGATTGCAAGGTTGGTTTATACAAATTTGCTACAATAAGAAAACATTAATTTCTAAGTGTTTTGTGTCATTGTTTTCTTTTCCTTTTCTTTCCAAAGGCGTCTACGTTACGGCGATCCGACTTAACCCCCAGTTCATCTGTATTGGGTGTTATTAAAATCGGATCGCCGTACAAGGCGTGATGCCCCTAACACTACGCTGCGGGTACCTGCGAGGCCCCGGGCATGCATTTCGATGTAGCCTTGTACTCAGTAGATGGTGTGTCTGTGCAATATAATTATGCCAATAAAGTATTACTATTAGGCCTAAACCAAGGTATCCTGTACGTGCGTTTATTTGCGTTTCCCTGCTCTAGCTGTATTACTGCATGCAAAACTCAGTGTGTGTCGCGTCGCCGCCCCCCCCCCCCCTTTTTTTTTCATACGCCTGTCAGTGTCACTGTGCTAACAGTTACAAGAGTCTAACTCATAATATCAAAGTCAAGACCGCTGAAAATGAAAACCTGCGTAACCGTAACAACAGCTCCAACTTTTACCCTTTCCAAAAACATAGTACTAGTAGTAGTAACAGAACATACTCGATAGACAAATTGCTATTTGGCCCAAATAGCAATTTGTCTATCGAAATTTTTGGTATTGCATTCTGTGCTTTTGACCTGTGATTATTAAATTATGTAGTCCAGTAAGTAAAGCTATATTTTATGTTAATGGTAATGTACACATTGCAACAAAACTATTTAATTCACTTCGGTTTGATAGCTGTCAAACAGAATTCAGAAAATAAAACCGGGAATGTGTTTGCCTGCATGTATTTGGGGGTGTTGACAATTTTAACAATTTGTAATAGAAAAAAGTTAATTTTTGGAATGAGCTGGCCTAAAACTAATGTTATTTGAAGGGAAAGGTTAGCCAAAATAATGTTGCCAATGTAAACCCTTGCACAGATATTCTTTATGTGACAAAAGTACTATCATTGTCACGTCACAATAATATAGATGGGCCTGACCCAAATGAGGATGGATCCCTGTCAGCTGGCACAGTAGATAGCTGTGTTCATGCACGCCATTTCCCAGCATTTGAACTCCATAAGTTTTGATATAATAAAATCAAAATAATTGAACACGAAAAACAACTAGGCAGACATATATATTCAATATATTTATTTCAAGGTGGTAATATTTAAATATAATCGTGATCAACCATGGTCGTGGCAGCATGCGGCCATAACGTTGGTGTCGTTGTAAAGCCTTCCTGCCACGATGGTCTCTAACTATCATCTACTGTAATTTATAGAAGGGTTATTAGCGACACAATGGGGAAGAATTACTAATCTTTATTCAGTATATCCTGATGATACGGTGCAATATGTATTGACTAGTTGCAGCTTAGTGACAGCACATCTGGTCATGGCAGCAACCGTTGACCTTCCTTAGTGACATGACTTTGGTCGTGGCAGTAGCCACTTCGCCATCATAGACCTACTATCTGAAGGACTGAGCACCAGCGGTACTTCAAACGCTGCAGCTTTGTTAGCACCACAGTGGGTGTGGGGCAATAAAACTCCCAGGTCAATATGATTCATTTTATTGCATTTTTAGCTCTGCTGACTTGTCAGTCAGCAGAGCTTATAGAATCCGTTTGCGTCCGTCGTCCGTCTGTCGTTAGACTTTTTATATTTTCGACTTCTCAAAAACCGCTACATAGAATGTTTTGATTTTGCACATGGATGATCCCCAGATGAACCTCTACCAAGTTTGCGAAGGAGATGATGATACGATAATTTTTCTATTTTTTATGAATTTTTTAATTTATTTTTTGAAAAAATTTAAAATTTCTTCATCTTAAGATCTACGAAGCCAATTGCTTTGATATTGCACATAGAGTCATCTGGGGTCAACTAGTTCTTATTTTGGCTACCAGGTGGCGCTGTGATTTTTTCCTATTTTTTTATGAATTATTGCCCGTTAAGGCTATTTTCGACTTCTTCTCCAGAACGGCTGAACAGAATTGCTTAAAATTTTATCAGAATATAGTTGGACATTAGACAATGAAAGTTTGCGAAAATAATGTGGATATGTTAATTTTAGGCAACGTTATGGGATATCAAACTTCGCAACTGTAAGGAAGTGCTGCAGCTGTATATATATATATATATGGCAATACAGTGCATATATTACACTATTGTATTTACCCTTTTGACTTCTTCTCAAAAACCGCTGTATGGAATGTTTTAATTTTGCACATGGAGGTTGCCCAGGTGAACCAGTACCAAGTTTGCAAAGGACATGATGATGCAATAATTTTTTCTATTTTTAATGAATTTTTAATTTATTTTTTGAAAAAAAAAATTCTTCATCTCAAGAACTACCTGGCCAATTGCTTTGATGTTGCACATAGGGTCACCTGGGGTCAACTAGTTCTCATTTTGGCCACCAGGTGGCGCTGCAATTTTCCTATTTTTTTTTAATGAATTTTTGCGTGTTAAGGCTATTTTTGACTTCTTCTCCAGAACAGCATGATAGAATTGCTTAAAATTTTATCAAAATATAGTTGGACATTAGAGAATGAAAGTTTTTTTTGACAAAGTTATGGGATATCAGACTATGTGACTGTAAGTGAGTGCTGCCACTGTACATCGGCAGCCATTGAAACAGCAAGGTATGTCAATTGATAATACATGTACTACCATGGACAAGTCAGGTCGCCCTATTCAATTTCGTTTCCTGAATAAAGTCAACTATGACCTTTTCTACACTGTCAATTTGTATCTTTGATAAATGCTGAATCAAATGTACATATCACATGAAGGGATTTGCTATCCGAAACAGACAATTAAGCAAGCAGCTACATATATCTAGTTTGCATTACAATGTTGTATAACATATATATATATTTGTTCTTTGTTAAAATGTTTATATATCTGTGCTTTTTTGTTTGCTATTTTCAAAGTATAAGGATAAATGTTCCCTAAACTGAAATATATGTGTGGAAGTTAAAAATTTTCTACAACATGAACATAAAAGCACAAGGTGTGCAAAGCTCTTTCAAACATGTACATAGCTGTACAAATCTAGACTGCAGTCCATGTGTTCCAATACTGTAAAAGCAGATCCCAGTCAGCAGAGCACAGGATCATCATGATCCTCTTGTTCATGTTTCAAATGTTTAACTTTTTTTTTTTTTTTTTTTTTTTTTTTGCATTTCAAAGGTTAGTCTACCCCTCCATGGACCATGGTCTACCACAGTAGTAGAATATTCATGGCTCTATGGCATGGGGATAGTATGCATGTTAATGGCATTTACAGGCACCGTATTGGATACTGGGCCCAGAAATCAACAATTTGACCACGCTTACTAAAAAAAAGTGCGTTGACCATGTATTGACCACCTCATTTGGACTTTGTCATGCTATGAATACATTGCCCATATACTGACCATGCATTAGCCATGTATTGACCATGCATTGACCATGTAATGAATAAAACTTTGTTTGCCTCAAATGCATTAACCATGTATAGATCATGCATTGACCATGTAATGAACAAAACTCAGGTCTTGCTCTGATGCATTGTTCATGTATTGCCCATGTAATGGAATTGAAGTTGATCTGTGTTTGATGCAGGCTAAAAATTTGCAAAGTGAGTGTATTGACCATGCATTGCTTTGTCCACATAACAAAGGCAAGAGGGAGTGCATTATAATTGTGTCAGGCAAAAGAAAAAATTTCCGTTCACATAGCAGTGCATCATGGGATAATACTCTCTCCCTCAACTTATTAATAAAACATTATTTATGCCTTCTTATAATACACTTCAGTTGCAAAGTTGATAAAATATTAACTAAAATTGAAAGTGGCATATTCTTAGTACAATGTTTTTAAGTACCGTGCATGCTATCAAAATGAACCATTCAAACTTGTACTGCCACTGCCACTGGCAAGCTGAACATACTGGTGCTTTATCTGGCGGGAATTCTATATTGGTTGTTATGTGCAACAGGTGTAAGGGATCTCATTTTCTACACTGATAAAAAACAATTCAAGAAGAATTACAAAGTGACATCTGACATGGCAACAGAATTCACAGCAAGAGTAATTACTCCCAGCTGGGTACGGCTGTTTGGATTACAAGGTAAGAAACTACCAAATAATTCACAGATTTGCAGAATGTAATATTGATGTATGAATGACCTAGATAAATGCTTTCACACCTAGCTGCTAAAGATTTTTTATTTTTTGCCCAAGGTGACCATCACAGGCTCACTCTAAAAGTTCACATTTTAGAGTACATCCGAATCCCCCCTCATCTAGAGCACACTAGACAGCTACGACTGGACAGGAAAAGACACTGGATGCACCAATTACGTTCTGCTGAACCATTTGGTCTCAACATCATGGGAAGATGAGCTCCTTTGCTCTGTCTTATGCTAAAATTTTATGTTCGGAGCAAGATTTTCCATGATTTTTCTGCTTGGTTGGGCACTTTGCCTAACCCTTTGGTAACCACACACACAGCTGCTGTGTAGTCACACAGATTCAAGCTCCTGTCTTCAGGGATTTGTGGCACTGTTGTGCCACTAATTGCAGCCTGAAATACACTCATTGACCCTGCAGTGTATTCACAGTAAACTTAACATTTTTAAGTGTACTGCGATTCAAAATTGCTTTGAGTCACCTCTTAATGTGACAACACTGGTCCCAGTAAGACCAAACCTCTGTGTTACATAATCACGATTGCGTGTTTTGCATAACAAGAGAAGTTAACCCTCGTTTTATAAACAGGCTACACGTCGGTTAACCAACAGTTCCTGATTAGTCGCGGAAAGCAACAAACCGGTCTAAGTTACCGTTTGCCATTGTGACCTTTGCTCGGTTCTTTGCTAATGGCTGCTAAAGATGTTTTAAACTGCCGGCATGCTGAGCAAATGATTATAATGAAGGATCAGTGCATGGTATATGATATAGCTATGTTACTGAATGGGCACTTCATTATTCAGCAGTTATTCAGTTGGTCCAAGCTGCATGTCCATGAATAGATACTTAAAGACTGGATGACGGGGTTTGTCCACCACAAAATCGCAAATAAAACTTTTTCTACCAACTTGATTTCAAATATTTTTGCAGCATATGATAACATATACTTATACACTTCAGATGATAGAATGAAACATTTTTACACCCAAAAATAAGGAATTTTCCTTCATAATGACATTGTACAATATGTGGACTTTGCAGCAATTTGTACATGGGGGTAGCAGCGGGAACCTCAATGGCTCATAACAAACAAATACACGTGCACAAAAAGCATGACAATCACTGTGTGACTGTTTTAGTTGCACTGGTCGCACTCAGATAATCATATGATTGGTTTGAAACAATACAAGTTTGCGTCCAATGATTGAACATACATTCCTTATATTATTGAAACCAATGTCACATGTCAGCCTTACACAGGTGTCAACAAGGGCATAATCTTGAAAATTCAGCCACAATGAAATTTTCAGCTGAAGGTAGGAAACTGATTCTTCAAATTTACAAGTATTTTGAAGGCGAGAAGAAAAGAGGCGCTCCCTTTTACTCTTTTTCATATGCTCGGAAGAGAACAGCTCATGCGTTTGGTATTAATGAGAAATATTTATACAGACTGATCAAGGAAGAAGAGAAAGGGACCAATTCAAAACCATTATATGAAAATAAGAAAAAAGAAACACTTGACAAGTTCGACCAGCATATTGTGCGGACAACGATTCAGGAATTTTACCGAAAGAATGAATTCATGTCAACTAGGAGGTTAAAAAAAAGATTGGAAAATGACCATAATTTACATGTGTCAAAATATACCATACTGAAGCTGTTGCAAAAATTTGGCTACAGATATGGAAAGTGCCAAACTTTTAATCGAGCAGTATTGTGTGAACGATCTGATTTGGTAGCCCAAAGACATCAGTACCTAAGAACAATAAAACAAAGAAGAAATAGTGGATACAATTTTGTTTACCTTGATGAGACATGGGTAAATGCAAACCATACAGCATCGTATCAGTAGTTGCCTCCTGACCCTAAAGACGGGAGAAAAATACCAGCAGGAAGGGGGGAAAGACTCATAGTGTTGCATGCTGGTGGCAGTATGGGATTTTTGCCAGGATGTGAGCTTGTGTTTAAATCTCTTTCCACAGATGGAAGGGACTACCATAAGGAGATGAATGCTACAGTATTCATGGACTGGACCATCAAAAAACTTATTCCCGCATTACCCCCTAAGAGCCTGGTAGTATTGAACAATGCCTCGTATCACAGTGTTAGGGTTGAAGGTACAAAAACGCCCACATCCAATAACAGGAAAGCTGAAATGCAGGAGTGGTTAGTGAAGAACAATATTAAATTTGAAAACAAAATGACCAAACCCAAACTTTATGAACTCATTAAACAGAACAAGCCACCCCCTAAATTCAAATTTGATGAACTGTTAAAGGAACATGGGCACGAGGCACTAAGACTACCACCATACCATTGTGACCTTAATCCAATTGAGTTAATTTGGGGGGATGTAAAAGGGCTAGTTGGGCAAGAAAATTCTACTTTTAAATTGAAAGATGTACAGCGTATAGTTGAAGAAGCATTACAAGAAACAACAACAGAAAGATGGGTTGCATGCGTCAACAAAGTTAAAAATGAAATTGAGGAAGGATACTGGAAAAAAGATGCACTGAATGTGTCAGAAGAGATTCAGCCCTTCATAATTCATTTAGAATCAGAAGATGAAGACACTGATGAAGAGGAGTTGCTATAAACAGGTCAGGTTTGTGGTATTAACTGCGCATCTTCTTGTGGCAAAGCTGACCTGTATATATGGACATGATTTTCAGGTTTGAACCTCCTCCCCTATGAACACTGAAAATACCAGCGAGTGCTTCCATTCCTTATAATTATTATATCAATGTTAAACCACATGCGTCAATATACATGTAACTATTTGCCTATACCACAATGAAATCACCATGCTTGACAATAGCCTTATTTGACTTTTTAAATAGATTTGTGATGAAGTATATAATATGAGGCATGGAACCTAACCCTATACACCTATGCCTTTCTATAATTTTTGTCTTTTTTTTGCAGAGACTCCTTATTTTTGGTAGCAGAGCATGCTCCATACATATCGCAATTTTTTTAACAATAATAAACAGTGGCATCCATTTTATTTGCCGGAATAATGAAAACGAGTTAGCTTCAAATCCTTGTATATGGTCCCTGTTGAAATGGTTTGCATTTGTCTGTGGTCATTGCGTCATGCTTGGATGCCCTGTTACACATGCACTGGGCCTTGCTTACCATTCATTGGTTGACTGTCACCTCAAAGTTTACAGGTCTAAATAAGTGTGCCATTGAGGTCCTTGCTGGTCCCCCCATGTACAAATTGCTGCAAAGTCCACATATTGTATAATGTCATTATGAAGGAAAATTCCTTATTTTTGGGTATAAAAATGTTTCATTCTATCATCTGGAGTGTATAAGTATATGTTATCATATGCTGCAAAAATATTTGAAATCAAGTTGGTAGAAAAAGTTTTATTTGCGATTTTGTGGTGGACAAACCCCGTCATCCAGTCTTTACCTTAGTTAAAAGTTAAACCATGTGCACAGCCTGCTCAATAATGGCTGCTGCATCAACCAAATAAATACTATAACCATAGCTGACATTTGGCTCTTTATTTCAGTTTATCTGCAAGACGGGAGGAGGTTGAAGCTATGGCCTATATATGTCCATGCAGCATAACAATATTATTGTACTTTATATAGAATACCAGATATATTTTTTATGCATATTTGAGAAAATATATGCATGCACATATAAAGAGTCTGTGCCCGTACATTAAGAGAGGGGAAATTTGGAATGCATATTAATATGGATGTACACTGTACTTGTGTATGACTGAAGTATTGTATGGTATTGATAATGTAAAAAATGATATACTGGGAGTGTGCATGCACACATTATGTATAATTCTGTACGTGCCTCATGATAAGCTATATATACACTGTACAATTGACTTGCATTCGTTTGAATACACTTGCTTAATTTTTATTTTTTTTCTATTTTTAGAAACTGATCTTGTGAGGTTTAAGGATGGAATTATTCATATGGTCAAGTCTGATCAGGTGGAACTGTTAGATGGGTGCTCACTGAGCAATGTTCAAATGGGTCAAGCGCTGCTGGTACCTTGGAGGAAACCACTTTATAAAGCAACAGTAAAAAAGTTTGTCAGTTCATCATATGAGCTGCAGTGACAGCAGAAAATGTAAACCTCCCAGTCGAGTGTTAACTCTTCCAGGGCCATTCACAACAGATGGTTGTTAAACTGAATCATTTTTGTGAACTGTATTGTAAATTCCTCATGAAAAGACCTGTCTTAAAATTCCATGTTGGGTACAAAAGTAAGCATAGTTACAGGAATATTTTTTGTCTACAATTCAGCAACTTTTGCCAGGGAACTCTAAAATATAGGACTAAAAGGGTTAACATATGTTGTACTAGGATAGGGTCTTCAGATTTCATGAACTGATAGATATTAAGGCAATAAATCATCCAATGCGATTCACTTGGCCAAGAAAAAAAAACTTTCTCAGATAAGATCACACATCAGACAGTTCCTATGAGGCAAAAACCACATAGTGTCCCAAACCAAGCAGGCAGATTTCACCTGGGTTATTAGAACCTGCAGGGGCCCTCAGTTGATGGAACTTTACACTACACTGAAAGACTGACACACTGTGAGTCTGGGTGTCCCTGTGTTGGTCAGTAATTAATGTGCTATGAATAAAGTAAATGTAGTCCACTTAGACAACCAATTATTTAAGTAACCAAAATGAGCACACATGTGTAAGGATTAATTGGTTGCATTCCCAATAAGTGATATAGTGGTACCTGCTGTATGTGACAACCCCAAGGCCACCAAAACTCTCCAGTTGCAGAGCATAGTATACCTGGATGCACGATTTCCCATGATAAGTGTATAAGTTTTCTTTGAAATCTTTGCTGCCACCCCAACTAAAAATCAAAATGACTAAAATTAAATGAGTATATTCCACTTCAAATTTATATAAAGTTGGTGCCTATGTAAACAAACTTTTCTATGGCATGTCTTTCAAACATGCAATTCAACAAGAAAAATACAATACTTGCCCACCTATTGTTATTATTGGTTTTGAATACCATTATTGAGTTTTTAACGTGCAAATGTTCATCATAGTTTCTGAGAGGTAGCAGCGTGGAATTTTACTCCTTGTTACAGCATTTGTACAAAAGGAATACCCAACAATGAAGAAGTCTTAAATTAGGAGAGCAATCAGTCAAAAGTGCATGAATGCACATCATCCACAGGCCAAGAGGAGGGAGATCAGCCTGGCAAATATGGGCAAAAAAGAAGAAAGGAACCAAAAGGAAGCATCTGTGGCCACAATATGTGGAATCTGAGGAGAAGACAGACCATGGGGACGGGACATCCAGGCAGCCTTCCCAGAAGATGAACAGCCAGGGACAACCCAGTCAAGCGGGAAAGCAGTCCCACGAGATGTTTCCTGAACCAGAGGAGGGCACAGCTAGATCAATCTGAGGAGGAGATGGCCTGAGCAGCCTTCAAAAAACAAAAAGGGACATTCAAGTCAGGGGACAAGAAGCCCCGCAAAATATTTAAGATATAATGATCAGAACTGATGCCAGTTGAAATGGGAGACATTTCAAAGTGCATGGCTTGAACAGAACTGCGGCTATGTGTGTATATGTAAATAAATGTTTCACTATAAAGTTCATTGATGAGTATGGTTGTATTGTTTACAGATTGGAACATTCTAAACTTCAGACTTAGAATTCTAACAATAAGTCAAAGTGACCCTTTCTCTGTCATATTTTCATGTAAGGAATACACGCGCCATTGCAATAATGGCTTCCTCATATGGTTTTATTGATCAATATTATTGTGTATTATTTGCAGTTACTCCACAAGCAAGCCAAAATGATGCAATGACCGGTCAATGTGTGATTCCCCCAGCCAGACAGGTGTATTACCTCATTCCTCTCTAATGATCCTTTTTCCCGCTAATATTTAAATGTCGTCTGCTAATTGTATTTTACTAATTTAAGGATTATTTTTCAAAATTTTGGATGAAACTTGCATGGAAAATCATTCCAAATTCAAATGGTCAACAGCTTTCCTTGGCACGCAATGCACCCAGAGTGCGCCAAGGAAAGTTGTTGACTCAGTCTTCTATCAGGGTGGAATGAGTTAGCTGGGCAATGCAAGCTTCCCCTAAAACCAGCTGATTGGATGCAGCTGGCAGTCATTGTGTCAATGCATTGACCGGTCAATTCAAACTTTCCCCAGCCACATCAATGCATTGACCAGTCAATGCAAACTTTCCCTGATCACATCAATGCATTGACCAGTCAACACCCTTCCCCAGCCACATCAATGAATTGACCGGTCAATGCATACTTTCACTAACCACATTGATTTATTGACCGGTCAATGCATACTTTTTCCCAGGCCCTTGACCGGTCAATGCATACTTCCCCACCCCACATCAGTGCATTAACCAGTCAATGCATGCCTTCCCCACCCACATCAGTGCATTAACCAGTCAATGCATGCCTTTTCCAGCCACATCAATGCATTGACCAGTCAATATGTACCTGCCCCAGCCACGTCAATGCATTGACCAATCAATGCATGCCTTTCCGCAGCACATTGATAGCACTGACCATGGGCAATGCATCTGTCACTATAACAGAACAAATGTTGACCTACATATACAGCTATAGATTAATGCATTGACTGGTCAGATGGAATGATGTTCAAATTTTTCTGAGTTGATGCATCGAAACCTTGGTGATCATTAGGTGGTCAATGCATGTATGCATTGACAATACATGCTCAGTACATACT
Source organism: Hermodice carunculata (assembly GCA_964020975.1). Taxonomy (NCBI): domain Eukaryota; kingdom Metazoa; phylum Annelida; class Polychaeta; order Eunicida; family Amphinomidae; genus Hermodice; species Hermodice carunculata. Next base: position 30,761,312 of record OZ026618.1, read on the forward strand.
TTTTCAGGAAGGGCACATTTTGATTGCAAAATTTTCAGACACGCAAGTACTGGCGGTAAATTTGAACTGCACCAAAATCAACCTTTGCTTGTATACAATCGTTTTATGTGGACTTAAAGTTCGGCATTAGACTGACATTTATTGAGAAAAGTGTCTAAAATCACCTAAGGTTTGTCTTAGCTGATCAATAGTGAAGCTGTCCCATAGAGACGGCATTCCCTTCATAAAATCCCTACTAATCGTCGTGGAGCAAAATATTCAAACACCATTTTCCTGGTCTTGGGAGAACAGGAATGGCAAGGCCACTTGTGCAATTGAATGCTCTGTATGAAAGGCCCCTTATATCATTGCGCATCCAAGCGTTTAAGTTCCAGTCAAATAATACAACGGGTTTAGTTGCCAACCTGAAAGTGATGATAAACAAGATATATTTTTTATGGGGCCTCAACAACTTCAGTCAGCTCTGTGAGCAAGTAGTATCAGAAAATATCCACAACAAATTTTGTTAATACTTGCTGGGTATTGATAGGAAAGCTACCAATGTTGCAGCAAAAGTAGAATTGGGAAGCTTCCCACTTTTGATGCGGTTGGTATGTGGTGCTGTAAAGTACTGGCTAAAATGCGTAAATATACAGCTGAGTGACCCTGTAAGTTTGAGATTTAAATGTCTTCCAGAAAATTATGAATTGTGCAGGACAGGTACGGTAAGAATTGGGCAAAACTGAAGAATGCCTGCCTACCATGCACTTTTCTTAATTACTCGATCCAGCTGTTCTCCGATGATGATGCAGTTCCAATTTCTGCTCAAATTCATGGAAACTGATTCTGATTCGAAGTCTATTGGATCTTAAGATTAAACAATAACCTGACTGAGGAAATACTGGAATTTTGCACACAGGGTTACAGTTGTGCAAACATCAATACCACCATTTTAATTTCCTCTGGCAGTGCCATCTGTAGTACTGTAGGGAAAATACTATTTCTAGTTCTGGTTGAACTGCCATCTGAAGTTTTTTTTTTTTTTTTTTTTTTTAATACAACGGCACATATGCCTCCGTAAAAATGCAACTAAAATACTTATTAAGGACACATTTAATATAACACCATAGCTCACTTAAGCTTGTCTCCACTCACTTAAGGTGCCTTGCCAGAGCTTCCATAAAAATTCTGTGGGTCCAGTGCCGATACATGCTGCTGCACTCACTAGCGTCGAGGCCCTGAGGCATGGCACAGCGATACTGGCAGCAGTAAGGCATCTTAGCGAGCATGCGCAAATCGGTTTCCTACTCTGGCTTCCATCATTGGTGGACACCAATTGTTGGAAGCTCCCACCTTGTTCTTGCCTTGCGGTGCTCTTGTGCCTTTTTTTTTCTGTCGTGAGGTAGTGGAGAGGTTTCCCAGGAAGCTGGTCCTGTCTTTGATTCAGTTAGTCCAGGTTGTGTGACATAGAGATCAATGGATATGGATGTGGAGTAGGATGTCTGTTGAGACGCCAACCACCACAGGATGGCCTATTGGGATGACCATCCGACATGTCGCTCCTGCCTGTGTAGGAGCGTTTTTTTTCTGTACTGAAGAGAGTCTGTGCGACATTTGTCTATGATGGAGTCTTCCTCTTAGTGGCACAAAGTCCATTGAGCAGATGATAGATCTGCAAGATGAAGGCTCGAACGTGGGGAGGCTCATTGTGAATGAGAGTTCAGTGTACCTCATGAGGGGACCATGGATCCTTATATTGCCTCAGAAAAGGACTGCAACTTCCCTGGTAGCAAGCATAACCATGCACGTACATCGTGGTCGTCACAACCTTACCAAGGAAAAGTCTTGAACACATTACATAACTTAATAGTTCGTTTAAGACCTTTTTCAACTGTTGTCATAGACGAGGCGCCATGTATCATGGTGGATTGATGAGTCACACGAGTGACGTTCGAGCGGTAAACTGAAAATACAGAACAAAGATGGTGGAGCAGTGGCATGCGGGGAGGTTCTCTGAGTACTTAGCCCCACCATTGGAGTCAATACTGTAGAGTTGGAAGCTCCATGATCTTCTCCTACCCCAATGGAGGTTGATCAGGCAGTCGATCAGACTTCAGTTGGGGAAGTTGCCTCTTTGGTGACCTGTGCCAATATGGTGGCGGGCCGGTTGCTTTGGCACTTGAGTCTATCGCAGAGGCAATGGGTCTCTTGAGTGTGGTGACTGACCGGCTGGTGCAAGAGGTAGTGGCGGTTGTCACTCCCCCTGGTCCCTAGGCCTATTCACACAGTGAGTGCCGGTGCCAGAGTGAGCGTAGGCCTGCCAGTCATCGGCTTCAGCCAAGGAGCTGGCAGACCCGGTTGACCAGTCTCCCTCTATACTAAGGCAGAGAAGGCGAGTCCGGTGTTTAGAGCAAATGTTGATTTTATGCAGGAAACCCTCCACAGGGAGTCAGTACCACAGACCACCAGGTTTCATTTTCTACCTTCATGGCTGGAAATTTTTCCAAACTTTCAGCCAAACTGACTGAATTGGGTGACATACCAAATACCAGATCCTCCAGGGATAGCCTAGTCCTCGGTCAGTTGCTGGCAAAGTTGAAGGCGAGGTTGGAGCTGCACCAGACAAGTAAGTCCATGTACAACTTCATTCTCATGATGGTTGATGCTCCCTAAAATGGATGGTGGCATCAGAGTACATCGCCCTGCCTCTCTCATTGTTTTGGCGATTTGAGCAGGATGCGCTGGTTACGACAATAGTAGGCTCCTTCCTCAACAGTTTGGAATGTGCCACCATGAGCCCTCTCCAGGTGGCCCAAGAGAGAATGGTCCTTGGACCTTCTGGAGTTGAGCGTGGAGCCTCCACAGGCTCTGTCTCTTCTTCCTCAACTGCCTTAGCAACCAGGCTTAAACAAGTTCCTCCGCAACCTGCAGTTTCTCAGACTTTATGTCTGGTGACCAATTGCCTTCTTCAAATCTTCTTTAAAGATTTATGACCCAAGGTGGAACAAGTTTGCAGCTTGATGCACTGTTATGGGCCTTTCACCTTGGGAGGCTCCGGTCCAGCATATGGCAGACTTTCTTTTAAGTCTGTTTGAGGCAGGGCACTTGAAGGCTTGCACCATCGAGGGATACAAGTCCACCTTTAGGTTACCCTTAGGACCAGGGGGCAGAGTTCAGGGATGGATCCCTTCCTCTGCGGGCTTGTGAACAGTTTTTATACTGATCAGCAGGTGGAGCACAATGCCGTGCCCTGCTGGAATATCTCCATGGCACTTGGGGCGCTAACCAAGCCACTGTTCGAGCCTAAAAATATGGGTTCCATCAATCTTCAGATTCTTACTTTCAAGACGGGTTTCCTGTTCGCTCTGGCCACAGGTGCTAGGCAGGGGGACATACACACCTTAGACAGATCCATCACTAGGTGGTCTGCTGATGGGAAGGATGTTTTCTGAGGCCTAGGGTGGGATTTGTGTCTAAGACACAAAGTGGTCTTTGATGGGTCAACTGCTTTGATGGGTTTTTGGGTTCAGTCTGTGTCAGTGACAATGTGAAGGTCCAAGCCAGATTGGGCCCTTTGTCCCATAAGAGCACTCCGGTTCTGTTTGAGTGGGACTGAGCCTCATCGAGCTGGGCAAAAACTTGTTTCTCCCTCTTATGCAGATGGAGTTTGGGGACTCTGTCTGCTAACACCATCTCGGGATGGATAAGGAAAACTATTTCCCTGGCCTACCAGGTGGCTGGAAGGGATGAGGAGCTTAGATGGCTTCATTCTCTTCGGGGTCACGAGACTAGAGTGTTCTGTGCCTGCTGGGACATGTTGAAAAACACGTCAGTAGGGAAATTATGGCCGCCGTTAGATGGCATTCCCATAATACTGTTACATCCTACTACCGATGAGACTTGGGAAGAAGTGGAGGCAATATGGCTGTTGGCGTTCAAGTACTTCCCGACAGACGCATCCAACCCGTCTTAAGGGGGTGCCTCCCATACCTCCTGCAGCTCAGTGGAGTTGGTGTGGGGGCACCAGGATTGTTGTGTGGTGCATGGTCTCAAGTGCAGAGTCTTTGGGCTGGATTTTTCAGAAGTACCTCCCTCCTCCAGTCTGATGTTCCATCAGCTTAAGTGACCAGTTGTAATGTGTCCTTAAAATAAAGCTTTTCAACAGTAAAACTATTATGAAGAAACATGTATTACTCACCATAGGTCACTAGAATTCCCACCCAACCATCCCCACTTTTTGGTTCATCCTATACAGTGTGACTGATTTGCGTATGCATGCTAGGATGCATTACTACCACCAGGGGTGCTGTGCCATGCCACAGGGCCTTGACATCAGGGAGTGCACAGCATTGATCAGCACTGGACACACTGCATTTTATGGAAGCTCTGGCAAAGCACCTAAAGTGTGTGGAGATCAGCTTAAGTGACTTATGATGAGTAATGTTTTTTAATAATAGTTTTACTGTTGAAAAATTTCATGTATATTATATTTGCCTTTTTGATATGTTTAAATGCATGTACAAGGGCATGATTTGCTTTTGTTCTTAGTTAATTTTACAAACTGGCTCCCCCCCCCCCCAAAAAAAGCATAAAAGAGGCACACTTCATAATGACAACAGTAGATACTTACCAATAAGTTAATAACTGTTGAATAATTTTGAAGTAAAAGTAGTATAACCAATATAATCATGCAAATTGTGAAGATGGTTGGGTCCTTGTAAAGTGTCAGCTGGATTCTCAATGAAACGAAGAATTTTGAAACTTCTTTCCCTTCAAATTCTGGCACAAATGTGAATTCTTTGCTCCATCAAAAGGTTCAAGTTCTGATAAGGTGTCAGACCTGGGCTGTGTCTATACATATCATAGAAAGGTCAAAAAACCTATAGTGTCAGATAAGTCCATGTTTCAAAGTTGCTTTCATTTTATTCATGTGTCATGGTACGTTTGTTTTTATTTTACAGACTGCATTAAGGAGAATATCTAAAGAGTCATGGCAACAATAGCAGAAAACCTTGGCAGCAGAATTACTCTTAACGATGGTTTTAAGATGCCCCTATTTGGACTGGGAGTGTTTCAAGCCAGTGCTGAGGAAGGGGGACAAGCAGAGATAGCCACGCAGTTTGCTTTACAAAATGGCTATCGCCTCATTGACACAGCAGAGTTTTATTAGTAGGTTCCAAAAACTAATTTTAAAACAGTAAAACCTCATCATAATGACACGAAGATATGTGACATATTCACTTAATGACACGAGTTTTAAGGGACAGTGCCTGTGAAATTTGATCAATTTATCTGACATATTTAGGCATCTACCAGGTTTTGCAGGGACCAGATTGTACCATTATGGTGAGGTTTTAGTGTAATAGAGTTTACGAATCTGTGGTCCATAGCTTGTCTGTCACAGTCGTGCAATAAGGCAGGTGGCCTTATTATTGAAGTAAGAACAGAATGTGTCGCAGGGAAACCTTTCTTGAATAACTACCCATAGGAATGAAATCATAGTCTGTCGAGGCAGGTCGTATCCTGTAGAAGGTATAAAGGATGTGAAAAGTATTAAGCAAGGTATCATGAGCAGAGGATCTTTCAAGACAGTTAGTGTTCCATTAAAGTTGTTTCTGAAGAGAAGGAGTACTGTTCGTGTGCATATATATATATATATATATATATATATATATATATATATATATATATATATATATATATATATATATATATATATATATGTATGTATATATATGTATATATATATATATATATATATATATATATATATATATATATATTTACATTTGGTGTTTTGTTAAGCATTAGAAGAATAAAAGGAAAATTTGCAACAACGTTCATTTTGCCATGAATGCAGTTGATTACATGTGTACAGAGCTATTGTATAGTATGGCGCATGCAGTAACAACATCAGGACTAGTTTGACTTGTACTGGTTGCCCTAAAATCTGCTCTGCTAATGATGTTCTCACCCCAACCATAGCGTTAATAAATTATTTGCTTTACAAGTATAATGACATTTAAGGCATAAATGTTTTGGGAGCCTACCATGTTTCTTGAGTGTAAATACATGTATAAGAACATCATTAAAGTGTGTGTATCAACAGACACTTCTCTGTTTTTCCTTTCTTTAAAGTGTGTGTGTCAGCTCACTTTTCTGTTTTTCCTTTCTTTCTTTCTTTCTTTCTTTCTTTCTTTCTTTCTTTCTTTCTTTCTTTCTTTCTTTCCTTTTCTTTCTTCTTTACCTGACACTTTTCTAGGACACTATTTTGCATAGAAACTCCAAACTTGGCATGATTGTTCCTCCATACAAGGAGTTTGACTGTTTTATACAGAGGAATGAAGATGTTTAAAATTATGCATATTAGGGGCATTTGAAATTTTAAATCTTGAAATTCTTCAAAAGTATAATAGACAGAGATGTCATTCCAACTTTTACTCGGGGGTCATTGACCATTGGGCATCTAATGAATTTAAAACAAAAGTTGTAGCAATTTACATTATGCTAATTAGCAGCATTGGAAATTTTCCATGCCAAATTTTGGACTGGGTCAACAGCTTTTCTCTGGAACTAGAGGCATGCAGGTACTTGAATGAAAGTTCTTTTTATGAGGAATATAAATATGAGATCCTAATAATAATTTAGACTAGTTTCACTTTAGTACATTGACTTTAGATGTGATTGGCACTGAAACTTTGAAAGAGCTAATCCTGTGCATTAGAAGGCCATATTCATGGGAATTATTTGATACATATGCTCAGATGCCTCTACAACCCTGACAAGAAAGAAAACTACTTTCTCTTGGGGAAAAGAACAAGGCCTCCAGCCAGCATCCTGCTGGGAGTAGCCAGTCTTATCTGATCAACTCATTCCACACTATGGTGACTTGCCAGGCAGTGCCTGAACCACTGACTTAAGACTATAGGCATGTTGGAACTTGAATGAAAGCTCTTTTCATAAAGAATTTATATGTACAAGTTTCGTCTTAAATCTAGGTAGATATACGGAAAAATCAGGGACTGGTATGGAATGAGATAAGCTACACATGCTCAGAGCAGGCAGCACATCAAAGTCTGCAACTCTACCATGGCTTTACCTTGAAATCTCGAGTGAAGAGTCACTACTCTTTATAAGGGACTGAAACCATCATGATGCAGTAAAATATGTGTGTGGAGAGCAGGAGGAAGACAAATATGGTTGCAAACGTGCAATCATTGCTTGAATTCAGCTTGTCATTACTTATCAGGACAGCTTATATCGAAGAGTATAAAAAAATAATGTATTTTAATCAAGAGGACCCAAGCCCTCTTGATGTCATTTGACAGATAGCACCTTAGCGTGTCCACAGTCAGTAGATACTATGTGTGGGATCACTTTGTGTTTACATTAACCAAGATCTGCTCATTGCCCTGTGACCCTCTCATGTTTATGACATGTCATGCTAAACCCATATAGATGGATTGTTTGACTGCTAGTCTGAGTATGCTTCATCGTACATGTGCATCCATTCATGATATCTGCTTATGATTAGCAACATTAAGTCCCACCCCAGCCCTGGCTACAGTGAAACCTGTTTTGAGTGACCACTGTAATGAAAGACCACCTGCCTTGTAAGACCATATTTCCAAAGTCCCTTTTCCTATCTTTTCCATGTTATTGCACCTCTATTGAGAGACTATCTGCCTTATATGACCACTTTTTGGTCTGCCCTTGGGGTGGTCTCCCAAAACAGGTTTCACTGTATATAAGCAGTGGTTCATATGTTTTCCAGTTACCACTGATGTGAATTGTGAAGCTTTTAAACCTGTCTTTTTTTTTTTCTTTCTCAAACTCAGTCACTAGTCTCGGCTGGTCTTCCTATAGGTCCAAAGTAGGTGTGCAAAAAATGAAACATCTCCTCTGTGATCCAATCTGTACATTTTCTGCATTTGTAGCTTTACAGCCAGTAAAATGCCACCCTCCTGTGCAGCCAAAGATATTGTGAGAGCAGGTTTACCCCTCTTGTCTAGCTGTTTGGACTGTCTTGTATCTGATTTGTTTAGCCAATCTGATTATATTTTCCTCCCTATAATGAGTCTTCCATAGTTTAATACAGCATGGGCTATATTCATAAAGTGGTTAACCCTTTTCTCCTTACACCATCCAAAGCCGCCTGGTGGTCAAATGTCTGCTTCAGTGCTTTCAACTAAATTCGACAGTAATGAAAAACAATTTTAACTGAGAATTGTAGATGAGCCCTATCAAGATCACGCGCCCAAGGTCAACATCTTTCCCTGGCATGAGTTGGGCACTTAGTGCCCAACTCATGCGAAGGAAAGTTGTTGACTCAAGTGTTAATTCAAGGGCAAAAGGGTTAATCTGATCCTCAGTATAATCCTGAAATGAAAGTCAATGTGTCTTTGAGCCTTGAACTACTGAATCGTTGGTAATGTTTGATCTAAACTTGCAGGATTAATCAATCTATATTCTCCACTGTAATATGAACTTTGGAATTAAAGTTTCCATTTTATTAAATCAATCTCCATTGAATCCAGATTTTAATCCTGGATCAAAATATTAAATACTGGATCAAATTAAGATCGATTTAATAAAATGAACCTGTAAATCCTTAAGTTCATATTGTAGCCAAGAGCATGTATTGGGTAATCGTTGAAGTTTTAATCCAACATTGAGCCAAGGATTAAGTAGTTTAGGGCCCAAACCACACTGAGTTCATGACAAATTTTATATGCTTGAAACATTGACTGGGCTCCAACCCGGGATCTGAGGGAAAACCCAGTGTTGGGTATAATCTTAGATGTATCCCTAAGTGTTTGTTTGTGTTAATTTATCTGATAAGGCGAGTAATTAGTCTCAGGTGCGGGTGCGTTTCCTGTTTGTTTGATTTTATCTTGAAGAGAAAGTAGTTACCTTTTTTGCCACTATGGGAGGGACTTTTTTAATCAATCAGTGTTTACAATTACTATCAATATGAGATAACAGGTTCAGGAAAGGAACCTTCACTTGCTGGACAGTGCTTCGAGGGTGTAGCTGTTTTCGGCATGTTTAATTTTAGAATTAAAGGTAGGATCAGGTCAAATTCTTTGTGAATATGGCCACTGCGGACAAAATCCTCCCCACTCGCTGTGTGTTCTTTTACAGCAGCTGGGGAGTTATTTCATATTTATGGGATTTGTGTATACATGTAAACTGTTTATAAATTCCTTTGTCAAAGTGTCAGAATAGTGACACTTTGACATAAATGCCAAGTTATACACTGTAAATTGCTTTAATTTCGCTGTATTCTTATTTTCACTTATTTCGCTGATGGCATACAACCGTGAAAATAAAAAACACAGTGAAATAGTTTTTTAACATTGTTTGAATGGGAATTACGTCCAAAACGGTGAAATGTCAAAAACACGAAAACCATGAAAATTTATGCACGGGAAATTAAAGCGATTTTCTGTACATTTTTACATTGTAATTACATTTCTACATCTTCACTTTCACAGCAATGAGGAAGCGGTGGGGCATGGCTTTAAGCGTAGTGGTCTACCAAGAGAAGATGTGTTTGTCGTGACAAAGGTCTGGAACAATGGATATGATAACTGCAAGAGAACATTTGATGCACAGATTGAAAAGTACGCTTCATCATACTGATGTACGCCAACCTCTTTACAACAAGATTCATTATAATGCAATAGTCATGTTGTGATTTACAAAAGAAAAACAGAAACAAAACAAAACAAAAAAATATGGGAACAAATCTACAGGGTATTTAATTGTGCATTACAACAGAATGTTCAAGTTTCAACTTCATTCTCAGGAAAAAGTATATGTTCTGTCCAATTGTCCAATTGTACATGTGCATTTAAATAGCAAATGACATTCTAGTCCCTTAAACTGTTTTGAAAAAAAGTTTCTTCACTATCCCTGACTTACAGTTTTTGTTTGAATACTGGATTACATTTTCATGGGATTTCAAATGGAATATTGAATGGATGATGATATGAATATCTACAGTGAAACCTCATTATAACGACACTCAGATATTTGACATATTCATTATAATGACACAAATTTTCATGGGAAAAGGTTTATTTTCTTTGTTATTTGGCTCATTTATCTGACATATCAGTTATCCGACATATTTCTTAGGAAACAGATGGTGTCATTATAATGAGGTTTTACTGTAAAATATTATTTTCCACTTGACCTGACCTGTATTTACATCTGAAGCATCTTAATCATGGCAACTGTTTCTATAAAGGGACAAAAACAACTTGTATGTATGTGACGGCTGTGACGAGACTTGGCTGTATATAGCTAGGACCAGGTTGTTATTAGTTGATAGATTATTGTACTATTGTGCCCCATTGGAAAGTTTTATGGTAAAAACTATGTCGAAAAATCGATACATACAGTGGTGGAAGCTAAATGTGTAGCCATTTAATATTGTGGAAAAGACCATGAAAGTTTTGATGTGAAACAGTTATTGTCTTTCATCATCTTCTACTTTCTGCAAAACACAGGGTCATAGTTATGAAGGTATTTATTGAAAAAAAGTGTTGCCAGCCCTCCCCGATTACACGGGAGGCTCTCCGGAATTTTATACTGAAACTTCTTGAAAATTTGTAGATTTTTGACAATTTTTGGCCACCTCCCTGATTTTCGCCAACAGTTTCCTTCTATATTTCATATTAATTTATCAATCTTCCAGAATTTTAACTTTCCATTTCCTGGATTTTAAGCTTGATGGGTTGGCAACAGTGACATTTATATTATGTGATCCTAATTAACATTATCTCAATGCTTTGAATTTTCCGTGTATATTTACCACATGCACACATTTATTAGACATACAAAGAGACATTAAAGTAGCAACAGTTGTAATTTTGAGATATTTGGAGATCCAAAAGTTTAAATCATTCTCATTAGTTTCATTACGGTGTCCTCCCCAGTCAAGTAGTATTAAAAGCACTTTTTCCATGCATCTGTCCTTCCATCAGATTTTTTTTTTTTTTTGAGGCTATACAGTTTTTGCTCTTTGACTTGGTGTTATGAAATTTCATACAGACTTGTGTCAGCACCAAAAGATGTGCCAATGTACAACTGCAACTCACCAGGTCTACATGTATATCTGGGTCACAGTGGCCACAGGCGGTGGGGGGCGGGAGGGGTAGATTTACAGCAACCTGTAGTTGTTGCATTTAAATTTGAAATTCTACCAATATTACCAACAGCAGATTCTTCCCCAAGCCCTATAGCCATAGAATTCTAGGGCTTGATCAAACTTTAAAGTTTTAAACTTGGTCTCCTTATATTGAATGGGAAATGCTAGATTTGGAGAAAGGTAGAGAATTCAATCCTAAGTCCTGGCAAGGTACATAATAACTGGAGATCTTCTTATTTCAGGCACAGTTTCAGTATGATACATGATTTGTGTCAGAACATGGAGCATGCATTTACACAGCATTATTTTAAGGTCTGGTTTACATCACTTTTAAATCTTACAGTCCCAATCACGTCTAAAGTCGATCTACTTAAATCAGACAAGTCTGAATTATCATTAGGATCCCACATTCGTATTCCTCATGAAAAGACCTTTCATTCAAGTACCACTGTGCCTATAGTTCCAGAGAGAATACCCCATGTCAACAGTTTTTCTTAGAATGCGCCCAATGTGCACCGAGAAAAGCTGTTGACCCTGTCCAAAATTTGGCGCTGGAAGGGTTAGGCCATAGGCTGTATACATGTTCCCCCATGATTTGACCCATTATATACTTGATTATTGATTGTTAGCCTGTATGTCGCAGGTTAGGCCTCAGCTACGTGGACCTGTATCTGATGCATCAGCCACAGAATAAAATAGTTGAGACGTACAAGGCCATGCTGGAAATACAGGCAACTGGCAGAATTAGGTAAGACAAAATGATGGTTAAAACCTGCATAGCAGGGCATAACAAATTTCCCACTTTAAACAAAAGAAATGTTATATTACCATATTATCTGTTTTAAGCACCAAGGACACAAAGGAATATAGTTGACATGAGCTCTGATTGCATATGTAAGCTTTGATCATGTTACCTTTACCCTCATAAAATATACATAATTTTCCAATATTTCAGAAATATTGTGCCCCCCCCCCCCAAATGGGGGTGGGGCACTTAAAAGAACGGGGGCAACTAAAAGGGATATAGAGAACCTTACACGGCTGAGAGTGAGGTACTATTTTTCTCTCACTTGGGATCTTTGTTGGTGGAGAAAAAATATGACAAAACCGGCTATTGGTCAAATGTCATCTGCTTCAGTGTTTTCAACTAATTTCAAAAGTAATGAGAAAAAATTATGACTGAGAATTATTGATGAGATCTGTCAAGATCACATGCGTGCCAAGGAAAGCTGTTGATTTCGTCTTAGTTCAATGGGGAAAGGGTTAATTTCCTGATGAGCAGATCACAAGAAAAAGTTTAACATCATGCTTCATGTATTAAAGAAAAAAAGGGTTAAATTAACCCTCAAGGGACTGAGTCAAAATCTTTCCATGGTATACGCTGAGAACAATGATGAAAGCTTTTGGCTGATCACACTTCTTCTTCTTCTTCTTCTTCTTCTTCTTCTTCTTCTTCTTCTTCTTCTTCTTCTTCTTCTTCTTCTTCTTCTTCTTCTTCTTCTTCTTCTTCTTCTTCTTCCTCTTCCTCTTCCTCTTCCTCTTCCTCTTCCTCTTCTTCTTCTTCTTCTTCTTCTTCTTCTTCTTCTTCTTCTTCTTTTTTGTGAATATGTTCCTCTATACGACCTTGCTTAGGATTGCAAAGTGATGAACTTGACCTATTTTGCAAGGTCACATAGGCATTTCATCAAAAATTGATGTGAACTCCTCAAGGATTCCCATTACCTTCAACACTGCAAGGGCGCACAGGGAGACATTTGATTTTCTGTTGGCAAATCAGCCTGTTCTAGTTTCAGGTGGAGTAATGTGCATCATTTCAATATTTAAAAGACCACTAGTATCATTCTAACATTCTCATATAGTTTGCTGCAGGTGCAGTATATGGACACAAAGGTCAGGATTGTGGGACTGTAATTTACGCAAGTTTTGAATGCTCAGAGACTGATTTACTTTTGGAAATCTTATTTTCTAGTTTTTTGTACTTTACTAAGATCTGTGGGCTCGTCAAACTTTGGCATCAAGATTATAGGACTTTAAGTGATGAAAGCTTTGCATGTACCAAGACTGATTTGCTTTTAAAGCAATTCTTCTCTTTCTAGTTTTTCTTTACTTTATTAAGGTCTGTGGGTGTGTCAAACTTTGGAGTCCACCACTTAAAGGGCCTGAAAAATGCAGGCCTTCCAACACCTAGCGTGAACCAGATCGAACTTCATCCATACCAGCGAAAAGAAGACATTGTCCAGTACTGTCAGCAGCATGGCATCACAGTCATGGGGTACTGTCCACTGATGAAAGGCAAGAGGCTGAGTGATCCTGTGTTTGTGGATATGGCAGCAAGGTATAGTATGAGTTGACAACCATTCACCTTGGCAAGCCTCAGCATGGGTGATGTGTAGTTAATTGTGTGGCTTATTGCAGGAATTAATTGCCAAAGTATCACTTTTCCCTGTATTTAAACACATTATTTGAGTTCAATATCATTGAAAATAAGAACAAGAGGATCATAATGATTCTGTGCCCTGCTGTTGGAGTCACAGACTTTGCTGCTCTGTCTGTACTTGTACTGTAAGAGTGGTCACCAATAGTTAACCAAAAATTGATATTACCGAGATATATGGTAGAGTTTGCCGATCCAAGATCACTCAGTCAAAATTAAAAACACCAAAATAAATCTCCTAAGTACTTTCCTATTAAGGTTTAATAGTAATTATGTGACCAGGATCCACCATCACCAAGATAAAAGCCAATAGGTCTGATATTCTGAGTCAATCCCCCCCCCCCCCAAATGAATTCTTCTAAAGTAAGTACGCATCACCTAAGGATCAGAGGATGCAATCATGATCTCCTGCACAGATTTGGTAAAGGTCCACCTGGGGAACATCTGGGTATAAAAGCATAGCATTCCATACAGGAGTTTTGGCTCTGCTGACCATAGGTCCCAGAGCCTATGCAATTACTCATCTGTGTCCATCCATCCATCCATAAACTTTTGCTTGTGAATGCTATACAGTCAACAGTTTTCATGTTGGCCTAATATAACTTTCAGGACAGTGTATGAAAATCCAGGTCAAGTTTGATATTGGTGACGCCACCTGCAGTATTATATATATGCAATAGTTGGGTTAACATAGACAAACAGATTGAATTCATTATGTTGAGAAAGAATAAGGCTAATGATACTAAATGTTTCACAAATGTGTATCAAATCAAGATGAAGCTTGCAAATTTACACCAAATATGTATGAGGCCAATAATTATTTTGTTATCTGTTGTATGAACATGGCCTATTTTTAACTCTTTAAGTGCCAAGTTTTTGACTGAATCAACAGCTTTTCTCAGCGCACATTGGGTGCAATGTATGCCGAGAAAAGCTGTTGACCTGGGATATTTTCTCTAGAACTAGAGGCATGCTGGTACTTGAATACAAAGTCTTTTTACGAGGAACACAAATCTGGGATTCTAACAATAATTCAGACTAGTTTGACTTTAGTAGATTGACTTTAGATGTGATTGGCTCAAAATCCAACCCGTAGACTCAAACTATCTACCACCATATGCCTATTAGATTGGCTCAGATCCAACCTTAGCTACAGTGACCTTCGGTACACAACTAGTAGGGACAGTCCAGTGAAACGGCTGATACTGACTCCATTTACAATCTGTAAAATTCCTTGGCCACCATGTATGATACATCGCAGATCAGGGACAGCCGTATGTTTTTAGGCCTGGGCCACCAACTTGGCCACTTCCAAAATCATACCAAAGTGAGAACATCTGCCATGCCTGAAGATTTGGGGGATCCCAACTCCATGGGGTGGATCAGTCTCCAGCACAACTTTGTTCAGGGGGATCTGTCTGACAATCCTGTCTTGACCCTCAGCTGCCTTCCAGTTAATGCCAAACAAGGTATTTGGAAAATGCTTGAGACACAGCACCACGTCATCAGCACTCCCATGGAAGCAGTGCATGTAAACCTTCTGGGTGGTTGGTAGATGGCGCTACATGATGTTCAAACATTCTAGCAGGATACCTTGGTTCTTCTTATCCCTGCAATGGATTAAGACTGGCAAGGAGTTCCTGGCTACAAGAGGAAGCATGGTCTCCAACACCCATTTCTGTTGTGTCAAGACTTCCGGTAACACTTTCTCAATGGTGTTATCCAGCCCAATCTCTCCTACACCTCTCACTTTAGGTTCTTGCAGAAGATCTTGGAGGGTAGAAATCATCTCTGTGACTCTGCTCCTGGTGTGATTCCCTATGAACCGTGGATGTATACCCACCGTGAGATATACTTGTAAGATCTTCTATGAGACTCCCCATACATGTTGGTGTTTTCCACTTGTTTTCAAAAACATGATTGCTGACCATATACTCAATGTGGAATTCCTCCTCACTTGTTGGAAAATGATCCATAACTGTATCTAGGTCCGACTAGTTACTACGGTACAAGAGCTCCTCAGATGATAGTTTACATCCACCAAGACATACTGTAGATGGTTGGCAACAATCATATGACACTCCTCCCCCTGCATTCTTCTGGTGTGAGCCGTCTCCATGACAGTTCTGACCACTTCTGCATCCCCTTCATTCAAGGTACTCACCATGGATGCCAACACCTTCCAGTGAAGCAGAGCAGGTATACAGTTCGGTGGCTCAATACTCAGGGTATCTGGCAGTGGCCAAAAGAACTCTGTCACCCTTCTGCTGTACTCCTTTAATTTCCTGGACATCTCTCACCTCTGGCAAACCCAAATCATCCTCATTGGTCAGTTCTCCCTCTTCCTTTTCATCCTCCTAGATGTCGAGAAGGATCCATTCTTCAGGCCAATCTTCCTGAATTTCTTGGGTGTTTGGCTCTTCCATCCTAGGATAAAAAAATTAGTCCTAGAAGACATGGTTTGTAAAGATATATACATGGTTTATCCCTAATTGTCCTCCAAGTAAACTATTTACACTCAGAGCAAACCAATTTTACTCTGAAAAACAAGGAACAACACTTATCTGTGAGTCGTTCAATCCTTTATTCAGAAAATACTTACATATGTACATATTTACAGCTGGTGACAAATAACTACAGAATATACAGCTATTTCTCAAGAAAGACCAGTTCAGTTATTCAGATGGTTGGAGTCATCCCAACCACCAACTGATATGAATATGGGTATCTAGCCAAAATCATATTAGTTCAATTAAGAAGGGAGACAGCCTCGCCTTGCCCCCCTTGGTCAAAAATCTTATAGGTGAAGGTGCTACTGAGGTTTGCACCATCTCCTTCCCCCGTGGGGCAGTAGTACTAGTAACAAAGTTACTAGGATCCATTGATATATCTGGAGCCTGTACCTGTTCCTCTGCCTCAGCAGAAGATTGAGTGTCTGCTACCACTCGATCCAGATCATTGGCGACCTCTGTTCCAGACTCTTTCTGCAAACAAATCTCTAAAGACATCTGCCAACAGAAATTCTTTCTGTTCTTCCTCAGAATAAGATATGGTGGCATCCAGATCTAATAGATTATGTCTCATTCTCCTCATCCACATAGGAATGAAGCAATCTTTGTGTGGTTTTAAGCAATCATGATGAACCACATATTCCTTCCTGCACCCTTTGATCTTATATAGAACAGCAGACGGCATATTGGTCACCATATAAGAACCACTTCATACTTAATTCAGTTTCCAAGACTAACCTGGTTGGCTTGCAGTCTCCAGCTTATACACAAGGTCTCCTACTTCAAAGGACCTTTCACACAGCTTCAGATCATATGTTTTCTTTTGTTGGCACTATGTTTCTCACAGATGTTGTCGAGCAATCTTGTGAGTTCTGGAGAGTGAATCCAAGAGCTGTTTTACATAAGCTGGAGGTTCTTGAGCTTTGTTCTCCTCCACAAGACTAAATATATGATCTTTTGGTGAAAAAACTTCCCTACCCAACATCATGATATTGTCAGAGAATCCTGTGCTCCTGTTTCGCATAGCACATATCGCAGCTGCTAGTTGAGGTAATGAGTTGTCCCAGATCTTGTTAGAACCTTTTACACAGCACCTGATCATCTGAAGAAGCCGACGGGTGTACCTCTCCATGTGACCTTTACCCTAGTCCTATAAGGTGTTGTCCTAGTTTTGGTACTCTTGAGCAAATTGCAGATGGTACGGATCAAGTTGCTGTCCACATTTTTTTTTTGGTCACTTAGGTTTTGCAGAGGGCAACCAAATCTGGCGATAAACTCATCCACAATGTTCCTCACTATAGATTCTCTGGTCTGATCAGGAAGGGGATAACACTTCCATAACACCCAGGCATTTTGTGAATTGATCTACGAGCATTAAAATGTAAACAATGCCACCTGCACTGACAGTAAATGAACCTAAAATATCAAAGTGGAGCCTCTCCATGGGAGCACCAGCATGATATTCACCCTAGCCAGCACTTGGCCATGTTTTTTGGTTTCTTGTTAAAGCTACATGTAGAACAGGTTTCCACATATACTTTACTGTCAAGGCGCATAGTGTGCCAGAAAAAACTCTGTTTTAGTGGTTAGAGAGTTTTCTTCTCTCGCGATGGCATGCCATTTGGATATCATGGCAATAGTTCAACACTTCCTGTTTCAGGGTTCTTGAAACTACCAAACACTCCCTGGGAACTGCATTGTCCTGTCTGTAATACATTACTCCCTGGTCCATTTTCAGTTGGGACTTACATGTCCACAGATGCTTCACAGATGGACTACAGAGTTTCAGCACATCTGTTGTTGAAATTTCATCATTTTCAAGCCAAGAAATGACTGGAGTAATATCTGAATCCTTAACTTGAGGATCAGGCAGTTCCTGGTAAGAATATCTATCCAACCAGCCTGCCATGTCCTGGACATTTTCACTGTGGACTTCATCAGCTTGATCTTCCACTGTAATTGTCTTTACAGAGAGAGGAACTACATCATCGACGTCAACTTCAAATCGACGGCATTGTATATGTGCATGAGTGCAATATTTGTAGCCGCCATATGGAAGTTGATCTAGGTAGACTCCTGCTTGATATCAATCACAGAAAGTCACCCGATCAGGAATTCTACTGAATGCATCGGCATTCAAATGTTTCTTTCCGGCCCTGTGGATAATTTGCATATCATACTGGTTCAGTTCTTCAAGCCGTCTGGCTAACTGGCCTTCGATATACTTAAAATGCATCAGCCAAGAAAGACTATTGTGATATCTATGAACCACAAATTTCTTCCCCAGGAAAAAATGCCTGTATTGCCTGGTGAATCTTACTATAGCCAGGAGTTCCTTTTTGGTGATACAGTCCTTCTTTTGAGCCTGAGTCAGTGAAGCCATAAGATATTACTTGTAGTTCTCCATCCTGTAGTTGTGATAACTCTGCTGAAATTGCCATATCTGAGGCATCTGTGTCCAAGAGAAATGCTCCATCCTCCTATGGAAAACCCAGAAGAGGAGAAGAGACTAAGATTGACTTAAATCGCTCAAATGCCTCTTGATGATTCTCTTGCCAGATGCATTTATGCTTTGGTCCTGTCAACCCATAAAGACATGTAGCAATTTCAGCAAATCCTGGGATGTGTTCTCGGTGATAATTAACAAATCCCAAGAATGAATCAACTTCTTTGGTATTCTGTGGCACTGGCCAATCTTGAACTGCCTTGATCTTCTCAGGATCTACCCCAATACCTTCACTGCACACAATCTTTCCTGGGAACTTGATCTCCTTTTGCAAAAACTTGCATGTCTTTGGCTTCAGTTTGATCTCATTCTTCTGAAACCTCTGGAACACTTTTAGCAGATTTTCAAGGTGATCAGAAAAGGATTTTCCAGGATCAGCACATCATCCAGAAATGCCAAAACCATTTTCCAGGTTAGTCCTCACAGCACCAGATTCAGTGTTCGTGTGAAAGTCGCTGGCGCATTGCAAAGACTGAAGGCCATGCGATGATGTTCAAACAGACCATACTTGGCAATAAATGCAGGCTTAGGGCAATCAGGCAGTTCTATGGGTATCTGCCAGTAAGAACTGGACTGGTAGAAGATATTACCCCTTAAAGTGTCCAGACATTCTTCAATTAATGGTAAGGGGTAAGCGTCTTTCACAGTCACTTTGCTTAGTTTGCGATAATCGATGCACCAACACACTCCACCGTCTTTCTTCCCGACCAAAACTGGAGCTGCTGCCCAATCAGATGATGAAAGCTTTATTACACAGATATCAAGCATTTGTTGAAGATGCTACTCTTCCTCCTTCTCAAATCCCAAAGGAACTCGCCTCATGTGTTGTTTAATTGGCTTAGCTTACTGAGTGTCAATTCGGTGAGTCACATCAGAAAAACAACAAGTCTAGATCATTCTTAGAGAAAACGTCCATCAGTAGGCCAGCTACTGATTTCTGTTCCTCTGTCCTCAAATTTTCTCCAGTCTTGTCAAGCAAGGGTTGAATGTGTTCTGGTTCAGTGGCATTACTGGACCCTAAACCAGAAGAATTATCCGACTTGCTGCCAGAACGCATGCTTTTAGCTGTGACATTGCAGATGAACAGTATCAGTCATATTCGACAGACGCTGACCATCTGAGTCAGAAACCGCATTAAGCGGTTGCTTTGAAAAGGAATCTGTACAGGATTCATGGGAGATTGAATCATTTTCCCTGGGGAAACAGATATCTGTCATGGCAGATGATAAATGTCTACCAGGTTCAGCTGTCACTGGATCCGAGCTAGATAAAGTTGCATGCAGCTGCACTGCACTACCAACCAAACTGCTGGGTTCGAGGGTGATGTTTCTGTCACTCAAATTAACCAACACCATTGGTACATGTCTTTGACCTTGGACAAGAACTGTTGGAGAAACCAAATCTGGTTTTACTGGAATTGGTGTAATGACAAATTCTTTAGCTTGTGCACCTTCTATGAACAAGGCAGTGTTCAAACAACTGTTCTGTGGAATAACAAGTCCTTTATCCAGTGTATCCTTCCTTACCTCATGCTGTGACTTTGCCTCCAAAGCATCCCCCTGACTCCCTATTGTGTTCACTGATGTGGGCGCTCACCAGGGTCAGCCGGTCATCGGCTGATTATTGTTTCCATTGTGCAATTGTCCTAATTAACATGATAACGTAGCCAGGGCCTTTCAGCCAATAGAGTCAGCATTCCTCACCAGTCAATCAAGATGATAAATTATTAATGAGCAAGGCACTGACGAATCAGGTCTCACTTCCAGTAGTGTGACTCAATGAAGCATGGCGGTCCCCCGGGATGATATTTATCAACAGTAGTGCACATTGCAAATGGTGGCGCACGACTGAAAGGATTAACCCCAACACTTCCTCCTCCGAATCAATGTCAATACAAAATATATAACTGTCATTCATTCAACTATTAAAATTCTCGTTTGTTTCAAACATTTATTTCAAAATGTCATAATTGATTTGAAGTGCACTGCAACTTGGGGTATGCTGGGTTGTCTTTTTGTGTTGAAGTTGAACTGGCTGGCATCTTGGATTGTGCATGTGGTGCCATCTACTGCCCAGTCTTTGTTTTGCATAAAAAACTAACTAGACAGTTGCGTATGTATTCTGATACAGTACTTACCATCTTGACCTTAATCTGCATGTTCAGTTATGTCAAGTTCATTCATTAATCGTAAGAAATCGATCAAAATACAATCCCGGTATCTTGCAAGTGCATATTTGAATCCGCCATTTTTAATTTGCATTCGGACACAAATTACTTTGCCGTAACATTGGTGAACTCCGGAGTGACGCACTTGGTCTGACTATTACTGGTCTTTAGTTTAGCATTTAACTTCCATCATACTACGATTAAATTATTGAACCTATAGTAATACTTTTGTGTAACTTCGGTGAACTCTGGGCATGCATGTGCTCTGAGATTTGTGGATTAACGCTAGCCAAGTCAATAGCTGGTGGAATGTAGATACGTGGCATTTTGTTTACCCTTTTATTTTATTTTTGATTAAATTAGAATAATTGCAAGGACAAGCAGTCATTTGTGCCAGCCTCTGTATCAATGTTAAAAAAGCATGCATTCCTATCGAGTCACAGTCGTGTTTGACAAGTGGACAAGAAAAAATTGCAGAAAACGTGAAAATTACAGTAGCATAATTTGTCCTACGACTTCATGGCAAAGTAAAGTAAGTAAGCATCTTGGATCATGACTGGAGTTTCTACTCGGTGTGTCTAAGGATATGTTCCATTCCAATCATCTGTGTCAAAAATGTGAAAGACATACAGTTGATTTAAATTAAAAATGCCAGGAAAGAACAAGGCGATATGATAACCAAATACCACCAAATGCAGAAATTGGATTGGCATAAGAGTGAAACACTCCGCTGTTCATTCTTGCAAATGATTTACTGCTTAGTACTGTGAAAAATCTTGAATACACAAATCCTATGATTAGACACCATGCCTCACTTTCTCCCCAAACGCTTAATTTGATAGATACAAATGTTGTTCAATTAGCATTACTTCTCAGCATACTATTGTGCATCTGCACTGTTTGACCAATAAGATCTGCGTGCACCATCACACGCTATGCAGCTTGCCCATCTGAAGAACGGGAGACCCTGACGAGAGCACATCAGAAACACATAGCAATCTAGGGGGATCCTGTGGAGGCAAGCTGTGACTCTCTGTTGCGACAAAGTACTGCTGGAATAATGTTATCTCCCATGATAACAACATTTTTCTTCAAATCTACTATTCCGTTGTATGACAACAGAAAGTCCAATCCCAGAAGTAACCGCTCAGTGATAGGTGCTATGAAGACATCACAAGAGTAAGTCTTCTTCCATACTGTAATCCGCATATCCTTTGCAAGATGAGTGGACATATGGCTTCCTTTGGCAGCACCTTTCAGTGGAACTTCTTCCAAACTTTTAAAGTTTAGATTTATCTTTTTTGTGAGGTCCTCACTAATCACTTGAGCAGCAGTGTTCACTACAGTATTGGTATCTGTGAAATTCACAGCCGCTGGTATGATAACATTATACCCTTGCGTCTTTCTAAAGACAACTTCCCTCAACAGGGAACTATTTACAGATTAATTGACACTATGGACAGGTGGTATCAGGCCCTCCCTCTCTGCTGGGGTTAGTTGGTGGCCAGAGCCTACAACCCTTTGTTGTTTAACTTCCATGGAGACGTCTCGGGCGAAGGTGTCTGGAGAACCAGAGGACTTTTTGGGGCATTCTCTTGCAAAGTGCACATGGTTACCACCCCTATAGCAAACACCCATTTCCTTTGGTGGTGTCCCTGGAGTTTCAGTCTCGGCCGTCTTTGCTAACTCCCAGAGTTATAAGGTACTCTTACCTGTGTGGCACCTATAAAACCCTTGAGGATATTAGCCATACTTTATGCCCTCCTCAATGCTGGTCTTCATGGCAGCAGAGATCGATTTTTCCATCGGTGTGGCTATACATGTATCTTGCTTGAGTTTTCTATCTTTGTCCGTACCCGTGGCTCTGACTGAAAATGCTTCCACATCCTCACCAAATGATCCAGTTTTCACTGATTATTTCCCGAACATAATCTCATAGTTCTGCTCATGGATTTTCATCTGGTGAAGAGCAGTCTCCAGATCATCCACCTCCTTATTGAGGACCTGTAAAACCACTCTCTGGTAAGTGCAGCCTTTCATAGCCATGTTCTGTAGAATGCAGAGAGCCGCACCATCCCCATCAGGACAGTTATCCTGAGACAGATTCTGCCTGCTTGCCACAAATTCTTCAAGCCACTCATCACCCTTTTGCTTTAACGTGGACATGGTGGACAATTGTCGCAGAACACTTGCAGTTATAATGTAAGAGTACAGGAATATTATACAGACAAAAGACTATAAAGTGTGGAGTCATGGTGGCACTACTGATGGTATTAAAGGAAACTAGCATCATAGGTATTAAGGGTATATCAAAATTCATAACTTTGATTTTGAATTGAGGTGGAACCTCTAAATTTACACCAAATGTGCATTAGGCCAATGACCAAGGTTTGTAAAATTTTGGGTGGCCTTGACCTGTTTTTCAAGGTAATTGAGGACATGATAAAGGACACTTAATTTTGCATGTTCAGAAATAAGGTAAACAATGCCAAATGTACCACAAATGTCTATCATGCATCGAATTTGGATATAAGATATAATAAAAATTCATAAGATAGAAAAATTTTTCATCAGCATCTCCTTCACCAAGTTGGTGGAGGCTGACCTGGGAAACATCTGTGTGTAAAATCAAAGCATTCCCTACAACTGTTTTGACAATATTGCAATATATGCACTTGATTGCCATACACATGTACATGTTCAGAAGCAGCACTTATGGCACATAGTCCCAAAGTTTGATATCTAATAGCTTTGTCAAAAATCTACATATCCTTATACTTTTTGCAAAATTTTGTTATCTTTAGTCTGATAATATTCTGATAAAATTCCGTGCAATTCTGTTCAGCTGTTCTGGAAGGTAACAATAGTCTTAACACACACAAAATTTATCAAAAATATTAATGGTATTGCCACCTGGTGGCCAAAATGTGAACTATGTGACCCAAGTGACCCTGCATGCAATGCCCAAGCAATTGGCTAACTGGTTCTTGACAAGAAGATATCTGGACTTTTTTTCTTCAAAAAAATAAAAAGATATACAAGTTCTTAAAATATAGAAAAATTTGTATCATCATCTCCTTATAAACTTAATAAAGGATCACCTGGCAAACATCCATGTGCAAAACCAAAATATCCCATGCAACAGTTTTTGAGAAGCAGTCAAAAATGTAAAAAGTCTGATAAATGGACAGACAGACAATGGACACAAGCAGATTCATAAGCTGTGTTTAGTGATACGTCAGGAGGGCTAATATTTTGTAGTGCTTCTCAATATAAGCCAAAATTGTGGTTTAAAAAAAAATTATATATCTTGTTAATTACGGTAAATTGTATAAAAAATAACGATAGAGAATGATCCTGTATTTTGTGATTGCTGATTACAGGCATAAGTCTGTACCTCTGCTCTTTATATTCCTTATCATGTGGTCGCTGATTGGCTGTTTACAGGTACAAAAAATCGGTGGCTCAGTTGCTTATTCGCTGGAGTGTACAGAGTGGCTTCATAACGATTCCAAAGTCAGTCAAATCTGAGCGCATCATTGAAAACTCACAAGTGTTTGACTTTCAGATTTCAGATGATGACATGGCTAAGTTGGTGAGTGGAACAAAATATTGCTTTATTGTCAGTCACACTGCATTGTTGTCTCCAAAGCAGATCAAATTCCAATGCTATGTCTACTACAGTGGAGCATACATAACATGGAGCTTTGGTCTGGCTTTCAGGCAAGTCCTTTTCCTCATCTTGAAAGACCACCCCTACTGCTACAATTAATCTTAAAAGACATGTAGTCTATCATGGCAGGTACTGTACACTATCATGGGAAGGTTTCCCAACCCAGTGGGAGGAAAAAAAGTCTTTCAACTGTTGATCCAGTTCTTGATTCAAAAAGGAAAATTTAAGAGTTAAAGGGTTGTAAAGTTACTTATGTCCATAAGTGTGGTTAATGTACAGAAAATAAGTTTACAAATTACATATTTGTCAGCACTAAATTTGCTGCAGGTGTTTTGTTTCATCTTTTGTGGATCATTTGACATTTAAGATGAAGAAATGGTAAGAATACTCATTCTTAACACTCTGCCTCTAAAACTGAACAAGTCCAACTGGCCATCAAGTGTCATCTGCTTCAATGTTTTGACTTATTTCAACAGTGAATAAAAAAAATAGGGGGACCACAGTTTGCTCATTTTGCAGGTAGTACATATAATAGACTGGCTTTGCCGTGTTTCTTATTGTATTGTTATAGAGTCAGTGAAGAGCCTTGCTACAGGCAAAACTGCAGCCAAGTGTTGTTCTGTGCACTGCTACTGACACAGGCTGTTGCCTTGTCTTTTCCATAACTGCAGCCAAGAATAGTTCTGTGCACTCCTACAGACACAGACTTTTTTGTCGTCTTTTCCATAACTGCAGTTAAGAGTAATTCTGTGCAGTCCTATAGACACAGGCTGTTGTTGCCATGTCTTTTCAATAAAATTGTTTCACATGTGGTACTTGAAGTTGTAATATATAATGCTGACTAGTCATGTAAAAAAACAAAACAAAACAAAACAAAAAAAACCCGTACCTTTTCCTTTGGAGATCCCTGAGTAAAATTCCAAGATCTTTCATACCATTTTAGCCAAACTGAATCTTTGTCTGCTGTTCTGATCATTGATGCTTGCAACCTTTCAGGTATAGTAAGACTGAGTCCCTGTCTGTCTCTGATGTCACTGGATCTTATGCTTGCTATATCATGTTACAGTGGTCAATTTACAGACAGTACTGAGTAAAAACTAGGCTAGCACTATCCATTAGCCAAATAGCCAGTGGCTAAAAAGTCAGATTTGGATAATGCAATTTTGTGAGCTATAGCCAAGTTTGAAAGGCATTTTTCATAGTGATGGACTAAACATTGAAGTCGATAATCTAGAATACATCCCAACTCCTCCAAGATTAGCTTGCAGCAGAAGACTGCAACTAAATGGGAAGAAGCACTGGATGCACTTATTACACTCGATTGAGCCATTTGGCCTCAATGTCATGGGAAAATGAGCTCCCTTGCTCAGTCTAATGCTAAATTTTTATTGGCTGAGCTCATTTTCCCATGTTATGTATCGCTCAATTAACACATAAAGAGCTAATTTGAAGAAACTGCATAGTTAAATGACTTTAGGAAATGCTCCTATGTATTTCCATGGTCCCTGTGCAAGGCTATTGGAGCAACTATTCTGTTCTAATTCTAACAAGCTTAAGATTAGCGCTGGTTGATCCGTAGAGTCACCAACCTTTTAAGAGTTTTCTTAGGAAAACTCCTTTTTTCAAAGAAAAATTATTTGGAGCAAACATCATGTCTAGCAGGAATATGCACGTCCAGCCACTATTGAAACGTAAACAGTTTTTATGTGCCAACCTGGCTATCCAACATATGAAACAGGCAAATGCAGCATTTTCGAACAGTTCTTTTTGGTTACTGATGAGGAGAAGATATCTCCAAAACTACTCTTAAATCAATACCAAAAAGCCTCTTACATCCACGGCCTTAGTGCTGTCACATTTTCATATTTCAAAATGTATTGAACTTTTGACGCACACGATATTTTACACAATTATTTGCATTTATCGAGCATAATTTCAAAATATGGAACTTAACTCATGGTTTTGGCTGGCATAATCAGCATTTGGCTAAAGAGGTTAATGTCACTCTAGCCAAATTGGCTACAGTTGTAAAAGCCCTAATGCCAGTGCAGAAAAAGTAATGATATTGTCTCATACACATGACTTATTTTTGACTTGTGATTGAGTTCAGTTTACTTTCACAAAGACCATAGAGTAAAGAGTTTGCAAGGAAAGAGTTCCTTTATTCTACATTGTATTTCATTTGCATGTTACACATGCAAGTCAGCAGGTGTTGAATGTGAATTGACATTACTGCCAAGACCAAAGTCAGGTCGTCACTATTTAGACCTGCTACCCATGGAGTAATTCTGGGAAGTCTCTACATGTACCTGTGGTTGTCTTGGATGATTTCAGAATTCGCTTCCTGACTGGTCCTGCAGTTGGAACCCAACAGTAAAGCCATGGGTGGCATGAAGGACACTTCCACATGCACACAAACTTCACAGTCAAGATATACCCCAGGGAAAGTTTATCAAGTCTTCTTGTTGTGAAGAACCTACACGTGATGGAATGTAGAAATTATATTGCCATGTAACTTTTTTCTCTTAAAAACTTTATCAGAAATGGTCCAGTGTCCTAACGTAATGTCTCACCTATTTCAGGATCTAAAATTCAAAGCCAAATATCTCTGCAATAGTCATGATCAGCATAGTATTTATTCGTATGTGCTCGACCACAGATGACTTGAGAATGCATCGTGACAAACAGATATGGCTACACAGTGACAACTGTTTTATAAACAAACAGATAGTGGTGAAACAGGTATGCATCACACTTTTGCGATATTTCTCAAAAACTACTTGATGAAAATTTTATTCTTGAAGCAATTGATCTGTACATATTAAACTTTAAAAAAATGCAGCTTTTTTTTTTTTTGAATGCTTCTGTTCTCTAGTGAGAGATGTTCATAGTTGCCGATCAGCTCCTTTTCAGCTCTGCTGACCAAAGGTTGCAGAGATCATGGTGCCACTGGTGTCTCTCGGTCCCTCGGTAAACTTTTTGCTTGTGAGCGCATTACAGTCCACAGTTTTCAAGATAGCCCTATACACCATATAACTTTCAGGACTTCCAAATGTATAAAAATATAGGTCAAGTTCAATATTGGTGGTGCCACCTACAGTATTATGTAATACATGGGTCAAAATGTAAATATCGCCTAACTGCTCCAGCATTCTTAATGTTTGATAGACCTTCATGAGATTTTGGAGGAGGTCAAAATCTCAGTTGCATGTGATACTTGTGGTGCCACCTAGAATTTGATGGAAATTGGGAGCCAAAATATATAAAGATATAAAATTCCATATCTCAAACAGTAATTGAATTAGATTATAGGACCCAGTGTAAAAGTTCTACTTTTTTGGTAGAAATGATGATTATTTTCAAAAGTCGAAGAGCTTTGCCATGAATGGGACAGTGCAATTGGCTATTGTGGCCCGTTACACGTGAATCTGGCTTGTTGCTAGGCATGAGAAGAAAAAAACTTCTACCACTGCTCTTGAAATACGTGTTCTCACTTTTACCTCTACATATACATTTACAGTAATTACCTGTAGAACATACCTCACTGCTTTTGTGGCTGAATAACTTGGGTATAAACAAACCTTTCCCCCTCGAATTAAGACCTGAGGCATGTGATCTTGATAGGTCTCATCCACAGTTCTCAGGCAAAATGTCTTTCACTACAGTAGTCCCTCCTTTGAAAGACCACTCCTTTGGGAGACCACCTCCTTTGAGAGACCACAGTTGTCAGGTCTTTCTGTAGTACTTTTCATGTTATTTATACCTCCTGTGAGGGACCGCCTGCTTTATGTGACCACCTTTTGGCTGGCACTAGGCGCAGTCTCTCAAAGGAGGGACTACTGTACTGTTGAAATTACTTGAAAACACTAAAGCAGATGCCATTTAACCAGCAGCCAGTTTTGGTCATTTCAGGGGGAAGGGTCACGAGATGTTTATTTTCGAAATAATTACCTGTAAAAGTAGAGGCAAAAGCAGGTTGTTGGCAGAAAAAAAAATAATAATGTCTACTGGAGATTGTAAAGTGTGGGCAAAAATGTGGAATTTACTGATTTAAAATATGCAAGAACTCAATGTGTTTAAACATACGGTGAATCTGTTTTAAGTGGAAGATGTTAAAATGGCTACTTAGGGATCATGTATACACGAACCATTCCAAAACTTAGATAAACCATCAAACATGGGGAAGGGGATCTAGCTCAAACTGAAATTTCACCAAGCATTTGGAAATATGCAATTGAATTACCATACTTTACAGTGTATACAAAATTTACCTTACTACTCTGTTTTTTATAGTTTTATATAGATGTGTATCACCACACATAAAATATGCATGCATATTTGTATGACGTATTTCTATTTTCCTTCCAGTATTTGAATTATAAGTTTTGCAGGGGCAGTTGTGTGTTAGTAACCTAGTTCCAGGTAAATGGCAATTTTGGACGTGGGGGAAAGGCGTCAATGTCAGTCCATTCGACAATTGAAGTTTTGGAATGGTTTTAAAGTTTTGGAATGGTTTTACATGTATATGTACATGATCCCTTAATGTAGATGCACTCCTGATTAAAGGTATTGTTGTGAAGTACAGTAAAACCCCATTATGACGACACTCAGGTATGTGATGTAGTCACTTAATAATACAAGTTTTGAGACACTTATAGTCAGGTTCCTTTGTTATTTGACTTCGTTATCTTATATCTCATACATTTTGCAGGGAACAGATGATGTCATTATAATAAGGTTTTACTATACAAATTTTATGCCTATGATGTTATAACATGTTATCCCATCATATCTTATAACATTACAATGAGTGCCTACACATGTGGTGAAGCGATAACATTAAAGCGTATGTGTAGCTGTCTTAAACATGCAGTTAATTCTATCAGTTGTTTTTATGGGTACCAAGGGCACTTAAAGTTAACATTATATCGAGAGTATGCACATTTTTCGTATGAAATATTTTTAATGGTGCTCATTTTATCTTCTTTAATTATTCTTCAGCCTCTAAATGCCTATGTAATAATTCATTATTAACTATTTGGGGTGGCTACCATGTTAGCGGGGCGAAACCCACTCATGCAGGCACAAGTACTCGGCACATCTGTGCGCGCACGACAGAATAAAGTGTAGGCTTATAGTGCTTTATTCCGTTGTTCAACTCCCTTGTGCCCGTATGAGTGGGTTTCGCCAAGAGCTTTATCTGCTCTGTGGAAGCAGTCTGATTGCAGGGAAAGTGAAACGGTTGAATGTACGTTGTTTATTTATGTTCAGACCCGATGGTGCAAGGGTGCGTAATTCGCTTATCCACGTGCTTTCCGTGGCAAAGACAGACTGATGTACTGTTGTTATGGATAACACTGATACCAATGACTCTCAAGTTGTAAATAGTATAGTTGTTTTGATTAAAGTGTGAAGCTACTGAAGTTTCTCTGTCATGTATTATGTTTCGTCTGTTATTGTACACGTTTATTGAGAGTTTGTGACGACTGTCCAATGTATTGTAAATGGCATAAGTCACAACTGAGACGATAAATAATGTAAGATTGACAGTTCACCTTATGCGAAATGTAGCATGTGATTTAGTCCTGTGAGACCGGAAAATATCGGTGTTGATCATGTGTTGACATGTAGTGCAAGGTTTGCTGCATCGTCTGCCACCGTGGATGTATATGGGGCGGGGTATATCTGTAGCCACTAAGTAATCTCTTAGGTTGCGTGGATGTCTGTAGATATTGCCAGTTTTGCAGTGGTGAATATTGATGCAGGGTCTCAGGGTGTGAACTTATTGAATCCCAATTATTCTGGGCTGTTTTCTGTATCATGGGAGAAGAGGGATTGTGTGTGGTGATGAGGTTCATGACAGATCAGATGTGTGAATGATTATCTTCATATGATAAAACATCATCCCGATTAACAGTAGCGGCTTTGTTAAATGGCTAACTCAATAATTTGGCCAGGGTACCTGCTGTCTAATAGGTGCATCTTGAGAATAGAGGCCTGGTGTAAAATGGTGTTTTTCTCGGAGCAAATACGTCGGATGCGTATGGCCTTACTGTATGGGATGGCTCTTAGGCAATGCCTGGGGCGACAAAAATCAAATTTGAGATCATTGTGGCTGTCCGTCGGTTTTTGGTACACATTGGTTTGTATCTTGCCATTATGTAACTTAACGAGAACATCTAGGAAAGGTAATTCTTCGTTAAATGACTCGTGAGTAAATTTGAATTTGATAGCCAAATGAAATCCATTAATAAAAGTTAAAAAAGTATGGAGAGATGTCTCCCTATGAGGCCAAACAAAGAACACATCGTCGCTGAAACGCCAACAGACTTTCAGTTTTGGTGGTGCCGCCTTCAGCCTGTGGGTTTCTAGATCATTCATGAATAAATTAGCCGAATTAGATGCCATGTTTATACCCATGGCGGTCCCTGAGCTTTTACAAATAAAACTTGTCGTTGAGTTTGAAGCAGTTGTTGTGGGTTGAGACCAAATGAATACATTTCAATAACAAGAGGGCAGTGTGAACAGCCCATGCTCAGCTGACCTAGACATACATCACACTTGCGGCTCTGTGAACGTGGGATACGATCAAGGTCACACATGTACTGAGTAAGTCTGACCTTTATAGAAGAACACTAACATGTGCATCATCAAGGTCCCAGCTCAAGTAGTTCTTCAGTTATGGTAAACAGTAAAATTCATGTATGTTGCACTGTGACCCCTGAAATGAGTACAAGGTCACTCGTGTACTGTCTAAGCATAACCTTCACAGAAAAACATTAATATGTGCAACATCAAGGTCCCAACTCAAAACAGATATCAAGCTATCAAGTGAACAGTAAATTTTGAGTCAGTTGTCCTGTGACCTTGGGAATAAGGTCAAGGTCCAAACATCTCTGGAGCATGAATATTTGCACAAAATAGGTAGACACTTATAAAAGGTACATCCCTACCAAGTTTGGCACAAATCTGGCCAAAATTATTTAAGTTATAACCATTATAAGAAATTTCCATGTTAAACTTTCCTATTAGAACTTTTTTTAAAGATTTTCGAAAAAAATCATAAAAATCCCAAAAGCACTGGAGCGTGACCATTTGAACAAACTTGGTAGAGACCCACCCAAGGTACATTGTCACCAGGTTTAAAGTTAATCTGACACACAGTTTCTTCAGAGCAGTCCAAAATGTGAATTACCATTAGAATGGCCATTGACTTGCATAGTAAGCAATAGAAAAGGTGCATTTACCGAGAAGTACCTGAATTGAACAAAATCATTAAAAATCAGGAATCCACAGCAGTGCTACTTAGTGAACATCTTTGCTTGAACCTTTTACAAAAAACAAATCCACCAAATTTCAACCTAATCTGATTAACGGTTCTGAAGAAGTCACAAGTAACGAAAACACAGATAAATTCACAAAAAACAAAAACAAAAACAAAAAAACGAACAAACAAACCAAAAAAAATGTAGCACCACTTGGTGAACAAATTAAGAACTATGAGTCGCTAGGTTATAGTGTTTTTATGTAATATAAAAGCAACTGGGTGAGCGGAGAAGATTTTTTAAGATTTGGCCAAAAAAGAAAAATCCAAAAATCAATGGAGCATGACCATTTGAACAAGCTTGGTAGAGACCCATCCAAGGCACATCCCCACCATGTTTGAAGTGAATCTGGATGACGGTTTTGAAGAAGTCGAAAATGTGAATTGTGGACAGACGAAGGACGACAGACCCTCACAAAACCTCTGCTGACTGACAAGTCAGCTGAGCTAAAAAACAAGTAGGCAGTTGTATGATCCTGGAATTGCGTGCAGTTTTGGCCCCTGCAATGGTGTCGCGGTGTCGTATGCAAATATACAGAGATTTGACATGAGCCGTAACCAGAAGGTCAGTGGGTTCGAACTTAATGCGACACAATTTAAGTAAAAAGTCCGCAGTGTCCTTTAAAAATGACGAAGTTTTAAAGACAAGGGGTTTGAAATGGGCATCAATGAACGCTGTTTTTTTGTTTTTTTTTTTGTTTTTTTTGTTTTTGTTTTTGTTTTTCCAGTCGGGCTTTGAACCACCGAAACAATGGGTCTCTCCGGCTGGTTGACCTTCCGTACTTTGGGTCGAAAATATAGAACCGGGGTCCTGGCGTGGACGGTGGTCAGTATTTTCTTTTCTTGTGGACCGATGTGCCCCTCTTCTATACATAGTGGACATGAAGGAGTTAATCTCTGAATTGAAAGTGAAAGTGAGGTCGCGATCAACTGCTTTGTACATGTATACTGAAGACTGAAGAGTCAGATAGCTGGCGTAGGCCCTCATTGATATAGACAGACGTATTCATTATCACGATTGCCCCACCCCTAACAGCTGGTTTTATTACCAAGTTCTTATTCTGGCCAAGTGACTTTGATCTTGCCATGTGTGTCTTGCTGAAATTGTGGCCATGTTTAGCACAGATCAGGAGATGCGGAATAGAAGATTCCGTAGTCTCTATATATGAGTCTAATACTTGACATAAGTTATTTGGTGGGGTGAATGGAGATGTGGACGAGTATTTTGATACATGTAGTACCACAGATGGATTGGGATGCTCAGAGTTGGCTGTAGGCCTACTCGTGAAGATAGTGGGCCAATTGCCATTGTGAGCAGGAATTGAAGAAATGTTTTTTTTTTTTGTTTGTTTGTTTGTTTGTTTTTTTTTTTTTTGTAGAATCTTTGGCCCATTTTGAGATGCGTCTGGTCTTCAGTCTGGTCTCTTCTAATTTCTGTTTACTCGGCATCGACTAAATGTGGTCTATCTCCGTGCCCGAAGTGTTGTCCTGGAGTAAAGCGTAGGTTTGCTGGATTTCTGTATGTACAAAATCCCTATGTGACTGCCAAAGAGTGTACAGGCAATTGATTAGTCATGCTTGAGTCTTTGAACAATAGACGATAATCAGATGCCATTCTGTTGAAAATTTGGAATCTAAGTGTTGCATTTGTGGTTCAATGTTAATTGTTAGGCCTATAGGTGTGGTCCCTTGTTGAGTGTTATCCAAGAGGGACCTGGCATGATGCGTGGCTCCAGCGAGGCCTAATGTTAACTTGAGGCCTGCATGTCCGGGCTGCATGTTCTCTGATACACTGTTGGTAAATTGACGGCAGGAGTCTCTGTGGTTTCGCCGGTAGACCTGGGGCTGAGGCCCAACTCAAGGTCCGACCCAAGCATGGTCGCTGGCGAGTCTCTCAAGTCTGGGTTGGAGCTGGATTTATGGAGATTCTGTGATAAAAGCTCAGGTGCTATTCTTTTCATCGGAGCCGTGAGAGAGAAACTGAGAGGGAAGTTCAGAAAGTCGGGAGCTGATAAAAAACCTGAAAAGTGCAATCACCATGATGGGGTAGAACTAGAAGAGTGATGCAAACCCAAAGCTAATGCATTGCAGGGCCGTAGCCAGCCTCCTAAAATAGAGGAGGCAAAGGGTACTGGTGGGGGTGGGTTTGGGAGGGGGGCATGCCCCCCTCCCAAGATTGAAAAATGGCACATAAAATGGTGTAATTTGGTGGGTTTTGAAGGGAAAAAAAGACTTTATACATATATAAATTATCAACATTTTACTTACATGTTACTATTTTCGATCATTTTATATGAATTGAATTTGGTCTTACAACTACTAGGGCAAAGATACAAGTTATCATTGAAAAAAGTATGCCTTCTGTGATGCTCTTATCTTCTATCACTATGAGTGACTCAAAGTCTGGCACGCTGGTCTACTTTTTAAACTAAAACAATTGGGGTTTGAAGATCCTGTGTTACTATTTATAGAAAGCTATCTCTCAAACCGACTTCAACGTGTTACTATTGGAGGACAGACCTCACCTTGGCTCCCGAATGAGGCTGGAGTGCCCCAAGGTTCGATCCTTGGTCCCCTACTTTTCCTCGTTTACATTAACGACATCACTGTCAACATCACCTGTGACATCCGTTTATTCGCTGATGATACCAATATTCTTGAAATTGTCCACGAACCAATGGCCACAGCTGAAAGCCTAAATCATAATCTTACACAAATTCATCGTTGGAGCAAGCTCTGGCGGATGACATTTAATGCCATAAAATCCATCTCAATGACCTTCTCAGCTAAACGACATATGCCAGATCATCCGCCCCTACTTCTTGGAAACAAACCGATATCTGAGGCCACTCTACATACTCACCTTGGAGTTACACTTTTAAGTAATTTGTCATGGCACCAGCATATAACACGTATTGTTAATAAAGCCAGTCAACGGCTTGCTCTTTTACGCAGACTCAAATATAAACTCTCCCGCCAGACACTCATACGGTTGTATAGTACAATGATTCGTCCTATCCTCGAATATGGGTGTGTCCTGTTTGACAATTGCACTGAAAACCTGTCACAATCTATAGAAGCTGTGCAGTACGAGGCAGCCAGGATCTGCCTTGGCGCAACTAGACACACTCCACGTGTCTTGCTTCTCGAAGAGCTTGAATGGCAAACTGTGGCAAAAGGAGGAAATACTTTAAACTTATTCTTTTCTTTAAAATGTACAATAGGTTGACTCCACAATACCTATATGATCTCGTTCCTCGTGACGTTGCATTCACTACTGGGCGCCTTTTGAGAAATCGTACTGAATTACGCCAAATTAGGTTCACCACCAATCGCTTCGGCGATTCATTTCTCCCGTCTGCTATCAATTTCTGGAATAACCTCCCGGTTGATGCTCGTCTCACCAATTCCCTGCCGCAGTTTAAATCTAAATTAAATCTATTACTCTTAAGTGTTGACAAAAAGCCCACATACTTTAAACATGGAAGTCGCTTCCTAAACATATGCCACACGCAGCTACGTCTTAACTTCTCTCTTTTAAATGCCCATCTACATCATGTCAATATCCTTCCAGCCTCAACGTGTGCATGCTCTCATACTACTGAAGATACGAAACATTACCTTTTGTTCTGCCCCAAGTTCACTGTGCAAATGGTCCGTCTACTGAACACTGTGTATCACTTACTCGCTCCAGGTGTAAATCCGACTTTAATAGTGCAGTGCTCTGGTGACATTTTACTAAATATTCTCTTGAAAGGTAGTGAGGACTTGCCAGACACTGATAATGTATTCATCTTTGAGGCTGTTCAGACATTCTTATCAGAATCTAGACGTCTCATCTACTAATTTAGTATATGATCTAATTATAAGTCTCCATTATCTGGCATCAATTATATTATTTGTGTACAAGCCGTGGATTTAGTCTTCTGTTCTCGTCCAGTGTGTATTGTATATATTCCTGTGCGTCATTTTATGTACTGGAGAGCCTCCAGATTAGTCTTTGTGTACTATTAGGCAATCCAGAGAAAATAAATATGTTTATAATAAAGTCTTAGTTACAATAGGGTCTTTTTGTTTTTGTTGTGTATAATAACTTAAACTTAACAAGTCTTGTTGAGGCTAAATAAACTATTTCTATGTTAATCCTAACATCATCAGCCAAAATTCAGAGGAGGCAAGCGCCTCCTCTGCCTCAGCCTGGCTACGGCACTGCATTGGGACATGAATTATGAGGGGTTCTGTGTGTTTGCCCACCTGGAAATTATTCTTTAGAGGTCCGTCGGAAGGGAGTAACCTTCAACTGGTAAAAATGGTTGGAATGCTCTACCAATGTACCATACAGTGGTGCTCTGCTTCTAGTAGTGTCAGAAAGTACTGTGCACAATACAAACAGAAAACCCCAACATAATCGCGATTGAGACGGCGCTTGTGAACTTCGCTATATACTGCTGCTTCGAAGTCTGCGCTGCATGCCTACTGCATTACAGTGAGCAATTTTCATGGTACCACGTACATTATCCCTTTCAAGCTCCCGCACCATTTTTCTGGCACAAGAGTTCTAAAAAAACTGAAAAAATTACATATATTTCATAATGAACTGCAATTTGATACAGTTAAAATGTTCCAAATTTTGATCTACAATTGGAGCTCACTTTAATTAAATTCGAAGTGGTTACCGTTACGGTAGCCGTAAACCTTATTCCACCAGCTAAAGTTACGGTAACCGTGATCATAACATACTCTGGCTGCAATGGTTATTTATCTGGCTATGACGTAATATACTGAATAGCCAATCAGATCGCAGCTCAGTTCAATCCCGCGACAATACTACCCTGCTCGAATTCATTCTCGCGGCGATGACCGCAGGGAGCGGACGTATGGAGATGAACCTGGGGGTCGAGTTCAACTCTTTCAAAGAGTTGGAGGAGGCCCTCAGGCGTTACGAAATAGACAAGAAAGTGAACAATTTTCACGGACCAACTAGGCCTACATGAGCACTGTCGATTTAAGCATGGACAGGACTCAGCACTTGTCAGAATGCTTGTAGCATCAGAATTTACTGCTGCAGCACAGACAGTCTGAGTTTACTATCTTCACAATGGAACAATATGTCTCCCTGTAGCACTTTTCTGCACTTTTGTAGCACTTTGGTGCTACAGTGCTACAGAATGCCCATCCCTGATGGAGCTAGGAAGAGCTTCCTAGCTCCATGATTTAAGCTAGTCTGTTGTATAAATCCGTCATGGTGGTATTTGTGGGGATATTTGCATGTAGTTGCATGAACAGAGTCTGAACGGCATCTGCAAATTTACAAAGATTATCTTCCTACAATTGTTTGAACCATTAGGCCTATAATAATTTTTAATTTCCAATAAAATTTGTGCAAAAAATGTCTTGTTTTAATTGAAAGGGAAAT
The DNA here is from genome assembly GCA_964020975.1 of Hermodice carunculata. NCBI lineage: Eukaryota > Metazoa > Annelida > Polychaeta > Eunicida > Amphinomidae > Hermodice > Hermodice carunculata. The sequence goes on from OZ026618.1 coordinate 30,798,479, forward strand.
GAGGTATTACATGCATTACTTTATGTTGGTTAAAGAGAAATCTAAGGTGAAGTATTAAGCATACATGTACAACAGTAACAACCAACTTACAGTGAATGAAATTTTTACCAAGAGGTTCTCAACAACTATTGTACCAAAAATGCCCATATTTGCAATGCAGTGCCATTGTGCATATTGTTTGGAACAATCATGAAGTTCAAAATTATGCAAATTTGGGACAATTCAAAAGTTTAAAGCTCCATATCATTATATTGCATATATAGATTTGAGACATCTGCCAAAAATGTATATAACAGGGAACAAAAGTAGAATTTTAAATGATACTATTTAAGGGCACTTGAAAAATTTAAAAGTTGAATTTCTCCAAACCGATCATAGATAGAGGTGCCATTCCAACTTTAGTACCTAAGTTTGTAACATAGCCACATCCAAACAACCGTGAACCGAAGTTGTAGCATTTTAATTTATGCAATTTAATTTATAACTGTTGAATAGCTTCAAAAATATCATAGATAGAGGAGTCATCCCAACTTCAATTTACAGATTTGTGACAGATCTGCATCCAATGAAGCACAAACCAAAGTTGAATCTTTTTAATCTATGCAAATTAGGCGAATATACAAAAATTTAAATCTCGAATAGCTTTAAAACTATTATATAACTTGAATTGACAGATTATAGATATAGGTCTCATTCCAACTACAATTTACAGGCCTGTGATATATTCGTATCCATTCAGCCATGAACCAAAGTTTTGGCATTTCATTTACGCAAATTAGGCAAATTCAGAACATTAAACCTTGAATAAATTTAAAACTATTATAGAGAAGCCATTCATACTTAAATTTAGAGGTTTGTTACATAGCCATATCCTATGAGCAACGAGCCAAAATCGTAGCATTTTAATGCAAATTAGACGAGTACATAAAATTGAAATTTTAAAGTTACTCCAAATACTTTTAAGAGATGCCATTCCAACTTTTACTACCAAATTACATGGTTTAGGTACACCTGTTGAACGACTTGAATGTTATATAATTCTCATTTTGAAGGCACGGACAAATTTGCTGTTAAGCAAATCCTCCTGTCTACTTTGGTTTCTCTGGTCTAATGTCATTAAAATTCCTAACACACCATGGAACTGTTTTCTTGTTTGGGTTAAAATCTCACTCTGGGCAGAAATTGAACGGGAAATTCGGCGTATGCTATATCCTCAAATTCGCTATGTAATATTGTGTACACACCACAAACAGTATGTTTTTAATACCAACAGAGTTTATTATTGCTTATATTCCTAGGGCCTGGTCAACCAACACACTATTCCAATGGGGGACTCAACTCCGCAACTGAAGTAAACAGAAAATACCCTTATATTGTGATAAAACGGGTAATGCTATTTAGACAATGGAAGGAAAGTAGTGGAAAACTTTCCCAGCATAATTTAAACTGAGTCCTTAATTCCATGTAAAACAATAACTCTTGTTTATACAAAACCAATATCAAAGTTTGTCGGTTTGATTTGTTTGTTGGGACAAAATTCCCAAATAGTGCCCAAAGTGAGATTTGGACCCGTTTATTGTCCGTGCCCCTTCCCTATATTTTGGGTCTCCTCTAATACCGATAAAAAGCGGTTTTTAGATCTTGTATAGAAGCCTTCCTGTTATAAAAAGAGCCTGCCGGTGCCTTCGTGGGAGCCAGCCGGTGCTTTCCGGTGCCTTCCTGGGCGCCTGCCGGTGGATTCCTGTGCCTTCCGGTGCTTATCGGTGCCTTACTGTACATTCCTGTGCCTTCCTGTGATTAGTGTGACCCCTCTGTATCAACCACAGAGTATAACTCTGTTCTTTCTACATTATATCTGGGGCAGTTAATCAAAAAATGTATTTCATCTTCAATTGTGTGACATAGAGAACATATCCTAGCACTCAGATCTACTTTAGGCCTTTTGTAACGCCCAGTTTCTATTGCTAATTTGTGGCTACTTGTTCTTAATCGGGTTAGCGCTTTCCTGTGGTCCGCAATCGGAATCATGTTAAGATAATTTTCGAATGAAAGATTGCTTTTGAACAAAGCGTATGTCCTCAATTTGCCCTCAGTCTTGTTTAATGATTTTAACCAGAACTCTCTGTAATGTTCAGTGTAGTTTTGGAGTGTTTTTACATGGCTAACTGGTCTGATTTGATTTGATTTGATTTGATATGATTTGGTGCCAGCCAATACATATAAAAAGAATACATCGAGATATAATCATGATATAACAAAATAAAGATATAAGCATACAAACTAAAATGACAATAATCACATAGGTACTTCACAGAGAACATAATACATGTGTTACAAAATAAAATAGACGATACAGTATTAAAGACATCACATAACTTAGGCATAATGGTAAACTAAAATAAACCTAAGTAAGGATGACATGATGGCAGTATAATGGAGATCACATGGGATATAAAATAAATATATACCTTTAAAATAAATTTGTTGGCTAGCACCAGGATAACCCAAGAAAGCTGGGAAAAATCCCTGCTTATTTCCATTGGGGTCCTTGTGTATAAAATAAATTATCTGATTAAAAATTAAAATCAAAGTAGATGAGTATTAAAATGTAAAATATAGTAGTTATTGAATATGTAATGATGAATGAATGTAAATAAAGATATCACAGATTACTTCTAGCAAAGATTATTATAAATATTCATGGTTTTATGGAATAAATACAAGTTATGCATAGAGGAGGAAGTCATTCCTTTCTGACTTCAAGGCTTCATCAGTAAGGTATTTTTTCACTTTTATTTTGAAGCCCTGCTTGCTTTCAATTGATTTTATGTCAGATGGGAGTTTATTCCATTCAGTGATGGCAGTGTGATAGAAGGTGGATAGATCATAAGTTTGGGTAGTTTCAGGACAAAAGAAGTTGGAGGCGTGTTTTCTTAAATAATGGTTATGAACATCTGAGAGTCTTGTAAAATTATGAGTCATATAGGCTGGTGCAGTGTTGTTAAAAATTTTGAAAACATGGTTTAATTTGAGTTGTTTGACTCTGTCCTCCACCTTGAGTGAGCCTATGCTGCTGAGTTCCTCCTGGCCAATGTGTTCTCTAGGACCTTTACTTAAGATGAATCTGACCATTTTATTTTGCATTACTTGAAGTTTGTTCTTTAAGGTTTTACTGAGGCCAGAATACCAAGAAGAGCAGGAATAGTCAAAATGACATTGAATGAGGGCAGTAGTGAGATTTTTTTCTAGCTTGTCTATTGAGTGAAGAGGAATACCTGTATAAGAATTTCAGTCTTGCGTTAGATTTTTTGATAATGTTATTAACCATCTATTCGCCGGAAAGGGTATTGTCCATGATAGAACCTAAGTATGTTACAGAATCAGTGTTCTTTATTTTATTACCATTGCAGTAAACTGTGAAATTTTGGACTAGTTTTAGTTTTCTCTGGGAACCCAACAGCATGGACTCTGTTTTCCCAAGGTGGAGAGACAGTTTGTTGTCGCATAGCCATTGAAAGCAAGTGTTGAGTTCATTTGAGAGATTCTGAGCTATTGCGTAGGGGTATTTGCCGGAAACTAAAAGTGCGCTATCATCGGCATATAGAAGTAATTTGCAATTAACGCTAATAGGCATATCATTGACGTAGCATAGGAAGAGAAGCGGACCCAGGATACTTCCTTGAGGGACACCGCAACTAACTGGTAAGGGGTCTGAGTGTACTTTACCTAAAGCTACTGTTTGTTTCCGTCCAGTTAAATATGAATGAAACCACTCAGTGGATTCGACACCCATTCTATGTAACTTTTTACTGAGTATATCATGGTCCACGGTGTCAAAGGCTTTTTGCAGGTCTAACATTACTATGCCGACATAGTTGCCTTTTGAAAATTCTTTTCTTATATAGTCTGTAAGGTGTATGAGGCAGGTATCTGTTGAATACATGCCTCTGAAACCAGATTGGTAGTCATATAGCAGGTTATTGGTATTCAGATGGGATTCTAGTTGGGAGTAGACTGCTCTTTCTAGGATTTTGGATATGGCAGTCAGAATACTTACCGGTCGGTAATTGCCCGGATCCAGTTTATTGTTGTCTGCTTGTTTGGTTCACTAATTGGATCAAATGGTTCGAACGCCCCTTACCCGGGCCCCTTACCTTTCATCGCGTGAAGATTGCAAGTTAGTATACTGATACAATGTAACTCCGCTATTTGAACCAGGTTGCAAACATACCTGAACAAAGTATGTGTCGCAGTTTAATACACTTTACTACATTTTAACAGTATAGCCATGATATAGCCTACAATATCAGCTATTTCACGTAAAAATATCGGTAAATCAGTACAGTTACGGCAGCCGTAACTTCAACCCTGTTTCTACGTTGCTGTTATATTTACGGCATTAACAGCCTGTGCCCTGTACGGCCGTACGCATAGTATTGCTTCTCAGTGACCGTGTTATTGTTACGGCAATCACGTGACTGCCGTAGTAATAAACTTCCAGCACACAGTTACCGTTACCGTAACAATATCCACTTCCTTATTTATTTGCGTTTCCCTGCTCTATCTGTATTACTGTCAACGAAAATTTCAATTCAATTTCAATGAATGACCCTCTGCACGGTTAATCATTGGATGACCTAACGACACGCAATAACTTGAGAGAATAACCATGAACGTAATATATATCTATATAATATAGTACGTTCATGGAATAACTAAGTTAAGGCAAGCCTAAAAACAATTAGAATTAAATGAAAACCAGACTCGTATATGCGGCGGCCAAATGTCACATCTTAGAAAATTCACTTTTTAGAACACAGATTGTGAGATCAGGGATGTGCTATTCAGAATAGCACGTCCCTGGACCCACCCTGGTGAGACTAAGACCAGGACGTCACAGGCTAACAGTTGCAACAGTCAAACTCATTATCAAGAGTCAAGACAAGTCAAGACCCCTGAAAATGAAAACGTTCCTAATGTGCGTAATCTCGCGAAACACTATTTCTCGTGAATTCTTCGCTCAGTCTTGCGAAATTCACACTCCGCACGCAGTCTGGGGAAATGCGGTGTCTCGAGAAAGTTGGTGCATCAACGGAATACGATCGTGCGGCCAACTCTTGTACAGTGAAACCTGTCTATTGTGGACACCTCTGGGACTGGTAAAAAGTGTCCACAGTTGGCAGGTGTTCACAATAAACAGGAGTTTTTAACAAGAAAATTGACTTTTCGGTCCTGGACATTTCTGTCCACATTAATGCAGGTGTCCGCATTATAGAGGTGTCCACAAGGACAGGTTTTACTGTATTTTGAAGCCTCCATTGGTATTACGGAAAACCAAACTAGAAAACCATGACAGATTGCGTGATGACATCATGTTCCACCTGATTTTCAGAAATATCATGATGTAGGAATTATGTTTATGTATCTGTATACATGTATATATATCTTTGATGTATACATGTATATATATCGCGTGATAGAAATGATGATATTCAACAATTTATTAACGACTTGGCTCCTATTCTTGAAGCTCTATCACATGAGCGTTCCGATAAAATGATTTTAGGCGACTTTAATATAGATCTATTAAAAATTCACACAAGAAATAAATATTCGGAATTCCTAGACGTTATACTAAATAACGGATATGTGCCAAATTTAACCTTACCTACAAGATTTTCGGAGCGGAGAGCAACTCTGATAGATAACATTTTTTGTAATCTCTCCCACTGTAAAAAGACGTGTTTATCTGGCATAGTTTTTACCAACTTATCCGACCATCTACCATATTTCACATGCTAGTAAAGTTGAAATCGCTGAGCGTTTCAATACTTTCTTCACAAATATTGGCCCCACATTAGCTGCCAAAATCAACTCTGTCAGCCTACCACATTTCTCTACCTATCTCACTCAACAGTTCGTTGCAAATTTTTCTTTTTCTAATGTATCTGCCGAAGATATCTCAACGATTATTAATAACTTCAAACCCAAGTCAAGCGCTGGGCACGACAATCTCTCCATGAAATTACTCAAGAGTATAAATGGTATTATTTCCGATTCCTTTGCTTTGATCGTGAATCAGTCACTCAACACTGGAATATTCCCAGGTAAACTTAAGATCGCTAAAGTCCTGCCTGTCTTTAAAAAAGACGACAAATCCCTACTTAATAATTATAGACCAATATCTCTCCTTCCCGCGTTCTCTAAAATCATAGAAAAGACTGTCTATCAGCAGATTTATTCATATTTCACTTCTCACGATCTGTTTTACAGAAGTCAGCATGGTTTTAAAAAACTACATTCCACTGAGACTGCTGCTCTGGAATTTATAGACAGAATATTTAATTTACTTGACTGTGGTGAAATACCTGTGAGCGTTTTCCTCGATTTATCAAAAGCGTTTGACACGCTAGATCACAACATTCTTTTCCACAAATTGAATTACTACGGGGTCAATGGTACGGCATTGCAATGGTTTAAAAGCTATTTAAGTGACAGATCGCAATATGTTCAGTTTGATGAAATCTGTTCCAAAACATTACCCATTCATACCGGCGTACCTCAAGGCTCAATTCTTGGACCACTTTTATTCATTATCTACGTTAATGACTTATGTTTGGCTTCCCCTAAATTCGAATCCATACTTTACGCGGACGACACCACTTTAATAAACTCTCTATGTGTCTTTAACACCGATGATAAAGATAATCTCAACAGTATCTCTGATACCATGAACCATGAACTGAAAAAAGTACATGACTGGCTCTCTGCAAACAAATTATCTTTAAACTTTTCTAAGACAAAATTTATGATTTTTCATTTCCCCCAGCGAAAATTAAACTTTGAGATAAATCTCCAAATCGCAAACACTCCTATAGGGAGAACAACCGTATTTGAATTCTTAGGATTAACAATTAATGAGAATCTCAATTGGAACAGTCATATCTCTAAAATTTCAACTTAACTGTCAAAAATCACTGGCATATTAAGTAGACTTCACACTTTTCTTCCCCGTCAGCAACTGATGCAAATCTATAATTCCCTCTTCTTACCTCACATCAACTACTGTTTACTTGCTTGGGGCTTTTCATCTGATCGCATCTTTTTGCTTCAAAAACGAGCCATTCGTCTCATATGTTCTGCCAATTTCCTAGCTCACACCGAGCCTTTATTTAAAGAACTAAATATATTAAAGATTAACGATATCATGCAAGCCAGAGCTCTGAAATTCTATTTCAGATATTGCAACTCCGAGTTGCCGCAATACTTTACAAATATCTTCACCACTCAGCCTGTTGTACATCCTTACCCCACCAGATTCCGTGATGTTCCTCGTCAAGCAATTCCAGCTAGAAACTCTACTAAAAATCGTATTCGATACTATGTCCCAGATTTACTTAACAAAACGCCACCCTGTATCAAAAATAAAATTCACACGCACTCATATGATGGTTTCTCTAAATACATAAATTCGTACTTCTGTAATCAGTACTCTGAAATCTGTGTCATTCGAAATTGTTACGTATGCAACAACTGATTAATTAGATTTTTGACCATGTTTAATCTACAAAAGGTATTACTCACTAATTTTAACTTTGAGTCTTGACATTTTTAGATGTGGTGTACTTTCAGTTTGAATAATATTAGGTGGCCCCAATGATAGCGGATTGCATAAATCCTTAATTGGAGTCATCCTGACATATAATTTTATCACTATCTGTTATGTACTTACTGTTAAACTGTAATTTTATGTTTTGTCAATAATAACATGTACAAACTGTAACCATATGTCTAATAAACTGTTTTGTTTTGAATTTGAATCTGATTCCCCAGACTATACAATTGGTGTGTAGAACTGTACATCACAGTTGCTTGTCTTCAATTCAAATAATATATATATATATATATATATATATATATATATATATATATATATATATATATATATATATATATATATATATATATATATATATATATGGAAGAATTTGTGGAAGAATTTAGAATCCAAAACATTTCTGTGATCAGATACCATCATAATACTAATATTCCACTGACTGAACGCTTAGTCTAGCGAAATGTATATAGCAGGTCCTTTTCCCCACTTAAAAGAATAATAAAAGTGTAGAAAGAGCTTGACATGTGCAGATACAATCTTTTCATTATATGTGTTATCTTAATCCAAGGCATGTACATGTATACAGGTGCATGAAACTAATTCCTGTCTCATAATATTTCTGATTCCCCAGACTACACAAGTAGTCTGAGGAACTGTACATTACAGTTCCTTTTCTTCAATTAAAATAATATATAATAGGAATAATATGCGCAAAAGCATGTCACTGAATTGTGTATAAAATTTAGAATCTTACACATTTCTGTGATCAGATACCATCATAATGCTTATATTCCTCAAACTGCACGCTTAGTCTGGGGAACTGTACATCCCGGGTCCTTTTTTCACTTCAAAGAATAATAAAACTATAGAAAGAGCTTGACAATAGACAGATACAATCTTTTTTCATTGTATATGTGTCTTTATTAATCAAAGATATATATACATAAATATAATTCCTATCTCATAATATTTCTGATTCCCCAGACAATTCAATTGGTCTGAGGAACTGTACAACACAGATCCATGTCTTCAATTCTAATAATATATAATTTGAATAATATGTGGAAGAATTTAGAATCCAACACATTTCTGTGATCAGAAACCATTATAATACTTATATTCCACAGACTGCACGATTAGCCTGGGGAACTGTACAACCCCGGTCCTTTTCTTCACTTCAAAAAAAAATAAAAGTGTAGAAAAAGCTTGACAATTGACAGATGCAATCTTTTTTCATTATAATGTGTTTTTTATTAATCAAAGATATAAATACATGTATACCGATACATAAACATTATTTCTTTCTCATTATAATTCTGATTACCCCAGACTACACAATTGGTCTGGGGAACTGTACATCACAGTTCCTTGTGTTCAATTCAAATAATATATAACTGGAATAATATGTGGAAGAATCTAGAATCCAAGACATTTCTGTGATCAGATACCATCATAATACTTACATTCCACAGACTGCACGCTTAGTGTTGCGAACTGTATATCCCAGGTCCTTTTCTTCACTTCAAACAACAATGAAAGTGTAGAAAGTCCTAGAGGCTGTGTTCCTTAATTATGAATAAAATTTCTATTCCAACATACAATGTTTCTGTCACCATATATCACTATAGTATTTTAATTCCCCAGAATGAATGATCAGTCTGGGGAACTGTTTATTTCACAGGTTAGGGGATAGCAGCGTACACTTAAATTCGGAACCCGTTCCCCTCTCTGCTGACGGTCACCACCAGCAAGTCGAATGTCCACCTTGAGATGTCAGGTTCCTGGAATGCCAAAAGAGACATAGGATCAGAAGCATATAGAAAATGAAAGGACTGGAGAGTAAACCAGCCTGGAAGGTACAAAATCTTCATTGCTATACTGTTGACAGCGTGGATGAATAGTTCATAGAATTTAATTATTATACCAACTGTACAATCAGGCTGCAGAATTACAAAATTCAGTTGTTAAGAACCTACCAACATTAATTCTAGGTACAAACTTTTTTCAGCACACATATTTTCTGTTACGTAAGATATTATCAAACACACATGAAACTGATTTATATCTCACTATATTCGTGATTCCCCAGACTGCACAGTTCTAACCCATTTTGTTCAAGAAACTTTAAACTATATGCTCTTTCCAACATTACTTCAGATACACACTACTTTCATTCTATGTTTTTTATTGTTTTAATTTAAGATACAAGATACATACATAATAGATATACAGTAAAACTTCCCTATACCGAACAGCCTTGGGACCGGAAAAAAGTGTTCAATATAGTGAGGTTTTCGGTATAAGGAGGTTTCATAGCATTGAAAGAATATATTTGGGACCGAGAAATGGTGTTCAGTGTAGAGAAGTGTTCGGTAAACGGAGGTGTTCGGTTAGAGAGGTTTTACTGTATATATACTTATATATATATATATATATATATATAATATATATATATATATATATGTATGTATGTATGTATGTATGTATGTATGTATGTATATATATATATATATATATATATATATATATATATATATATATATATATATATATATATATATATATATATATATATATATATATATATAACACAAACATACATTTCATTGTATGAGCTAATAAAGAACCATATTTTTTCATTTCCTCACCAAGCAGCATGTTCATCCATGCATGCATGATTTCATGATTGGTGCCTATCTGGAAAGACATGCAACTTTTAACACATATACATCATTGAATTATTTTTTTAAAGAAAATACTTTCATACACACTTCGGTCTTCCTCTTGACCTAGAGCAGACTGCAAACGATGTCGCCTATTCGTCTGAACTGTTATATGTACATCAACCTGTACACGTCAGCAGACAAACTAAAAGTCTGAAATTTTGTAATAATTAAAGTAGGAATTGTTAAGAACAAATGTTTGTGTATTGAAAATGAAACAGGTAGTATAAATGCACTATCTAGTGGTTTCATTTTCAGCTATTTTCATTTACTTTTTTAACATCTATATTTTTAATAATTTATTTTATTGCATTTCAGTCATTTCATTGCAGTTATAGTTTCGCTAGTTTAAGCAAGTCTTGGTCATGAGACACCACTTTAAGGGGCCACCACCCCAAGGGCATGCCCAAATGTGGTTCCTCAAAACAGTTGGGACTTTCCTCATTTTGGAGACTGCATGGGTAATTAGTTAATGAAACTGGGTTCGTTGCAAGACTTCGATCAGTTTGAGGATTTCTAAACATAAGTTGTTAAGCTCTTTCCAACATCATTCCAGATACAAACTTCCTCTCGCCCAATATCAACTTGGTATTTTTATTCCCCAGACCATATGATTAGTCCGGGGCACTTTATCTTTCAAGTTTAAGGAATAGGTTTTACCACAATACTTCCACCCAAAACTTCTTGAGACAGATGTTCCTGTCTGCCAGGCTCATTCTCGTTTGAGATGTCAGGTTCTTGGAATGCCAATTGAGATATAGGATAAGAAGCACAAACAAAATGAGAAGACTGAAGAACTGTAGAGCAAACCAGTAAACCAGTAAACCAGCTCCAGTTTAATTTACTGTCAAGAAAAATCAATATCATGAGTACAATCTAATAGCTAATTTTGGAGACTGCATGGGTGAGTAGAACATGGAAGTAGGTTATAAATTCTCAAGACTACAATAGGTCTGCAAATTTATAACCTGTTCGGTGTTAAGCTCTTTCTGACATCATTTGAGATACAAACTTTTTTTCATTATATGGTTGATTTAAACAAAATCAAAGACATTGCAGATACAATCTTTTTTATCATTATATGGGTTTCTTAATCCAAGAAATACACATGTATACAGATACACAAAACTAGTCATATCTCATAATATTTCTGATTCCCCCGACTACACAAATAGTGAGGAACTGTAAATCAGTTCCTTTTCAATTAAAATAATATATAATTGGAATAATATGTGGATGTCTCTGAATTGTGTTTAAAATTTAGAATCCAACACATTCCTCTGATCAGATACCATCATTGTATTTCTATTCCACAGACTGCACGCTTAGCCTGGTGAACTGAATATCCCACGGTCCTTTTCTACACATCTAACACTAAACAAACGGTAAAAAATCCTAGAGGGCGTGTTCCTTAATTCTAAATAAAATTTTTATTGCACCATACAATGTTTCTGTCACCAGACATCATTGTATTTGAATTCCCGAGAATGCATGATTAGTCTGGGGAACTGTTTTTTCAAAGGTTAGGGGATAACAACGTACACTTACATTCAGAACTCGCTCCCCTCCCTCCTGACGTACACCACCAGCAAGCCCAATGTCACTTGAGATGTCAGGTTCCTGGAATGCCAAAAGAGACCTAGGATCAGAAGCACATAGAAAATGAAAGGACTGATGCACTGTAGAGTAAATCATCAAGAAAATTACAATATCATGAAAACAACTTAATTGCTACTGATTGAAACTCCAGTAAGTGATTAGTTCATGCACCTGAGTTATTCTGAAGACTGTACAATCAGCCTGCTGTACATTGCCAAGCTATTTCTGACATCACCTCACATATAAAAACTTCATTCTATGTGTTTTACTTTGGGATACAGTATATAAATATATACATATATATATATATATATATATATATATATATATATATATATATATATATATATATATATATATATATATATATATATATACATACATATATACATATATATATAATTATATATAATATATATATATATGTGTGTGTGTGTGTGTGTGTGTATGTGTGTGTGTGTGTGTACATGTACTACCTGCAGCTCAGCTAAATCTTTCATTAGCAACAAAACCACTCATCTGAGATGACTTCTTGACTTGCGGCTCAAATATCCCATAACGGCGGGGGGGGGGGGGGCATTACTTGTATCACTGCCCCAACTTACAAGAGAAATTGAAGAAATAGGAAGTAAATGCATTTGTTTCTCTTCTTTTCTCTCTCTCTCTCTCTCTCTCTCTCTCTCTCTCTCTCTCTCTCTCTATCAGATGTATGTATGTCTACCTGACGTTTTCGTTTGGCTCATTTCTTGTGTTTATGTTGTGTACCTCGAGTGCTTTAATAAAGATATATGTATGAAGGATAACCTACCCTGTTCTTCCACTTGGAGAGCGCGATCTTGTCTGTGTTCAACATCTGCAGCGCAGCATCCTCGAAGTTTTCGCCTTTTTATGTCTGTGTGTGAACACAGACATATTGTTTTACCGAATATTCTTTATCTTTCTTTCTTTCTTTCTTTCTTTCTTTCTTTCTTTCTTTCCTTCTTTTTCTTTCTTTCTTTCTTTCTTTCCTATCTTTCTTTCAACCAGATTTTTGTGTCGTCTTAAACTCAGACACCGTGCAAGCTAGAAACTTCAAACTTTGCATGGTTATAGCACCTGCAGTGAAGTTTTGCATATCGTTCTTAATAGTCAAGATTTTGAAAATTATGCAAATTAGGGCAATTAAAAAAATTTAATTGCTTCTGGCTTCCAAATTATTGATCCGATTTTGATTATGTTGGTCCCAAATTGTAGATATTGTAATACTGCACATTTTTGTAATTTACATGTGACCTCTAAAGGTCAAAGGTCAAGGTCATTTGTACGTTTGAAATATTCATCCAGTCATAAATCAGTCAATTTCCATCCAATTTTGATCATGTTGGACACAAATTGTAGCTACTGTAACACTGGACATTTTATTCAATTTACATGTGACCTCTAGAGGTCAAAGGTCAAGGTCATTTAGCCATTTGAAATATTCATGTAGCTATAACTCGGTCAGTTATCATCCAATTTTGATCATGTTGGTCACAAATTGTAGCTACTGTAACACTGCACATTTTTATAATTCACATGTGACCTCTAGAGGTCAAAGATCAAGGTCATTTGGACCTTTGAAATATTCATCTAGCCATAACTCGGTCACTTTTAATCCACTTTTCATCATGTTGGGCTCAAATTATAGATATTGTAGAAGTGTTGGAACACTGCATATTTTTGTAATTGTGCAAATTTTTCACACACCCAGACAGATTTACTTTCAAGCAAATCTTTCTTTTCTAGTTTAATTTATACCATGCCTCCTTTGTTTTCTCAAGGGATGAATATGTCACCTGCTGTCACATATATCCTTGCTTTAATTTCCGTGGCTAAATTTCAACACAGGACTGATTTGCTTTGGTGAATACATTTTAAAATGCATTTATATTCATGAAAACAAAGAAGGCATGGTATAAAAAGGATACATCCCTTGTTCTCGTGATTTATCTGGAATCCTGCATTTTTAAATCCGTACGCTTTGCTCCGGGATATAAAAAAGCAGGATTCCAGATATGTCAAATATTAGATTAGCTAATATTTGATTTCTATGTGCATTAGGGTAAAAGTAAGAAATCTTTTTTCTTTGACGGTGTATTTTTACTTTCTTTTTGTGGGCGGTGTATTTGCATTCCTGCTTGTAATTGGATTAACCCAAAGTGCTTTGTGTATAGGTTTCAAATGGTGATTTCACTTAGTGACCTAAGAAGTTGTATAAGAGTTTTTTTGCCCGTATCAATTTAGTTCGTCATTGTTTATAAGGATGTTGAGTGTGTATTTTGGTTTAAATATACTGTTACAGTTCTCCAAATGCCAAATATGGTCATTTATTCAAGGGTTGCTTAGTGTAATCTGTTAGTTTCCCTATATATAGACCGTTTTACGGCGGGTTGCTATTCTTTTTATTTTGGACGCCTATAGTACAAACGAATCAGAGGTTGGAGAGATTTTCAGCAGCGTCTTTGACGCGCTTTTGCATTTTTTATTATGTTCTGGAGGATATAACCTGGGTTTTGTTTTTTGCACCATGTACATAATTGCACCTGAACAGATTGTGGATTGTATTTTGTGGCGTCTATGTTAGGCCTTGTGGAGCTATTTTTCCGTAAGTTATCATTATTTTGGTACATATATAGACATACTGTAGGATATAATATATAATTGATTCGCGGTATTCTTTTGTCGCGTTTGGACGCAAGTATATATTATTGTTGCAGAAACATGTTTTTCATTTATTGTGATATTCTCAAGGTACACGCGTTTTTTCTGATATGAAGTATAATATATTATGTAGAGTAAAATGTAATTATTGTGTAATTTCAAGATGTACACGTGGTTAAGAGCAATATATAAATATACAAGTTTGTGATGTTTCATTCAGGATATTGTATACTCAGAGATTGTTAATTTTTTATTCCAGTTGTATCACATTGTTTCACGTGTCCACACGTTGTCTGAGGATATATATATATAACATGATTGGAGATTAATATGGATATTTAAAGAGGCTCAGGGGCTGAGTCCATCGGTTTGTCTACACGTGTATTTTGTCGGCGTATACCTCGTGTTACCATGTGCATCTCATCAGGGAGAAAATAAAAGTTCCACCGTCAGAGAAACACCTGTGTTTGTCCCATGTTTTGTCCTGTGCTACAGACGTCACAAAAATACACAAGGAAAAGCTTCATTGATATATATCACGGAGAGAGGAGTGGTTTACCTATTTTGGCTGGAATTTGTTTCGTCATATTTGTCAGGCGGTGTACCGACGACAATGGTGTGTGCCGGTCTGGATAATCCGTTTGTGACCGCATTCCTTGTGCTGTCCTGTGAGAGTGTTGTTTTGCGACGTACCTGAGTTTGACTGTGTCCGGTACGTGTGGTTTCTGTGCTTCGAGCAGGAGTATACCTATATTCAAGTACTGTTCGTGTTGCCTGTGGTAGCAGAAGACTTTTCCTTTTTTCTTGGACTTATCAAATAGACATTTCTTCTGTATTCCGGGAATGTAATTTTTTCTCGGTACAGCGGTTCCAGTTCGTCGCAGACTACATTTTTTAATTTTTTTTATGGCGAATAAGGTAGTGTGGTACTAACTTTTTCTCCACAGCTGATATATGAAGATAGAAGACTCTTCACATATACATATTATACTGTAGCCCACACATATATAGTTCAGCAATTCAATTATCCATATTTGTATATTGTTTGCCATTGATATCCATTTGTCGCAAATATTGTACACAGAAATATAGTCTTTCTTTCAGCACACAGTGAAGCAGCTTGACACGTGTACATGTACAGTTATATAGTGCTGTTTTTGGTCTGTTTGACCTGGGTGTGTTACATCATGTCCTTGCCCGAGCTTAAGACTGCTCGCAAGACGAGTAAATCAAAACTTACCAAGCTGAGTAATAAAATATCCACGCGTGTGGCTGAACATGATAAGTTGGATAAAATTTCAGGGTTGATAAAAGAATTCAAATCAGCTTTTGAATTATTTACAGCTGACCATACTGCAATGGCTGAGGAAGATGAAGGTAACGAGCTGCAGAATGAGCAGTATTATGAAGCTGTAGAATCCACTTATTTTAGAGTGTTGTCATCAGTGCATGATGTTAAACATACTTCAGCTAGTACTGATAGTACAGTAATTGGGTTATTAAGTTTGCCAAAATTAGAACTCGAGAACTTCAATGGTGACCCGATTAAGTACCATACATTTATCAAAGCTTTTAAAGCTACAGTTGAAAAGTGTACAACAGATCCAGATGTACGTCTGTCACGTCTGTACAATTATCTTGAAGGTGAAGCCAAAGACAATGTTCGTTCATGTTTTATTACAGGTGGTGCCACAGGTTATGAATCTGCTTTGAAAGTTTTGAAAGAAAACTATGGCAGTAATTTTCGTGTGCTCAAGAAATAATTCGTGGTTTACGCTCAAATAAGCCAGTGAAAAGTAGTAAAGATTACAGAGCTTTGTCAAATGAATTGCGTAATGCACTTGAAATTCTTGAAAGTATCAATTGTCTGTCTGAGGTGAATACACAGATAGTCATTTTGATATAGTCTCACGTCTTTCAAATTTTGTCCAAAATCGGTGGTACAAGATGGAGCATAAGAACAAACGTGATAAGGGCGATTATTTGAAATTCAAAGACCTCGTCAAATTTGTAAATTCTGTGAGTGACGAACTTTGTGACCCGGTTCTGGGTGAGCAGGCGCGTTTGTCTAGATATAAAAAAACTAGGCAAGTCACTTCACATGACATTCAAGTAGATGAAGTATCAGAGATGAGTAGTTATGCTGATTTCTTTTCTGCAGATGGGTCAAATTCAGATTTTTTCCCTGCTGTCAGTACAGTAAATGCGGCATCTGCTACTAGACAGCCTTCAGTTAGTGGGTCAAATGCAAATTCAAATAGGTCACGTCAATTTCCGCCATGCAAGTTGTGTAATGGTTCTCATTTCATAACTAAATGTGATCAGTTCAAGTCAATGACAGTAAAAGATCGTATAGCATTTGTCAAGTTACATGAGTTATGTAATGTATGTTTGAGGAGTAATCATACGACTGAATCATGCCAAAGTAAAAATAAATGTTTCGTTTGCGGAGCCAGACACACAAGTTACATCCATACCGATCAAGTTTTGACAACTTGTGCTTCAAATATTGAAAGTTGTTTACTACCAGTTTTGAAAGTGTGCATTAATGAAGATACAGTTGTTAATTTAGTTTAAACGTATTTATTTAGTCTGGATAGCCCTATAGTACATCGAAATGACTAATACATGGGTTCTCCAGAACATGGAGACACACAGTAAGTATATACAAGACACACATGACAGAGCAAATGTTACCAATGAATTATATCTATGTAAACTCTGTACGAATATCAAAGTTTGATTACATTTAAGATACAAGTTAAACCAATATGAATTGAGTTCACTATTTACCCATTAAAGAAAAAAGGTATGATACAAATAAATTTGCATAGTCCAACCGATGAATACTACAGTATCAGTAACGGAAACATTTAGTCGTTAAAGCGCCTGGTATCAATAATGTACTGATGGAGAGCATCACAGATCTGGATATTCAGGCAGCTCGAAAGCTCGTTACTGCCACGGAGAAATATTTCAACTAACCTATCACTACCAATATGAATTATAAGATGCGGGCTAACCCCCGGAGCAATCAAAGGAATAACAGTATTCAGTAATCTGTTTCTCGGAATGATGTAATAGGGACAGAAGAGTAGAAAATGCTTGGAGTCTTCAGTGGGATAAGAACAGGCACAGGATGGGTCAGGAAGGATGTTAATTTTGTGAAGGTGGGAGTTTAGTCTAGAGAATCCTAGGCGTAATTGCGTGTGGCAAATATTAGCAAATCTGTCACCATGGAGATAGAACTCGGGAACAGTGTCTGTGGCTAAAAGAGTAGCTTTAAGTTTCGATTTGAATATATGTAGAGAAAGCGAATCTCTGATGTCGGAAGGCAGGTTATTCCACTGTTTGATAGCATCTGGGAGGAAAGAGTTAGACAGACGCGATGTTCTACATCTAATGGGGCGCACCGACATTGAATGTCGGAGAGCACGACCAGCAGGAGGAGGGGGTACTAGATTAGATAGATAAGAAGGAGTCAGTTTGTGGTACATTTTGTAAAAGAGGACAAGCTTAAAGTATTTACGTCTGTCTGCAAGAGTTGACCAGAATGGAGGATTAGACAATTTTAGCACTTCAACTTTCATTACTCAGAGTTTAGTTGATCGTTTGAATCTTGAAGGCTCAAATGTTCATTATCTTTTGAAAACAATTCAGGGTACTACTCCTACTATATCAAAAGAAGTGGATTTCAAAATTTCGTCTTTGTCAGGTGATCAAAAGATGAATTTGTCAGGTGTTAAGGTGGTTGACAGTATACCACTTGCTAATGCTTCTGTTAAGATTGAAGAATATCCACATCTTCGTGACCTTGACATTGATCCAAATGTTTACAATCAAAAGTTAGACATACTTATAGGTCATGATTTCACTGAGCTTATCACCCCTCTAGAAATCAGAAAGGGTAACCCTGGACAACCAGTAGCAATTTTATACTTACTTGGATGGGCTTTGCAAGGTAAAGCAAAAATTAATCAAACCTGTAGTTCAACAGTGGTTTGTAACTTCATATGTGCTTCCTTGAAACCTGGTCAAAGCGACCTAAATTCATTTGCCAATAATGATCATGTCAAATGCGATGTAATGGACATGTGTCATTCGAGTGACCGTTGTGTACAGTCAGTAAATGACAAAAATGAACATTCAGAATGTTCCTATGATTCATTTGATACGTCAACATTTGAGAATATAACTGTTGTTAACGATTGTGAATCTACAGTTGTGAACAATAGTGTTCCCATTGATGATATACATAAATTATGGGAAATCGAATGTGATTCATTTTCAGAACATTCATTGTCTGTTGATGATAAGAAAGTTCTTGAATTTTGGGACAGTACATGCCAAATTGTGAATGGGCATTATATGCTGCCTATCCCTTGGAAGGATCGTAGTGAATCAATACCTAATAATTTTTGTGTAGCTAAAAAAAGGCTAGACAATTTAATTAGGCGTTTGACAATGACAGATCTCATGTCAAGATATAATCAAGAGATTACAAAATTGTTGGATTCAAAATATGCAGAAATCATACCAGAAAATGAAATAGATGGGTCAGATAGAATTTTTTATCTCCCACATCATGGCGTAATAAATCCAAATAAACCTGGAAAATTACGCATAGTCTTTGATTGTTCTGCTAAGTATGCAGGTCGATCTTTGAATGATAGTTTTACAAGGTCCTGATTTGATGAATAAGCTATTACATGTTTGTTACGGTTTAGGTTACATCATTACGGAGTTCAGGGTGACCTCAAGGAAATGTATAACCAAATACTTATTCCTGAGTATGACAGAGATGTTCTCCGTTTTCTTTGGTATGAGAATGACAAACTCATATTTTTAAGGATGACAGTGAATATTTTTGGAGGAATTTGGTCAGGATCCAGTTCATGCTACGCGCTAAGGCGTATAGTATTAGATAATCGACAGATCGATCCATTATTCAAGAAGTCTATCATGCAATCAATGTATGTTGATGATTTGACTCAATCAGTTCGCACTTTGGAAGAAGTGTGTAAATTGATATTTGAGCTTCCATTTGTTTTCAAACTTGGAGGTTTTGAGATTCTAAAATTTGCAGTGAATGATGAGCAAATAGTAAATCAAATTCCTATTGAAAGTAGAGCCAATGAGGTGTATGAATTCTCATCTGATTCACAATGTACAACACTGGGTGTCAGGTGGTTAATCATGCAAGATAAGTTTACATTTACTGTCAAAACTGTAGACTTTTCAAAAGTGACACGTAGGCCGATGCTTAGTTTTTTAGCATCAATTTATGATCCGCTAGGTTTAGTTTCTCCCCTTGTTGTTGGTGGAAAGCTATTGTTGCAGCAAGCTACCCGTCTAAAAATAGATTGGGATGCATCTGTTCCAGATGTTATACATCAAAGATGGCTGACATGGTATGACATCTTGTGTAAAAGTCTGCCGAATATGACATTCCCACGTTGCTTTAAGGATGCAAAATTTGATGATGGGTATTTTGAATGTCATATTTATTGCGATTCAAGTCAACAAGCTTTTGGACCATCTTTATACGGAAGATGTATTAGCACGTCAGGTGAAATTACTTCACATCTGATTATGAGTAAGTCTCATATAGCGCCAATTAAGAATAGCCAGTCAGTCCCCGTATGGAGCTTCACAGTGCTAAGATCGCTGTTGATCTGTTTCTTGGGTTTAAGCAGGGTTTAGGTATTCCATACATTCCTGTTTTCTTCTGGACAGATTCGAAAATAGTTTTAGGTTACATTCAGAACGAAACCAGACGTTTTCACACTTTTGTAGAGAACAGAGTGAGTTACATACGTCATCATTCTGATCCTAAGTCTTGGTTTCATATTGAATCTTCGTTGAATCCCGCGGATTTGCTGACACGTTCTTTTCCTACAGATCGTCATGGGGTTTTCGATTTGTGGTGTTGTGGCCCGAAATGTTTGCGTGAATATACCAAATTTTGGGGCAAAATGCATGATTCATATGAAATTGATCAATCAGACCCAGAAGTCAAATCCTTATGTACACAAGAAAGTAATATTTCTGTGTGTTGGATTGAGAAGATTTGTTTATATTTCTCATCCTGGTCGAAGATCTTGAAGTCTGTTGCTTGGTTACGTAAGTTTGTGTTGTACAAACTTAATCATGTTGATGTGCAAAAGTCATTTGCTGTTGTAAGTGATTTAGATCAGGCACATGATATAATCATTCGTTATTATCAAAGAATGTCATTTGATAAAGAAATATCAAATCTTGCATCAGACAAACCTATTTTCAGGTCGAGTAGCATTCTTTCGTTAAATCCATTTTTAGATAAGAATGGCGTCTTGCGTGTGGGAGGTAGAACTGGTGATCATCCTATACTTATCTCACATTCTAGTACCATAGCAAAGTTGATTATTAGGCATTTCCATCAAAATGCTCATTGGGGCACGGAGTGGACTCTTGGTTTGATACGAAGTAAGTACTGGATTACAAAAGCACGTAGAACAGTTCGCCGTGTTTTGCAAAAGTGTGTAGTATGCAAGAAATTGTATGCAAAACCTTCGTCACAGCTTATGGCTGATTTACATCCAGCTAAAATCAGTCCATATATGCCTGCTTTTACTCATGTTGGTATTGATTGTTTTGGCCCGTATTTTACAAACTTTTACAGAGGTCAAAAGAAGAGATATGGGTGTATGTTTACATGTATGAGTTCTAGAGCAGTTCATCTAGAGATGTTGCATTCATTGGATGCAGAATCTTTTTTGAATGCATTCCGTAGATTTATAGCTCGTGGACCAAACATCAAAGTATTATATGCTGATAATGCTGGAAACTTCCGGAAAGGAGCTTCTGAACTCATGAATGCTTTCAAATTGCATTCGAAGAACACATTAAGACAATATGCTACATCTAAAGCCATCAAATTTGTGTTCATTCCTCCTTACACTCCTCATTGGGGTGGCAATTATGAGAGGTTAATAGGAGTCATCAAGAGGGTGCTTAAAGCCATATTCCCATATGCATCACGTCTTACAGATGAAGTTTTACAAACTACATTTTGTGAGGTAGAAGCTATAGTAAATAGTCGTCCTTTAACTAGGATAAGTTCAGACATTCATGATTTCAGGCCAATTACGCCAAATACCTTACTTTCGTTAGGTGAATCTTCTGTTATTCCGCCAGGTAACTTGTCAGTCGCTGATACATACAGGAGCAGATATAGATTTTCTCAACATTTGGCCAATATGTTTTGGTCGAAGTGGCTTAAACTTTACCTTCCATCTCTGAATGTGAGGTCTAAATGGCGAGTACCAGTTAGAGATATTCAGGTTAGTGAGTTAGTCTTGATAGTTGAACGTGGTCTTCCGCGTAACCTATGGCCGCTTGCCATTGTGAAAAAAGTTTATCAGGGTAGACACGGTAAAGTTCGTTCTGTGTTGCTTAAAACGAGAATTAATACTCAAATTAAGCGTTCAGTCCATCATGTTGTTAGATTGGAAGCTGATAACTAGATATAATGTTATGATAAGTAAGTAATACATCAGTTTCTGATAGTGAAAATCTTACTTTTATACCAGAATTATATACATATATACTGTATTTAGAGTCTTGATTGTGATAGTGGCAACTGGATTATATATTTGTTGCTGTCCAACATGAGGAGGGTACTATGGTTTTGTTGTCAATATCATATTAGAGAAATATTGGAATTTATGTTTAATATGTATATGTTATATGTTAATTAGAGTATAAATAATTGTTTAAATGAGGGTTTCATCTAGGAACTAAATATTTGTAGTTCTTGGATTTCTTTTCATAAGGTTTACTATCAATAAACTTTTCTTTCTCTTAAATGAATATGTTTATATGTTTAAATGTCAGTATATGTTATATATATTTCATATGAAGGGGGGAGTGTCAAATATTTGATTAGCTAATATTTGATTTCTATGTGTATTAGGGTAAAAGTAAGAAATCTTTTTTCTTTGACGGTGTATTTTTACTTTCTTTTTGTGGGCGGTGTATTTGCATTCCTGCTTGTACTTGGATTAACCCAAAGTGCTTTGTGTATAGGTTTCAAATGGTGATTTCACTTAGTGACCTAAGAAGTTGTATAAGAGTTTTTTTGCCCGTATCAATTTAGTTCGTCATTGTTTATAAGGATGTTGAGTGTGTATTTTGGTTTAAATATACTGTTACAGTTCTCCAAATGCCAAATATGGTCATTTATTCAAGGGTTGCTTAGTGTAATCTGTTAGTTTCCCTATATATAGACCGTTTTACGGCGGGTTGCTATTCTTTTTATTTTGGACGCCTATAGTACAAACGAATCAGAGGTTGGAGAGATTTTCAGCAGCGTCTTTGACGCGCTTTTGCATTTTTTATTATGTTCTGGAGGATATAACCTGGGTTTTGTTTTTTGCACCATGTACATAATTGCACCTGAACAGATTGTAGATTGTATTTTGTGGCGTCTATGTTAGGCCTTGTGGAGCTATTTTTCCGTAAGTAATCATTATTTTTGGTACATATATAGACATACTGTATGATATAATATATAATTGATTCGCGGCATTCTTTTGTCGCGTTTGGACGCAAGTATTTATTATTGTTGCAGAAACATGTTTTTCATTTATTGTGATATTCTCAAGGTACACGCGTTTTTTCTGATATGAAGTATAATATATTATATAGAGTAAAATGTAACTATTGTGTAATTTCAAGATGTACACGTGGTTAAGAGCAATATATAAATATACAAGTTTGTGATGTTTCATTCAGGATATTGTATACTCAGAGATTGTTAATTTATTATTCCAGTTGTATCACATTGTTTCACGTGTCCACACGTTGTCTGAGGATATATATATAACATGATTGGAGATTAATATGGATATTTAAAGAGGCTCAGGGGCTGAGTCCATCGGTTTGTCTACACGTGTATTTTGTCGGCGTATACCTCGTGTTACCATGTGCATCTCATCAGGGAGAAAATAAAAGTTCCACCGTCAGAGAAACACCTGTGTTTGTCCCATGTTTTGTCCTGTGCTACAGATGTCACAAGATAAAACCCTTGAACTATGGATATATCCTCTTCATATTGCCTTATTGGATAATGACGTCCAGTTTAGCCCTGGGCATTGTTTTTGACTTTGCACTGTCAGAGAATTGGGATAATGCCCACTCATTGTAATTGTCCCGGTCCACTGCGTCCATAGTCATGCACTCAAAGCCCGACAAGAAGTACAGCGGCAAAGTAACCGCGGAAACAAATTTTCATGGCGTTATCCCGAGAGTAACCATGTGATCTGGGGAACACGAACAATACTTGAGACTGCGCACTTCCCCAAACTACGCCTAACTGTTGTGCGTAGTGTCGCGAAACACCGTTTCTCGTGAATTCATCGCGCAGTCGAAATTCACATTGCGCACGCCGTCTGACTCTGGGGAAATGCGGTGTCTCGAGAAAGTTGCTGCATAATCAGCGGAATACGATCGCGCGCTCAATTGAACTCTTGTATTTTGAAGCGTACATTGATATTATGGAAAACCAAACTAGAAAAACATGACAGAATGCGTGATGACATCATGTCCAAGTGCTGATTTGTTGAACATTGTACAAATATGTTGCCAAAATGCAACTTTAAATCAGATCAAAGCTTCCCTATTAAGGCTACTACGATCAAAACGCAATCCGTTTTCCAGCCACTGTTAACTGTGGTGGGACTGGACAATGGAACAGAGACTGACACACACCACTCGTCAACTTGATACTACACACATTGAATGTGACATTCTATGATCACTCTCAGTAAGAACTCAACAACTAGTCTTTATCGGGCCAATTTCGACATATTGAAAAAAACAAAGAAACCCACACACTTTAATAGCTAAAGTTTTGCGATAAAAGTGGAGGGGGGTGGGTGGGTTCTTTTTTCTTTTTTTAATCTGTCAATATTGGGCTAATAAGCCTAATTGGCTTTGAGCTCAAGCTTGCACAAAAGTAATTTTATCTGGAAACCCCTACCAATGCTACTGATGACAGGAGTGATGTCACTCCCACAAATGGAAAAAAATGGGCCTGGTAACTTATTTTACCAATATCTATGCTAGCCATGTGGCATCTGGACTTCCATAGTATTATACAGTACAGCGTGAACTAAGTGTGGGTCTAATTAACTCTTTCAGTGCCGAGATTATTGAAACAGATTATAAAGAATCTGCTTTTGAGTTAATTCTTTGGCGCACTTTGATTCTTTATTTTCTTTTTATCTGGTTTCTCCATACCAGATATCGTGTGTGTGTGTGTCTATATATATATATATGTATATATATATATATATATATATATATATATATATATATATATGTATGTATATATATATGTATATATATATATATATATATATATATATATATATATATATATATATATATATATATATAAGGCTGTTGCCTTATGTATGAGATTGAGAAGTTATTGCATGAATAAAAATTATGACTTTTACTTACATACTTATACTACATTTGTTGTTACTGTGCAATGTTATATTTAACTTCATAAAATCCAAATTGAGCAACTATCTAAATGAGTCCTTAGTTCCTTTTATTTTAATAGTTATTAAAAGTAATATCAGAACACTTAGTATTTCTTTGTTCATATTCTGGTATTTCTCTCAGCCAACCAAGAAGCATACTTGAAGATTGAGTCGACAGCTTTTCTTGGCGTGCTCTGGGCGCTTGCATGTAGAGCACCCCTGCAAAAGCTGTTGATTATGGGGCGCATTACCAAGAAAGATTTTCTTCGCAACTTCCACTCTTTTTTTTCTTTTTGTGGACCAAAAGTATAATAAAAATTGCTAAAGCGAACAAAATTTAATTCATTTCGGACAAGCTAGACTGGAACATTTTAAGCCTAGCAGCGTGTAACAGCGTCATTGTTTAGTCCAGATCGGTATCTTGGATATTCATAACGATATTAGACATTACAGTGGAACACATCTAGCCAGGAAATATGTGTTTACATCTTCGACTATAGATATATGGAATTTAGGGATGCCAGTGTAATATAGTCAAAATTTTTAACACTTTTCAATTTCTTCTGGGGTTATTATACACCAGTCTTAAATCAGAATGATAGTCATTTCATTTTCTACATCTTGCATGTGTAAAATGGGATTTGTATATTTGAAACTTTTGCATCATCTTTCACGTTCATATTTATTTCCTTTAACTGTAATAGTGAGTTTTATTTGCAGAATAAATGGTCAAGACAATGAGCCACTTTCAGAGACATGTCAGGAAATAAGCTCTGAAACATATTTTGACAGTTCCCGCTGAGGACCCGGCCATTTTCATATTTTAGGCTAATACAGCCTGCCAGAGATCAATACAATAAGATACATAGATAGATAGATAAACTTTATTGCAAAGAGATGCCCTCTTTGGGCCAGTGCATACATTAATGTGCTGGTCGGGGGTACATCAAGATGTTTGGCCCTGACTGCACACACAGTCATACTCTGTACAAATACATAATAAAAAAACAGCAATAAATGTGGTACATTTACCTATAATACTACTCGGCTACAGCACCAAAATATCAAAGGGAATATTCAATTAATAATAATACCCCCCCCCAAATATATATAGCACCTAATTCTTACATGTAAGTTGTAAAAAGTCAAACAATTGAACCATAGAATTGAGGTACCCGGTAGTAACGAAGTAATAGTATACATGTATCACCATAAATTGATATGTACAATATAGGACAGGTCAATTACTCAGGATAATTGGGAGTGCTTTTCAAATGCATGTGAAACATGAAAATATTTAAATGAATAATTTTCACAAATTCAGCTGTTAGCAATAAAGAGTGTCTATGTATGTATTATATATATATATATATATATATATATATATATATATATATATATATATATATATATATATATATATATATATATATATGTATATAAATACATATGTATAAATACATTTTTTTTAAATTACTTCTGACATTCAAAGCTGGCTATATAGCCTGGAGCTAGGCCCATAAATGTAGCTTCCGGTTAACTTGTAACACATGGTGGCCATAACAGTTGTCGTAGTGATCTAACTAGACATATGAATATATATGTTGGAATTAACTTCATGATATGACTTACTACAGCTTATATAGGCCGCATATCTCAACAGTCTGATTGATATATTAGATGCACGAGATCCAATATTTAGGTCCAGATTTTAAGGCGAATTAACCTTAGTATGGGGGTAAAATTACATAGCATGGGAACTGAAAACCTGTTGCACTGAGTTACAACTGTTTGTGGTAATTTAATTGTCCAGCCTGACTGATACACAAGCAGTATGTTCAAAGTCAGAAAGCCATTTCTTCTGTCAGATACAACTTCTAATTGATCCATGATGGTTCTTACAAATTGAATTAGTCATGGTTTAAGGTATGAATTTCAATGAGTTGTAAAAGCCAATATTTTGTGATCAAATTCTTAGTTATCATACCATAGATACTGTACATATAGTTTACTGTGTGTTTTTTTTGTTTGTTTTTTTTTTTTGTTTTTTTGTTTTTTCTTCATATCATGAAATTCAGTTTCCCACAATCTAGTGAGCACTGGCCCAATGAATGGTGACTGGTATAGTTTACAGCTATTCCTTCATGTATGGTAGGGAGCTACTCAGTGACACATGGAGGATGAGGCGGTTCAGGAAACATCTGGAAGGGGACATAGATGAATACCTAAGAGATAAGCTGCTTCAGATTTTGATAGCTTGGTAGGCATGTTTACAATTTGTAGAACAATCTCGTTTTAACCAGAGAATTGATAAACCAAAGAAAAAGTCTTGCAAGTCAGAAGCATAAATATATGCTTATATCTAAATGTATAACTATGAATATAATATAGCCTGGCCTGCAATATCAAAACACCCTCTTAATAGATGTAAATAGTACAGCCGATAGGACTGAAGAATATGTATTTTTGGCTTTGTTGGTATGTGGCAAAAGAAGTGACTAGAGACACCTGGTGTCATGGTTGAACACTATGCATCGCAGGCATCTGTAATTTAGAATAGCCAATATGAGCAATGTTACTGAAAACCTGGATTTACTCTAAATTGTATTCTCCTGGACTAATTCAAAGGCTGTATATGTAAACTTTGCTCAAGTTCTGAAAAGGATTTCCTTAACTTTCATCCCCACTGTCCAGATATTGCACATGGCTACTGTACTCAATATATTGATTCCATTTAGAACTTATTCTCACTATTCAGTTATTGCACATTCAACTTTGCTCAATTATGGAATACCAGGACTTTTAAATATATTGCAATCGGCACAATTCATAGCTTGCTCAGGGTAATTTAATCAAGAATTTGATTTCATTTAAGACTTGCAATCTTTATGGTTCTCACACAAACATGATAACAAATTCCATCACTCTTCCATGACTGAAAATATAGTATTTCCTTCACTATTTTCCATGCCGTTTCCTGATAACATTGCTTCTTTTTAAATGTCTAGTGACCACCATATTAAATATGGCAGTGAACTTTCATCGAAAACTGGAAAGCTGCTATAGTATGATGTGCATTCTTATAATGAGAAAAAACTTTAATGCATGATAATAAATGATGTTTCCTACGGTATTGAAATATATGGTACAACTTCCAAATCGAATATAAACAAACTGCAAACCACTCAAAATTAGTCACTGAAAATTCTTTTAAACAAGCACCCAAGAACCTCAACAAATGAAATACATAAGCAGGCAAATGCGTTAAAAGTACACCACATACATGAACATGTTATCACAAATTTTGTCCACAAGCATATAAATGGGAAAATTACCAGCAATTTTTAATGATTATTTCACAAACAATAACCAAATTCATCAATACAATACACGACAGAATGCGAATTTGCATATTCCACGGATAAATTCAACCCACGGTCACAACATGACAAAGTTCATGGGTCCATACCGTTGGAACAAACTCCCCCAAAATTTGAGAGACATTGACAGTAACACTAAATTTAAAAGACAACTGAAAAAATTCTTCTTACTATCCTACCAGTAAATGATCTGCAAATCCACTTTTTTAATTTATATGTGATTTAGCAGTTAACATCAACAGTATTAGATACATGATTAGTTTTTCAAATGTAGAAGTTTTTTTAAATGTATTAATGCATGTTTTATATTTAAATCTTTGATCTCAGGTACGTCATGTACATGTTTTACCATGATTACTATACATATGAACAGTTTGGTATTTGGTGAAGCTAGCATATTCGATACCTCACTTTTGATCTCAGACATCATGATTATTGTACATAATATGAACTGTTTAGGTATTTGGTATAGCTGGCCTATTTTTATATATCATTTTATGATCTCAGACAGCATGATTATTACATATGAATACTTAAGTATTTGGTATGCCAGCGGTTTGTGTGTGTGTGTGTGTGTGTGTGTGTGTGTGTGTGTGTGTGTGCGCGTGTTTTTTTTTTTTTTTTTTTTTAATTCATTTTTATTTATTTATTTATTTTTATTTTTTTTTATTATTATTCTTACTTTACCATTTTTTCCCTCCGTTTCTGTATCATTAATTGTATGTACATATATTAGGCGCCCAGCTAGATGAGTTGTAACTCCTCTGGGAGCCCTCATACCATTGTTACCTGTAATTTATGTATGTTATGTGAAAATAAAGTTCATTCATTCATTCATTCATGTTTTCCTTTTTTTTTCTTCACTCTGGCCAGCTAATTTCCAGGATAATTTATTTTCCCAGAATTTTATATGACTCTGGCAACTCTGAATCTTCAATATACATGCATACAGCAGTCCCTCCTACAGAAATACAGATATGTTGTATTTGTGTCTATTTGTCCAAAACCACTTCCTAGTAGTCATTACCCTATTCCGCAGTCCGAACTCTTTACTCTCCATAAGCTAACCTGTCCCTGTCTAACTTATATACATAGAAGTTCTATTGTCCAAATTGCACATGTTCCTCTGTAAAATTTTGACATAGGCTGTATTAGCCCAAATAAATTAAAGGGTCTTCAGCGGGTAACTACTGAACATGTTTCGGAGCCTTTTACCCGTACATGTCTCTCTGAGTAGCGGCTCCTTGTCTAAGCTAAATATTCAGCAAAGACAATCCACATAATAATGAATAAATATGAACGTGGCAATTGATGAATTAGCTAAATATGTGAAGTTTTGCTTATAAATGCAGAGCTTCATATCAAAGAAGAATACCTGTCAAACAAACCAAAATTACCAAATGTTCATAGTACAGGTTCAGATAAGAACAATTTGACTTACCCCTGAGCCAATATGTACCCTTTCTAGCTGAACAGCTTATCCTAGTTAAACCATCCGCCAATGTTTAACTGAAGTGGAAACAAGCTGGGGCATTATATTCAGTCCCAGTGATTGTAAAATAAACAGTTGCAGCTAGACCACCTGTACAAACCAAGGGAAACCCTAACAAGGACTGTAACAATGTACATCCTGCACCAGAGATGTAAAACAAACTCCATGATGACACCTACTCCTCAAACAATTAAGCTCTATTTAACTGCCAACCCTGAGTCAATGTGTCAACTTAATGTGTCAGGTTTGTGACACTTGAGAAAATACTGTCAATTTTGAGTAATTTTTTAATACTGAGTAAATGTGCATTAGGCATATCAGAAAAGAATGGAAGTCATTAGCATTTATGCCAAAACACATGGTATCAAAACAATTTTTCTCAACAGGATTTTAAGTACAATTAGGCAAACTATCTCTATTTCTAATTCAGATATCTGTATTAGAAATATAGATATCTGTATTTAAATACAAATATCTGTATTTAAATGCAGATATCTGTATTTAGAAATACAGATATCTCTATTTATGAATATTTGCAGCTTTGGCTTGCCATAGCTAACAGCCTGATATGTCCTTTCTTCCCACTAAAATATGGAAAGCCATTTCCTTTTAAATTAAGGCTATAACATAGGCCTTGTACACAGAGCTCTATATCACTCTGTGCATAGCACCCATCATTCAGTTCTCATTCTCATGACGTCCTCGTTTTCCAAGACATCACCCCAACTCGTTAAATCTGACAGCTTACTGGTAGTCTCAGTTTGTGTCCTGACGTACGACCACCATGACATTGACCTAACGTCAACTAGCAATGTTACCCCTGCCTATATAAGCAGGGGGATATGGTGATCCTAACTGCCACTGATGAGTATCACTCGATACGAAACCGGTCTGGCTTCTCCAAGTTTTGGTTCACGGTCACTGGTCTTGCCAGGTTTTACATTTATAGATTATAGAAAAGAGTGGGCTAAAAGACCGACTGGTTGCAAGTTGGTATGTCTGCTAGATCTACACTTTTGTATGGTCTAAGTGACCTCTGCCATCTGGACCAAGACATAAATTTGCCCTCCTGGTGCTGCAATAAAAGATAGGTTCCTGAGCAGGAAAGTGACCTAAGCAATAGAAAATGATAAGACTAACACAACTTCTTCCACTCTGCAAAATTTAGGATAGCTCATTTTGTAGGATATTGCAGTCAGAGGCAACTGGTCAAAGCAGTCATGGAAAAAAATCTACTCTTGACTCGCGTTTCTAATACACTGCAGCCTCCATGCCCTAAAGAGTTGAAGCTATAATGATGCAGTCAATGATGAGAAGGCAGCTAGAAGACACCATACATGCTCCCTTGCAGTAACCCCTTACAGACACACCCCTGCCGACAATAAAGTCTGGTCCCAGGCGTGATTAACTTCCCGCTCGCACAATGTCTACATATCAAGACAGCGCTGACTGTGCCAATATTATGGAAATTGCTCTTCTAAAAGATGTGGACACCGTCATTATCATAAAAGCTGGTCATGGCATGAAGATAACCCTTATTGATGTCCTTTAACATCTACCACTATGGACAGAGTCTCATCAAAACCCAAGGGTTATGGTTTTATGGTTATGCTTTTATGATGACTGGCTGTCTGATATATGTACACCAAAAGTGTGGGTTGAAGTAGTGATTATACTATGGGTATTCTGCCTTCTCATTGGTCCAAAGTAGGTCACTATTGAAGAATGTACCTTAAGTATTTTGTTGCATTTTCCCATTATCACATAAAAAGTCCTGAAACAGTACAAAGTAACAAAATGGAAGCTCTACGATAGTTTCTCCAGTAATCATATGGTGACCAATTTCACCATAGATTCTGTTACCATCTCTCAATCTATATGTTGAGGATCAAAGTTGTCAGTTTAGCAGTACTTGTGGACGGAATACTTAGCCACGATCTTTCATAATATGCTCAGCTTCCAGTTTGGTAACTCCTTCTTTGAGCATTATCATTGTGATGACCACCTATGAAATTAAATAAAAGAATCATATCATTTATAAAAATCACCAC
This sequence comes from Hermodice carunculata, assembly GCA_964020975.1. Taxonomy (NCBI): domain Eukaryota; kingdom Metazoa; phylum Annelida; class Polychaeta; order Eunicida; family Amphinomidae; genus Hermodice; species Hermodice carunculata. The sequence continues at coordinate 30,830,553 of OZ026618.1, forward strand.
ACAACATTTTGTGCATTGATCCTGGTCTGTTACCCCTTAGCTTAAGCAAGGCTAAACAATGAACAATGGGCAGGGGTCCAGTTGAAATTTTGCTAGGGAGGGTACATAATGCACCTCAGTTTTTTAATATGCACCTTGATCCTGAGTAAAAATATGTGTATCTGTTTACACTTCTGCATACATTTCTAATTCATTTCCAAAAAGGAGTCTCCATAATTTACAGGTGTTCTACCCCACAGATGAAGATTTTAATGGAACAGCCCACTCAAGAACTCAAAATATATGCAGTTTTACTTAAAATCAGTCCCATAACACCATTTGGTTTATATTTACAGTCCCTTTTAATTATGGGAACTTTAAAACATTCTTCATTTTTTTTTCTTTCTGAATCTTTTGGTGTATGTACATGCATTGAGTTTGGAAGTACAGTGACCTACCTCAGGTACCACCACTCTGTCAATCTTTTCCTGAGCAGTCGGCCCAGGTAGCATATTCCAGCACCACCTTCTTACAGCTGTCATCTACAAGAAAACATATTCATACAGCTCGTTAAATGAGAATATGCAATGTTAATGTGGTAGGTTCTAACTACATGCATTTATGGGTGTTGGGCAATAGCTTTGGTCCAAATTAGCTAGTACTGTGAGCTACCGCTGCAATTAACGCATATGCAGCGATAGCACCCCCACTTTCTACTTGGCAACTGGCCTTTCTCCATTGCTTGGTAGGTCACTCGATCCTCGGCCATCTCACACGATGGTGCTATCCATTTGTTGTGCGTTATTTTTCTGCAATCGTCCCATTGTTATACGGAAATTGCGTGGCCACTGGGTGTTCTGTTGTCGGACCTTTACCCCCGACAAAATGTCATGAACAAATTCTGTCAAATTTGCCTGGTGGTTCATAATCTTCTGGTCTTTTCACCATATTCAAATACTCCCACCGTTTCTATGTTTCTTTGGAGGAAAACTGTGGAAAGCAACCCCTTGCATAAATAGGGGTATTTATCCAATTTGTCCAGTTTTATTGTGTCTGGGTTGCAGTCAGGAACTTTGCAATTGTAGACTGTCTTTGTAGCTTGGAAATACTTCCGTAGTACGTTGGAAAATAATGATCAACTTTGCGATGTCATTTACCTGTACATTAACTATGACGCAATATGGCTGCTATATTGCAACGACCTAACCTGCCGCAAGGTACACCGGGAAATGAGCCTGGCGCTCTAGCGGCTACCGACGGTACTAGCTAATTTGGACCTAAAGTATTTTTGAAACAGTTCGTGTTCTATTTGGATTATTGTTACAGGACAAAGGTTTCTTATAATTAAGTGCAATTAAGGCCCATACAACAATTATGGCAGCACTTAGCAAAGTTCATTTTGGGTGTGGAGCTGGAGGAATATGGTAGAGCAATAACTCTGCGTTCTCTCATTGACCGCCATGTGGCGCTGCGGACAGCTTTCATCCGGGTATTCAATAGCGGGTCAACCTGAGTAGCGTCTCATACTTTGATGTGTTAAGGCATGGTGCAAACTGAGCGTTTTTCTTGGCGAATGAAATAACCAAGTGTAACTCAAATCATGATAATTAATGTTATCATTAATAAATACTTTTTGTAGAAAGTAATGCAATCAAGGAATCAACCCAATACACATTGTTGTGGAGTTAATCACATTTGATTTTAATTCTAATTTAACTTTTAACGCTACCTGCCGACCCCCCCCCACACACATCCACCCACACACATACAGTAACATTGTAAAACTTGGGAATTCATCTACAATAACATATTCTGATGAGGTTGTCTACTTGTCTTTATTTTTGACACAATGACAACACACCCGGTAAATAAAATACAATCGACTTCTTAATCTTAAAACGCGATGACCAATGTTGTTTTATCCTACTCGATCCTCCATTGTCGCCCGCGATGAACTGGGTCACATTAAATCCTTGCAACAGGAGTCTTACGAAATCCTCATGCTGTTGAGTCCATATTATGTGCTATGTCGATAATTTGTTATATGTGATCATTGCATTATCTTAATAACTGTCGAAGAATATTCTTTATTATTGCATTTCTCTCGACCATTCACATAGTCGAGTGGCGCTACACAGGAATGTAACAAGCAGAATGCGGTTCCTGGTTACCGCGGTTCAAATGGATTTTTCACTTTTTTAACACAACATATGAACAAATGCATTCATGCTCTGCTATAATACAATCTTATCTTTCGTGTGTGTAAAATTTATTAGCAGATATTACGTGAAAAGGAACATTTTTGGCACTTTGATTGCCGATACGTACAATGTTATCACAGTGTTTGCAAATCTGCCGACCAATGTTCACCCACAGGCGAGTACCCGGATGAAAGCCATGACTCGCGCCGTGTAGTGGAGGTTTCTGGAAACTTAAGAAACTGCCCTTCCCTATTGGATGCCATGGCATGGGTAGGCCTACAACTGCTCACTGACACAGTGTCTTGACACTGGTTCAGTGGTTGCAGTTATCTGAAGGATTATTTACCAAGGGTTTCTACGAATGCACTTGCATCGACTTGTCATTACATGACTGTGTAAGGATCATTGGTATAATAATTGTGGAGTAATGGTATTAGGTTTGTAACTTTGCCACATTTGGTTGTCGCAGCATTGGCGGCAAGTGCGGATAGGGAGTAGATTCTGTACTTGAATTACTGTGCCACCTATTATCAAGCATAGTGACTACCATATATAGGAATGTGGAACCAAAAATAAACCTTGCATTTTCCTGAAAGATATTTTGTGAACGTTTGCTGTAATTGCTTTATTTATAAAATAAACAACTATACCCTTGTACTTTATTTATGAGGGTGAAATAGAAATCCAGGGCTCATACAGGTGGTAATTCAGTGCGGGCAAGTACAAGTACAACAAAAAGAAGAGTCATTGTCAGTGATATATCAGACTTTACATCACCAAAAACAAAGCATTACATCATGGCAGCCTCATTTTCACACCGTCTACAATATGATAATACATAAGTGAAGTTCTTTACCATGGCCATTGTGACTCGATCATCTTCCTTGGCAAGAATCAATGGTACTACTTCCTGGGCCAGTATGTTTTTTGAAACCCAATTTTTGCCGCTGCAGTAGCTCATCCTCCATGAGGGCATTTTCTTGGACATGATTGCCACAATGATGTCCTGTTAAAAATATTATGAAAGAATAAGAAGACAAACTACAAAAGCCAAATATGCTGAGAGCTAATTACAAAGACCCTCCTGCCCAATTTCCAAGTAAAGTCTTGCCAAATATGTTTTCATGTTGATTTTCTTTGAATGATCACATGTAATATATTAGAAGTTTTAAAAAACAAAAACAAATGAGGCACAGTTTTTTCCATTTTCAACATCATTTGAGCAAATATGTATCGAATAATTATATTTATTACTTACCTTTATATAATTTTTATTTAAATCAAGGAATTTGATCACCCTGTTGCTGCTCCTATAGAAAAATGTCCTGCAAAGTTAATTGCAAATAATCAAAAGTGGTAAATATGTGTCTCCCCCCCCCCCCCCCGTAAGGTTGGGATCTCCCATTTTCTTCCAAAAGCTGTACTTTAATTTATGTAGTAGTTCTACCACAGAAAAGTGTTGTAAAACATATCCCAAGCCGAAGTTGAGGGTCACTTTGTACAACACTTTTGCTGTGGTATAACTAACTTCTACCATCTGGAAGAAAATCTGCTGACCACCAACATTTTCAATCAAATGGCCAATAAGCAGCAGCCTCTCAACTAGTCCACACTCCCCAATAAAAAGATAACCTAGTCAAGTTTCCTGTGTCCAGTTTTATGGTACATTCTCCTAACCTCTGTTCATTTTCTTCAAGAACCTTGTATCTGGCTACACTGCTAAACATGAATGAAGGATATGATCTTGAATCGTTGCTTCATATTCAAATTCAACAGCTGTTGTTTTCGAGGGTTGATAAATATGATACAAATGGCCATTTTGGGAATCCTGTCAGTCATTCTCAGTTGATGGTGCTAAACCAGAACAGGATCCCTACAGGAACCAAAAAAACAAAGAAACTGGGCTCACAAAACATGGAGGGATTGGTGTGACTTTCTACCATACTGACCTACTACTGGCCAATCACAAGGCTAGAAATCTATGGTCTAATCACTACTTCAACCTACAGTTTTTCAAAGACTCAACAGCTGAGTCCTCATAAAATTATCCCCCCCCCCCCCATAAAACTGTATCTGATCCTGGAGAAGTAAGTGTGAAAGGATGTCAATCCAGTAGGGTAACCTTCATATAACGTCCAGCTTTAATTATTATTACAGTGTTAACTCCTTTCAGAAGTGTAATTTCCATTACATTGGTACCATCAGTGGTGTCTTGACCCAGTCAGACTGTTTGAGGAGGGAGCTGATCATCCCTGGGACCAGGCTGGCCTGTGGACAGGGGTGCTTCTGATATCGGCTGTAAGAGAACATGTGCGGTCTCATTTGCCATTACACTTTTCACCTCTGGCTGATTCAACTACAGAAGCTGTGTTTGTGTAAGTGGCACCCCAAATCGTGGATTTTTGGCCTCTGGTGCTGCATCTCTTTGGTATAACAACTGCTGTGTTTGAATTTTCATGAAAGAGTCAAGATCATAATTTTCTTCCATGACTGCCAGTGTTTGCTTGTTGCCGCTTGCACAATGTTGTGCAGAATGAGCCATTCTATTTTTGCAAAGCTAAGGAAATTAAAATTTGTTTTTATTGCCCTGGTCAAGATTGGAGAGATTGGATAGAAATGGCTGGGTTTAGTGTTGATCACAACATCAGTTTTTATTGCACTCATTACATTGAGTAGAGCATGTGGTCATGCTGTGACCATCTTTGTGATCCAAGTGCAAGGCCAGATGGTAGAAGTCAGTTAGACTATTGAAAAGTGTGGTCTAACCAAGCTTGTCGCTAACGCTCGGAGGTGTGTTAGACCAGACTTTTCAATATTCTTACTATAACATAGAAACAATATGGAAGCAACAATAGCAGAAGAAAACTTTCCAGTCCCAAACCTGGATGAGAACAGGGATATAGCGAAAGAGTCGTTAAATTAATGGATGTGTCACTTCATACAGGAAGTAAGACGGAAGGATGGGAAGTAGTACCCATAAAAAACAATGTATGCAATTATTTGTGGCGTACAAAGGAATCTTAAAGACACTCTGAATATGGCTGATTTTGACCTATTGCAACATAAATCCTTCCACACCATGCGTGCAACATCGGACAGAAGTATGAAGGAATTGACAGCCAAGGGTAACGGGACTGAATCCAAGAGGGCAGACCCACCCACGTATGCTGATGAAGACTTGCTACTGACCTATGGCACCATTAACTTTAATACCAGTAAAGGGCTTAGTTATGGAGTCTTTTTCCACAACTGTGTTGCCTTTGGGTTTCGGGCCTTGGACGAGCACAAAAAAATCTTGAGATAGAACAATACAGACTACGCTTTGATCCAATGCAATGCAAGCAAATGCTCATTTTTAATGGCAGGACATCCAAAAATGTACAGGGAGGCCTTCAGCACCGCGTGCAGTGGAACCAAAATGGATTGTACAGTATGCAGACATGTCTAATCCGAGATGCATTGTCAAACTGTTTGACACTTACTTGAGTAACCTTCTCAAAGAAGGCCCTTACTATTGGTCCCATTGGGTCCAGAGTCTTCAGCAATGTTTAGTCAACAAGTTGTAGGAATAAACAAACTTGGAACTTACATGAAATCAATGTGTAAAGAGGCTGGGATTAATGATGAGAACAGAAACATCACAAACCACTCAGGCAAGGTAAGGCTATTTTCAGTAAATTTTTTTGAAAAATCAAGTTTCACATATACATAGACCACAGTTAAAAGGGCTTCATGTATAAACAAATATATATCTCATGATTTGCTATATTGGTCATATTTGTTTTCTCAAACTGTAGCTGTTTTGTGATATGAATCAAAAATATGTAACACTAAGGACTGGGTTGCCTGCAAAGCAGCCTAGTGCTGCACAACTTGTAAAATACAAACAAGAACATTAGAGCCTGCTTTGCAGGCAAAGGATTGGGGGGTAGTATGAGAAATTTCCAAAACTAAGATTTTTTTTTCAACAGGTAACCTGTGCCACACACCTGTATGAAAGGGGGTTTGATGAGCAGGCTATCATGGCAAGGACTGGGCACAGGAGTACTGCTGTCCGTGCTTATAAGCGACTTGCCATTTCCTTATTGAACAGTGTTCCAGATGCCCTATAGCCTCCACTTCCCAAGGTCTCTAATGCAAGTGAGACAAGTGCTATGGAGATGCCACTGATGACTGCCCTGGCCCTGGCTTTGAACCTGACAAACAGGGCCTTGCCACAGAAGGCTGCCCCTTCTGAACCACTGCTACAGATGCCCACCTCACACCAGACCCAGGGACCTCACACTCCAGGCACCACCAACTGTGAGAGCAACATGATGCAGATAGTGCTGCAAAAGGGGGTGGACACTGTTATCATTGTAAAGGATGGCCGCTGCACAAGATTGCCCTTTGAAGACTAATTAAAGAACTATGTTGTTGGCTTGAGACTTGTCACCCCAGATTGTGATGTATTGAAATTTGACTGTAAGTGTGGGTTTATACAGCTAGTTTTACCATAGGAAAACACGCCTCTGATTGGCCCATGCTGGCTAATACTAGGTCACTATGGTAGAAGTGTTAAATTGAGCATAATTTTACCATTTCTCCCACGCTAATTTGTGAACCACAATTTTTGTAAACAAAATAAGACTAGACAAGTGATGTCAACATTATTTAAACAAAAGCTTTCCACCATGGATTTACAAAACTGTCTTACTTTCAGTGTTGGGACATAGTATATTTGCCACAGCCAGTCATATGCATCTTTAGCCCAGGGGTCAAATTACTAAAGGGTGTGACCTTTCCTAATATAATATGTTATACTTTGGTACTCAGACACTGCAGTTTTATAATTTCCTGTAAAACTGTCCTAAAAAATTAAAAACCACAATTTATAGGATCTTCATTCAATACTGAAATTTCTTCCTGGCAAAGATCATTTGAAATTTCACTAGAGAGACTTGGGTCAATCCTAAGTGTCCAGTCATGTCTCTGGCTACAAAGGCAAACTAAAGAAACAAGAAAGGTATACTCACTCCCTGGGTTTGAAGGGAACCAACTTCTGGCAACCACAGTCAAATTCCTTCCCCACATAATGTGTTGAGGCCTTGTCGCCAATACACGCATCATGCAACCACCTCTTGCATGTGTTGCACTGCACCCACCCTTCTATCTCTCGCCTGTTGCAGAACTGTCTCGATTCGACCACACACACTTCTCTATATTCCACCCGCTCTTCCAGAGATTTTGGCACAAGTGGAACAAAGTGTGTCAATCTGTAAGGATTATTTCAAGATCAATATAAATAGTAGAGGCCGTGTTCACCCATCATTTGTTTTTTTTTTTCAGAAACCTCACCAATATTTAACCCCAAACCCCCATCCCCCACCTTGCAAGCAAAGTTCTGAGGCATCAATGCTATTCACTGAATGAGCAGATGAGGTTTGTGCAGTTTGTAAACAGTATAGCATCCTTACTTTTTGAATCTAGATCAACTTCCATCTACATGTATGTGTACATATAAAGTAAAGCCTCTTTAACCGAATACCTCCGTATACCGAACACCCCCCGATACTGAACACCATTTCTTGGTCCCAACTACACATTTGAATGTAAGCAAACCTCCCTATACCAAACACCTCACTATACTGAACACTTTTTTCCGGTACCAAGGGTGTTTGGTATAGGGAGGTTTACCCTATATATATACTGTTGAGAAACCCACGTTAATAAGGTCTCTATATAGTAAAGACTATTCTCTTCTTACAAGGGCTCCTGTTCTAACAAGAGTCAGACCAGGAGCAAGTTGAGAATGTAGGTACATTTTCCCCTAAAATAAAAATGCAGTGTTTATTTAGCAGTTTTGAAATTATGCTTGAGTTTGCACTGCAGATTGAAGCCCTTGGCATCAAACTTATATATAGTTTCAAAAATAGATGATTAGTTTCAATGATATTCAACTTGGAAGTGAAGTCATGCACTCTCACAGGTTTCACACCCCCTTAAAAATAAACATTTTTCAGTATTTGATTCATAAGATCAAGCATTACAGTTTTTCTTTCAAGTCAATGTCAAGGTTTTTTTTGTTTTTTTGTTTTTTTTGATTGGTAGGAGGACATACACGCCGCTGTATAGTAGAGTACAGGTACTTGGCCTCAGAGTTGCATGAACTTTCCATGAACATCATTTACTTTACATATTACACATGTACATTTATCTTAAACATTTCAAAAGATAACCCAGTCAATTTTACCTTGTGTTCCCATCAGCACTGTGAGGGAGGTGCAGTGGAACTAATAGCAAGAGGACTGGCTTGTGTTCCTTGGATGGCATGCCACATATCTTCAAGTGTTCTTCCACATCTCCAATACCACTCTGATGTACATGGATTTGCCTGCCTATATGGGATGCTAACATTTCCAGTTGCAGTGGACCTGTAGGAATATTTAATTGAGTGTCTTTATGGTCCAACAAAATGTACATATACAGTCTTCTGGATCTTTGTTGCTGAATAACAGCCTAAATTCAGGGGCCCTGACAAATTTATTTTTGCATAACTATTACAACATTCAACTCTTCTAGTGTTGTACATGTATATGCAATGATTTCCTCTGGTGAACATGTATGGTCACACAATTGCAAGCCTACATGTACAGGTGTACGTTGCAGAAGTGCTAGGGTATTAGATTTGATGAACAAGTTCACACAACTGCAGATTTTAACAGCTCAGGCGGGTAAAGTTAACAAAATTTTTCCATAAATGTGAAAAAGAAAATGTTGTTTGTTCGAAAATGATTGTGTATGGCCTCTCTGTGTTGGCAGTAGAAGGCTCATTCAGCAAGCAAAGTTGATTGGACTCGGGTTTGCATGATTGAGTTCCACAAACCAGTATATGTATCTCCAGGAGTCATAATCAGAGCTGTGCTTTCGACGATAAGTTGCCAAAATTTAGATTATATATCTTTTTGACCAAAGGAAACGTTTGACAAAATATTCATTCTACAATCTTTAAGTTGTACCATAAGTTTTTTCAACTACACTGGTACCTGCTGTATGCAGCCACCCCTTCTGCCAAGAAAACGTGGCCACATACAGCAGTTGACCTGTCACCACAGGTAAATTTTACAAAAAAATTGACTCTTCAGAAAGCAACTTGGCTGCTCACAGCAGTGGTTGCATACAGCAGGTACCACAGTGACTGTATTTTGATTTGTCAATGGTAATTGCATTCGCCCATGTGCAATTTGACCCTGAGTTCTACAGTGTACATTCACTTATCCTGCAAAGACTTATGACTAGGTCAATTACTTTCGGGTAAATGCATGATACAAATCTTATTTTGTCAGGTGGGATGAACGGATGGAAGGACAGACATGAACAAACCTATATGCCCCCACCTACTTAGTGGATGGGGAGGGTATTAAAAAAAAAGAGTTGACATGTACCTGCATCTGTCTCCTCCCTTAGTGTAAACACTTCAGCAAGGAAGTGGCGTCGCACTATATCCTTCTTGCTCTCCAGTGTTAGGATGTCCTGGTAGCCTACTGCACTTCTGACCTTGCTAATCCATATTGCTAACTCATCTATTGTGTCTATTCCCAATGATATCTAAAACAACAATCACAAATTCTATTATATACATCCACACACACACACATATATACAGTGTGTATAAATACATGTACATGTATGAACACTCCCTCCCTCGACCCATTTTTTTTAAACACGCAAAATCATAAAACCTTTATCATGCAAGTTGATATAACAGAACATTCTCATGAGAAAACCAGCAAAACTTATGCTGCTGTGTTTGCGGTTGCTCTGGCAACAGTCTATAATTATAGCTACTGCTAGAGGGGTATTTAAGAGGAATCTGAATCCTTATAACTACTTACACATTTTTTCTTTTCATTAAACTACCTACTTTTTTATGTAGGCAAATATGAAAAAAACTATTAACTTTTTTTTTATGCCGCATCAATAATATGGGTGGAGGCATAAACAATACAGGTGCAGTTTGGGGGTGTGTTCCACCCTGCTGCTCCTCTATTCAAACTAGAAAAACTGTCCCATTTAGACAGTACTGGATAAAAATGTACCTTTTCCACAAACTTCTCTGTTTTTAACACTCCCTCAGCCAATGCACCCAACTTCAATGCTGCTGTAAACTGGAAGGTACCATACAGTGCTAGGGATACACTAGCATACATACACCTGTTGTTGTCTGCTGGCGCTTGGTATGGGACATGGCTCTCCCTGAATTTTTCTGGGACATACACAATGTAGCTGCAAGCAAAATGGGCACATGAAGGAGCATTCATGAATTGAGAGACCCTCTGATGCAGGACAGAACAGATCTGTTGCTTCTTGGAACAAGTAAAATTAACATAAAATATACTCCATAAACCTGAGATGGTTTTTACAATACAGGATCAAAAAGCAATTTTTCTTCAAGTTGAATGTTCAACACCTTGCTAGCCAGCAGTCTGCAGGTAACAGGCTACACATCATGATTAAGAAATTTAGCATTCCATGTTTACAGGCAGAATCTTTGAAAATTGACAAGTACAACTTTATATTGGAACAATATGACTTGGAAACTCAGTAACATGCTAACACTTGCAATGCCTGATTAATGAGAAGTTGAACATTGATTATTCTACCTGGAACAGTTATGGACTTGACCAAGGCTTGCCGTTGTTGCATGACTTAAGTTTACCTTTACTTCAAAACCACTGAATATTGAGATGCATGATTTTCTGTGGATTAATACTATTCACAAATTTTGTAATGTTTACCATAATAAGGGTAAGTCAAATTAATAAATTAAAATAATGATAAAAACAAAAAAGATCCCACACATAGCTTGTCTCACCATCAAATTTCATGTAGTAATTAATACACATATTTTTTTATTAGGACTGTTTCCTTACCCATCCCCATACTGTGCCAATGCCTGGGAGTTAAATTGCATACAAGGTTCTTCTGATATGGCACGAAAATGGTCCAGTACTTGTCTGCAAGCAAGCGTCATTTCTCGTTCCAGTAGCCAAGGATCTGTAATTGCTGCGAATCCCTCAAGGAGTTTGTTTATCTTAAATTCTACAAACTGAAAGATAAATCTATCTTACAGTGAGGACATCAAAAGTTCAATGTTCAACCAAAAAATTAAAATAAAAAAATAAATCCTAGTCTCCAGTCTTCCACAAAACTAAACTTCACTTATACTAAATCCCCCCCCCCCCCCAAGAATTCTGAACCCCGAAGATACAACTAGCAACTATTATTTTGGGGTCTCTATAATACAAGTCACCACAAATGCAGAATAATTGGAGAAAGTTTGCCTTACTGGCACTTGTAGCTGTAATATTGAGATTTTAAGCATTTCTAGTTATACACACAATATAAGACATGATAAGTCTATCAAATTGAACTTATCGGACAAAGAAATTTGATACCATTCAATAAAAATATTACTACATTGTTGTTGATATATTGGAGCCTGTATAGGTTCTGTCACATGACCACAAAAATTCAAATTTCTGGAAAAAGAACGTTGATAATCAAACAGCACACTTAGTCGTCGGCAACCGTCTTGAAAATTTGCTTAACAAACCTATATACAGATTAATAGTATATTAGGACACATGTAGCATCTATCAATCAAGATGATTGCCGGTGATTATTGTGTACTTGTATATACTGGGGCTTGTACAGGTCCTTGTCACATCCACACAGTACATGGAATGAACAATTCATGAAACATACACTTTCAATTACTTCATCCACAGCCAGCTGGCATAGGGGCTTTGGTGATACTTCATTGACAGCAGTGGGCTCAGGTGACGCATCTTCATCATTTGGTTGGGACCCACAATGCTGTAGATTCATTGTCTGCCAGAACATCACATGATACAGCCTCGCTGGTGTCCGTTTCTAGTCCAGGAGTGGGTCTGCAATAAGAAAGACAGCCATTGGCAATCACTGTAAAAATTTCGCTATAACTGATATAATATTTGATATTTTATGCATTTTGCTGAACTGAATGAAAATTTGATTTAAATCTGTTGAAATATTTATATTGACATTTCCTGAAATTAAGCAATGTCTGGTAACATAGTTACAAACTAGAACAGACTGATTTTCAAACAGAAAATCAAATGTCTCCCGGTGGAACACTTACGTCTCTGAAAAAGCTACAGGTGATAACAAATTACAAATGACCAAGTTTGCTTGAAAATTACAATCCTATTTTAGCTCTCACCTATATACATTACTCTAGCAATTTTCATCAAGTTCTTCAAGACTTATTGCAGAGAAACCAATTTCACATAAGTGACCCTGTGACCTTGAGAATTCGCTCAAAGTAATCCAAATACAATCCCAACCTAGGTCTTGCCAAGATACATAATCCTACCAAGTTTCATCAAATTCCATCAAGTTCTTCATGACTTATCGAACGGAAACCAATTTCACATAAGTGACCCTGTGACCTTGAGAATTCGCTCAAGGTCATCCAAATACAATCCCAACCTAGGTCTTGCCTAGATACACAATCCTACCAAGTTTCATCAAATTCCATCCTGTTCTTCATGACTTATCGAACGGAAACCACAAAAAAAAAAACAAACAAACAAAAAAACCCAACAACAACAACAACAAAATTGGAGGCGGTTCAAACCATATAAGTGTACAATAATTATGATTGACACAAGATTCACCAGTTCCCAGAATGTAAAGTTTCTCACCAAGCCTCTATACATTAACATTCCTGTGGTTACCTGTACAGTCTTAGTAGTATCAAAATCACCATGCAGTTTCCTGTAAGTCCTGTTACATAACATCTTCACTGGCATGTTCAACTCTACATCAAATCAACAGACCACCAGTGTTTAATTAAATCAGACAGAAAGTAAGTGTGATGACATAAACAGAAACATAGGGGGTGTACATCAAACATTTATAGATATCCTGTATATGTTAGTAACAGTTTACTTCATGCTTTATGTCTTGCATTTTGAGAAACAAATAAGATATATTTTCTTACTTTTACCTCATGTACATAACTGTATATATCTGTGTGTGTGTGTGTGTGTGCATGTTGTTATACCTATACTATAGCTCAGCTAAATTTTTCATTAGCAACAAAAACCAATAATCTGGGATGACTTCTTGACTATAATAATATAACCCATAACGGGGGCGGGGGCATAACTTTATGTCTTAAACTAAGTTGTATCACTGCACTAACTTAAACGAGAAATAGAAGAAAATGCATTCGTTATTTCTCTCTCTCTCTCTCTCTCTCTCTCTCTCTCTCTCAATCAGATTTATGTTTGTCTACTTGGCGTTTTTGTTTGACTCATCTGTTCAACTGTTGTATTTATGTTGTGTACCTCGAATAAGACTATAAAGACATTTATTATATATATCTATATATGATGAAGGATAACCTACCCTGTTCCTCCACTTGGAGAGGGCGATCTTGTCATTAATCAACATCTGCAGCGCAGCATCCTCGCAGTTTTCGCCTTGTTTGATGTATTGGATGATGACGTTCAGCTTAGCCCTGGTTATTGTTTTCTACTTTGCATTGTCACAGAATTGGAATAATGCACACTCATTGTAGTTGTCCCGGTCCACCACGTCCATTGTCATGCACCAACAGCCTGACAAGAAGCGTAGCGTCAAAGTAACCGGCAAAACAACTTTGCGTGGCATTATCGCAAGAGTAACCATGTGATCTGGGGAATACGAGAAATTCTTGAAACTACGCCTAACAGTAGCTGGCTCATGGGGAGAGCAGATGACGTGAAACCTGGACTGAGACGGACGTGTTGGACTTCAGTGGGGCCGTTCTTTGGAATTCGGTCCGGGTGTTTAAAAGTTAAAGTATGGCATGTATTATCAGAAACTTTTGCAGAGGAACTAGTAACTATTGCAGGTTGCGATAACAGTTGTTAAATTTAGTATCCGTGAACTCTAGTTATTTTCCACTTAAGTACAGTACCCCTAGCCTGCGTAGTCGGCTTCATGCACCATATTGGTTTAGTAGTACTTCTGGTTCTCGCTAGATGCTGCTCTTTGTAATGCATTCTCACTAGAGCTTTCAAGTTCGGCATGAATGCCACGGATCACCAACAATCCCCTCTAGCTCAGGCGGTAAGAGAGGAGGGTTACGGGTAAGGGTTTGGACTATGCGTGGGTTCGACTCTCTCACAGGGCAGTGGAAGTATGGGGTGAAGGGGGGTGTCGGGGGACCCCCCACATAAGAAAAAGGGGGTGTGGCGGAACCCCCCACATAAGAAACGCCCTTTTTGCCAAATAAAAATACCAAAATAAATAAAAGAACCCAAGGCTCCAAAATCCGGACCAGATTCCAAAGAAGCTCCGCAGAGGTACAAAGACTGGAAACTTCCCTGGAAGCCATTACGGTGAAGTGCCTGTTGACAACTGCGCAGCGCCATTTGTTGCTTAATAATAAAATCAATTTTCAAATTCACTTGTTTTATTTGCCATATTCTTCTTGAGGCAGTTCTTCCAGCCATATTTTTCAAGGTCATCCAGATCTTGCTTTAGCTTTTCATTGTCTCTTTGCATTGCATGTATTTCAAGCCTTTTTAAAATGAATAAACTTACGGGACCATATTTAGCTTTTCAATGTCTCTTTGCATTGCATGTATTTCAAGTCTTTTTAAAATGAATAAATTTACGGGACCATATCTTTGGAATAGAATTGCTGAAACCATAAAAAATATTCATCAACCTGGAAACTTCAAAAAAGAGCTAAAATAAACATTATACAAGTGAATATCATGATCAATAAATCCATTTTTTTCTTCTACTTGCATACTTACATTGTATATACGTATAATTCACAAGCTTCACTAGATAGTAATAGTTTACAAGTATTTTACTTTGATTGTGCCTTGAATGGCAATAACATTGTACCAAAGTTACTACCATAATAAGTGCCTATAATGCACTTTAGTATCATTTTTTTTTCTTTCTCTCTCTCTCTTCTTTTTTTTTTTGTCTCAGCAAACTGTGTATTATAATATGTATTTAAGGTGCCCAGCTCCATGAGTTTATACTCCTCTGGGAGCCGTCAATTGTAATGTATTGTCACAACTACTATGTATACAATGTTGAAAATAAAGTTCAATTCAATTCAATTCAATTTAATTCTCGGGTTGCAGCACATTTTGGTATTTCCCAGCACGTTAATATTATTCACCACAATTGAACACCAGTGAAAATAATCTGATTTCCACCATGTTAATACACTGCATGCAGTCAAGTGACTGAAATCTCATAACTCAGAACTTGTAATACATTCCATTACATTCCTGAACCAAGCTCAGGAAGCCTCCATATGGTTTAGAAACAACTCAATGCATGCTAATATAGACAAATTTCAATACATCTTTTTGGCACCAGGCAATAAGCAATGTGAACCTCAGACACTGAAAATAAATGACATAGAAATAACCTCAGAAAAAACATGTTGGGGCAAAAATATGGAATGAACTCCCAAATCATTTTAAAGGTACACTAACACTCACTGAATTTAAATCTCTGATAGATACATGGTCACAAACAAATTGCTCCTGTAACTTCTGCAGGTGAACTGTAGACTCACAACAGTCACAGTCACCTGCCTACATCACAACATTATTCATACTATGAAGCTGTAATGTAGCTTCATGTTCATACTTTTATTTAACTCAGTGTACCTGGTCTCTATACATGAGATGATGATTATTGCTATTATAAAGTTTTAATGACTATATAACATTTACCTATCTTTATTTTTATCATGCATTGTATCTACTGTATATAAGGCACAGTTCATATCTGTCTTTTTTATGTACCAACATATTCATATTTATTGTCGGTAAATAGCCCTTATAATGGCTAATGTTATCTGTAAAACACCCGACGGAAAATAAAGTTTTATCTTATCTTATCTTATCTTGGTCATATCACTTCCATCTCGGCCTCCGCATGCCCTACCCTCAGTTGACACCCGACACCAAACATGTACTTGTGTGACCCACTGAGGAGTACAAAGATGTAGACCAGCCTTAACCCTTAGAGGCCTACATTCTTACCAAGGCAAAAGTATCTGGGGGAATAAAACCCAGCTTACAGTATAGAATGAACCCTGGAATTTATATTAATATAAGTTCATTCATTGGTACGTTTCACCATCTCACATTAACATTTTCAAATACAAATAAAACTATTTAAACTTGAACACACATTTACATCTGGAATATAATTATCACGATATGATATCTATTGAGATTCAAGACTCAAGAAATATCAATAGAACCAAATACAATTCACTATCTCTATGCGACTGTGACACTTCTTAGCCTATAACATCTACTCATACAAGATTTCATACAAATAATATGTAATGCAGAGAAGGAAATTTCTCTTCAAGAGTGTTCTACTCATAGACAGAACACGGAGAGCTTTACCAACTTTCAGTTCAGGTAAGAATGGTGGGTGCTGTATCACAGCAATACACTGCATGCAGTCAAGTGACTGAAATCTCATAACTCACAACTTATAATACATTCCATTACATTCAGCAGTAAATCCTTGTAAAACAATATGGCAAATTGCCCTTGAGCTATGTTTATACATTTCCTGAGTCATGCAGTCAGCTTTGCATTTCCCCATATTCAGAGCTTGATTCATAAAATATATTGCCCTGATGATAATTAGTACAGCGTTGCTACAATGCTAAAGATTATACACGAGTGCTTTCAACCATTAGCACTGCAAATACTACATAAGCACAAAACGTCATGTTAACATAGGTTGAGGTGGAACACTTCCACACATAATAGAACCAAAGACCTCGCATATCAAACAAAACTAACACGATGATAAAAATGCACTCTCCATATCACTCAAAGCATCCTTAAAGTAAAGTGAAACCTCCTAAGAAACTATAAATTACTTTTGCTATCCTGATGAAAATTGGTTTCTTTGTTAAAACAGAATGGAAAGCCCATGTGTTCCATGAAAAGAAAGACCATATATAAAAAAAACCAATATTTCTCGTAAAATACTGAGGCCATCTCCTTCAAACTTTACCAAACAAAGCAATATCTTATCACCAACAAGTTACACTCAAAATAAAAAAGAGTTGATATAATATTTTTTACCTGTTCCTTTGTCTTCTCTTTCCCTGGTGCCAAAACGACGAGCATCATTACTGCTTCATGCACCTCTGAAGCCCCCCCCCCCCCCCGCCACCAGGATGCTCAGAAGATGTTAAAGAAATACAGCAGCAGGATGCTCTATGCCCACACCCTCCAGACATTTAGTGTAGGCTTTCGACACAAGAGGACAGCACCATACATGCATAGGACAATGTGTTCCCATGAGAACAACTGGGACCAATCTCACACATAAATATGCTGGTCTATCAGACCACTTGCTAGATGTTACTGCTGCTGTTCTGTTCTAGGAGGATGGAATGCAACTGATGCAACATGTGCATTTGTCAATATACACAAACTCAGATGTGTGAACATAAAATTTATATGAGATAATTGACCTCAAAACGTTTGTTTACACTGAAAAGTTTAAGCAGTGTTGGGCACATGGGTTTATTTTCATGGGCATGATAATGAACCATGTCATTGTTTGCACTGTCATTAGTCCATGACCCCTGGAAACGCTATTGGCAAGGGGCACTCACAGGCAACCATTAGCCGTGGAGAGAAAAATGGGCCAGTTCAGACTAATCACTACAATTGTTCTGATTACTTTAAAATTCTCTAATGATGTAAAAACAAATTAGCACAATCCACTTACTGGTCCCCAAATATGGAAAGCCGCATGTGAACCCACACCTGAACAAGCCAAGTGTGTTGTTCCCAAGTTTAAAAAAGTTGAGATTTAAGCCACAAAATATAATTTTGTTTAATGACAACATCACAGAGGTAAAGCTACAAGTTTATTTCACACAAAGAAGACAGACACAAGACAGAAGAAATGAGTATCTGTCACATTACAGCCATAAATGCATAAGAATCGCCAACTTTTTCTTTCAATGAAACTTATCCCCCTCACACTATTTGAAGTTAAGGCATGCTTAACCCAGTCTAGCACCATAATATTGTGGCCCTGTTTCTACATCTTTTCTTTCATAGGGGAATTTAATTTAGTTACTTGGCTTTAGGTACTGTGGAGGACCGGGAAAAGGACCACATCATATATATTATATATATATATATATATATATATATATATGGAAAATAGCTGTAACAGTTTATGATTGCTGGAAGAGAAATATTTGGAACCAACAACCCAAGGTCATCACAATTAAGAGCATGCATACATTTCTATGCCATAGATCTTTCAGACAGCATAAAATTTGATTTTATACAGATGCAGTATCCAGAGTCTGTAATGCCAAAATATGGGACTATACAAACAAGCTTTCTGTAGGCCGAATATCACGTAACAAGTTACTAGTTTATAACAAAATACAATTGGTCCATGATTTCGTCTTAGTGGGTGGCACCTCGATAGGAGGTAGACTGTGTACGAGAGCTGGATCTGCCTGATTTTGATTGTTGCCTTCCCGATTTTGGTACATACTGCTGCTGAAGTATGGAGCTATCTTAGGTATAGGATTCCCATTGGTGGACTTCTGACTGGCTGTGTCTTGAGCAAAAGAAGTCCCGGGTACACAGTCTTGGTCTATGTTTCTATTTACACTTGCCTTTGCTGACAGTCCAATGTCGTTGCTTGCAGTGTGTGTGTTATGTGCTGAACATTGGTCCACCTCATCATAACCACGGCTCGTTGCCTGTGTCCCTGTTTCTTCTTTGTTGTTGACTGTTGAACACTCTTTCAGATAACAATCTCTTTTCCTGATGATCAATTTTCTTGGTCCAACTGGCAAATTAGGAAAATCCGTTTTCAGTTCCTCGCTAGTGGTGACTTCAAAGACATCCCCTGTGACTTGTTGTTGCCGCAGCATTGAAGCATGTTCTTCTTGCACACCATTTTCACAAAGCCACAGGTAAACTTGTTCACATGTCCACTTCCTCATAGATGGTGATCGTGTCTGGGCAGCCCCTGTATCTGAAAAATTACATCAGTGTTAAGAGAACAAGAAACAAAATACTTAAGTCTCCAAAGGGAACAGTATCATGACGTGCAAATGCATATTAATTTCATATGTCTGCTTACTATAATTCTTATTGCACTCTAAACATTTTGGACAAAGATAGAACTCAGCAGTTCTATGATATACTCTAAAGTATGGCTGATGTACTTTTGTTACCAAGAAAAATTTTCATAACATATCCTTCATGTTTGATATCCAACTTCTGCATCCCAGTCAGCATTGTGTGCCCTCACATTTCTAACCACAAAAGAATCTTCGCCTATGAAGACCATTATATACATCTGACCAAAAAAACTCAGATGTCATTAGTTTAACATGGGATGCTCTAAATTTAAGTCTGTGTATAAAACTATGAGTGTCACATGAACTGTTATGTAACATGTACAGTTACATACAATGTTACAGAATGATGCGCTGCAGATCAGTGGTACAAAGGTGATGGGACTGTTTTCAAACAATAAAAGGATGCAAGAGGAAAGCTAGATCTGGCCGACCAAGTCTTTCAGATAGGAGGAGCAATGTTACCTGATGTAGTACACAAAGAAACAAAGGTTCCTTTCAGTGGAAATGTTTCGTCAGCAGTGGCCCTAGGATTCACATTAATCTCTATGTTGCAAGTGGCCCCTTACACTGCCACATTTACACTCCAATACCAGACACAGTTTTCGCACTTCTTATTTCTACGACATTTAGCATTTGTATGACCACTCAGACATTCTCTAAGCTATCATATCCATGTCACATAATAGTCTGTGTGACACGCATGTTTTCCACACAAATTAACATTAGAGCGGCCCATGTTAAACCAATTAGTTTAAACCAGTCTGTGATTTGGGGTGGTAGTGAACAAAGAAACAGTGCAAAATATAAACATCCACTTGTATGTGTTGCCTGATAATTTCCCGCCATTTGCATCTGGAGGCAACCATTGGTATGGTGCAGTATGGTTGGCACTAACCCATGTTTCGTCTAAGTATACAATTGAATTACCATCGTTACTTTTTTGCTCTTATGGTTCTCAGGTAATGACATCTTTGTGTTACCATTTTTTTTTCTCACAAAAAAACTTTTCTTGCCGTTTCTCACACTTGCTAACAAACCTATGGAATAGCTTGAGGAGTGTGTACTTTGGCAACTGTGATCCATGTACTATTTCAGACATTTGTTTTAGGCGACACGTGGACAGAAATTCATTTTTCTTATAAAATTCTTGAATTGCTGCTCTTACAACATGCTGGTCAAAATTATCTAGTTTCTCTTTACGTTTTCCTTTGAAAATTCTGGGTTGGTCCCTTTCTTCAGTTTCTCTAATTCCTGGAGTTCTCTGTGGAGGTACATTTTACTTGTCCCTAAGGTATGCTGTATCTGCTTTTCCCCCTCGGTAAAGGTAAAAAGGGTGTGTCTCTTTTACGCTGAGCCTCAAAATATTTGGAGACTGAAAGAATCAGTTTCTTTCCCTCTGATGAGAGATTATATGACTTTATACCGCAGAACAGGTTGTTACATCAATAGACTATTACAAGCACTTTCAGCACTGCATAGATTGTTTAAGTTTTGGGCTGTTGCAGTGTTTGCTGCCACCAAAACTCAGAGTCAGGTGTAAAATGCATTGTTGCTGTAATGGTCTTAATTAAAATTATATATCTCTTTGCTTAAAAATTTTGTATTTTTAGTCCAGGAGTGTACGAGAATACAATAATGAATACCATTTTGTATAGGACATCATGGTTGAAGAATATTGTTGCGAGGGTAAGGGTTAGGGCCACTCCAATGACTGGCACTCCTAATGGTCGGTCATCCCCCCCTCCCCCACCTCCCACCCACCCCCCACCCCACCCCACCCACCCCCCACCCCCACCCCCGTGGTCACCAGAACCCTTCACGATACGGACAATACACATCACTTAGACGGAAGATTCCGGCGTGTTGTAGTAGCCAACTAAGAGAGAGTTGATGCCAACCAGGGCTCTGTGGTCTCTGGCTCACTCACACACACACACAAATAACAACAAGCAGTTAAAAAAATTTTAATATTTTGTTTCTCCATCACTTCTAGGAAAAGATCATGGTCAGAAAGCCATCCCTGGTGTTCCTTTATGATAAATGAATGTCTACAGTTTTTCTTTTCTAGCTCAGTCTTAGGTTGTATACTCTCATCACCAGTAACGCTACTCCAACTATATCCCGATTCATTTTCTGAGTTTCCATTATCATTAATGGCTATATAATGGGACATTGTACTCTGTTCAAACCTGTGTACACACATAGAATTTTTTCATAGGGGACAGGGGACATTGTTTTTCTTTATAAAAAATCTCATGTTTTTGTTCATTGCCATATCTAACCAATAGCAGCATTTTCTTGGTTTTGTCAGGAACATGTAATGCAAGTCTGCAGCTTTCATTAGTATATTACATTCTACATAATTATGTGGTGCAATGTCTATTCACCATTGTCTGTTGGCTTTTTTGATTCCATGAACAAAGTACAAATGTCTTTCCAATGTTTCATACACCCCCTTTCTCCTGGCTTAGCAAATCAAGCATATCACTGCCTGGTATTGAACAGTCCATTCTGTAAGGATTAAGTCCTCTTGTAAGCACATTGTAGTCTTTTCTTGCTTTCATGTTTGTTGAAGATAGAGTCTCCTCATAAAACAGTGTGTGAAATGTACATGGGATCACAACTAAAAGTCAAATATCTTCACATGTCCTACAAACTCCATCCACGACAATGCAGTAAGGTGTAGGAGAGACAGTACGGTCCACACGTTACTGATCCAAAGTTTTGTATCCTCTTCGTTTTGTAAAAGTATGTTAGACCATTGTTCTTCAAACTCTCCTTGACCCAAGATAGCCTTGGTGGCCACACAACTACAGGAGTAAAAGTATTTGCATGGCCCTTACACAGGAAAATAAAATTCCACCTTGTGTTGTCCCTTATATCCAATCAAGTATGTAGATTCTGAGTCTGGAGGTCAGGTCAGAAGAGAGGCAATCTTCAGGGCAAACTCCTTCCAACTGCTGACATGTCAATTTATATCTCAGTAACACAGACTGTAGCTGCTGTGTATTTATTGTACTGTGACATGTCTGGGCTTGTCAAACTCCAATGTAGCAGAAAACTTGGCATACTTGAAGGCCATCACTGGTTCTCATAAACCCACCACAAACTTCAATTCGAGACTTGTACTGCACTTCTTGGCTTTTGAATTCAGTTGTACCTCACATCGCCGACTCAAGGCAAAGACTTAAATAGAGGATTCATGTTCAAAATCGCTTTTACGTATGATAATGTTGTAGTAAAGGAGACTGGGTGGTGCCAATGTCAATCACAAAAGCTATATAGGTATCCACATAACTGATTGCATAACAGATAAAAAAAGAAGAAATTCAAGGCCCACACTGATGTTTATCACATGAATCTTTGATTCTGTAACCTTTCAAATGTGAACCCCTGAATTTCAAAGCCACAACAATGGCCAACAATTCCAGACCATTGACATCCAATTTCAGTTGAAGAATAAACTTTGGAAATCTGATATGAAAATATTTGTGCACTTCAGTACAATAACTGCCACAGCCTTTCAAACAAGAATGTGCTGAAACAATAGCACCTTTAGCTAACTGCCCATGCTGCAGCATGATTGAAGCACCATTTTACTGTGTTACAAATGTTCTCCACCAGAGAACATCTTTAGCAAGACTGGAAGTCACTGGAACTTGTTCATTATGTGAAAAAAACGAGAAAGACTATGTAAATTGATCTGGTATTCAGGAAATAAAAAATCTTCCTTGCGGCACACATTTGGCAGTGAATTGCAGCTGATCAATCCAAGATTTAATCTCGTTTTTTGATGCAGTACTCTTCCACAACCAGTCATCAAGTACCTTCAAATTTCTTTAAATTGGAATGGGGTACCAACACAGGCATATTGACTGTGTTGATAAGCACACTGAGGAAGACCATTTGAGCTGTAGGTGAAATGGCCTTAACTATACCTAACTTATATAGCAAATTCCTGGGGTGCCAAAAGTCTTCCTAAGCATGCTCTTTGGAGTCAGCCCCCCCCCCCCCTCCCCTCCAAGTGATCCAAAAACTTTATGACATTTAAACCAGCTCAATGATAAAGGAATGCAACTGCATTAGTGACATGCCGGCAGATCGATATGCAGCAGCACCGACTGAAAGAAGTACTCAGTCAATGGAAAATCTACCCTTCCAGGAATTTCCCATTAAACCTATATAGGCTGGACATATGGGGATCTGCTTATAGGCTCTAGAAAGTCTGTTTTAGGTAAAAGACAACCTGGTCCTAAATGAATTACCATGTCAACTAAATTATCCACTAAAGGATATGTAATTCCATGTAATCCCCACAGTACATATGTGTGCAAATCCCATCATTTGTAGATCTACCCAAGGGCCAGGACAGGTCCTACTGTCCACCACAACCTTCATAGCCACTGTATTTGATGGAGATACAATCAAAAAGGTATCCAAGGGATTATGATCAAAAGGACCTAACATAGCCATTTCTTCCAACTCTTTCATAATGAACTCATCTACCTGTGAATGAAAAGCATATGAGCTACTCTGATTTTTTAATGAAATACCCAGAAGAAGACCAGAACTATAACCAATGGGAAACCAATAGTCCAAAAATTCACGTATGTCTTGATCATAATAAACTGTGTCACATAATTGCTGTCCCCACATGCAAACTACAAACTTTGATGGAACATGTAGCTTACACCCAATGAAATTTGGAACTCCTGTTCTAGCAACACATTTGTGAATGTCCAAAAAGCTAGCCACACATCGTTGGCATTCCTTACTCCACTTCATTTGCATCACTTCGTAATCTTAAACAGTTCACTGTCCATTTCTGTCTGTATTCTCGTTGAAATGTGGTTTTAAGATAAAATTCTCACCATGTCACCAATCTGGAACTTTCGTCATTTTTCTCAGAAGGTACTGATCCATCTCACTTCACCTTTGTTGTCTTCATTCACTTGTGAAGGTGGCCTTCTCAAATCGCTGTGTTTAGTATTGTTCTAAGCCTTTACCATCCAAATAATTCACTGACTTGACCTGCTTTGTTATTGAGCTCTGGAACAATGTCTGAAGTGGTGACCTAAATACAGGCACAGTTGTAAAAAAAGGCAAATTTCTGATGCGGTCCAGAAAGATCACAGGGAATATATAATGTGTGATTAATTAGAAACTGTAGAATATGGGTGACAGTTCTCTGCATGGGTATATAATGCAGCTCCCTTTGTGGGGGGGGGGGGGGGGGTCTGAGTCTGACAGAAGCTGTGTGACTTTGAGCCAGTGGGATTGTGAGTCATTACTCTTGCCAAGGAGATAATCATTTATACATGGAAGCAATGGAGTGTGGAGAGTGCCTCTGAGTGGACTGCTATATTGGTGTTTACTTGTACCACATTAGAACAAAACTATACCTCTGTGGGATTTGGACCAGCACTGTGTTCTGTGTGTTACAATTACATGCTGAAAACAGCTACCTTGAAGCACTGTCCAGCAAGTGAAGGTTCCTTTTGTGAACCTGGCATCTCATATTAATAGTAATTGTAAACACTGATTGATTAAAAAAAACCCTCCCATAGTGACACGAAAGGAGACTACTTTCTCTTCAAGATAAAATCAAAGTACCGGCAAGCACATTGCAGGGCTAATTACTTGCCTTATCGGATAAATTAGCTTAACAAACACTTAGGGGCACATAAAAGATTATACCCAACCCTGGATTTTCCCTCAAATACCGGGTTTGAGCCCAGTCAATGTTTCAAGCATATAAGATTCGTCATGTAGAAAGCTGTGCCTCTGTGGTATTTGGACCAGATTATTTGGCACCTACCATAGGCCTTGGAACTGTGGGACAGTGCCTGTGGAGAATCTCTCACCAGGGATTAGGATTTACTTGCAGTCTGTTAATTTTTGGAGTATCAGCACAGCTAAGTGTATCATTTCATTATCTGCTTTGTACTGATTTTTGATTCTTAATGTATTGTTATTGTTAAAGTTATCTCATCATTGTCAGTCTTTGTTGAGTTCCACTACGATCTAGAATATCCTGAAGGTAACATCGCAACACAGACCTATGATAACTGATGAGGAGGAGGATACAATCATTGGGGACTTTGTGGAAAATCATCCATTTTCCACATCTAGAGAGAGTGATCTCCACCTTCAGAAACCTACAAGGCACAATGTTAGTTGTGACACAGTGCAGGGGCAGTGGCATTGTGCAGGCAAAGTTTCGTGATGCCCAGCTGTATTTCCAATAAAATTGCAGATCACAACATACAACCACGGGTGAACTGGTGTGGACAACACAGATCCTGGAGCACTGACCAATGGCAGAATATCTTTTTCACTGACGAATCATGCTTTTGCTTCAGATTCAATGAGGGGCGAAAAAAGGTGTGGCATGCCAAGAAGACAAGGTGGATTACAGGCATGTTTACACCAAATATAATTTTGGTGGTGGTTCTGTCCTGGTCTAGGGAGCCACGTCGTTTAACCATAAGTCATCCCTAGAGATTATCATTGGGACCATGACAGCATTGAAGTACGAAGATGAGATCCTGGAGCTGTGCCATTTGGGCTGGCATCAATTGGAAATGGATTCTTGTTACAGGACGATAATGCCCAGCCACACACAGGCACAGTTGTTACAGATTACCATTAACATTATAAAGAGTATGTGCACATAGAATGGTCTGCTAACAGTCCAGACCTTGATATCATTGAGGATGCGTGAGACATGCTGGGCAGATCTGTTAGGAGTGTAAAGCTCAAATGTCTGCTTTTATGACTTGTTTTTACCTTGGCAACTAGACCATATAACATGACAAAAATTATTATCAATATTCCTACTGATAGAGTCATATCAGAGTGATGGACCTTGAGAGGTACATTGGTATGAAGGATTGATATGGCAGGCGTTGCTCTAATTCAGTAACTGTTTTGCACTTCGGGACAATCTGAACACACATTTTGCAAAGCCATCAATAATGCACAATTGACAGTGACTTTCATGGCAAAAGAAACTAGGGATTTAAATTGGTGCACTGATGTAAGAGGCAGCTATCACATGGAAAACGAACTTCTGCGTTGTGTACCGTACCTACAAGGTCAAGACCTTCAAATTGGCACACCTGTAAAAGACAGACATTGCCAAATTGCAAAGTGGATAAGATAAAATATGTCTGGAACAATCCACTGCTTTGATGTTTGGCATGTAGCTAAGGGTGAGTTCCTTTTAGGTAAATGCAGAGTGACTTTTTGTGGATCTCATGCTATAAGTAACACTCTTATTTTCCTCTGAAAATTAACAGTCAAGTGGAAAAATATGAAGACCATTCAAAATATGTAAGTAACTTTTTATAGTCACATTTATGAGCCTAGATATAATCCATTAGGTTATGGATATAACAGGGAAATGTCTTATGGGATGTTAAAAAAGCCCTATGTAACACAGATTAATATCTTGACAATATTCTTTGTTTTTTATAAGAATTAGAGTGAAACTGGTAGGAGTTGCAAAATTGGCAGACTGAACCTTTGGGGTATGTGGCTCCAGAACATATGTAACCACCCTCACCCTAGAGAAACGGTAATTAAGCGGCTACAAAGCTGCTCTAAAACGGGCAGTGAAAGCGGCTAACCGCTGTTGTGAACAATGTACTAAAGTGGTATACCGCTTTTATAAGCAAATGGGCCAAAACAGTGTACCGCTAAGTATAAAGCAGATACCGCCTTTTATATAGCAGGAACATAACGGTTTTTAAGCGGTGCTAATTTAAATATTTCGCATCATTTAATTCCAACTTTACAGCCGTTTTCCTAAAAGCGGTGTGGAGCAAAATTGGATGAAAGTGGCCAGAAAGTTGTCCAGTAGTGGGGTCACATGCAGCTATATATAGCTACAAGGGCCTGTACCGCTTTAAAGAAACGGGCATAAAGTTGCTCAAAGTTGGTCCTAAAGTGGCCTTAAAATGGTACACCGCTGTGAAGAAAACAGGCACAAAGTTGCCAAAAGTTGGTTCTAAAGTGGCTTTAAAACGGTACACCGCTTTAAAGAAAACGGACACAAAGTCGCCAAAAGTTGATCCTAAAGCAGCTTCAAAACGGTACACCGCTTTAAAGAAAATGGACACAAAGTTGGTCCTAAAGCAGCCTTAAAACGGTACATTGCTTTAAAGAAGACGGGCACAAAGTTGCCAAAACTTGGTCCTTAAGTTGAATTCTTTTGTGATCCATAGCCTAGAAACTGAATAAAATTCATCAGCATTACAGAAAGTCTGTTTAAATTTATACTTACTGCTGCTCTCTTGTGCCAATAATGATGCCAAAGTAATCCTTTGTGTTACCACCACAGCCCACGTGGGTCTGTCTTTGTATAATAGTCCCACATTCAGTTGCTTTTCTTAGCTGGATAAATTTCACACTACACCATGTATACCACTTGGAGCTAAGGTTTGAGCTTAAGCTATCCACATGCCTGCCAGCATGCTATAAAGTCCTTGTAGTCATCATTATCTTCAAAAAACACCACAAGATGATGCCTTGTACATGTAATACTTGACCATGAACCCGCCATAGTTCTTTTAAATCTGAGGACGCTCCGCTAGGCAGCCTCCCTTTCAGGCCCTCCTCAGCCAATCAACCAAGAGTATTTGAAGGAGTCAGGATGACTGTTATTAACAACTGAAACTTGATCCCTTTAAGCTCAGAAAGTGGCACTAAAATAGTGATAGTTTTGCTGGCAGTACATGCTAAGTCTAGAAAGCAGATTTTAGCGGTGTCTGTGAACAAATGTTGAGTTTAAGAAACGGCAATAAAGTTGTGTTGCAAATAAACTATGTTTAAATTTTTTAAAACGGTGGTAAAGTTGGGGCACAACTTTGGGAAAAGTTGTACATTCCACTTTCAAAAAGTTGACAACTTGCTGGAAAGTTGAAGCCCAACTTTTCAGAAACGGTATATCGCTTTTCAAAAGTTGACCGCTAAAACCTGAAACGGTCTTGACCGTTTTTCGGAAAGTTGTCCACTTTGTTGAAAGTGGTCCTCACAACTTCATATAAGCAGGGTGAACCGCTTTTTGAAAGTTGACCGCTGACATCTTAAACGGTGTGCACCATTTTCAAAAAAGTTGTCCGCTTTGTTATAAGTGGTCCGTTTTTCCATGGTAAGGGCAATTATATTGATCTGCAGCTTCTACTGAGCAGGGACTAGGGGACCTACTATTAACCAAATGAATGTCTGTCCTCCACCACATCATTGATGTTAATGAGGGACATGATAATCTCTTTCCAAACTGTGCCCATGCATGGAACACTGAAGGGAGAAGACAGTAACATAGCTCGGATAAAACCCAGTTGGTAGTACCTCTTTTGGTGTATTATACTTCAATAGACATGGCGGAGCATGTAGCAAGAAAATGCATGTTTGTTATAACCAGGCATGTCTATTTATATTGAATGTTTTGGTTTTGAGTTTAAAAAGGAAAAGATTTTAAACCCGTTGATACAGTAGTACCTGCAATTTGAGATCACCCACCCTGCCGGCAATAGGTTGTTACATTTGGCAGGTTGTCTTTCATGGCAGACAGAGGCATGTGTCTTCAAAGGGTGGTCTTTAAAAAGATGTCATCTCTCACGAGAGGTGGTCTCGATAGTAGGTATCACTGTATCCACAATTTGTACCAAACCTGTAATATATTGATTGGCACAAATAGAACCATTAATTGAAATGGTTTACTGTATTTTAGAAAGGAACATGGAGGAGGAAGGAAACAGTTTATCAGAAGGATTACCTGGCATGTCTATTACAGAAGGTGTAACTTGTTTTTTCAGACACAAAATCAGCTGTCAAACCTGAGCAAGCTTGTTGCAAAAGGACATCAAAATATTGTCAACCGTGGTACAGACCTTATCATTGGTGTTCTTGATCACTCATCAATAAGTTAGCCTCTAAAATGATTGCATACTCACGCATGCATTGCAGGTGAGACAATTCAGATTGGCGAATGAATGAATGGAAATGACAGAATACTGGAAGAGGATATCAAGAGAAACCAATTCATGAAAATCAACTTTTTTGTTTACCTACATAAAAATTACAGTATCAATTCATCCAAATTTGTCCATAGGTGAAATAATAATTTCTAAGTTTGCTTGGATCTGCATCACTGTCAAAGCTTGGTCACATCACTGGTGGTCCCCTCCTCAGAAATGGTTTGGGTCACTTTGTTTACTACTTGTATGTCAGTCTCATTCTCAAAAAAAAAAATTTAAATTACAGATATTATTTGCAGATAGCTAAAACAATCCAGATGATGTACTGGTACAATGGGATCATATATATATATATATATATATATATATATATATATATATATATATATATATATATATATATATATATATATATATATATATATACACATACACACATACACACACACACACACACACACACACATACATACATACATACATACATATATACATATATGTTATGGGACGCCATTGTTTTATTCAGTATTTTATCAGCTGATTAAATATTTGATCAGAAGAACAAATCGATTTCATGAGGCAAACAAATGCATTTGTTCATGTGATTAAATACAATCTATTTATTCCTCTGAATAAATTGATTCGATCTTCTGATTAAATCAATTTGTTATTGGGATCAAATGAATTTAATCAGAGGAACAAATATACTCTCATTAGATCACAGGAACAAATATATATATTCAGATGATTAAATCGATTTGGCCAGAAGAATAAATAAATGTTATTTGATCATCTGAATAAATCGAATTGTTCTTCTGATCAAATCGATTTGATCATCTCAATGAATATTCCCCAACTTAATTAAATTGACGCACCCTATCTGATTTGTTCAGCGGATCAAATATTTGTACTTCAGAACAAATCACTTCCACCAATATTTGATCCCCACAACAAATAGTAAACGCGCAAGAGGTACAATCTCGAAATGTCCGAGATATCCTCAACACGGACACTTTGGAATATTTACAACGCGAACATTTTCTGGCTTTGTTTAGAGATTAAAGCGGGTGAAGTCAGCCGTGAACAATGCATCATTATTTAAATATGATTGTAGTTTAGCAGGTTAAAATGTAAATTTGGACGGTGGTTCCATGATCTTTTGCTCTTGCATTTGGGATGGACGTGAAGATTTTTTTCTCTCTCACTCTTCTTTGGTGGTTAGGCACTGCTTTTTATCATGCTTTTCGTGGTTATGGATATGAGCATTTTTCTTTCACTTTTTTTGCTCTATAAAAGTTGGTGGTTAAGCACTGATTTTGGGAAGGATGGGAGATATTCTCTCTCTCTCTCTCTCTCTCTCTCTCTCTCTCTCTCTCTCTCTCTCTCTCTCTCTTCTCTCTCTCTCTCTCTCTCTCTCTCTCTCTCTCTCTCTCTCTCTCTCTCTTCTCTCTTCTCTCTCTCTCTCTCTCTCTCTCTCTCTCTCTCTCTCTCTCTCTCTCTCTCTCTCTTTCTTTCTTTCTTACAAACGATTATAACGTGAAAAGGGGATAATGACTAACCTGTGACAACCAGCTCCATCTCCCAGTCCTTACTTGTTGTTGCTGTATAAAGAAAATGTCAAAGTTCGAGATTGTACCTGTTGCGTGTTTATAATAACACAGACTACCGAAGTGACGAGCGGCATACAAGAGAGAGAGTAATTATTATCTGGTAGTGGAGAAACTTGTACTTATTTGGCAGATCAAATAGATTTGATCACGGGAACAAATCTATTTGTTTAGGTGAATAAATCGGGATAGACCTAATTGTATTGGATCAGAAGAACAAATCGATTGAGTCAGGTGAATAATTGCATTTGTTGATGTGATCAAATTCATTTCATTTGTTCCTCAGAACAAATCTATTTGATCTTCCGATTAAATCAGTCTGTTCTTCTCATCAAATCAATTTGATCAGAAGAAACAAATATACCGAATTTGATCATGTGATTATATATTTAGTCTTCTGATTAAATATTTCTTCATCTGATCAAAAATTTGTTCATAACAATATATTTATTTGTTCTTTTGTTCAAATACTGAATAGAAACAAGAAACGGCGTTCCATAATATATATGTATATGTATATATATATATATATATATATATATATATATATATATATATATATATATATATATATATATATATATATATATATATATATATATATATATATACATACATATATATATGCATACATATATGATTTATGCAATGTTTTTGCACAGGCTGTACTTGGCAGCACTGCATTTAAATGAGAACAGTGGCTGTGCTCAGAAAATGACATCAGAAGGCAATCTGCGGTACAACGTGAGGTATCCCAAATGCAGAAGTGGTAGAGCAGTTGTGACGAAAGTCCTCATTGATCCTATTTATGGTAAGAAGACATTTTTTAATGCTGTTGTCAAACCCCAAAAGTTTGGTTTGTAAATAACGACGCTCTGCTTATGTCTATGATCACGTTATCTCCAATACAGTGGTCCCTCGTTTGAGAGACCACCTCTAGGGCAGGTCAAAACGTGGTCCCACAATGCAGGTGGTCTTTCAGTGATGGTAAAATACCAAGGGAAAAATACCCCCAGTGTCACGGCAAAAGTTGTCTGGCAAAGGAGGTAGTGTCCCAAAACAGTGACCACCATATCCTGATCTCGGGGTAAGTGAGTGCAACTTTTCAAAGTCATTATGCCCAGGACAAATTTATGGGTGGATTAAAAGAAGTAAAGTCCAAAATTGTACCACCGACCCCAAGCCAGGTCCAGCTCCACCTCCAAGTATTATTATACAATATAGTGATACTTTGTACATAGTAAAAAGGTATTTTTGTATCAAAATTTATTGTTAGCATAACTGAAAAGTTCCCTCTACCGCTTTGTAAATACATGTCAATATGCCTTGATACTCGAGATTGTACGATGGTACTGTGACATGGACTTGAAAAACAGATTGTGTAAAATATACTCTCTCTCACTCCACATCATCTGTTCCATCTCTTGCCTATAATGACTGTATGCAGTATCTAGGACTATTGGGTATAGCATGGGCACTTCAACACCATGGTACTCAAACTGCATTGTCATCCAGTGCTAACGTAGCAGTCACTGGGGCGTCTGCTTCACAATAGCACTGGCACTCTTTCACAGTTTCCCTTATGGCACATCTTGAACAAGTACACCTGATGAAAATGCATGTGTTAGTGGACTTGTTTATAGTGAACAGAAGCCAATTTACACTGCTGCAATAAACATCTTGTTTTTGATTGATTTTCTGTTTAGTGTCATATTTTTGTAAAAATTATGCAAGCAGGAAATTATGTGTGTTGTCATTATAGACATAAAATGCAGTTATGGAATGGAAGCCTCCATTGACCTATCTTGGTAAATATATATATACATATTTATATATACTCAAGGGGGTGCGACATGACAAACTTTTTTTTAAACAAACCTACAGGTTAACAAGTATTTAGTACCATATAACATATTTTTCTTTAAATTTGAGGTCCATATAGAAAGAAATGACAATCTAAAGTACTGTTAAAATTATAAAAATCAGGTATGAAAATATCACTGGTATCTGAAGACATTTTTACAATTATTTACAAATATAAAACTTAGCCAATCCATTGCTTCTTTACATATGTGAAAGAAAAGATATGTTTCGTATGTTTTCCGAGTACAAATTCTTCGCTGGCCAATCTTTTCCCTGCCCTCCCCCCCCCCCAAAAAAAAATGCAGTAGTTTGAGTGAAAAAAAAGAAAGCCACAACCCCACCCATCAATGTGAGGATTATTTGGTCTCATAATTTTCTGTTGGTCAATGGAAGGATTTATAAAACTAATCAAACTAGGCACCACCTACAAAACCAGGAACAATGGTTCATCAATTTTTAAAAAGTATCTACAAATTAATCTTCAGCATAATCCTGCTTTCAAAGCTTATATTACAGCAAAATGTAGGCATACTAGTTCTACAACTGTTACATTGTATCACATAACTATCTACTGACTGCTACAGTGACACTGCTGGTCTAGGGTGTTGTAACAAAGTATTACATTGTAAGGAAACATAATGTGTGTTTAACCATTTTGATTAAATTGATGGAAAAATGGGTAGAAAACATGGACAAATAATGAGCGATCTTATTCCATACCCATGTCTAGGGTTGAACAGTCTATAAGAGGTCCCTGGGTTGAGTTAGTGGGCCACTGTAATGTGTATGTCCAATTTTATTACTTTATATTGTGAGGTGTTTAATGCATGAACTAAATAACACTTGCTTGGATATCTACAATTTTGGCGCCTCATCTGCGCTGCTGCCAAAGCCAGTGGGCAACTGGCCTTTGATCTCTCTGAGTCATGCACGACTGTTTGTAACAGCCCACAGCCGGCTTTAAATAATCGGAGTTAAAAAACCTCATCTCATTGCATCTTTGTCGTTAATATGGACCCAGAAAATATGTCAGTCAGAGGAAAATATTTACCAATTATACATAATGGATACGATCTTAAATAAAAGATCATATGCATATGTACGGATGCATACGGAAACGTAAATTACTGCCCTCTTAGGATCGCGAGGTTACTGCCCAGTAGGAGTTTTGATATTGAAGCCATTCATCAATGCAAACTTTATTTAATCATTCATTGAGATGGGAATGGAAAATTAACTCTTTTTACAGATTTTTACATACCGTAGGCATAGCTGTTTCTTTGAATGCTAGAATTTGACCAGGCGCATTCTAACATGAATCCCAATTTGTTGGATGGATGCTTGTTCTTGTTAAATGAAGGCTAGTAATTTCAGATAGAAAATATCTCTTTTGCAACGAATTATCATTGCCCAGAACTAAACTTACCAGTTTAATGAATGGAATCTTGGGTGGTTGGGATTGTCTAACTGTCCAACAGCTGCACTCCCTGCAGTACCAGTGACGGCAGGTTTCTGGGCGTCCAGCTAATGTCGGTAAGGCTGAGTGATCTTTTCCTCTGATGCTACAGCTTTTCTTATTAATTTTTCTTCAACCTCATCACACCACACACATAAAAATTCAATTCAGACTCTTCAGAGTCACTATGCTCCGCTGTATCTGCCATGAATCTTGGCTGACTGAAGTCACTCTGGCTTGTAACACATTCACCCCAGCCAGTGGTTCTGTTTGTAACGTCCCCAACACTTTCCCACATCGGACCACAATTGGAGAAAATTCTCACGCTTTCATGAAACAAATGTGGCACTCTTTTGGAGCCAAAAACACTATTTGAATATGAAATTTAACATTTCAGTATTCAGATATTTCTAATCACCCTAAACATCAACTTTCTAATTTGTGGTACCCATTCAATGAAGCTTACCTTTAACTAGCAAAGTCAGAGGACGGCTCACCCTGAGCGTGTCCATCGCAATTGCCTCACCTCCACCTTGAACAGTGGCAGGGACATATGCTTCAACTTCTTCAAAATTTGGCAAGTTTCCCCTCTCTTCCCCTGTCGAAGCTGTTTATAATATATGCCAGCCATCATGACATGGCCCCCGGGGTATCACCCCCTCAACTCCTGGGGACATAGACTAAATTATCACCTCCACTACACCCTTTAAACTGCCAATGCCCTCGTAGACCAGCTACCCCAGGGTATGGAGATGCTACAAATGGTGATCCAGTGGCGGGTGATGCCTATTATAACCTGCTCACCCAAGCTACCCATGCACAAAAGCAGCAGCACTCAAGCTGTTCCTTGCTATGGGGGAAAGGGCGCACCTTCTCACTAGCCCCAGCCAGTGCAGAGGTCACCCTCAACGTAAGGCCAGTCCAGGGGCTAAGGCCCTCAAAGGATTGCCCCCCCCCCCCCCCCCGGTCTTTTGGTGTTTTATCAACCATCCTTCCACCAGCCACCAATTTTCATTCCCAAGGGAGTGTCGATTATAGGAGGAAATGAAAAGGGGGTTTTAATCCTTGGGCATTGTCAGCTTAAGGCAGGGACCCCTGTGCTATTCTCGACAATTGCCAGTTTGGGAATGCTAGAATTGTAGATCCGTAGATCAGAGTCCAACTTGTATGTAGGTTGATTTTTTTCTTTGTTAACAGTCCTGTATTTAACCTCACTTTAAACTGGCATAGGAAGGAGGGTCACGATAGAGCACCCTGCTCACAAGGTAGTCTCACAGCACCCCTTCCCTTCCCACTAACTTTGGGTCCCACAGCAGCTGGGGGACCAGTTGGGCCAGAGGGACGTGGTGTTGTAAGGGTCAGAGGCGGGGCCACTCCTATGACTTGCACTCCTAATGGGCTGTCACCCCCCCCCCCCCACACACACATGTGGTCACCCTGCACCCACCACGACACGGACGATGCACATCACTTAGAATGAAGGTTTTGGAGCGTCGCAGCAGCCATCTCAGACAGGGTAAAAGCCAACCAGAGCTCTCCAGTCCCAGGCTCCAGGCGCCTAGATTCAAGTTGAAGGCAAGCGGACAAGGTGAACCAAGTTCTACCAATGCACACACCAGATGTCAATTCTTCCATTACCCAGGAACATTACCGGCTGAACAATATTGTATAGAATGATTTTCATGATAACGAAAGTACACCAAAAATACTATATATTTCCATATTATAATTATACTTTTTTAAGTTTTAAAGTTCAAGCAAAAGCCACACTACCTGTCACGGTTACTGGCTTTATATCCTTCTGACGGGCCTTCACTTGATTCCCATGCTGATGAACATCCATTTTATTATGGTTGCCAATCTGTACAGGCTGCTGACCATGGAAGTTGTAATTAATGCTTTGTGTCTGCGGAGCTGCCATTTCTTATCAAACAGAAACAAGAAAAAAAGGAAAACTATGTCAATAAAATTGTGCGTGTGTGTCTCTGTGTGTGACTTACTTTTGTTTTTGATTTGTTTTTTTTTGTTTGTTTGTTTGTTTGTTTGTTTTTGTTTTTTTGTTTTGTTTTGTTTTTGTTTCTAAAATCATCAGTTCGCAATTATAAATGCCGCTGACGTAGTTCTTGTGCAGTTCTACTGAATGTACAATATTTCATTACCTTATATTGCATTATCTTGGATTTATTTGCCTTAGAGTAAGTGATATTTGATTGAATTTTACTTAACGTTTTCGGCAAAAATCATTCAAATTTTTTTAAGTCGCCAGCATTAAAATTTCGAAATGGCTGGTACATTTGTAACCAGATCAGATGGGACGTGTGCCATCTTGTCACATTTCCAGACTTTGTGTCATACAACTCTGCATAGTTCCAGATGCCACGAGACCTTATAGACGACCCTACTACAAAGTGGGATCGTGTCTGCGTTCGCATCATAAGCCCATTAATGGTAAATTTCAGTGTATAAAAGTTTGCTTGCAAAAACTGGAAGTGTCACAGCCAAGTCTTATGATCTTAAAAAAATGTGTGTTGTTTGTTGGTATTGTAACTATTGAAAATTGAAATATATTTCATTTTCTAATCTTTATTTGGAATAAATACGGTGGATATATTAAATGCATTGCAGTGGAAATATATTTTATTTTTGTTTTGTTAAAACGTATGATATATACATCCCTTATTGTATGTATGAACACAATTGAATTTAAAAAGCTGATTTTATTGTGTGTTCATTAAGTAAAGTACACCATGTCTTATAGACCTGCTATGAATGTAGAACAGTTTAGATGGATTGGATTGATAAAGTGGTCTGAGGAGTGTTGTGTGACTCTCTATTAAACTTTGTTAGGTTATAGTAAAGTTTTGTACGAGCCGAAACATAACTCGTTTATAGGGGTGGTACTATCTCTTGCTCGCACAAGATGAACTTGGATTTCTATTTCAGTCGACAACATACCTCTTATCAGAGGATGATCAATAAAGATGGATACTTTGCGGGATTGTAACTTTCATCGGCCAAGTGAAGAACTTTTTATTATATTTTAATTTCTGATGGAACCCTATGATTTAATTTTGGACCATTTTGTGACGAGGTAGCCCCAGGATGTTGTGTGACTCTCTATTAAACTTTGTTAGGTTATAGTAAAGTTTTGTACGAGCCGAAACATAACTCGTCATTGCAGATCTTTATAGTGGTGGTACTATCTCTTGCTCGCACAAGATGAACTTGGATTTCTATTTCAGTCGACAACGTACCTCTTATCAGAGGATGATCAATAAAGATGGATACTTTGCGGGATTGTAACTTTCATCGGCCAAGTGAAGAACTTTTTATTATATTTTAATTTCTGATGGAACCCTATGATTTAATTTTGGAACATTTTGTGACGAGGTAGCCCCAGGATGTTCGGTCCCTTGGACTGAATAGTAGTTATACTACTCTAACATCTCCGAAGGCGATGTCAGTAAGGTTCTGGGAAATTAATGTAAATCGCGCTCTATCACATACATATGTTGATGAATTTTTTCATTCACTTTTGCTCACAGTTAAATTTGCATATACTTGTGCTGGAAGACAGTTGTAATTCCACGCAAGCCATCATATGTATCCTACCATGCCATGAGCTGAGAATATACGTGTGAAATGCTGCTGATGTTTTGTACATTGAACAGATCACTGAGCTACAGGCTACAGGTATGCGAGCCGCACGTTATGTTACATAAGTGACGTTTAGTTATACGTTCCCATGTTACGTGTGCGCATGGCACTGTCTATTACTATACGGTCCGTGCACATTGCCTAAAACACGGTTTCGTTACACGCACATCAGGCAGCCACAAAATACCCGGATGTTGGTACCTTAAAACCCTTCAATAGATTACAAGGTTAGTACTGACAACAGGCTTAATAAAGCCTCACGTGTCATCTCCTGTTAATCAAACTCAAACACTTATTGTATATAAGACAGTGCATAATGGGTGGCACGAGCTCCGGTCTTTTCTTGTACGTTTATGTCCGGGCTGTACATAACTTCGCCGTCTTTCCACTAAAAGTCTAACTTCTTTCACATTGTTTCACAGTATTGGCATTTACAACTTCATCAGGCATATTGTTCCACTGGTCATTCACTCTCAATCCAAAATGATATTTTCTAATATCTAATTTAGACCTTCTCTTAAATATATTGTATCTATGATTTCTTATTGTAGATTGCTGCAGGGGAACAAGACCCTCAGTCACAGTTTTGTCGTATATTCCTTTGATTATCTTAAAAGTTTCAATCGTGTCACCCTATACCCTCGGTGTGTGTCGGTAGATGTAGCTTTCTCAATCGTTCTTCATATGTTAAGTTTAAAAAACAGGCAAGAGCTTTGTAGCCCTTCTTTGTGCATTTTCTATGGGTACCATTTGCTTCTTCATGTACGGATTCCATTGGCGTATTCCAGATGGTGTCTCACTGGTATACCCAATCTCTTCTCATATCGTCAATATGAGTTGTGTTTATGTTGTATTTTGGGTTACAGTCACAATGCACATGATGTAAATGTGAAACCTCAGCGCCGTTCAACGCACAATGCGCTGAAAAACGGCCAGAGGCACTCGATCGCTTCCAATATGAAAGGGACCAGTCATTTTTCCACACAAAGATGGATACAACTGGCATCGTTTGCCCGGTGTGAACATTTAGATAATTGGTCGTTCAGACTGATTTTTACAATCAAATATTTAACTCAATTGAAAAATTAAATCCAACTGTGGTAGGCATATTACTTGCACTAATACAGGTGCATTGTATTAAACTAACATTTGTTAATTTAATACCTTTGGGAGTTCTAATAAATTATTAGAACTTAAATAATAATTATAGGTTTACTGTTAAAGTACCGGAGTCACTACCTTCATTATTCAGATCATCATTTCAAAAGTGCCATTTCCATGGATAAATATAAAATATAAAAAAAGCACCCAAACGCAATCCTGAAGAGTCTGTCCGATCAGATCTATACATGTATTAGGCAGGGCCTACCATATAATAATAAACTAAGCCTACAAACTATCTTTAAAACTATGAATATACAGCCTTTAAAATGTCACCTTTTTCGGATTTGGGTGGTTCTTTGCTATTTTAGAAAAGAAATGGTATAACATTTGTAGCCTGTGCCTCAGTTTAAAAAGGAAAAATGGAGAGGCTGCTCTGAACGACAGGCCTAAAACAGAAGATTTGATGTTTGTGTACAAATTCCCATAGGTCTTTACGCCTAAAGTCATATTACTCAGAAAAGTCTCTATATTGCCTTTTTATGTGCGGGCAATTATTTTTATTCCGCTGGGCAATTAGGTCCTATTTCTTTTTTTTCTGAATTTTTTTTTAAAAAATGAGGTAGATGAAAATCCAGTCAAATTACGGTACCATAGGCACTCCTATGTGTACAATCGCTTTCGTAATAATATACATCAGTAATTCATGACGATGCTATTTTTAAAGGTCACAAAAACGGCCGTGAATAGTCGGTCCTTACAGTGCACGGTGTTTGCGCGTTTTGTGCAGATGTAGCATGCAACAGTGAGCATACACAATACCACGTGACTAGCTGAACTGGTGACGTAGTGTACACACTACTATCCATGGTGTGAGTTGTAACATGTAACTAAACCTATTGTGCTGCATTTTTTTATTTTTTATGTGTATTGATCTTAATCATGGAAATTTGAGTGAATTGTAAAGTGATATGTACATTCTTACCGCCTGAGAGTTGGTGTAAATTAAACGTAAAATTTGCGTTTATAAAACCCAAAGTGTTACAGTATATCCTCACACCTTCTGCAGACATAGTGTCGATTATTTGCTCCTCTGTCACCTCTGTCTGGTCTATCTGTTCTGCCAAGGAACTGTATTCATCAGCCAATGCCCTGAGGAACACTGGGTATGGAGAGGGTTTGCCGGGCAGCCTACTTCCTCTGCACAAAATATTCAGAATTTTCCTGCATCGGTCTTCTCTTACAGATAGCGTACCAATACGACTATACTCCTCATCGCTTAGTATCCGTTCTTGATATAACAGGTCCACTACATCCCATGGTTCAAGTGTCTCTACTATTATTGTTGCGTTATTTTTTACTTTGGCTTTCTCCACTGGGTCCATCACTTGCTATTGTAGAAACATTGTTATAATTGTCACCTAGAGAAATGAAAAAGACAAATAGCAAATACAGTAGTAGTAGAGTAATCAATCTCGAAAAGAGAAGTCAAAAGTGGACAACAGGGAGTAATGGAAAGTGTAAGTCATGTAGAAAAGAGGCAGATGAGACAGTGGACCATTGGCTGTTGTGGTGTGATGCATATAGAGAGATAAGGGAAGATTTTTTCAGAAAGTGGCACAGAGAAGATTACAATTACAAGGGTTTAGAAGAGGTTCAGGGTTTAGAGGAAGAGGAACGTATAGCATGGATTTTAGGTATGAAAGGTGGCTTTCTGGGAGGCAGGAAAGGTAATAAAAATGTACAGGACTACCTGGTAGGATGCTGGGAGAAAAGGAATGAAATAATAGAGTTAGAAGGCAACAGGTTAAATTAGAATTCCAGAGTACAGGGAGGGGAAGGAATGGGAATGGTGGTAGCCCTTATAAGGGCTCCCATGGGGGCTCCCATGGGAAAAGCCTGAGCCTTAGAGGCGGGGATAGGGTGTGAGAGGGATGGATAATTTTTTTTTTTTTTTTTTTTTTTTCTAGGCCACCTGTGTCACAGAGTGACACAGGACCGCGGCAGACAAGCGGAGAGCCACCGTATTATTATTATTATTAGTAGTAGTAGTAATTTTATTGACAGAAAAAGAGTCAGTATTGACTCATCAGTCATAATACAAACATGATACAATGGTATTGTACAAACAGGATACATTTCCAGTGAGTACATTTTGCATAAATAAATATATATGTAATTCACACAAGCACAGAAAAAAAAAAAAAAAAAAAAAAACTAGATTACAAGATTAAATGACCTGTATACAGTCGCATATTGACAGCATAATAGAAGATCGACCTACAAACCTACCTGCCTACCTACTTACATACATATCTACAATATAAATGCTAGAGAGGTAATATCAATAACTCTATTCTAACCAAGTTGGCTTACACAGATCAAAAATACATATTGGCAGCACCTGAGAACCAAATACTCAGCTACACAAGTCAGGGTCAAACTTGGCAGCAGGGAGTATTATAACATAAAATAATAGCACCCGTATTTAAGTAAAAAGTTAAAAATATGGACGGATTACAAAGGACTAGCTGACTACTTTGGCAAACATTTGTGTAAAAATTTCCCCAAATTAAAGTTTACCTCTGGGCATTTACTAGACATGACCGAGATAAATTTATTGAGTGAGTCAAGATGAGCAAAACTATTGATGTGAGTACTAATAACAGAAAATAATTTATATCTCTCTGTAACAAATGCAGGGCAATCTATCAAAAAGTGAATTTCATCATCAACTACACCGAGTCTACACCTGTTACAAATACGGTCTGCCACATCTATTTTAGGCTTAGCATGCCGCCCAAGCTCAATGTACAGATTATGTGAGCTGAGTCTTAATCTGGCAATACAATGTATATAGGTAACACTGGGAACATTAAGCAAATATGACTCCATGCAGAATTTTGACTTAAACAGTTTGTATGTTCGAAGTTTCATGTTATGGTCAACTGAGCAAAGGGTTGATTCACATTTCTTCATATAGTCACTATATAAAATATCCTTCAAATTTCTTATAAAGAGATACTCATCATCAACATGTTGATTTATCCAATGATTACCAAGATTACAATCTGACAGGATATTGGCAACAGTGGTACACCAGTTTGTTAGTCCTGCAAATACAGTGCTGATAATTACAATGAAAACTAGGAAAGATGATTTGCTGCATAGCAAATCAGTGTGTGTGTCTTTAAAGCATATTGGTATGGCAATGTACAACTATTCCTTAATACAGGAGTAGAAGTTTGAATGGCATCTCTATCTACTATAGCTTTGAAGTTATTTAAGATTTAAAATTTCTAATGGTGCTTTTTTACATAATTTAAATTGCTACAAGTTTTATTTTTAATTCATTAGGTGATTAGGTGCCAATGGTCAACAACCCCCTAGTAGAAGTTGGAATGACATCTCTATTATACTGTTGAAGATATTCAAGATTGAAAATTTCAAAATCAGAAAGAAAGAAAGAGAGAAAGAAAGAAAGAAAGAAAGAAAGAAAGAAAGAAAGAAAGAAAGAAAGAAAGAAAGAAAGAAAGAAAGAGAAAAGCAAGCAAGCAAGAAAGAAAGAAAGAAAAGTGTGTGTTGACACACACACACTTTAATGATAGAATGCATGAGCAGGGATCTTAGAGCATTTCCTGGACTGTGTAATTGTATATAAATAATGTAGCCCAAAATGTATTCTTTAAGAGCCACTGAACTGACTGGTGTCCAGAAAGAAAACATTAACTTATAATTAAATCACCAAACAGACATAGCCATTCAATCAATGCAACCATGCAATGTTTATATGACAAAATTAACTCATTCAGTGATGAACCCAAAGGATATGCTCTTTGCTAATTCTTTCAAATTTGCATAGCTAATACAATGTGTGAAACAAATAAAAAAGGTCAGAATATCACAAATCATGAGCAGATATTATATTCTATTATGATTGTCAGAAATTTTAAATCAGAACCCCCTCATTTAAAAGATAAGAATACTCAGTATATCCCTTTGATACAAATTTTACTGACAGTGAATGAAGACTTCTGTCCTGAATGAGTCAAGGGATGCCGCATTTTCAAAGGGTCATTTTGATGTCACATCTTGTAAAATATATACCAGGATT
This sequence comes from Hermodice carunculata, assembly GCA_964020975.1. NCBI lineage: Eukaryota > Metazoa > Annelida > Polychaeta > Eunicida > Amphinomidae > Hermodice > Hermodice carunculata. The sequence continues at coordinate 30,873,720 of OZ026618.1, forward strand.
ATGGCTTGTTTGCAGTTTGAGATGTGACACCCCTGTAAAAATGTCCCACAGGTCTTATGATGTTGATAAAGGCTGTGGATTATGAGTGAAATCTATTGGGGGTAATAAAATACACATAAACTTAAGGAGGAAAGGGTAGGGTTTATTTTGATGTGGTTACACTTGCCAGGACTTTGGAATAAGCTGGCCATTTGATACCAATCATTCGCTGTCACTGGTCATGTGTGTTTGGTGGGGTAGCAGACACCTAGCAGGGCCAGCTCCACAGTAATATGGTGTCCCTTTAGCCTGATTATTTTGTAAAAAATCCAATTATTTGACGCTACAAAAGTGAAAATAAAACCCATATAAATGTCTACAGCAGCACCCATGTGGACCTCTTTTACAAACACCACTAATTATAGCAGCCGGGTTGAGTGGCAGGGCAAAGAGTTCATATTGAACTTGGTAACAGTGCAATCAACACTGGAAAGTCTGCTTTATTGGAAGTTATCACTTGACCTCACACTCCAAAGCTGGGTTCACCTCGTATGGTGATTAAGTTCAAGAAGGGCATACAATGTATTTGAATGTTGACCAGCCTTCTTTGCCCAGATATAGCTATACCTCGGATGTGTGGGCCAAGTGTTACGATATATGCAGCTCACTGATTTGCATACTTGCATTCTAAAGCAACTTACACTGAAACTGGCCATGCTGCTCTGTTTACTGGCAGCTGGGGCAAAGGTTACAACCACTGCATGTAATGCAAGTGAACATCCTGGATCTAACCTAAAGCTCGTACTTTATAAATGTACTGGTACATAAAGTGTTAAAAACCACAAAACCAGGCAAACATATACAGCCATTAACTTGCACAGCTACAGTGATGATGAGAAGGAAGCTACCTCTGTCATGAATTTGCAAAGAAGATGCTGTCATTGTTTGCATGATAAAGGTATGATGTGGAAGACCAAAAAGAGTATTCTGGGAACCACCCCAAGTCAAAAGTGAATATGCATATACAAATTCCCAGTCAGTGGTGTTCATTTCATACTTGATGGGGGCCACCTCCTTCATACTTTGCCCTGGCCTGTTAATGCCACATATGACAATGTTTGTGACCATTATGCATCATATGTATTCGAGCATTATGGGTAAGAGGCTACTGTGGTATTTGACATATATGGAAACATTTCCTCAACAAAAGCAGCCAAACAACAGCAGTGTGCACAACAGAAAACATCAGCTGACAACCTATTTCAGTTGGAAACGAAAGCCAATGTACCCACGAAGGCTTTTCTGGTCAATACCAAGAACAAAACCCGTCTGATAGACAAACTCATTCAAAATTTTGAAAGCAAAGGTGTAAATTTGATACAGATCACTGCAGATGCAGACTGGCTGACTGCATCATCTGCCATGCACACTGCTCAAATACAACCAGTACCTGTTGTTGTAGTAGGCACATGACTGATTTATTGGTCATGATGGTTGCCCAGTCCAGCCCAGAAATGGATCTGTATAATGCTCTTTCATTGGAACCCCTTGCAAATGTACAATATTGCTGAAATTCAGACAGCCTTTCATGACATGAAGCGTCACTTAATGTTTGCATATGCAATCACAGGCTGTGACACTGTACCAGCTCTCTACAAGTAGGGTGAGAAAAAAGCCTTTACTCGGTTATGCAATGGTGACAACTGGGATTGCCTAGATGCCTTCTCTCAGGCAAACAGTACACATGATCAAATTGCAAATGCTGGTGAGCTGTTTCTCCTTAAACTGTGTGGAGCTACTCAAGCTAAGTCCCTATACACAAGCAACGGTACACAATGTATTTCTGCACTGTTCATAGATCTTCTTTATCTTCAAATTTCAAGTAAGAATCTCTGCCACCCTCCTACTCGGCTGCACAATTCCATAGTTTTGATGCATACCATATGGTGCAGCAATGGCAAGGAAATGAGCTGCCTCTAACAGATTGGGGCTGGCAACACAGGGAGGGACTACTGGTTGCAGTTGAAAGTGACAAACCTGTTGCTCCCATGAAAGTATTAAAGATGGTGTCTTGTGGCTGCAAGGCAGGATGTGGAAGATCATGTGGATGTGTCAAGGCTAGCTTATAGAGTGTTCTCTTATGTGCACTGTTTGCGGCAGCTATACTTGTAAAAATGCTCGCTAATTATAAGTTGACATGCAGAATGATTAAAATGGAAACTTTTGAAACTTAAATTGAGTGGTATTTTATGAAAGCACTGGTGTAATAATTGCAATAAAACACCTTTGAGGCTCTGTGAACTAATGTCCATGGCATGGATGTGCAGAAAAGTACAAATGTACCTGCAAACCTAGATCTTGAGGTTTGCAAGTTATTCACATGTTAGGCAGGGTGTTTTATTTCATTTGTAAGCTTTCAAAAGGTAATGGTGGCAATTTTGGAGCTTTTGAATGAGATAAAATGGAACACACACAGAAAAACATGCTTACACAGTATCCATAGCTTAATCTCGTTCTGTCTGGAACAACTTTGCTTTCTAATGATTTTTGCAGGCGACTGGCACTTTGTGTCCTTTCCCATACAAGCTACCCAGAGTAAACAGTGGGCAGTGCTGTTAAATGGACACTCATTCAACCAAAATAAACCCTTAATTTCCCAAGATATGTCAATTAATATTTAAAATGACACAATAGGCAGGGTTTCTGCCAGAGTGAAATTTTAGGGTACTCAAATATTGATATTCTCAAGTAAAAATTCTAATAATGAAGACTTAATGGGGTATTTCTGGGTAACATATGCTAAAATTGCTCTTTTCTGCTAAAATCTTAGGGTAAGCAAAAATAACCTTCAGATTTTTTAGGGTATGCTATTTTACCCTTTTTACTCTCTGGCGGAAACCCTGATAGGCCCTTTACTTGCGAATCTATAATTGGCACACAGACAGTCTGCCTGTGGTAGATTATGGTGGCAGCCATCTAAAGTTTTTGCCAATAAGTTCCACTCTCATTGATTGTTTGTGCCTCTAATTGAATCATTATACAGTTAAGCTTGGAATAAGAGGCAACAGTGAAAGTTTTTAATTCTCTGCATGAGGTGTAATAATGACTTTTAATTATACCAAGTTATGTTTGTTGCTCGGCAGCCATCTTGAATTTTGGAAATGCCCCATCGGTGAATATGGCAAAATTTGTGTGGTGGTTATCAGGAAGGCTTTTTGCACCTATCCTGAAAAAATCAGCTTTCTACTAATTTTCTCCGCTTAAAATCCCTACATCCATTTCAACATATGGTGTCCGCATAAACCCCCCCATCAGTACTCATTCACATGCATATATATTCTCTGCATCGTCCCTGGCCCCTGCATGGTTGACATGCCCCCATATTCCTTGTACACATGTGGTTCCACTATTGTCATATCCTGGTAGCAAAAGTGTACCTAGCAAAACATACATCCCGCCACATATATTCATGCACAAATTCTTACCTGTGAAGCAGAACAAACTTTCTTTATATATCAAAAGAAAGCCGATTGGGCAGTAGTGTGAGCTCTGGTTAAACTCTGTAGATAACTGAATCACGCTAAAGCATTCTGCTGAATAATGATGAAATGTGCAGATAGGCACTTTAGGTGTTTTGAGCATCTGACATCACCATAAGAAAATAGAAGCAATCACCTGATCATATTGCTTAGCCTTGAAGGTATTTATTCTTGTCAAACGGCACATTGCAGTCTCACTTTAACCAATGAGAAGCATTTTGTAATGTTTGCAAAGTTGTTAACCTCTCACTTATGAAACATCCGTGTTTGTTTACTGAAGTGCCCTATTCGGGTGGGGGGGACATGTACAATTTTAACACATTGTTTTGCCAATTTTCAACTGGGAAAGTGCTTAAAAAATCGAGGGGAGGATCTTGATGGTTCCAGGCACTCTGCAAGAGCCACTGCAGGTCAGCACACCAACCTATTTCATTTGTCTAGATCCGCTTTACACGAAACCTCCACACCGGTCAAGAGTTCAGCTTTCCATGAGTCCACTGATGTTCTTGTGAACATAAGCCAAGTGCAAGTATCAGTAGGGTACATGATGAGTCAGAGAACCTGTTAGTTTCACCATATATACGGAATGGAACAATCTACTATTTTCAGTAATATTCTTCTGAAAGAAAAAAATCATGTCAATGCTAAAGTTGTTCAAGGGTTAAGCTTGTATGGTGATAAAAGGAAAAGTGTTATAATGAACACATTCATAGTATGTGTTGATTTTTTTTCCCAAAAAACATTTATTCCCTTTATTAGCTCTAATTTGTGTATTGTATGGAAATCTGGTACATGTAAGCAAGATTCCACATACAAATAGTACTCTTGCATACAAGAAGCAGGTATAGAATGTGAATAATGGTTGTCAGAGACGCCAACCCCTAAGCAAGGGAGAATGGACACAATAAGGTAAAGTTGACATTGCATTCACACAACCATGACGCATGAGTGCCACCACTTGACAGTTTTGAAAACTAAAAAGTTTTGGGCCTTTGGAAACCACCAGGTGGTTAAATGTGCTGGTGTGAGACATGTGACTGGTCTCTTGTTTGACCAGACCACACCTGTCTTGTCACTTCCACACAAAAACCCTAGTAAAAAAATATATGGAGGTGTGAGCGCTAACTGTTAGCTAACAGTTAGCTAGCTGTTAGCTAACCGTTAGGTGCCATTTTGCCATGCAAATGAGGGGAGCTGTGAGCTCACAGCTTGCTAACGGTTAGCAAGCTGTAAGCAAATCCTATATTCGTCCATAGGAGAGCTGTGAGCGAGTTGTGAACAAGCTGTGATTGAGCTGTGACTGAGCTGTGACTGAGCTGTGAGTGAGCTGTGAACAAGCTGTGAGTGAGCTGTGAACAAGCTGTGAGTGAGCTGTGAACAAGCTGTGACTGAGCTGTGAGCAAGCTGTGAGTGAGCTGTGAGCACACATTGACAGCTCAATTTTTGGTTATTGTTCCTGCATGCTGGTACAGGTCGGTATTCCAAGAGGCAATTGACCTCTTTTCAGGAGGGTGTGCCTTCCTAGGGTGATATATAGACAAAAGAATAATTCATTGATATGCTCATTTTTTTTTTACATGCGCTTCTGCACACTTATTGGCACAAAATTCCACAATGAAGCATAAAAATACATGAAACACAATGAATAAAATTATGCAGTTCACATATTTTAATTGGCTTCATACATATATATTTACAAAAGTTTGAGAATATCATGAGGAGCGACCTCATATTAGCCAATAGGCTATTTTTCCAATCCTCTTAAAATAAATAAATTATGTTTTACTATCACAATATGTGTGTAAAAGTAAAAATTATATTTTCATGATGTTGGTTTGGAGAATTGAATACTCTGCTTGTCGTTCAATGTTTAATCTCCTGGTGGGCTCCTGACCTCTGTGGCATGTGGGCAGTGAAATGGCTGCCATATCTGAAAGCAGAATTAAGAGATAATCTCTCAATATACTGTAGCATTTAAAAACATACTGCAGTGTTGCCAATCCTCCCAGATTTCCCAGGAGACTCCCAGAAATTTATGCTGAAAATTCTTGAAAAAGTGTGGATTTTTGACAATTTTGAGTCACCTCCCAGAATTTCATCAATATTTCCCTTCTACATTTCATATTAATTTATCAATCTCCTTGAACTTTACTTTTTATCTCCTGGATTTTAAGTTTGGCAGGTTGGCAACACTGATACTGTAGCATTAAAAAATATCCTTGCATTCAAAACATGTTAAGTGTTGATGTTTGATGGTGCAGAAAAAAAAAGGCTTCAACTGTGCACTTTCAAGTTAAGCTTAATTTCATGCAGGCCTAAATATATTCATAGGGATATCTTAAACTGATCCATCTGGCACTTCATCTACACAAGCATAAGAAAATTGCAAGCACATTTCTGAGGCAAAAAAAATAAATCCATCCATCATGTAATAAAATGTACATGTATTTGTTAAAAAAAAACTTAGCATAGGAATAGAGAAAGAGATTTAACGGTTTTGAAAATTATGTAAATTACACATACTTGAAAATTCAAATTTGAATATGTCCAAAACTATTATAGGTACCGGTAACCAATCCAACTTCAATTCATAGCTTTGTAACACTGCACATTTTTGTAATTCACATGTAACCTCTTAAGGCCAAATGTCAAGCCCATTTGGGCCTTTGAAATTTTCTTCTAGCCATCACTTGGTCAATTTTCATGCAATTTTGACCATGTTGGATTCAAATCGTAGATATTGCAATACTGCACATTTCTGTAATTTATACATACCTCAAAAGGTCAAAGATCAAGGTCATTTGGACTTAATCTTCTTTTCCAGTTTTGAAATGTGTTGCTATGGTACATGATAATCTGATGTTCAACTGGTGATACATGTGGTAAGACAAACTCCATAGATATACAAATTATTGCTGGTAAATTTATCCAGCCATGTGGGGTCTGATAATAAACATGAAACTTAAAAGCGCAAACTTCCAGTGGCAATGATCAGGCTTTCTTCATTGAAGTGCATGAGTGTTGGTGCATGTTAATTTGTCTTAAAGTGTCTATAGTGTGCAGTTCCGTATAGCCATGTACATTTTGTTTATCAATACAGCTATTTTGATTGATTGCAGCCAGCAAGGTCCCCTGTAAAATTATCTGTTGGGCTGTGCTGCAGCTGCATGAACAATATAGGTTTTGGTCCATGGCAAAGATGGCCTTTAATACAATGGGGAGTCCTGTTATAAAGGATCTTTATGATCCACTGTGGCCCAAAAACTATACAACTTTTATGAGCATTACAAAAAGTTTGCTAAAATTTGTACTTATACTTTTGTCTCTGGTGCCAATAATGATGCCAAAGTAGGTCCATATTGTATAAGATCCTGTGAATACTCTTATCATATTCCAGTCCATGCAGGCCAACTGACACATCCACAGTAGTCTTACATTTGGTTGCTTTTGTATGCAAAAGAAACTTCACATTGTTCCACTTGGATCTTAGGTTGGAGCCAGCTGCCCACATGCCAGCCTGCTATAATGTCCTTGTGTTGTAGCTGTTGTGCCCCAACTTCCAATGCTGCCTCATCTCGAGATGGGGCAGTCCCAACTTGCGATAAACAAGTTGGGGCAACCCATCTTGAGATGTTTCATGACGTAAAAAAAGGTCACCGAATGACCTCAAGGGAGCAATTATTGTACAAATATCGAGTTTGCCTATTTATATTGCAGCTAAATATGAAACCTAACTTAGTTAAATACGAAACCGAGTCATATTTGCTTAATGTTCCCAGTATTACCTATAAACATTGTATTGCCAGATTAAGACTCAGCTCACATAATCTGTACATGGAATTTCTTTTGTTGAGTATATGGTTCTAAGGTGAAAAGATAAATGCCAATCTTTATGCTTCCAAATGATGAGTTGGGGAAAGTAGATCCACTGCCCCAAGCCCCGATTCATCATGTGTTATCAAAAAAAAAAGATGGAAAGAAAAACTTAGATCTTTATATAATTAGAGTGATTGGATATTTCCATGTCTATGTAGTAGGCCTAATTTTAGCAGAGAATTTGTCAATTATCAAATTTTAATACGGGCAAATGAACAAAATACTGATATATAAACCCTACAAAAAGTAAGGAATAAATGACACTCCACATACAATTAATATGAACTTTGAAATTTACTACATCATAGACGCAATACATTTACGCCCGGTCAACTTGAATTGGGACTACCTTCATTGCATCATTTGCCTCACGTGATGCTTCCCTCATGCACGGGCCAAACTATGCTTTGGCCTTCTAATTTACTAATTTAGTATTATTATTCACAATACGAGAAAAGAAACATGCAGATCTCCATGTTTCCAAAATCAGGAGTTGGGGCAAGTAGCCTCACTGCCTCAAGTCCCGATTCAACTTGACCGTTATCTCAAATGAATAAGTTTTTTTTTCCTTTCCTACATCAAACTGGAAATGATAACTAAGAACTTTCACACACACACACCCCCACCCCCCCAAAGAAAAAAAAAGAAAGAAAGAAAATTGAAGATCTTTACATTTCAAAATCAGGAGTTGGGGCAAGTAGCCCCACTGACTCAAGTCCCGATTCAACATGACAGTTATCTCAAATGAATTATTTTTATTAATTATGGTATCTTTCCTACATTAAACTGGAAACAATAACTAAGAACAAGCCCCCCCCCCCCCCCAAAAAAAAAAAGAAAATTGAAGATCTTTATATTTCAAAATCAAGAGTTGGGGCAAGTAGCTCCACTGCCTCAAGTCCCGATTCAATATGACAGTTATCTCAAACGAATAATTTCCATTAATGATGGGGTGTTTCTTTTATGAAATTGGAAATCTTGTATGAAACTGAAAATGATGACAGAAACTATCCCCTCCAACTTCAATACAAGAGAAAGATGCAGATTTCGATATTTCAAAATCAGAAGTTGGGGCCAGCAGTCCACTGCCTCAAGTCTTGATTCAGCACCTTAATTGTCCATTTTTATATATTATGATACTTCGTTTATATTTCTAGGAAAATTTTATATAGGTCACCATGATCCCCCAATCCCTCAAAAGAATAAAGGAATAAAATATTAAAAATAATAACAAGAATAAGGACGAAAAAAAAAAAAAACAATAAAACGAAGATAATGAGTTGGGGCAAGCAGTTCCACTGCCCCAAGTCCCAATTGAGCATGACAGTTACCTCAAATGAAGAATTTTTTTAGTAATTATGGTACATTGTATCTTTCTTACACTGAACCAAAAATAATAATCTGAGTAATGCCTCCCCTGAAAAGGTGAAGAAAGAATATGCAGATCTCCAGGTTTCAAAATCAGTTGTTGGTGCCAGCAGCTCCATTGCCCCAAGTCCCCGTTAAGCAGTTCTCTCAAATGATTAATTCTTACTAATTATGGTATCTTTCATACATCAAACTGGAAATGATAACTAAGTACTATCCCCACCCCCATTAAAAAAGGAAAAGAAAATTGAAGATCTTTATATTTCGAAATCAAGAGTTGGGGCAAGTAGCTCCACTGTCCCAAGTCCCAATTCAACATGACAGTTATCTCAAATGAATTATTTTTAATATCTAGGGTATCTTTCATACATCAAACTGGAAATGATAAATTATTACTATCCCCCTCCACTCCCCCCCCCCCAAAAAAAGAAAAAGAAAGTTGAAGATCTTAATATTTCAAAATCAAGAGTTGGGGCAAGTAGCTCCACTGCCTCAAGTCCAAATTCAAATTGACAGTTATCTCAAATGATTAATTTTTATTAATTATGGTATCTCTCCTACATCAAACTGGTAATGATAACTAAGAACAAGCCCCCCCCCCAAAAAAAGAGAAGAATAAAAAGAAAAAGAAAGAAAATTGAAGATCTTTGTATTTCGAAATCAAAAGTTGGGGCAAGTAGCTCCAATGCCTCAAGTCCCGATTCAATATGACAGTTATCTCAAATGAATGATTTTTATTAATTATGGTATCTTTCCTACATCAAACTGGAAATGATAACGAAGAACAAGCCCCCCCCCCAAAAAAAAAGAGAAGAAGAAAAAGAAAAAGAAAGAAAACTGAAGATCTTTATATTTCATAATCAGGAGTTGGGGCAAGTAGCCCCACTGCCTCAAGTCCCGATTCAACTTGACCGTTATCTCAAATGAACAAGTTTTTTTTCCTTTCCTACATCAAACTGGAAATGATAACTAAGAACTTTCACACACACACACCCCCACCCCCCCAAAGAAAAAAAAAAAGAAAGAAAGAAAATTGAAGATCTTTACATTTCAAAATCAGGAGTTGGGGCAAGTAGCCCCACTGCCTCAAGTCCCGATTCAACTTGACCATTATCTCAAATGAATAAGTTTTTTTTCCTTTCCTACATCAAACTGGAAATGATAACTACCAACTTTCACCCTCACCCCCCCCCCCAAAAGAAAAAAAAAAAGAAAGAAAGAAAATTGAAGATCTTTACATTTCAAAATCAGGAGTTGGGGCAAGTAGCCCCACTGCCTCAAGTCCCGATTCAACATAACAGTTATCTCAAATGAATTATTTTTATTAATTATGGTATCTTTCATCCATCAAACTGGAAATGATAACTAAGTACTATCCCCACCCCCATTAAAAAAGGAAAAGAAAATTGAAGATCTTTACATTTCAAAATCAAGAGTTGGGGCAAGTAGCTCCACTGTCCCAAGTCCCAATTCAACATGACAGTTATCTCAAATGAATTATTTTTAATATCTAGGGTATCTTTCATACATCAAACTGAAAATGATAAATTATTACTATCCCCCTCCACTCCCCCCCCCCCCAAAAAAAAAAGAAAAAGAAAGTTGAAGATCTTAATATTTCAAAATCAAGAGTTGGGGCAAGTAGCTCCACTGCCTCAAGTCCAAATTCAAATTGACAGTTATCTCAAATGATTAATTTTTATTAATTATGGTATCTCTCCTACATCAAACTGGTAATGATAACTAAGAACAAGCCCCCCCCCCCAAAAAAAAGAGAAGAATAAAAAGAAAAAGAAAGAAAATTGAAGATCTTTGTATTTCGAAATCAAAAGTTGGGGCAAGTAGCTCCACTGCCTCAAGTCCCGATTCAATATGACAGTTATCTCAAATGAATGATTTTTATTAACTATGGTATCTTTCCTACATCAAACTGGAAATGATCACTAAGTACAAGCCCCCCCCCCCCCCCAAAAAAAAGAGAAGAATTAAAAGAAAAAGAAAGAAAACTGAAGATCTTTATATTTCATAATCAGGAGTTGGGGCAAGTAGCCCCACTGCCTCAAGTCCCGATTCAACTTGACCGTTATCTCAAATGAAGAGGTTTTTTTTCCTTTCTTACATCAAACTGGAAATGATAACTAAGAACTTTCACCCCCACCCCCACCCCCACCCCCCACCCCAAAAGAAACAAAATAGAAAGAAAGAAAATTGAAGATCTTTACATTTCAAAATCAGGAGTTTGGTCAATGTAGCTCCACTGCCCCAAGTCCTAATAGAGTGTGAGAGTTCTCTCAAATGAATTGTTTTGACTCATTGTGGTATCTTTCTCACAGGTCGGGATTGGCCCGACAAACAGGTCTAGCGGGACCAGGACTGCAAAATGAATCTTCTTCACCCCAATAAGTATAAGGAGTTTTGTTTAAGGGACATGAACAAATAATACAGCTGCTGGACCATACTACGTGTACATACTAAATGAAAAAACTGAACTCATCATTGTGAATTTATTTTTTTATTATGCAATCATTATACAATTTATAATCAATTTGATGACAGCTCTGTACATATAGCTATACAAAATAAGTTACAAAGTACATCTACATTTAGCCAGGCACCATCATAGGCTTACTTTTACGTTTCACATTAATAAGGTAAAAACAAAACGTGTTTTGGGATCATAAAGCTCCTCATTACACATTTTTCCCCACAGCTATACACTGGACAAAGAAACACTTTTCGTGGAGGTAATGTCTTTTGTGCAAAATAGTGAATTTAGTTCCACAAAACAGAGATAAACTAGAACAGACTGACTTTCCAACAGAAAATCAAATGTCTCCTGGTGGAACACTTACGTCTCTGAATAAGCTACAGGTGATAACAAATTACAAATGACCAAGTTTGCTTGAAAATTACAATCCTATTTTAGCTCTCACCTAGATACATTACTCTAGCAATTTTCATCAAGTTCTTCAAGACTTATTGCACGGAAACCAATTTCACATAAATGACCCTGTGACCTTAAAAATTAGGTCAAGGTCATCCAAATACAATCCCAACCTAGGTCTTGCCTAGATACATAATCCTACCAAGTTTCATCAAATCCATCCTGTTCTTCATGACTTATCGAACGGAAACCAATTTCACATAAGTGACCCTGTGACCTTGAAAATTAGGTCAAAGTCACCCAAATACAATCCCCACCTAGGTCTTGCCTAGATACATTATCCTACCAAGTTTCATCAAATTCCATCAAGTTCTTCAAGACTTATCGCATGGAAACCAATTTCACATAAGTGACCCTGTGACCTTGAGAATTCGCTCAAGGTCATCCAAATACAATCCCAACCTAGGTCTTGCCAAGATGCATAATATTACAAAGTTTCATCAAATGGTCTGGTCATTAGGCCACACTGGTGCTTGCAGAAGGCACTCCCTCATGGGCTTTGTATGCATCCTGCAGCATGATTTCTGCCTCCAACTTGCCGACACCTTCATATTTTATGATGAGACGAAGGAGTACCTGTCAAAAACAGTGATATGATGTAGATTATGCAACATTTTATTCCTTACATTGATCCATATTCCCTTGAAAATGCCTAAATACAAACCGCGGTACATTAATAATCATATACCCTTAGTTTGCACTACTTTTTCGTATACACTTAGTTCAGTTTCCATATTTGGCATGTATTCTGGGTCAATGCTCATCCAGCTTTTTTTATCACCAATGGAGATTCCAATGGAAATGGGTGTCAGTTTTGAGATCTCATTTGCTCATTTTGCAAAATGACACTGCCGTGAATATGAGATCCATCTTGCCACAGCAAAAGGTACCAGAGGTCACCAGGCCTTTTTGCGCGGGCCATGATGGCTCCACTTACTGAGAACGATGACATGGTCACTCGATCTAATTGTCTTAGACTCTGTTAGTCCTATATGGCGGCCATTTGTTAGGCCTGGATCCTCATTACATAACAACTATGTTCTACGTATCCTTCACGATCGGGCAAACTTTGTTCTCATTGAAAAAAATAAAATGTTATGCCATCATGAACTTGTTGATTTAATCATTTGTGAATAAAATGCATTTTTGACAAAATTTACGCATGAATATATCGAATATAAACAAGATTCCACGACTCCAAAATTAGCTGATTATCCCCATGCACTGACTTTGCAGGGGATGTATCGCATCCTTTGGACACGGTAAATCTACCCTGCAAAGTCAGTGCATATAGATAATCAGGTTTTGGAGTGTGCTGATTGTGTGTATATATTTAGGTACAGCATTGCCCAGTCTTTAAATTGTTATTTGATACAAGTTAATGTAAAGTTGCAGCCACGGCAGACCAAGTTCTGTGTTAACTCTACTGCACTTCCCAGCAAAACAAACATAACATGGAGCTCTGGGGTGCTTTAGAGGCAACATGTACTGTGTCAGTAACTAACTTACTTCTGGTGTCAATACGAGTGGAACCAGATCATGCAGGTCTTTCACTGGGTTGTCCAGCAGTTGACCGAGCCATCTGCACAAGTCAATCATCTGCAAAAACAAAACATGCAGGCAAATTTAGAGAAAGTATTTGCAACAGCAACAGATATTTCCAGTTTGGGCACACCAGTTTTTATCCATTTGCATACATAAAAGAGTGATTATTGGGATCATTATGTAAGGTATATCCTCGAAATGCTTCAAATACCTGAATGACAAAACAGGAAGGGATGACCCTCATGTACTCAACACTTGTTTGTAGCCAAAATACATGTGCATGCAATGTATGATGACCCCACAAATATAAAATACTTACCCATTCCTCATTCACCAAGGCACTGCCTGCTGATGCCAACAGTTGGTTCATACGTGAATACCTGGGCTCTACAGATCCTGACAATGGCATTTGAAGCGTGTGTAGCCTCCACGACGCTACTTTTTTGGTCAAGATCTGCCTTACTGCAACCTGGGGGGGGGGGGGGGGGGGCAAATAATGTGGTGTCAATATTTGATTTAAAACACGCCCTTAACTGTTTTTTTAACTGTCAACAAACCCAAAACCTAAATATCGCATAATCACTTTAATGTACATCTGACCTTTACATCTCCAAGTCCATTCTGCACCTGTACAATCAGTATATCATAGCTGTAATTGTCAATTATCCTGTTTCCATTCTGTACTGGTTATGCAAATAAAAAAAAAATAAAAAAAACAAAACAAAAAAAACAATCAACTTGCATGGATGAATGGAATGCGAGACATAACTGAGTGATGGTGTTCCCTCTGTCACATTTCCCACTGCAACCACAAGTTGATCATCCAGGCCAAAAATTAATTGGGTAAGGTAGGTATGGATCCATATTCTTATTTTGCTGAACTAAAACTTGTAAATGGAGCTTTGGCCAAAAACGACATTGCCACACCACTATAAATTGAAGTACCTAATTTGCCCAATCATCGTACTGCAACTACTATCAAAAAAATTAACCATTACTCACTTGTAAGGATTTTTTGTTGGCACGCAGTGTCTTCATTAGTGATCTTTTGTCCTTTAACCAGGCACAACTGGAATGTTAAAAACATCTATAAACTAACTGTAAACCAACAACGATTACAAAATATTACATCAGTCAATTGCTAATAGATCTGAACATTTGAGTCCCCTCTGAGGTTTCCTTAAAATTTCCTATTTTACGAAGATAGAGCCATTTCCAATTAAACCAAACAGATGGCGTATTTCTTTATTGATAAGTGGAGGTATGTCTGCTGTTTATGCATATGCAAAGTTTTGATCACTTTCAAACTAAGTTAACACCTTTCATTTTCACACATATTCATAAACCTCAATAATGATTGAAGGTATGTCCATATGCAAAGGCTTGATCATGCTAATAATGCAATGATTCATCACTCCTCGCGCTTAATTTTGTTATGTTCTGCATTGAAATGTATGTAGAGGCTTGATTCAGCAATCTGAACCCAAATTGTTTCACAGAAGTTACAGGACACCTACTGCTTCATCTGGAAGGGCCTGATCCTCTGGCACCCACAGTCAATGTACTGGCTCTCTTTGTATTGGCTGGACGACAGGTCCCCAAAGCAGCAGTCATGCAGCCACCTGCCGCATGTGTCGCTTTGGACAAAGCCAGTTATTTCCTTGCCTTGACAGACGCCCAGTTCTTGTGCCACACAGTCATTAAGATATTCTCCCTTCTGCTTCCCTGTTTTGGGGTGTGCAGGCACATAATGCAATCTGTAAACAGAGATTGCATATCAAATATGCAGTGGGTCCATATTTCAAAAGGCTTAAGATGAGGATGCATGCACATGGTACAAGCATGTATTACCACAGAAGGTAGGGAAAAACTTGTTTTCCAAACTTTCTGTTAACGGTCCATTATGCAGTGTTAAATCAAAAAGTTTTATCTTTTCTATTCATATTCAAGGAGCCCTACCAGTGATACGCAGATAATTACTCATGTATTTATATTTCAACTGCACAAGTATTTATTACACAAGTTTAATTGTATAAGCAGTAATCTTGTTGAGTTGTTGGAAGTGCCAGTCGACTAAATCTGCCTAAGCAAATATGATAGGTATTGAAATCTGTAATTTTGTGCGTATTCTTTCTATATTACCTGGTGTTCTCATCAGCAGGCATGATTATTGGAACTGTCACCAAATGGTAGGCCCTTTTCCCATCAACCTCACCATATTCAGTTGTCCGATGCTCACGATCGCCCAAGGTATGTATTGAGATTTGCCGCTTCAGTGTGAAGGCAATAGCATGGAGTACGGTGGGATCTGTTAAAGGTGAAGAACATGATATATACACACAAACATTGGCATGAGTGGCTTTAAGTGGGATTCTGTCACAGACAGGCCTGCTTATACTTTTTAGCCATGGGCCTCTTGTTACACATAATCTGTACTGTGCACAATTGACAAATACATTACACTCCCACTGGACTGGTCTTAAATAACATGTGACTCTTTACCATGGAACAAACATTACAAACTACTATAATTACTTAAATCTGAGTTTGTGACTCATTTTGCATTTTACCTGCAAGTCCAACAGAATCCTTGCACATGTTGATAAGTGCCTGTTCCATATTTGACATCCTGTCATCCATACCAGGTATCTTTAAAATATAAAAATTAAATAAATTTGCATACTGATTGTTTATTGTTACATTGCAAATTTCAAATTAAGGGGCTGTCAGTAAAGCTCAGCATATATAGCGTCGTCATATCTTTTTCAACTCTCCTTTCAAATACTGCTTTTTGCCACGCAAACCATACAATTACTCTATATTTTCATTATGTGAAAAAAATCACTTCCTCGATATGCGACATACTACAAAGGGGTCCACTTCAGAGGTTTTCCGGGCCTACAATGTCTAGGAACAGTTCTCTTGTTTCATCTTTAGAAGCAAAAGCCACAATTTTTTTTATTTGTAAGGAAGCACCGCTTCTGCTTCTGTGTACCAATTTGTGTAATTCAACATCAAACAACCCTACAAAAAAATGAAAATATCTACAATGCAGCATACCACTCCTAGGCAAGAATGTATATTTCCAATTTTCCACGTTGCGTAAATGAATATTAAAAAAAAAACGACAAAAAACAAAAACATCTACAGACGCTGCATACCGCTCCTGGCAAAAATGTATATTTTTCAATAGCTTTTTATTTCATCAAATTTGGTTAAACGATTTGCGAGAAATCTCTTGAAGACCTCTGTGAAGATGTGGTATCCTAATCTTGGCTACATACCCAAATCTGACTGGCAGCTCATTTACATTCTGTTGTAAATACAACACCATACTGGTGTTTAGCCAAAAAAGCTTTAGCTCCAAAATTCTCATTAAAAAAATGACATTTTCATAGTCAACATCGGTACCTAACCTTCCCTACTCTGGAAACAAAAAGTCTTCAATGTGTTAGTTTTATAATCTCACCTTCTGTGCAAGCGTCTTGATATTGGTGACCCCTTGCACCAATGTGATAAGTTTTAGGTAGTTTGTGTGGACAAAGGAGCCCCACAGACACAAAGCCACACTGGAAAACAGACCATTATTGGCCCCTGCTGCGCTCTTGTATAGTTGATACTCTTCTTTCAAGGGACTGCCCACAAACCTGATGTAGCTGCACAGCGAAAAAAGCATGTATAATAAGCTGCACATTAAAAAGAAAAAAAAATTGAAATTTTCAGACGAAAGCCATCACACTCACAAAATTTAGGTTGACTTTTAACTGAAAAGAACAAGAGCGCTTTGAACAGCCTGTCATCGGTTGACCTAGAAAAATATCATACTGGTAGACATGTGCTCTTGATATGGGGGTCAAATTCAACCATGTTATGTGTATGTTTGGCAATTACAGAGACCAACATCATTTGCAAGGTCCCAGCTCAAAGTTATCAAAATTGTTCAAGACTTACACAAGGTACATCCCAACTGAAGTGCACAGTAAATCAATAGTTAATAGGTGTAGAGCACAGTCAGTATTTTAGCAATTTTCTTCAGAGACAAAATAGGAGGGGGAAAAAAACTCACCCATCACCAGAAACTCCCAATGGAGTTCCATCCAGGGAATTTGGCTGGGCATCCGGCAATGGTTCTAGTCTATGCTGCAACTGTTTGCACACGATGGATATACTGGTAAAACAGTTTCCAGTTGCCAGGAAGCCCAGTAGAACAGCTATGCTGTCTTCAGAGAATCCCTGTACATGGATACAAAAGAAATGGCAGTACCTACGTATAACTCAGTATCAGTCCATTTTATTTTTGTTTTCTTCACATGCATTATGACCAGTCAACAGCCATTTCAGGATCACCTGTCCTTCCTCCCTCTTGCTTATGAGGCACTTATTTCTACACACTAGTACACTGGAATCACCTGGAGTCAGGTTGTTTACTTGTACATTGACTAGTGAACAATCAATATTCAGTCAGCTGAAACTGTTGTCAAAGCAAAATTAGAGAAGCACATATGATGGGATCCAAGCCAATCACATTCTGGAAATATGAGGTATTTCCTTAGGAAAATATAGTTTGCAATTCGTTCACTTGAAAAATCAATATGGGTATGTTATAAATCATTAAATGGAATAATAATATGATCAACTTGTAGAATAATTAATTTTGTAATGACAAGCTACATTAATTTCATTTGTATTCTTTATGGACATACCTGCTCCAAGACAGCTGTAACAGGTATTTCGTACAGAGATCCATCAAGTTCCAGTGAAATGTCGGTGGTGGATGCACATGTTAAATCCAGGTCGGTGTGTCTGCAATGGGAATTTGAGATTCTCATCCAGTCTTTGTATCAACTAAATCATTTATATACTGTCAAACCTAGCCCAAATGGGGTACCAATGGTTGTGAAAAAAATGTCCAAACTTGATAGGTGTTCCACAATCAAGGTATCACTCTGAAAACCCCTGTAATTTATGAAAAGAAATCAAACTGTCAAGATAGCATGTGTTGCAGCAAAAATGGCCGTTGATTATACCGGTGTGTATCCAGAAATTTTTAATGACAAACAAGGTTCACTTGACCTTCAACAAAAAAATGAGAAGACTGTTCTTCAGTAAGATTGTGAAGATGTGGAAAGCTTATTCACAGTGGGTAAGTATTTATCACTACAGCTTGAATATGGGCATTCTGGTATGCATGTGCATAATTTGCATACAGTGAATTCATTTGTTTTCGATGATGTTTATTTTCATGGTGTTTGCATTCGGGATCTTTCACTGAAATGTTTCATTATGTACTTGTTTTAACTTGTCCTCCATTACAATTTATAACTGATTCCATAGCAGTAGCATTACCTTTCTTTTGTTAAAAAGGTTATATGGTGTTTGCATCCTGGAGTAATAACACGACACCCAGTGAAAATAGCTAGGTCAAGGTCTGTGAACATTAAATGTCAAATTCATGTAAAAAAAAAAAAAAACAGCCAGGAAGATATGATAACCCATACAACCTTCATGGTGCTAGCGGAATTGTGCAAAATCATACGTACTCCCAGATTTTTTCTTAATTTACAAAAAAAAAAAAAATTTTTAGATTAATAAATCCATAAGCAAATATGCATCAAATGCAGTCTCATTAAAACTTGTATTACCTGTTTTGGCAGGGCCTGCCAGCATGGCAAGAGGTGGTGCAGTTAACCTTCCTCTTGTGGCATATGCATCTGCCTGAGTTACATCCAGACTTGCAATTGCAGAACCCAGGCTCTTGTGTTGAACTGGACTGTTGCATGGATGCGGTCCTGAGAGACATCTGTGGTAAGTGTTCCCAGCCCAAGACATCAAGAGTGTTTCCTCCTTCTGCCAACTGCAAGGCGTCTGCCCTGAACTTTGTGTCCAGGATGCCATTCTGAACTCTGAATAAATTGAAATAAGTTATATTAATGTATTTGGCTTTTTTTGGCTAAAGTCAATAAACTAACTGCTCTAGTACCTGCATGTTCTCAGTAAATCACCAGTACCCCCAGAAATCAAAGCTGTAAGTAATATTTCGAAGGTTGAGAGGACCGGTTGAAAAACAGCCGGTGCCTTTTGTGGGTGACTGCCTGTCTCAAGTCGGGAGTGAAAATTGTTTCTTAACATTGGTATTGGAAGATGAATGTTGATGCTTTGTTAACTCTGGAGCCTCTGTGCTGTCATTGTTGTGCTTGATATTTATGAATATGGGCCATGTTTTTCTACATAAGTGTATCATACTAGAGACATCCGTTGTCCGTCCGTCCCGCTTGTCATCGCCAAACCTTGGCATGAGTCTGTTAATTTACACATGGTCACCCTCATACAATGACTTACACAAGGTTAAAGTTTCACTTCCTTTATACTTATGGCCCTTGAGGTTTACTTACTATAAACATGCACCTGTCTTCCATGCAATGTTGGACAAGGGGTTTTTAGGGCATTGCCCGCTTTTATTTATTTTTTTTTTTTTTGCTGGTGTAGCAATTAACTAGGTTATCCAGTCTGTCAGCATAACTTTACAAACAGTACAACATATGTGACTAAATCACTTGACTGTCAGCATAATTTTACAAATGGTACAACATTTCAGACTGCAGAATAGGAATAGACAACTAGGAAGTGGTTTTTGACAAAAAGACACAAATACAAATATGTGACTAAATCACCTGTCTGTGTAAGATTGGTCCACAGTTCCATGTACTTGGACCACTCGCCCTGGAACACGTTTTCTGTCGGTCCCATGCCTGTCATTTCTGGGGACCTTCACAGTTACAGCATCGCCCACACCTATCTTTTCCACAGTTTTTCTTTTCCTCTTGGATGCCACTCTTTCCTTAATTGTGTCCAGATATTTCCGGTTTGCTGCGTCTCGGACAACCTGGTGTCTGTATGTGCTGGCAAGCTCTGTTGGCTGCAGGACACGCACTCCATGAATATACTTTAAAAAAGTGGGTGAGAAAACAATCAAAAAACATGGTTACTATTATTCATACTGATCGACTTTACAGAACTGTTGAGACACATACCTACATCAGTGTTACAGATCACTTTTGTGTACAAAAAAATAAAAACAAAAACAAAAAAAAACAAAAAAACAAACAAAAATCCACAAACTTAACTTCTGATTCTGGCTCAACCAATCATTTTATTCACAACAATGGTAATGCAGATCAAGTATTATCATTAATATAATATTTTGCCTAGCACTGTGACCACAATCTTTTCACTTAGTTTAGACAATGTGCTAGCCATTCCATGTTACTACACCTCTAACAATGCATGTGCACAGCTGTAAGCTTGGTGCTGTCTACTTAAAAGAGGAGTGCTTTAACTGACAATCCCCCAGCTGACATGTACAAGGGTACCAGTGCATGATACAATTGTTTCATGCAAGCATGCAGAACTTAAGATATCGTACCTTGCTTGTTGACTCTGTCAGACATGTGCTGCCTGTGGCTGGCTCAACCTGATAGTAAAAAACAAAGTACAAGTTTACAAAATTTTAAGGTATATCACTTTCACAAGCATGCTACGAATGCTCAGTGTAAATATTCTTTGTTTAGCCCGGAGCTTTCTGATGAACTGAGTTCATTCCTGGCTCAGACACACTATAAAAAAAATGAATGATTGCATAGGCCCAATGAAATCAGGTTTGCAAGACGACAATCCCAAACATACCAGAGCACATGAGATTAAGTCTTCACTGCTCCTGATGTCTCTGTAACTATAGAACAACAGCAATAACGTACAGTAGGATCACAGCTATAAGCTTGATGCTGCCTACTTAGAAGAGGAGTGCTTTTACTGGCAATCCCCTAGCGGACATATACAAGGGTACCAGTGCATGATACAATTGTTTCATGTTTCATGCAAGCATGCAGAACTAAAGATATCATACCTCGCTTGTGGACTCTGTTGGACATGTGCTGGCGGTGGCAGGCGCAACCTGATAGTAAAAAACAAAAGTACAAAACTTTAAGGTATATCACTTTCACAAGCATGCTACCAATGCTCAGTGTAAATATTCTTTGTTTAGAAAGGAGCTTTCTGATAAACTGAGTTCATTCCTGGCCCTGAAAACTGTAATAATAATAATAATAATAATAACAACAACAACAACAACAACAACAACAACAACAACAACAACAACAACAACAACAATAATAATAATAATAGATTGCCTAAGCTCAATGAAATCAGGTTTACAAGATGGTAATCCCAAGGAAGAGGCCAGAGCACATGAGATTATATATTCAGTGCTTTTGATATCTCTGGAAGTATAAGACACCAGCAATAATGTATTGTGTAACTACAATATCTATATTTAGTTCAATGTGCTATCCATTCCATGTTACTGGACTCAACATATCAATTGTGAAATCAACTGTTTTGAGGCCTGCTTTCAGACAGACACCCTGATGCTGCGTTTGCAAAAGGGCTCTCTGGGAAAATAGGACTTTGGCATATATGTGAAATGGATTATCACTGGTCACCATGCAATGTATGTGCATAGCTATAAGCTTGGTGCTGTCCACTTTGAAGAGGAGTGCTTTTACTGACAATGCCCCAGCTGACATGTACAGTGGTACCAGTGCATGATACAAGTAGAACTAAAGATATCATACCTCACTTGGTGACTCTTTCGGCCCTGTACTGGCTGTGGCTGGCTCAAGCTGACAGTACAAAACAAGGTACAAGTTTACAAAACTGTAGAGTACATCACTTTCACAAGCATGCTACGACTGCTGTGTAACTTTTCTTGCAAGATGAAAATCCTAAAGATGCCAATAGCATCTGCTTTCAGGCATAGACAGCACTGGACTCTAAATTGAAACACATCGAACCTGCAAAAGTGTACATGCTCACTCTAATCATCAAATCTGTGTTTCAGACAGCATTACACATAAAATATGAATGCTCTGTAATATATCTTTGTTTATCAAGATCTCTGACCTAGTGAACTCACCCATGGAATTCACCAACCGAAATAATAATGCCTCACATGGTTCTAATTTATTATACCGGCACAGGACGAGATATTTTTACATCTGCACTGGCATTTGTGATAATATTTTTTATTGTCGTGACAATGAAAGATTAAAATCAAAATGCAGCTTTTTACAAATAATGTACACAAAGGACAAGAATATTATACGAAGTACCTGGTCTTCTCCATCGTCTGGCCCTTCATTGACTTCAGTGGCACATGTGCTGCCGGGCATCATGCCATATACACACTCATATGGAGTCATACCAATTACTCGTGTGTACGTGGTGTTAAGCTGATCTGAATTCACACAAATAATACAGTAAGGCACAATTGGCTACATTTATATGGCACTATCTTGATTTCAAAGTTGCCTATATGATCTTGATATGTCAATACCATTCAATTTGCAGGAAACTTCAGCCACAGTACAATGCACAAAGATATAAGTTTGGTGAACAAAATTTCATTAATTCCAATACCATGTGCACCAATAATTTTCCCTGGTAGTGGTATTCCCATGTAAATAGCATTCCATGCTTTTTCACATGCATAAAAAAGACAACCCGTTTCAAGGAGATTCCTGTAAAAACTACCCCCTTTTCCTACCTTTTTCAAGAGGATTTTGGAGCAAAAAAAACCCCCTTTTTTTACTAAATTAATTAGGTTCAGAAGCCAAATGTTGAAACTACTGCCCCTTAAAACTTATAAACAAACATCGCTGGTACGATATACGCATATTTGGCGTGCTGCAAAATTAATTTCAAAGATCGAAGTATGTATGTGGAAGAAACACATTTTTAAAGATCTTGCCGATATTTTCTAAAAAAAGTAACTCCTTTTTCCATTTTTGCGGACTAAGAAATCATGAGACTTGTCTGCAAAATTGTGAACGAGTATGGATGCCCCTTTGGCCTGGGAGTGCCACAGTACCGGGTGATTCTCACTTTCCTATCTGAACTGAGAATTGAGTACAAATGCACAGTTCCATTGCCCCTGGAATAACAAGTTTTCATTAACAAGACAACATTCTTTCTATATTATTACATACACTCACACTGTAATATCATCAGATGTTTGTGCCACGGAAATGGTTCAGGCCCAGAATGGTCAGCTTCCATGGCCGACAGTCTTTCTTTTAAAGTGCGGTTTCCACGCTCTACCAGGCCTTGTGATTGTGGGTGCCTCGCTCGTCCTGTAATCACTGTGCATGTTCCTGCATTTGCCCATTTTTCATCTACAAACTGCTGCAGGGCCCTAAATTCACTGCCCTTGTCTGTCTGAAAAGAAGTGGTTACTGTTTGTTACATGGATGTATAAAAAGGCATATTGACTGAGACTTGAAGGTCTTCAAAAATTTTACTGCATATTGCATTCCTTTAATCTTTTGAAACATAACTAATTTTGACATATCACCTTCTGTAACAAACTCTGTAGCAGTGTGGTTTGATGAGCTAAGGGTAGACATTGGATACATCTGCAAGTGCATCTCTTTTCTTGTAACAGCAGTGATATCTGCTTCTGTAACAATCAGGGTTTATCAGTCAATGTGGTGTTATGTATGTGTATAGAAGTGTTAATCATACCTGAAGTAAGGCTGGCAGCCCAACAAATCCAAATATGGAATCCAGACCAGCATGGACCTCATCCTGCGTCTTTTGCTTCAAAGCATAGAGTGCGTGAAATTTGGAGGAGTGGTCCATGAAGTGGGCTATGTACCCAAATCCACCAGAACGCTTCCGTGTCATATCAATCAGGTCCAACTGCAACAATAAATATATATATATATTTTAAAGTTCTAAAACAAAACTAATGATAGTAAAATAATAAAGGACTAGAACAGACTGATTTTCCAACAGAAAATCAAATGTCTCCCGGTGGAACACTTAGTTCTCTGAATAAGCTACAGGTGACAACAAATTACAAATGACCAAGTTTGCTTGAAAATTACAATCCTATTTTATATATATATATATATATATATATATATATATATATATATATATATATATATATATATATATATATATATATATATATATATATATATATATATATATATATATATATATATATATATATATATATATATATATATAGAATTTATTTAATGAGGGTGACTCAGTTAGCATTTGCATGCTAATCTCCCCTGAGGCCCTCAAATCAAAGTATACATCAAGATATGTACATGTATAGCTGACAGAGACTGTCAACACAAGGTATAAGAGGTACAATACAATAACTCAAAGTAAAAGAGCTACAATACAATACAGTTACAGTAAGATGCAACAAAGATGCTCAGTTAGACACAGTAAACAGTTGAAAATGTTACAAAGATCTATGGGCTGATACACGTCATAACATATTTAGTACATTTCTTCTTAAAATCTGATAGGCTCATGGCACATTTAACCTCTTGAGGAAGTTTGTTCCATACAATTGCTCCACTGTAACTAAATGATTTTTTCATAGACAAGGTCTTTGGTTTCTGAAGGTACAAAAATTTGTTTTGGGCAGCACGTATATTAACACTATGTTTATCTTTTACATATGTGAACATGTCTGACATGTATTGTGGTGCCATATCATTTAGTGATTTGTATACTAAAAGTGCTTTTCGAAAGAAGATCCTTTGTTCAATAGACATCCAATTTAATTTATGAAGTAAAGCCTTGTAGCTTTTAAATCCTTGCACATTTGACACTAGATATGCCCCAACCTTGTGAAGTCTTTGAACTTTTTTCAGTAGCTTTTTGTTACAGTTACCCCATATTGTGCAACAGTAATCAATATGGGGCAAAACATAAGCATTAAAATAAAGTTTTCTAACTGTCAGTGGAAGAAAATGACAAATTTTCTGCAAGATTCCCAAATTTGTTGCAATTTTTTTGCACATTTTCTCAGGTCTAACATTACAGTACCTACATACTGCCCATCATCAATTGCCTTGTACCACATATCAAGCATTGAGTTGAGACTTGTCTCACAAGAATGACATGCTCGGAAGCCTGACTGGCAAGCACAGAGCAGATTAAACTTGTTCAAAAAAGAATAGTAGCTTGAGTGAACATGTCTTTCCAAGATTTTAGACAAAATACTTAAGACTGAAATTGGACGATAGTTATTTGCATCGATACGATTACCGTCTTTGAAAATTGGAGTGACTCTAGCAAGTTTCCATTTATCAGGGAAGTGATTCGATTCAATACTCAAGTTAAATATCCTTTCTAGAGGACTTGCAATGGAGCCAGCAACTAGCTGTAAAAATTTAACATCAATTCCGTCTGGACCCTTTGCCTTATTGGGGTCCAGCTTTTTAAGTATTGCTACTATATTACTTTCAGTAAGCTTAGGGATACTGAACTGCTCACCTTCTGGAACTTTAGTTTCCACAAATTTAAGTAATTTATCCATAGTATTGAGAGCTAGATCTTGTACTATCTACCTTCTTTTGTAGTAGTGATTTGGCAACAGTTGTAAAGTGTACATTCAGTGCATGTGCTATATTTTTGCTATCCATGCGAATAGCGTCACCAACTCTTATAGCATTTGGAACCTCATTTGGGTTATTACCGCGAAGTGATTTGAGACATTTCCATAAATTATTAGGCCTTTTAATATTGTTTTTCACAACATCTGAATAGTGTAGTCTCTTGGCTTCCCTGATTAATTCGACTACCTTATTCCTCCAAAATATATACATGTCGTCCTCACCAAGTATCTTGTACCTATCCCTAGTTTTCATTGCTTCAATGATGTCCTGATTCAGCCATTCAGGCTGGTTCATGTGTCTGACTCTTTGAGTCCTCCAGGGGGCATGCTTGTCTAAAATCTGGTTGTATGTTGCCATAAAGATCTCCAGTGCTTTATTAACATCGGCACACTGGTGTAATGAAGACCAGTCAATGCTGCATACATCCTTCCTAAAAAGGTCAGCTTTAAAGTGCTTTGTACTTCGATATTTGATGTTTTTGTGGCCTGGACAGTTTTGTACTTTGGAGGTCTTACTGTTCAGTACTATACAAACTGGGTAATGATCACTTATTCCTATTTTCGGTACTGCTACATCGCAGACTGCTGCTACATTGGATACATAAATATGATCAATTAGAGTAGAAGAAGTTTTAGTGACTCTAGTTGGCTCCTTTGTTGTGAATACCTGGTCCCTAGTTATCATGGTCAGAGGGATTAGCCATGAATGCCTGGTATCATAGACAATAGCCATGAATAGGTGTGATAAATTCCCCACTCTGTAGTGACCTGGCTGGTTGAGGACAAGGAAAGGTGCGCATTTTAGAACAGATCATGGAACAGACCAGACATGTCCTAGGAGGGATTCCTAGTATGTATCTATGATCAGCGCCATATCACACCTCTGAGAATGGATCTTGGAAGTAAGTTGTACGTAACATGGTAAATACAGTGCAAGCACAACATTGGTGTCAGATGCAGAGACGAATCCATGCCAAGATGAATTTGGAGCTTGGACCATGCTGACCAGACTGACCATTGTGCAGGCCACACCAGACAGTTAGGTTTGAACCTGCAGAGTGATACATGCTACAACTTTACAAGTTGAAGGTTGGAGGTTTGATTTGAGGCCTGAGGCATTCTTTGGGTCATATTTCTGATAAAATTAGATTGTGATTATAATGTTTTATGTGGTTTCAGAATTAAATTTAAATAGAAAGTTATGTTGGAATCTGCAAAGCTTTACATGATTCATTTGATTCACACAAAGAAAACACACCACACACAAAAGAAGAAAACATGGAAAAGGAGGGTGGAATTATGAACCATCTTTGTGAGTGTTTTCACAGACTTGTGTAATTGTGCGTATTCAGGACGGCTTTCTGACCTGTGCACTCAAATTTACATATAGCCTACTTGTTCATCATTAGATTCTGATCAACTGTACACATGAATACTGTATATAGGAAAGCATGGGTTTGCAGTGATTTACTCGTCTTTATAAGGCCTACATTGTAATTTTTCATTCACTGCGGAATTGCTGCACTGAATACTGTAGGCATACAGAGTACAGAAAATTCATACATTTCAACACCATGGATAATTATATTCTTTACATCAACTGTGCCACAAGAGATGAAATATGGTGCAATTTTCCATGCCTCTCCCAAGCTGAGGCAGAGCTGATCATTAGAAGGAGGGAGGAGGAAGGTGGACGGTTGACATGGGACAACCTCCATGCAATTGAACTTGCTATAGAGAAAAATCTGGCAACTCAAAAGAAAAGAGGATGGATTTCCAAAAAAGAAAAAGATGGGGTCAGCTTTCACACACATGAGGAAAATAAATGGGTGTCTTTTGAAAATTCACCTGATGAACAGATTTTGCCATCAGGACCATTTAGATGTCTTTTCAGTCATTATGAACACAAAATCATCGTGAAGATCCATGAATATTGGCTGGAATTCTTCAACAGGCAGTTATTATTTTGGGATGCTACACTCGAACACCTGTTACAGCAATGTAAAACAGCCTTGCATGATCACCTGGCAAAACCCTATGAAAGAAATGGAGGGTTGAGCATGAAGGTAGTCGATGAAATGGCTCATAGTTGCCTGGATGATATTGCACACACCATCTGGCAGACATTTTACAATATGCGATACAACAAACACCTCCTTCCTGAAATACCAGACAGCCTACAAAAAGAGTCCAGCAAACTGTCCCATGGAACTCAAACAGATATATCCATCAGTGGGCATACCACATGCAGTACACAGACGGATGTGGAAGAACAGGACAAACATGCACCTTCACAAATTCAGTGTCATAGTCACCCCTGCACAACAGACGTGAAGCAGATCCAACATGATGGAAAACAGAAGAGCATGGTGACTGAACCCATTACAGATTGTAAAAAAATGCCAGTAGACCAGGACTTCAAGCATATACTACATACCATCAACCGTTTGGCGCCTGGTATGGTATACAATCATCAGCTGAGTTTTCAGGCAAACAGACAGAAAATCATACCATCATTCACCTATGCCAGCACACCAAAGAGAAAGAAACGAAGGAAAAAACAGAAAACAAACAAATGGTACTCGAAAGGAAGAAACCACCAAGATATTGGGGATCTGCAGCAACGACAAGCAGATTTATACAACAGTAGTGTAGTCTGCGAAATTGTTTCTGAAACAGACAAGTCTGACAAGTTTTTTCCTACTTCCCCAGTATCCACAATAGAAATGTCATCTCAAGTATCTTCTTGTGCCACTGAAACAAAACCAGTTACAGATTCGGGTCCTATAATCGCTGAAATAGTAGAGATACAAGACTCTGCTAAAGATGAAACAGTTAATCGAATTAAACCTACAGATAAAGCACATACAGCGACCACCTTAACATATGATGAAGAGAGACGGACTCTAGATATGCTGGGAAGACTTGAAGGGCAAATGAGGGAACACACTAGAGAAATGGGAAACTGCATGATGGAATTCAAAAAGTCAATTCAGAGCTCATTTATTTCAAAGAGATGGCCTGATACTCTGACTAACTCTCTGGAAGCTGATTCATGTTGGCAAAGCAGCAGTTGTTGGCTTTGGAGCTTCTGATTGTCGGACTTCTGACAATGAAGTTTCATTCTGAAAATTGCAAAGGAAACATGTCTAACGATATTATTGTTTTTGTCACCAGTTTTACAGCAGCGATATAGGTGCAGTAAGTGACTGGCAAATCCTAGCTCTCCAGTTGATGTTTTTTTTTTTTTTTTTTTGACAACGAAAGATGGACCTAGCTTTGTGTTTGCAGTACGGTTTTCTGTGCTGATCATTTTAAGTCGAGACACATCTTCATGTCATCAGGATGCTGTTTGTTGGAATATATGGGGCCCTAGTGGAAAAACATAAATTTGAGCATTTTGGACATATATTTCAGTTAATGTACATAGCAGTAAAAACAAATTGTGGCTGTGCTGGAAGAAAACATGCAGATTTAAATTGCTATTTTCCTAAGCGACGGAGTTGCTGTTGCTTTCTGGAAAATCCAGACCTGCAGGAGAAGAAATATATCTTCCAGAATATAAAACTTCAATTCAGCTGTAAATAGTATTTGCAAATATTTTAATATCCACGAGATTCCTGGAATTATATCATGTATATACCTACAGTGTACATTTTATATAAAGGGGGAGAAGACAAGGTTGACATTGTTCCAGATTTTAAATTTGTACAGGCCAGAAGAATGTTGACATTACAAGTACCTTTAATCTTCACAGACACATTCAACTGATTTCAGCAAGTAGTCCTGAAATGGAATTTTACATGTGGAAGATATTTACTTTTACTAGTATGTAACACTCATTGAAAAATGCCATTATATCAACTTGACCACTTGGTGGAAATTAAACTCAGCAACGGACACATATATTGGTTTCTGCTCTGGTGCTGCTATATGGCAGAATGGCTATTATTTTGATGTTGGACCCTTCATGAATCAACCATGTACAGTGTAGCCACTGTGTAGCCAAAGTCAGGGTCGTGGATGGAGATCATCATAATTGTATATTCATGGAGACAATTTAAAGGACTCCGACCATTGCTGCTGTACCGTCAACAATAATAAAACACACATGGGTCAGCCATATCAAAACACAGCGAGCTATTATAAAACTGGGAAGAGTGTCGTGAATACCTGGTCCCTGATTATCATGGTCATAGGGATTAGCCATGAATGCCTGGTATCATAGACAATAGCCATGAATAGGTGTGATAAATTCCCCACTCTGTAGTGACCTGGCTGGTTGAGGACAAGGAAAGGTGCGCATTTTAGAACAGATCATGGAACAGACCAGACATGTCCTAGGAGGGATTCCTAGTATGTATCTATGATCAGCGCCATATCACACCTCTGAGAATGGATCTCGGAAGTAAGTTGTACGTAACATGGTAAATACAGTGCAAGCACAACACCTTTATAACTTGTGATAATTGATAGGAAGATACCAAATCAATCCAAGGGCTTTCAGGTGTGCATTTGAGCAAATCAATATTAAGATCACCCAAGATAATAAAGTCAATGTTTTGTGAGTATACATTTTCCAACTGCTTTTCGAACTTTTGCAACCATGTCACTTTAGAATTAGGAGGACGATAGACAAAACATACCAAGTAGGCTTTTGAATGGGGTGGCCTTATTTCAATCCATATAGATTCAATTTCTTCATCATGTAGATCCTTTCTATGAACATAGGCTATCTGAGATGAAATATAAGCCAAAACACCGCCCCCTTTTTTGTTCACTCTGTCCAATCTTACCGTATTGTAACCAACAATATCAACTTGGGCTGTGGTAATAGTGTCACATAAGAAAGTCTCTGTAAGCCCTAGAATGTCCACCTCAGGCTTTGGCTTTTGAAGTAAAGTTTGGATTTCATTTAACTTAGGCATTAAGTGACACACATTTAGATGAGCAATTTTGATACCTGTGTTTTTTAGACCAAATCTACTGACATTGATGTTTGCATCAAGAGTAGATTTGTAGTCAACATGAGTCTGTTCAGTATCTTTTTGTCCCATATTGTCCTTGGTGCTATGTTTACTCTTTTTTTCTGTAATACACAATATGGAGTCATTCTTGATTCTAGGTATTTTACACAAATGCGATGGTCCTGCTAAAATGGGTGTATCGTGGGAAATGACATTGTCTGCTGGATCAGCCATTGATAACAGAGAATCACAGTTGCATTCAGAAAGGATATTATTACATTCGCTGCACAGCTGATTTAAAACATTAAATTTGGCGACAGTTACTGGTACTGGTATACAATTCTCCGGTATGGGTACACAATTTCCAGATCCGGCTCTTACTTCATGGCCACTGTCCTAATCATGGCTTTCGGCGTAAATATAGCAATGTATGACCAAGTCGGCTGCAGCCATTACACCGAAGTGCTTGTTTATGTCTGCAAGTGGCTTTCATATGATTTCGCTCTCCGCAGTTAAAACACGCCTTTTTGACTTGATGTGCTGGTCTCGGTGAGACGACTGAGTTGGGATGTGCCCACACAGTGGGTCTATGACCAGTTATTACGGAGATCTCTTTGATGGGGTTCCCACTTCTATGTACAGGAGTGAAAGGAACACCATGGTCTTCGCGTGGAAGCAACGACACATGTTGATTCAGGCATGACAACAGGACGCTGGTGCCAATTCTATTTATGTGATACTTTTCTTTATGAAGGTAAAATTCCATGGCCATCCCGTCTTTGCTGAGGTGTTCGGCATTATCCACATATTGACATTTCATGGTTGTTTCCTTGGCAAGACTCTGCAGTACACTATTTAATTGGACCACCTTTGCGGCATATTTATCTGCCCGCGGACATATGCCAGATAGAAACACTTGACCATAATATTTCACTGCCAGAGAATGTAACATTGATTTGTAAGCCTGTCTGAACTGTGGTAGATCTTCTCGAAGATGTGCCTGAGTTGTCCCAACATGGATTATAATTGCTCTGTAGTGGTCAAGGTTTGCTGAATCAAAGAATCCTTTCAGTTTGTAAGTTGAGGCACCAGGAATACATCTGACATCTACTTGACCTGCTAAGTTCTTGTCATGAAAATATTTCAGCTGAGAGTCTCCTATAATCAAGATCATCCCATCAGACTGGTCAGCTATGGCAACTGGGAAACTTGGTGGGGGGAGGCAGCCTGTGCTATTTACTGTGTCAGCAGATTTTTCACTAGCTAGTGCCTCATCTGCAGCAGAGGGGTGTAGACTTAATGGCTGGGCTGGCTGTGGAAGACATTTGCTAGCCTGGTCCTGGCTCATACATTCATTGCTTTCTGAAATTTCATAGTCAGACACTTGGTCAGGCTTTTCTGGGCTCATATTGGTCAGTATTTGGGTCACAACCTTGATCTCTTCACGCTCACTGTCATATGGTTTCTCAACACAGGGATGTTGGTCCGGCTCCACTTCCTCCAGTCTCTGTTGTATCCTAGCAACTACCACCAGTGCTTTTGATAGTTCCTCCCTCAGTGACCTGATTTCTGCTCTGTAGTCAGTCTGCTGAGATACCTGGGCCTGGTTGTCAGAGAAGGGTGTAGACTGATAAGAAGGATTACCTGTAGGTGTCAACAACAAGCTGCTGGGGCTGTGCTCTGTATGTAGGTCAGGTGCATCTGGCTTTACCTCAGCTCTTGGTGACTCTGTAACTGGGTCAGCCTCCCTAGAAATTCCACTGATAATATCCATAGTTGATAAGTCAATGTCTCTGGTGCTCACTTCACTGACATCAACAGTATAAGTGGGCCATCTTGGGGGAGGTGTACTTGGTTTACTGTATCCTGAGAAAGATTCCTCTTGGTCAGAAACTTCAAGATCCATGTTTCTCCCAAATAAACCATGAAATATTGATGACCCTATTGAGTCCATGAAGTCCATAGATTTCTTGACAAAAGTTGCATTTCTTGCCATATCCTTGACAAATGTTACATTCATGGCTCAGTCCTATATAGTTAGAATTTGGACAAAACATTTATCATATGCTCACTTTGGATATGCTTCGGTCATCCGCAATTTACTGTGATGTAGCAGGTCCTCACGTGTTTCCCTCCATCTTGGAATCCTTTGTTTCAGCCAGCCTCCCATGTAAGCATCACTTTGTGGCAAATGTCCACAGTTTTGTATCGTAATAAGTTAATCAGTAGTGTCCTTGCACATTCATAGATATTTTGTACACTTTTCACATTGAGACACTCACAAAAATAGGCATAAAACTTGCCTTTTATCAGGAGCCACTGGAGAGACTTGGTACTGTACACTGCCACCTGGTGGCAGGGTTTTAGCTCTCACCTAGATACATTACTCTAGCAATTTTCATCAAGTTCTTCAAGACTTATTGCAGAGAAACCAATTTCACATAAGTGACCCTGTGACCTTCAAAATTAGGTCAAGGTCATCCAAATACAATCCCAACCTAGGTCTTGCCTAGATACATAATCCTACCAAGTTTCATCAAATTCCATCAAGTTCTTCAAGACTTATCGAACGGAAACCAATTTCACATAAGTGACCCTGTGACCTTGAGAATTCGCTCAAGGTCATCCAAATAAAATCCCTACCTAAGTCTTGCCAAGATACATGATCCTACCACGTTTCATCAAATTCCATAAAGTTCTTCATGACTTATCGCACGGAAACCAATTTCCCACAAGCGACCCTGTGACCTTGAAAATTAGGTCAAGGTCATCCAAATACAATCCCAACCTAGCTCTTGCCAAGATACATAATCCTACCAAGTTTCATCTAATGCCATCAAGTTCTTCAAGACTTATCGCACGGAAACCAATTTCACATAAGTAACCCTGTGACCTTGAGAATTCGCTCAAGGTCATCCAAATACAATCCCAACCTAGGTCTTGCCTAGATACATAATCCTACCAAGTTTCATCGAATTCCATCGAGTTCTTCATGACTTATCGAACGGAAACCAATTTCAAATAAGTGACCCTGTGACCTTGAAAATTAGGTCAAGGTCACCCAAATACAATACCAACCTAGGTCTTGCCTAGATACATAATCCTACCAAGTTTTATCAAATTCTGTCAAGTCCTTCAAGACTTATCGCACGGAAACCAAGTGTTGAAGAACCTGAACAACAACAACAACAACAACAACAACAACAAGCGGAAGAAACGGGCACTAAACCAATATGTCCCCCGGCTTCCACTGGGAGACATAATAATCATGAAAAACCCATAACAGGCACATATGCATACTCAGTTCTCTACAATTCTTTTCTGTCAACTTGTCCACTGGGCAAATGACCGTGATATTTCGCTTGCCCCCCACTCAAAATTACTTGTCCGCCCTAACTGGGATTTCAATCTCTCCAAATTTGGGCTTGCTTTTCTGATAACAGACTTCTGTCTGGGTGGTGCATATTGAGTTTAACACGATGTCTGACATGCAATACATCATTGAGTGACAATGTGATCTTTCAATGAAACTTATTGCTTGCATGCATCCGGGTGCACAAAGGGATACAATGCTAAGTGACTCAAAGGTGAAATAAGCACCACACACCTGGCATCTTGATAGGAAACCCTGACTGACCATTGCTCTCGGTGGAGCAGTATTCTTTTGTGAAGCCTTGCCCCTGGCAGGTTGCACATCTCCTGATGTATGCCTCCACAGCAGTGCGGGGAAGAAGTGCATACTTCTCTCGGACCTGCCAGTATATAAGTGTAATACCCACAATAATGTAAGTCTACAAACTACAATGTCATACAACAGTTAACTGCATATGAATGCATGGCAGCAACCAGACAGTGTTGTGTTGCAGTGGGCATTAAATTTTAACCCCGAATTAGGGCTTTTTCATATTATTATCCTCAGGGACGGATGCATGTTGGGCACCAGCAGTGCAAGGATGAAAGTTAATTTTTTCAAAACATATATTTATTTGACTGATGATACCCTACTAAATGTATACACTCCACTTACCGCATGAGCGGTTGCTTTTCCCCCAGCATGTTGTAGTGCCTCTTGATGCACACTCTTAATGGCCTCATAAAACTGCCCAATGTAGACCACCCGTTTGTATGTTTGTCCTGATATCTCAACCTGAAAAATTATGATTAAAGATAATTGTTTTAATTAGAAAATGGGTGCCCAAAAGTCAATATACTTTCCTTAACCTCCGCCGGAACAAGCCACAAAATAAAACCTGGGTCCAATATTTGTTTATGATTGTTTTGAGAATTTAAAGCATGGCCATGCATTTCTATTAGCAACTATATTCAATACTGACAAAAACAGGAATGGAAAAGTTGAAAAAAATTATGTTCACAATGACTCAGACAGGTTGACAAAAAACTCACTATATTAGAATCCTTCTGTTTCTTTGGCATTACCAGCACTGGCCCAGCATCACTGTCTCCTGGAGCAGGCGGCAGAGTCACAAGGGCATACTCCTTTTTCCTCACCTGAATTGGGAAATGCGTCATGTCAGCTTACATGTGCAGGATACTACAAACCAGTGTTCATACGTGGCTAAGACTACAAACCAGTGTTCATAAATGGCTAAGAAAACAGGGGTGTGACATGAGTCGGAAAAAAATTGGGTGGAGAGATAGGAAGGAGTAAGAGTATGGGTCATTTTGCAAAGTAGGATCAATTTAAAGTATTTACGTCATCTAGCGAGGGTAGGCCATCCGAGTTTGTGTAATAGTTTGATATGAGAAGTGTGTCTTAAAGCGCCAGGGCATATTTTGGCCGCCTCATACTGGACAGATTCAAGTAATTCTGTTAGGCCTTGCCCACAGTTATCATAAAGAACACATCCATATTCTAGGATGGGTCTTACCATGGAGAAATACACTCTGACCAGGGCTTTTTGGGATAATTACTGACATACTAAAATGCTTTACTAACTCTAACCAACCCAGCTAGTCCATGCTGTCTGCTAGTGCGTATCGCCATACCATAATAAGCATAGTCAAGTGCCAGGATGTTCTACAAACAGCTCCATCTCCCGGAGTCAGTGTCACTAAACTCCGGAAGAAGTCGCGGCAAACATCATGATAATAATATCGATCCCAAGGAACTCGCACAGAAATAATTTGGCATTGCTTACGACACCGAAGCATATTTTTCCAGCATTTAAATTGACAAATAAACTGCATGACATTATGTAAGGAAAAAGAAAGAAAGAAAACGCAGAAGAACAGGTAGTTTTTTGTTTGTTTGTTTTTTTTTTTTGCTGTGTTTTTTTTTTCACTTGTCACTCGGATAACCTTGGTCAACAAACCATTTGTCCGCAGCACATTTTACTTAGTACGGACAAACGGATTAGCTCTATTTCTAACGCTGCTCCATATAATGAACACCAAGCTATAGTGAACATGAACACCCCAACGGAACACCATTTTCCCCCAAAAAACTCCCTATACTGAACACACATCAGCATATTTTTGTGTATTTGCAGGGAGTAACTACTGATAAGGCTAAAACTAACCAGATTAACTTCAGAGACAGGCTTAATTAAAAAATTGTTGCTTATACCAGCAGCAAGAGAAACAATCCATAGGCAAGCTGTTGAACACCTATTGTCACTTCTATAGATGGCAACAACAGGGTGGAGGGTGAAAGTGTCAATGTCACTTAGCACCTTGGTCCTATCCTCTCAGGGATAATTGGAGCAGTTTTGGGTGTTTTCTTTAATCATTCTAACGAACAATAACTTACAAATTAAGTCATTATGTTTGTCTCACCAAAGCCAGGGGATTTAATTTCAAGAAGTACCAGTAGACTGAAATGACCAATAGCTCTGCTAAAATAGGTGCAAGGTCGTAGCATGTTATTTCAATATGAACATACACTATATGTCATAATGTTCTTTAATAATTATATATACATGTGCATGTATACATCTGAACTTGGCTCTATCATAGTCAGTACATCATTCCCAAATGATTAACCAATCAAAAATTACTTCTTTGTTGTTCATTTGTTGGATGATGTACATGTAGTGAACATGAGTATCTCCCACCATAATGATCTCAGCTGGTGTCTGTTTAGCATGCTTGGTATGACGAGGCCACAATGTGGAATCCTCCCTATACCGAACACTTTTGTTCGGGCCCATGGACGTTCTGTATAGGGAGGTTTCACTGTAAATTGTTAAAAACTGGAAGAGATAGGTGTCTATTCACAGTTGAATGTCAATTTTGACTCCCAGTACCCACCTTTATATTCTTGTCAATATTCAGTTTTTTTTAAAAAAAAAAGATTATATATAATCAAGCCAGGAGTATTGTGTAGGCATGTGAATTCAGCTTATTTGATTTATAAGTCCATTTTGAGGAAAATTTTGAAAGTAATGTGGCCTATATGCATATCAACAGAAGGCATCACCATCATTTAACAGAGCCTTTAGAATTTGATAGGATCATTCTAGAGCAAACTGATCAGACACATTTATTACAATTCCCCTTGTGTGATAACCGTTAAAATGGCTGGTATTTTGATAAGACATGTGAACTAATGGAGGTCACAAGACTCAGTACATTAACACAGAAGCTAAAAAAAAACAAAAAAAAACCACTTGTCAAGGAATTCAGACTTTTGCCTGCGGAGAACTTGAATACCAAACCGTTTCAGTCCCATTCAACCATACCAGGACCAAGCCAACTTGGTACCAAGATATTGTGGGACCATGTCTTATCATTACTAATTTTCATCCTCTTTCAACCCATTGACATTGTGAATATGATACTTACTTGATCCCATTTAAAATAACATTATTTATTTATTTATTTGGGACCCATCACAAAATAAAGCCCATCATCTGTTATTTTCAAAATCTGGTCATTCCGTGAATAATTTACATGGATTCACAGGTAGGAAAGTAGGACCCTGTTTGGTCCAAGCCTATTTGTTTTGAACATGTGGGTCAATGAGTGCAAAAGTTGCAAAAAAAAGTGGGGACTCAATTCTGATCAGACGGGTATTTTAATTTGATCAAGTGATGTCCTTACAACCAGAGTTGTAATTTTGAGATCATGCCATTTCCCACTTGTATCAAGTCAGGGACATGCATATCTGAAACCAGCTCTCTATCAAGTGTAGTAGACTATGCAGACCACATAAGTTTATTTATTTTACAGACTGATCTTGTGCGGTAAGGAAAATTGAGACTACATCAACGAAAGAAGATGCATCTAATCAATGACCAAGTTGCCAAATTGTGGATGAAGTATGAGAACAACCGACGCAGCACCAAGTCAATGGTAGAGGCAGCTATTTACCCAAGATGGACTTGGGAGTATAGAAGTAAAAATGACATTAAGCAATTGATAATATGGTCATACTGTTCAATGACCAATTGGCAGTCTTTAATTTCAGCCTCCTGTAGATATTATAGACTATTTTTCATAAATATTGCTTTGTATATATAAAATTTGTAGTGTACAAAATAAATATGTATGTATTTATTTGCCTTCTTGAATAAAAACTAATTTCGTAAAGTTGTGTTCTCTCTCTCCTATGTTGTGTTTGACCCTCTGAAATAAATTTAAAGTGGTCCCAAGATGACTGGGACTCTGTGGGACTTATACAAACTGACACACTCCCAGTACATGTATGTCCTGTCCTATTATCAAGTCATGATAGACAGGTAATTGTTCATCCTCAAAGCATGTATACACGTCCAGTTAGTTACCTTATACTCTGGTGTCTGTGCCCTTCCCCCAACCTCCCATCAGCAATCATGCCAATGGGGGCGTGCCAATGGCACTAAACAATTACATATTATGGTCACACAGTGTCACATTACATGCTTCACTGCATATGTAAAATAGGAACAGTCACTGACAAATTACCCAATTGTATAACAATCAACAACAACAACCTTAATTAGCCTATCATGAGAATGGAGCCAGTGGTCTGGCACACTCCAGGTACATCAAGTATGTAGATATAACATGTATTGTGTTTTCACTCAAACTCTGTAATGCTTTGCGCCCCTCGTGGACTGTGTGTAATAAGTTTTGCCAAAAAACCTGATCATTACATGGAACCTAATTGCTATATTAATGACTAATCTATTAATGCTTAAACCTATTACCTTATGGAGGGGGACCTAAACTTAAAGTTTGGTCGTTTGTTTTGGATCAATAACAGGGGTCCGTTCCACCTTATTCGTAAAGTGGGCCAGTTGTGCTTGGTTGTTGCCAAAGTGCTCCAACACTTCCTCTTTCAGCCCGGTCACGTTTTACAATCAGAGAGTTGAAATGATAAAAATGTTTTTCCGGATTGACTGTCGACAAAAGTAGTATCCTATACAAATTTATCTTAAGGCCATTATTAGAATACAGGTCTCCGGTGTGGAGTCCCTGGCAAAACACAGATATTGAGTCATTAGAAAAGGTTCAAAGTAGGTGTTATAAACTTGACCGTTGGAATAATTTGCCCGAGAAAGTCGTCTCTACCCCTACTTTATACAGTTTTAAAAAGGACACGAGTGCCCCACCTTCGGAAAAAGGGGTTAAATGAACCAATCAAAGCTCATAGGTACTCTTTGAGATCGCTGGCGTTGTAGGCTTTTTGCCGAATTCGGCCAAGGCCCAGGCTGTGAAACTTGCCTTGCAGTCCATGTCGCCGTTCAAGTTAAACTGAACTTTATTTGAACTAGAAATTTACTGCTAAGCCATTACATAGAATCAAACTGCCATATTAATGACTAATCTATTAATGCTTAAACCTATTACCTTATAGATGGGAACCTAAACTTTAAGTTTGGTCGTTGGTTTTGAATCGAAAACAGGGGTCCGTTCTACGTACCTTATGCGCAAAGTGGGCCAGTTGTGCTTGATTGTTGCCAAAGTGCTCCAACACCTCCTCTTTCAGTCCAGTAAGATGTTTCACAATCAATTCATAGGTACTTTTTGTAATGGCTGGTGTTGTAGGCTTTTTGCCGAATTCGGCCAAGGCCCAGGCGGTGTAACTTGACTTGCAGTCCATGTGGGCATACAACCACAAGTTAAACTGAACTTTCTTCACGGCGTAAGCTTCGCGAAACATCGCGGTTCCACATCTCGAGATGGGTCACATGATTTTGATATCTCGAGTTGGGGCGAGATTGCGAGATGGGGCACAACATCAACACGATGTGTTGTCGATCGCTGTCTCAGATACGTCACGGCACGATGTTTTTATCCAAAGTTTGTTGTTTTAATTTGATTAAAATGTCTGAAAGGATAAAAATCTGTATAAAAGAACAAATGAGGAATGAAATTTATGACCGAAGGCCGGGAAAAATATATGCACATAATGGAAAACCATGCCCGGACTCGTGCCTGTTCACACTCGCTTGTGTTGCACGGCCCGTGGCCGTGTTTGTTGGTAAAAAAAAAAAAAAAAAAAAGGTGACCAGACGCTTGACATCCCATAAAGCATAAAAAAATTTAGAGGGTAAATTGAAATAAAAATTGTGCAGAATTATACCTCATGTAATTTTTGACCGACTTTGTGTTGATCACTAGGATTGAATCGCAAAACTCACAGAGCCCAGGTACGTTCAATCCAGGATGTCCTCTCTCACGCAAGCGATTAGAAAACTGCCCGGTGGCACACGTACTGTGTGCGATACCAGATACTGGCAGAGTGCTAGGAGTTAAGGCAGTTACGTTGTGATATAAGTGCAAAGAGCCAAAGATTAAACAAAACTAATTCCAACAAAAAAAGCCAATATATTTCTTTGAATTGCAAATGTTGGGTGTAGTCCCTGACCCTGTACTGATCCTTAGGCTGTGGTGGTGGCGCGGGGGAGGATTTTTATGCCAGATGTGTGATAAAAATTATGTGTGATGAGAATTGAGAAGAAATAAATTTGTGTGATGTCACTGATGTGTGATTGCCTGGTTGGGCATTTCAATTTTATGTGACATTATGACATAGCCACGAAATGGATGAATCCCCTGTTGTCACTGCTTTCATGTGAATGTTATTGAAAACATTTAATTGTGTGTGATGTGTGGTTGCAGCATGTAATTTTGTGTGATGGGTACCCTCCCTCTCCCCTCTGTAGTGTATGACTAGTAGTACATATTAACTGATTTCTTTAAATAAAGTCAATAAATTGTGACTTAAATATGCTTTGTAGTACTAGTTAGTATAGTAGTAGCAGTAGTGTAGAAATAGTGCTTCTTTACTTTTGCAGGTAACACATGCATGTCACATCATAAAGCATTATAAAGCACCAGAAAGCACAAGTAAATGCAAGAAGGCAAGCCAATGGGGGTGGTATCTCTGGTGTGTACCTTCATATTTTGTTTTAAAAAAGAACTTGAAACTGGCTCATTAAGCTCTGTCAATGAGTTGTTGAGAATACTCCCAAAACCGATTATAATCGATCATTGGTCACTTCTAAAAACCAATCATCGAGACTTTGAAATTTGGACCAATTCCCAACCCTAACATCACCAGTGA
This sequence comes from Hermodice carunculata, assembly GCA_964020975.1. Lineage (NCBI taxonomy): Eukaryota > Metazoa > Annelida > Polychaeta > Eunicida > Amphinomidae > Hermodice > Hermodice carunculata. The sequence continues at coordinate 30,914,935 of OZ026618.1, forward strand.
ACAACTGAAATCTGTTCTTGGCAAATATTTTCACACCTTTAGTCACAATGATGAGGATGTTGGATTTTGTGATAAAATCCAGCATAAAATAATAACTGTGAATGATATTCCAGCTAAAGTTCCGCACCATCGAGTACCAACTAACCAATGGGGTCAGGTCAGGGAATATTTGGAAAATTCCTTGAAGCGTGGCATAATTCAAGAATCCTGCAGTCCTTATGCATCAGCAGTGGTCCTGGTGTGGAAAAAAGACGTCAAGTTACGACTTTGTGTCGATTACAGAGCCTTGAATGCTCGAACAGTCAAAGACCCATATCCGCTTCCACGTATTGAAGAGGCCTTAGATGCCTTGTTCGAAGCCAAGTACTTCTGTTGCCTCGATATGGCCCAGGGGTATTATCAATTGCCTGTGGCACCTGAAGACGTAGAAAAAAACAGCTTTTTGCATTGGAACAGGAGGCCTTTATGAATATTTACTTCAGGTAAGTTGTTTTTACCCCCTCGGCTCTGAAAGCTGAAGGGGTATTGTCATCATTATGCCTGTGTGTGCGTCTGTCCGTGCGTCTGTCAGTGCAACTTGTAAACATGATAACTTTTGTGGGTGCACGGTTGGCCGAGCTGCAACACGCTCGCCTTTCACCTCTGCGGCCCGGGTTCAATTCACGGCCGGGGAAGCATGTGGAAAGAGTTCCTACCACTCTAACTGTGCACGGTGGTCTTCTCTGAGTCCTTCAGTTTCCTCCACCAACATGTAGGTAGGAAGTATACGCCACGATCTGTGCCATATGAGAGTGATTAATATAGGCTTGGCCTGCTTCGCAATCCATGTAAAAGATATGGGTCTATACTTTTTTCCCCCAATTAAGATACAACCATCAAACTTATACATCTGAAGCATCTCTTCATTGCCTTTGACGAGTTCACTCTTAGGTGACCTTGGCCGACTTTTAAATGTCACAGGGGTCAAAAGATAAAAATTCCTTGTAAACATTCTGACTTAAAAATTTTTTCAGCTAGGGCTTTCATATTGCACATGCTTATAGTCCTCTATTAGGGCTATGTTAAATTTTGAGATGGGTGACCTTGACCCCATTTGCAAGGTCACAGAGCCACTTTATTGAATTTGCTTGTCATTGCAATAACTTTAAAAGTTTTTGAGCTGCGTTTTTCATATTGCACATATTTTACCAGTCTATGTTAAGTTCTAAGATGAGTTACCTTGATCCCATTCCCAAGGTCACAGCACCTTGAAGTAAATGGGATATTTTTGTGTGATACTGGCCAAGGAGGTCTTCCGGTGTTTTGGATCATTATATCCAAAGTGTGTGTGTTAACACACATTCTTCTGTTTTTCCTGAAATTCTTTATTGTGTCTGTGTGCCAACTTTCTTTCTTTCTTTCTTTCTTTCTTTCTCTCTCTTTTTCTTTCTTCCTTTCTTTCTTTCTCTATCTCTCTCTCTCTTTCTTTAGATAGAGATGCCATTCCAACTTTTACTCCTGTGTTATGGAATAGTTGTACATTGCCATACCAATATGCTTTGAAGACACACACACTGATTTGCTATGCAGCAAATCTTTCTTTCTTTCTTTCTTTCTCTTTCTTTCTTTCTTTCTTTCTTTCTTTCTTTCTTTCTTTCTTTCTTTCTTTCTTTCTTTCTTTCTTTCTTTCTTTCTTTCTTTCTTTCTTTCTTTCTATCTATCTATCTATCTATCTATCTATCTATCTATCTATCTATCTCTCTCTTTCTTTAGATAGAGATACCATTCCAACTTTTACTCCTGTGTTATGGAATAGTTGTACATTGCCATACCAATATGCTTTGAAGACACACACACTGATTTGCTATGCAGCAAATCATCTTTCCTAGTTTTCATTCTTTCTGCGTCTCCTATGCAGCAAATCATCTTTCCTAGTTTTCATTCTTTCTGCGTCTCTTATGCAGCAAATCATCTTTCCTAGTTTTCATTCTTTCTGCGTCTCTTCCTTTCTGCCTCCTCACACACACACACACACACACACACACACACACACACACACACACACACACACTTAGTGTATTGTATGGTAACTTCACAATTATATAGAAATATAGATTCCACTTCAGATTTCATTTATATGCTGTTTGCCAGACACGCCCATTAAATATTTACCTGTTTATCATTTCATGGAAATATTTCATTTCTAGGATATTTAACAACCTGGAATATGGTGAAGGGCGCCTTTGGCCACAGCAACTGTATGGCACATATAAACAGTTCTGTTTGTTTACTGATTGTGAACCAGTATCAAGCAATTCATTTTTCAAGTCACTAAGAAGTATTTTCCCTGACAGCAAGCGGGTTACTGTCAGACATCCAAATAGAAGGAAGAATACAAGACAAATCAGTGGCATAAAGTTCAAAACCCTAAGTGTACAACATGACTGTTTTGCGATAGAGGACATCGAGAATCATCTGCCATCTGGTATGCTACTTTTGAAGAAATCACCAATGACACTAGTCATACCCAGTGGTTTAGTAGTAGATGGAAACATTATCATGTTAAATATAATAATCTAGAATGACCAGTGGCAACTTCATGTGCGTGACAAAGCAACAGACATTGGGGGCAAATTTAAACCAAGCAAAGAATGTTTGATTGAGATACAGCAATCAGTGAGACAGGTGAGACTTTGTGAAGGCATTCAAAGCAAAGCAGATGCAGAAAATGAAAAGCTACATGTATGCTATATCACAGAAAAAATTTCCAAAGTAGGAGATGAGAATACAAATATCACTATAAGAAGATCAAAAGGCTGCCAGCAGATCATCTCATGGAATACCCACAAAAATGCTTATAGCCGATGTCAGTCAGAGAGGGCCGGGATGTTTCCAAAAAAAATCTCAACAGGATATTACAATTAAAGAAAACAAAGAAGACAAAAACGTGAAATTGAACTAGATGCAGCTGATAATGATGATTTAATGATAATATTAAACAAAGTGTTTCCAAATGCACCAGAGCAGTGTAAAGTACTTCTCAAGGATTGGTACAGAGCCATCAACTGTAAGGACAAGCATGGAATGAGATGGAACCGTGAAGTAATAAGCATGTGTCTTAGCCTTTATGTCTGGAGCAAGAAACAATATGAGGACCTAAAAGACAGTGGAATGTTATTATTACCTTCAGGTAGACATTTAACCAAATACAAAAATAAAACTAGAACAAACTGATTTTCCAACAGAAAATCAAATGTCTCCCGGTGGAACACTTACGTCTCTGAATAAGCTACAGGTGATAACAAATTACAAATGACCAAGTTTGCTTGAAAATTACAATCCTATTTTAGCTCTCACCTAGATACATTACTCTAGCAATTTTCATCAAGTTCTTCAAGACTTATTGCAGAGAGATCAATTTCACATAAATGACCCTGTGACCTTGAAAATTAGGTCAAGGTCACCCAAATACAATCCCAACCTAGGTCTTACCTTGATACATAATCCTACCAAGTTTCATCAAATTCCATCAAGTTCTTCATGACTAGTCAAACGGAAACCAATTTCACATAAGTGACCCTGTGACCTTGAGAATTCGCTCATGGTCATCCAAATACAATCCCAACCTAGGTCTTGCCAAGATACATAATCCTACCAAGTTTCATCAAATTCCATCCTGTTCTTCAAGACTTATCGAACAGAAACCAATTTCACATAAGTGACCCTGTGACCTTCAAAATTAGGTCATGGTCACCCAAATACAATCCCAACCTAGGTCTTCCCTAGATACATAATCCTACCAATTTTCAACAAATTCCATCAAGTTCTTCAAGACTTATTGCAGAGAGATCATCACATAAATGACCCTGTGACCTTGAAAAAGGTCACCCAAATACAATCCCAACCTAGGTCTTACCTTGATACATAATTCTACCAAGTTTCATCAAATTCCATCCTGTTCTTCATGACTAATCAAACGGAAACCAATTTCACATAAGTGACCCTGTGACCTTGAGAATTCGCTCACGGTCATCCAAATACAATCCCAACCTAGGTCTTGCCAAGATACATAATCCTACCAAGTTTCATCAAATTCCATCCTGTTCTTCAAGACTTATCGAACAGAAACCAATTTCACATAAATGACCCTGTGACCTTCAAAATTAGGTCAAGGTCACCCAAATACAATCCCAACCTAGGTCTTGCCTAGATACATAATCCTACCAAGTTTCAACAAGTTCTTCAAGACTTATCGCACAGAAACCAATTTCACATAAGTGACCCTGTGACCTTGAGAATTTGCTCAAGGTCATCCAAATACAATCCCAACCTAGGTCTTGCCAAGATACATGATCCTAGCCAAGTTTCATCAAATTTCATCCTGTTCTTCATGACTTATCGAATGGAAACCAATTTCACATAAGTGACCCTGTGACCTTGAAAATTTGCTCAAGGTCATCCAAATACAATCCCAATCTAGGTCTTGCCTAGATACATAATCTTACCAAGTTTCATCAAATTCCATCAAGTCCTTCAAGACTTATCGCACGGAAACCAATTTCACATAAGTGACCCTGTGACCTTGAGAATTATATCAAGGTCATCCAAATACAATCCCAACCTAGGTCTTGCCAAGATACATAATCCTAGCCAAGTTTCATCAAATTCCATCCTGTTCTTCATGACTTATCGAACAGAAACCAATTTCACATAAGTGACCCTGTGACCTTCAAAATTAGGTCAAGGTCATCCAAATACAATCCCAACCTAGGTCTTCCCTAGATACACAATCCTACCAAGTTTCATCAAATTCCATCAAGGTTTTCAAGACTTATCGCACGGAAACCAATTTCACATAAGTGACCCTGTGACCTTCAAAATTACGTCACGGTCACCCAAATACAATCCCAACCTACGTCTTGCCTAGATACATAATCCTACCAAGTTTCATCAAATTCTGTCAAGTCCTTCAAGACTTATCACACGGAAACCAAGTGTTGAAGAACATGAACAACAACAACAACAACAACAAGCGGAAGAAACGGGCACTAAAACAATATGTCCCCCGGGGGACATATTTCACCAAGCCGCGGGTATTCATGACGAGGTTATGAAATGGATGCATGCAGCTGCTATTGATTGTGAGTTACCAGAAGAAGGATGGGTGGGAGGTTTAATGCATGACGAAATGACTATTCAGGAGGATCTAGTCTTAGATATGAAGGATGGAAAAGCAAAACTTGTGGGGTTTGTTGACATGTGATGAGGTGCATATGCTTCGTTGTATAAAGAATAAAAAGGTTACACAGGAACTTGTATCACATGCACTACAAATCACATTTTTTTGGATATACTGGTTTCAGGTTTCCCATCTGTCATTTTGCAACTAATGGAATCAAAGCATATGAACTTACTCTTGTTATCTGGGACACTGTGTCATTATTAATGGAGTGGGGTTTTCAGATAGATTTCATACTGCAAGATGGCGCAGAACAAAATCGTAGCTTTATGAAATGCCATCCGAATGTACCAAGGGCATTTTCTAATCCTGTTGATCCCACAAAACAATGTGTTATTGTACAAGACTTTAGCCATAATGTGAAAAAAACTGAGAAACTGTGTCCTCCACAGTGATATGAATGAAACTAGATTTTCACGTTGTATGCAAAAGTGTAAAAAGCCTATTGTTTGGCACCAGTTCATTGATGCTGTGACATGGGACAGTAATACAAATAGCAGACCTATTGCAAAGAATATAACTGATAAGCATTTGAACCCAAATGTTTCTGACAAAATGCGTAACTATTTGGCTGAGAAAATGCTTGATTCAAATATGTATACCTTACCGCAGACATACAAAACTTCACTGACTAATGCGGACTATTTGAATGGTACGGTGGAATTGTTGAAACAAAGTTAAAAATTAATTGATATATCCGGGCACAAAAGGCCATTTGAATCCACCAATGATAACAGACTACACTTAAGGGAAATTCAAGAATGGTTTACATCGTGGAAACGTGACATTGAGCTTGATGAAACCATTCCCGAAAATTTGAAATCTAAATGCCAACCGCCTTGGCAACTTATGGAAGATCTAGAATGCTTGATTGTTGGGTTTCAAGAAGTTGTGAAAATCCATATCACACAATTCCCCACTGGGCGAGTTTAACTCTTACAGATTTAATACTGACATAGCTGAAAATCATTTTTGCCAAACCAGGGGACTCTTAACTGGGAATCTAACTCATCCCACATTTTCTGTGTACAGTGCAACAGTGAATGCAATCATACTTGGTCAATCTCTCAAATCGAGAGGCCGTAAATCAAATGCTGGAATATCTGCTGCATTGCCCATAAACTTTTACACTGGTCAACCACTCAACAACAAAAAAAAAAAAAAAAAAAAAAACAAGCATGACTGTTACTATTCTAATGTTATGAACTTACCTGTACAACAATGTACAGTGATATACTGTTACATTCAAGTGAGTCGTGTGACTTTTCTTACCTGGCAGTGACATCAGCTGTTGGGAGTTATGGACTTCCACTTGGAATCTTGTGTGGTATAGATGTACGGTTTGGTGTTGTGAATCTGGAGGAAGTGGGCGTTTCAGTATATATACAGCAGAGACACAGATTCCTCAGACAGGTTTCCTGCAGCTAACTCATTGACAGCCTTTATCAAGTCTTCCTATAAGAAATTTATTATTTTTTTCTTAAAATGCCTTTGTTCAAACACAAATATGTCTATAGATCAGGTTTCTGTATTCCTAGCAAGTCATATGTTCAGCTGCCTATTGCAGCTGGGGTATAAAACTAACTAGACAATGAAAAAATGACAAAAGCTTTAACTGTGAGGGAGTATAAATCATCATGAACTGATAGAGGTTACTTTTTATGATTATTCCAGATACAAATTCTTGTCATATATCAATATATAAGCACTTTCATAGTAATTGAAACAAAAAAATGTCTTCTCAATATATCAATAAATAAGCACTTTCATTGTAGCTGAAACAAGAAAATGTCTTCTCAAACTTCCACAATTGCACGTAGAAAATAAGAGTTTAAGAAAAAAATAACAACTTTGTTTTGATTAAAAATGGGCCTAGACAAACTCTTAATTCAGTGGTATTTTAGCATGGAAATCATTATTTAAATTGCTTATATATATATATATATATATATATATATATATATATATATATATATATATATATATATATATATATATATATATATATATATATATATATATATACACACACACATACATATCACTTGCCTTGTTCCTGTTGATACATTTATGGAGAGTGTGTATGTGCATGTGGGAATAACTTTTCAATATTTTCATGTTGAAAAAAATATTTCCCAGTATCACCAACATCTGTATTTGGGACTGGACAAAGCTGCAACACATTCCCAGCTGCAATAACCTGTCAAACATATGGAAAAGCTCATATAATATCATGGCTACGACCCACAAGGACAATCAAATTTAAGGGTTTTGTCCATTCTCAACTCTATTCAATTGCAGGTACCTAATCTAAAGTCAGTATTTAGAATGACATCATATGCCATACAGATATGGATTAATAGGTCATTCAAATCATTCACAGGGCTTTTTGATGTGGACTTTAAAACAAGGCTGTGGGGGGTCAAAGGGTTAAGTGTAATGAATAACAAAGATCAATCATGTAATATGATTATTACAGGAAATTTATATTCCTCTTTGGAAGACTTTTAACTCAAGTATCAATACTGGGATTTTTCCAGATGTATGGAAGGAAGCAACAGTTGTCCCTCTGCACAAGGCAGGATCACTGCAGTTGACTGGAAACTACCGTCCCATTTCAGTATTACCTGTTTTGTCAAAGATCATTGAACGACATGTGCACACCCATCTATACAACTATGTCGGTCTTTAATCCTCAAGTCTCAATCAGGATTCCTACCAAAACACTCATGTGAGACTGCTTTGTGCAAAATAGTTAACTCTTGGTCCCACGCCATGGACAATGATTTTATGAACGGAGTGATATTTGTTGATCTTAGAAAGGCATTTGACTTGGTGAGTCATCGACATTTCCTCCACAAGCTGGATCTCTATCGATGTAACCCAGCTGCCCTTTCTTGGTTTAGGTCCTATCTTACAGAGAGAAAACAGTCCGTTCAGTTCAAATCATCATCTTCAGACAAATTAAACATCAAATCAGGAGTCCCTCAAGGTAGTATCCTTGGTCCATTATTATTCATTATCTTCATGAATGATTTACCCCTTCATCTGGAAAACCAAATTGACATGTATGCCGATGACTCATCAATCCATGTCTGTGGAAAGTCAGTAGAAGAGATACAGGAAAATTTGAATATTGACCTACATCGGTTACATGGTTGGAGTCACGTAAACAAAATAGCGATCAACACTGACAAGACAAAGTCTATGCTTATCACCACTAACCAAAAACGGAGAAATTTACGTACACCAAACCTCAACTGCTATCTAAATGGAAAGACTCTGGAAAATGTCACATGTGAAAAGTTACTTGGGGTGAAAGTAGACCAAGCATTGTCTTGGAAAGACCACTGTCATAAGGTGTACAAGTCTGTGTGTGGCAATATTGCTCTTTTTAGGAGAATTAAGTGTTTCCTACCTCCCTCAGCATGCAAAACTTTTAATAATGCTTATATTTTACCACATTTTGATTATTGCAGTACAGTATGGGATGGATGTTGTGACATACAGAAGCTCGTTAAACTCCAAAAGCGCTTTATCAGATTAATGACTGATGCTGACTATAGAGCTCCCACTGCTGCCTTCTTCCAAAATCTCTGTATCATGCCTCTATTAGATCGTTTTCGATACAGAAAGGCCCTAATGGTATACAAAAGTTTAAATGGTTATGCCCCTAAATATATGACTGACATGTTTGTTTATGTAAAGGATGCACACAATAGAACAACTCGTTCCGCAGAAAGTGGCCTCCTCCAAATTCCTCGCGCTAACAAGGCAGCATATCGCAACTCTACAGCGGTATCTGGTGCCAAAGTATACAATTCACTCTCACGTGATATCAGAGAAAAGCCAACACCCTTGGCCTTTAAATCTGCTTTTATGAGATCTTTTTATGGGAAATGAAGTTTTTAGCTTTCAACAGTCATTACTGTATTTGTATAAATTGTAAGAGACCATCGGGTGCCTATTTGCATTTCAATCTTAGCCAACTGTTCCTGGGGGTCCCCCTATATAAACCCACATCCTTATTGGCATGTATCTTATTGTATTTATATTTATTGTCTGTATTTTATTGTATGTATTTTACTGTATTTGTATTTATTGGAGGGCCCTGAGGAAGATAAACAATTTGTTTATCAGGTTACCCTCGTAAAATAAAGTTTATCTGTCTATCTATCTATCTAATAACATTTCAGGCAAACTGAGGAGTGTATATGTGAAATAGTTTAATGCTGTTAAGTTTGTAACTAAAGTCAAGTAACATGTATCATGTTGTAGGCATATAAAATGAAGCATCCAATACTGGATACATTTCAATATAATTCTACAGTTTTGTTTACATATCATGCAGGCCAATCCACTTGTAGCCTATTTAGACCTATTATACTTATTCAATAATAATCAAGAGCGGCCAATTTATGCTGTTTTTGATTTTTTTTTTTACGAAATTATGTAAATTGAATCAATTTCTGGATGCATGGTTGACTTAAATGAGGATTTTACCAGGATTTGGATTGCAATTTATATGCAAATAAAACAACTTACTTGAATACCTCCGAATGGTTTGTCACAACTGCGTATTCCCTTGGCTTGAAAACTTCATCTATCATATATAAAATAAACTGCGATATCATGGATATTTCATCCAGCAGTAAACAGTCTGTTTGAAGAATTTTTGTTTTCGTCTCCAGAAAGTCATCATTGTGTGGGACATTTTGGATGGTCACGTCCATCCCTGATTCCTGCAAATCTATGGATGGTTGTCCCACCAATCTGTTGGGCAGCAACCCCAGTTGATGCAGTTTGAGTTATGCCAACACATTTACCTTGTGCCCTGTAGTGTGTGGCGGATTGACATTAATGTTTTGGATTTCCCTGTCCCAGCCTGGCCTAGAATAAGAATAATTGTGTCCCTCAGACACTCTGTTTATCAACTCAGGACAATCAGTGACCTCCATTGCCATACACGTGCGTGTGTTTGGGTTTCGGTTTCACTGTTACCGCACAAAAACCAGCTGCTCCCTGGTACATGCGCATACGAATACGAATAATTTCATTGCATCATTCAAGGAAAGAACATAGCAATACAATACATTCAGGACTCAAGCCACATAAAAAAATACATATTTGACTACCAACTATACTAGATGTATAATACTGCAAATTGTACCCAGAGGACAAAATACATTAATCTCCTGGGTTCGAAGATATCAATGTTTCTAAAACGAGAAATCCGGCGGACCGGACAGTGTCAGTGGATCAGTAGGCAAACTGTCGTATGACTCCACGGGTACATAGAAAGTTAGGCCTACAGTTAAGTTTGATTAGGGGAAAGCTTCTGTTTCCGCTTTACCTGACAAGAATTGACATAATCTAAACTAGACAAAATTAATAACCCTCCGCTTAAATAATGGGTGTACCCATACTTTTTTTAGGTAATTTAAAGATACGCACATGTAGGCCTATGTGTATAGCATAATCCCTTGATTACATCATGTGTCAAGATGAGCAGAGGTGGAGCCCATGCTTGACTGCTCATGGGCTGAATGTGACACAAAGTCAAAAAGTGCACTTCGCAGAAAGGATCATGAGTGGTCTTTCCTGTCCCTGTTAGGACCCTCCTGACCATTGATTTTTCTCACCATACCTGTGTAATGTGGCCAGAAACTGTGCCAATCATGGGTATAAAGGCATGGGATTTTTTCTGTCAGTTATGGATTCGCCATCACTGGTCAAACTGTGAACATCACCATGCCAAGGCTATCCAAAATGGACAGGGCAAGAGCCATAGGTCGCATTGAAGCCGGTGAAAGTTGCAGAGCTGTCACACGGGCAATGGGTGTGAACCACAAATCCATCACTGAGTTGTTGAGAAAATACCGAAACACAAATCAGGCCCGTAACCAGCCTTTTGAAAAGGGGGGTTCGTTTTGCAATGATAAAGTGACATTGGCGAGCGCCGAAGGCGCGAAGCTCTGCTAGGGGGGTCCGGGGGCATGCTCCCCCGGGAAATTTTTCAAAAAAGAACCCCTAAAAACAGCATTTCCTGCAATATGAGGGGGGTTTTGCCCTTACTTTCTGTCTTTCATATATGCTTATTTCACGGCAAAAAATATTGAAGTGATTTACTTCAGTGATATCTATATATAATACACAGCTTTGTATAGAAAAACTTTAAAACTACTGGATGAAATGTCTTGAAATTCGGGCCACGTGTTACCCTGGGCCCCCTGAGCGTGGTTTTCTCACCGTTTTTCATTTCGTTGGGCCAATCGATAAATATCGGCAATTAATCGATTTTTTAGGGCAAATCTTTTGTATCGTAGATAGAGAGCCACCTAGCGTTCATCGCTGGGAGTTGTTTCTGACGTCTACATGTAAGCCTAGGCCTACATAGGCACTAGGCCCTGGAGCTCTACAAGTCTACTGAATTTGCGTGCATAGCCGATCATTGTCCACATAATATACATTTTCTTGCATAAGGTTAGTTTTTTTTAAGTGCAACATTAATAACTATCTTTCATTACTTGGTTTCATTGACAAATTCAATTTATTTGCATTTTGTTTGATGAAAGTGTAGGACCTATGTAAAGGTCAGTTGTAGGGCCTACATGTAGGTCAATGTTATATATAGGCCTATGCTTCTAAAATAATTTTTGAAATTCCACTTGAAAACAGTAAACGTGAACACTAGCCGAAAACGCATTTTTAGCCGGCTGACGTGTAGGCCTTAGGCCTAGGACATAACAGAAAGCCCCCCCCCCCCCCCCCACGCAATCTGACTTTGGAAAAAAATGCGGGAAAACACAACTTTCAGCTTTCCATTTTCCATGTAGGCCTACAGTGGGAGCGATTACAAGGACTTAATATTGAAAATAATTAAAATCAATATTATTTGGTTGCACAACTTTGAAATAGAGTCTTCCATGAAATCTTGAAATGAGTGATTCTTAATATAGATCTACCTGTAGGCCCACATGTAATTTTGTATTTGTTTGAACGCTATAATGATTACCCCTACTACTATCAGAGATTTTAATTTTTTGTCTCTATTTCCCAGTGAATCAGCCTACATTACAATGAATGTTATCAAAACGGTTGATCTTTCTTTCAAAAAACCCGTGATTTTCACGAGTACACAGCTAGTTCATTATAACTCTGATGAGATAGACTATCCCTTTAGATTAATAAAGGATAATACTATAGATATTATCAATATGAATATGTACTTTTGTGTGTCCCAGACTGCCTTGTGAATTTTGAGATACATTTCACACACAGTGACAATCACATTGCTGTCACATGTACCGAGGACAGCTTTTTAAGAGAAATTTTTCCTAAGTTTTTCTCAAATTAACACAGTAGTTGTAGCTTCCACCATGAAGAAATGAGTTATGGCTTCCATCATAAAGAAAAGAGGCTATGCCTTTCATCATGAAGAATCAAGTTAACACTTTGCAGTCTGAGTCCGTATATATATGGACCCTCAGTGATGATACAATATCAATATAGCAATTTCATATTTGTATTCCTCGTGAAAAGACCTTTCCAACGAATACCAACATGTTATGTCTACCACTAACGGTAAGTCAACAGCTTTCCTCGGCGCGGGGCGCCCAGAGTGCGCCGAGGAAAGCAGTTGACTCAGACTGCAAAGTGTTAATTATGGCCTCCATCATCAAGAATGGAGCAATGGCTTCCATCATTAAGAATGGAGCCATGGCTTCCATCATGAAGAATCAAGTTATGGCTTCCATCATCAAGAATGGAGCCATGGCTTCTATCTGGCTGAACTTGAACGAAAGGTCTCCTCAATAATATCTCATTATGACAAGAAAAATACTCCATAAACAGGTGGTAAACACATATTGTTTGAATTTACATGTAACCATCAGACTGCCTCTATATCACAAACTGATACAACTCCCCTGTGTTTTTGCATAATGTTTTATTCATTCAAATAAACAATCATGGCATTTAAAATTTAATATACGGCACGTTGCAAATAGCAGCATAGCTTCTCACCCATGTCACCTTTGTGATTCAACAGAAATTAAAGATCCGTATACTAATTTTGATCATTTTATGACTTTTATCACCTCAGTCACCACATACAATTGTGAACATGAAAGACAGCTGATGATCAGTAAGAGTTCAATACGAATTATAATATACGAAGCTTTATTCCACAAGTAAATTATTAAGTTGCATCCTACGGGGAAATGTATTCGCAAAATGGTGTATGGTGTCATTTATATTAACATGCATGTTATAATGAATAGCATCATGGCCAACGCTGACAGTCTTTCTTGCCCCATGGAACATCGTAAGTAAGTGTGTAACCTGCGCATAACACTTGCACTGCGTTCGCATTCGCAAGAAGTGACGGGGATGGTACAATAAATTTTGAGAAGTGTATACACGTTAGGAAAGCAGTCACGATCACAAACTTTCATTGCCTCTGCACATGACTTTGGTAACTCTTCTGTGTTTTTCAAAAGAAACTTCCGACGCCAACGTTGCAACTCGACTGTGATGAGGTTTGGTGATGGCAGATCGTCTGCATACATTTCAAGTGCTTCCGAAATGTCAATCTCTTTGGTACAAAAAACTGAAGGAACCAAGCTAAGCAGCCTTGAACTCTTAATCGCCAACTCTGTTGGGACAGCAATTGATAAAAAGATCAAATCTAATATCAAATGTATTGAAGTGTCATTGCACAGAAGTACACAAATTTTCGCTTTTTCTCTTTCACTGATAAATGCAATTTAGTCGTCTTAAGATGAATTATACGTACGAGATAATAAGATATTCAGATTTTACATGGACGGAACTTTCATTCAAGTACCAGCAAGCCTAGTCTAGATTGAAATTCAGAAATCACTATTTGAGTAAACAGCTTGTCTCGGCGCACTTTGCACGTACTTCGCGCAAAGTGCGCCGAGGCAAGCTGTTGACTTAGACTTAAATACAGCACTAAATGAGTTAATATAGACAATAGACCTATACACTCTAACCTTATTTATTAACGGTACCAGAAACGTAACGTAAAAAATACATCATGAGCGATATTTTGCCTTATATATAATATCTACTGTAAAATTGTCAGAAAACTGAAAGGTATAGGCTTGTTTTAAATATCTTGAACGTTTGACGTGAAAATATCATAAAAGGATCACTGGTGAGGTAGGTGTATACTGTGCTTGGACAGCTTTAGAACTGAGACTGCATGCGAATTATCATAATAAGATGATCAAATTGATTAATAGCTTAATTAATAACTGTAGATACCAGTATTATACACTGTCTGTGGCCTCTACATATTTTGACCATTATCGGATTAGGGTCAAAATATATAGAGGCCAGGGATGGTCTATCTGATATAATCAAAATTAATGTTATTTTTGCTCGTCTTGATTCTTTTCACAACTTAACAGTTCACAACACAATAACAAGTTACCTGAGAATCGTCCATTAAGCTCAGACAACACATGGTCCAATAATGGAATACACAAATTCTTATGAAAGTATTCCTCCGGAGACTGTGCCCGTATGTTTGATCTGTGACACTATTGGGCCACAATCCTGGGGCAAGAGGGCTCAACATCAACTTTTGCAGCCATCTCGCAAGCTACTTCGTAATAAGATTTAAACGTCTTATCACTTTCTTTCCTCATACTCTGGTAGTTGGCTTTCACCTCATGTACCTAGCACATACCAAAGAAATTAATCATTGCTGTGTACGGAAACTTAAGGAAGCCATCTGATCAACACATGGATTTCCACTGATGAGCTTTTTGAAATCTGATTCAATTATCAGGTGGCGGGCATGGTAGAGTTAAAGATTCCTGTAATTTTTATCATACAAAATGTACGAAAACAAATCTGTATACATTTTAATCTTCCTATAAAGAAATCTCTCTATTGAGACCACTATTTAGACCACCCATGAGACTGAAAAAAGTCTTGATAAAGGATTAATGGTATATATATATATATATATATATATATATATATATATATATATATATATATATATATATATATATATATATATATATATATATATATATTGGTGGCAAACGATATCAACGTGTATCAGTGTAAAATTCTGTCTCAAACTTTTTTCGATCCAATGATGTATAAAAATGATAGGTCTGGATCTGCCTGCCCTCTATATGGAAATTTATGAAGTTTTAAAAAACTAGCTTATTATATGGCTTCCCCAACCCAACTGCTGGACCCTCTGTCTTGACTTCTAATAGTAAAGAACTTTGAATAATATGAAAAATGCAAATAGGTTATCACTTCCAATTAATCTGCAGACTATTCTAAGATCAAATTGAATTTAAATGCATATGGTAAAGTTTCAGTTTTTATTAAGACGCCTTCTTCAGAATGTTTGTAATAACCATCATTTGTGCTAAGTTTTTTTCGGAATAAATTCTTGAAATTTCTGTCAGAGATTTAGCTGCCATTTATCTGTTACTAACTAGAACCATTTTGGACATAATATAAACACTAAACGCCATGAAGTCAAAGTTAAAGCTGTTATTGAACTTACAAAGTTGTGAGCCTCAATGATGACTATGGTGCGATTTTGAAGTTTCACTGTTATTCCATGAAGATTTGATAATGCACAATACACAGTGCTGAAAGTTACTATGAAGGTAAAGTCTGTTAAAGCGTGTAGCAATGAAGATGCCCGTTGTCGAGAATCTGTATCCCATGGTCCGAGCAGATTTTCCCGGTACCCTTCACCGTGATGCATTCCATGAGCAATTATCTCCAACGTCGTCACTATATACTTGAAACATTTATCACAGTGCTCGTATGCCTCTTGCCTTTCAGCCCACCGGGTTACGCACATATTGAGAAGGGGTTTTTTCATCTTTGAGTTGGTTTCTGTTTTTTCTATTACTTCCTTCAGCAAGCTCTCTTTCTTTTGACTATTGTTGAAGAATAAGCAAGTTTCTTTTAATTTGTCAATCATATTTCTGACCATGACCAATGAACAGGAGTGTGATATGACCAAGTTCAGGCAATGTCCAGCGCAGTGGGTGTACAGGGCAAGTGGTGCCTCCTGTTTTTAGGCGTGCCTGTACACCTACTCTGTCGCTGCACATTGCCGCAGCTCCGTCATATCCTTGACCTCTCAGGTCTTTAACATTTAAGTTGTATTTAGCCAAGCATCCCAGTATAGCGTTTGCTATTTCATATCCACTGGTACTTTCCAATGAGACGAATTCTAAAAACTCCTCTCTGATCAAATTCTCTTTGTCAATAAATCTTACACAAAGAGCCATCTGTTCTGTATTACGACTGGAGACATAGTCTGCCATAACTGCGTAAAATTTAGCTTCACGCACCTCTTCTAGTATGTTTTCCCTAATTTGAATGTTTCCAATAATTTCAATGAGTTCATTTTGTATTTTTGGTGAAAGATAACTTACGTTCTTTTTCAGGGGGGGCTTCCAGATGTTTCTTCAGAACTGCATCCGATTTGGCTTTTTCCTTGATAAAGGCAAGGAAGTTACCTGGATTGCCATCACTGTTTATATTTTCAACGTCGCCACGCAACGCAATGCATTGGCGTCCGCAAAATAATATGCCTTCTACTAACTGACCAACTATGTGACGATTTTCTTCAATTCTCTTTAATATAGTCTTGTCGAGCTGCACTGGTAGTGTAGCCTCGGGTTTTTTCATACCTGTTAGAAAATTCTTCATGTCCTGCATTGCATCAATATGGTATGTCTTGCCTTCGTGGCCATTCTTGCCACCAAAAGTGTCACTTGCTTTTACCCACTTGGTGAATGGGGCATTTACAAGGGTTCCTTTGTTCTGGCGCTCATGGACAAAAAGTGCACAAGGCAAGCAGAAAACACCGTCAAGTTTTTCACTATATACAAGCCACTTGAACTTATTCAGCCAGCTGTAATTGAAAGATCTGTAGCAACCATTCATGAATACAGGTGGGAAAACATAAAACGGAGATGGTCTTAAATGGTGCTCTATGAGATAAAGTTTCTCCTCTTCTGTCATGCTTTTAATGGCAGATTCTATTTCAGTGGCATCCATCGTACTGTTTATTACCATGCCGATGTCATCAATCATTTTACCCATGTTCTGATCTTGTAGAGGTTGGTCTGGGACACCTGTAATTAAGTAATGAATCATACAGTCTAAAAATGAATACAATTCTGTTTGAATGAATTATTTCTATGAAAATGAAATTCTACGTGGTCTATTATATAACAATATATGATTGTTCTATGTGAAGTAATTCAGTACCAAAAGTTAGTAATTTGTGTAAAGGAACTGTTTTACGTATAATTTTATGCATAATAATGTTTGGCTTTGTGTGAGGACGGACTAGGCCTGACTATCATGGCTGCAACAAACCTTTTGACCAGAATGATTGTGAATGTCAGACATAGGGCCTAATTAAATTTCGTTTTATAAATCATAGAATCTATTAAAAGTACAGGTAATAGTATACTGAATGTCAGAGAAACAGAATTAAAAGTTTCATTAACATATTATTACCTTGTGCTTGGTGTGGGACTAAAAAAGTCCAGAATAGTTCCCTGGTTGGCGCGACGCTTCATCTTTCTACGTTAACGTCTTTAATGGCTTAGGCCGGTGACAGTGAAGGCGCGTTATCGATGAAGCACAAGTACTCAGTCACGCTGTAGCTGTATATTATCATTACTACCGGTACTATCATTATTATTATTATTATTATTATTATTATTATTATTATTATTATTATTATTATTATTATTATTATTATTATTATTATTATTATTATTATTATTATTATTATTATAGGCCATCCACTAGCAAGATAAGGGAGCATGAATTAATTTGTTTCCTCTACGCACGTAACGGTTTAGCTCCCTTCGGGAGCTATTATTATTATTATTATTATTATTATCATTATTATTATTATTATTATTATTATTATTATTATTATTATTATTATTATCATTATTATTATTATTTATATTAGGCCTACTATTATTTTATTTTTATCATCATTATTTAAAAAATAGGCCTCATGAAAAATCCAGAGTAGGCCAATATACATTAATTTATGCAATGACTTTTTTTTTCTTTCTAATTTTAGAAGAGAGTTCGATACCTGTCAGATTAAATTAATCAACATTAGGCCCCATATTAATGAATCGTCCAGTGATTTCATCGATCCAGACCAGGGCCTATGACAAGTAATTAATGTTTGCCCTATTTTATAGGCCCTGGATGAAATAGGAGATTATTTAGATGGTGAAATAAGATACATTAAAATCTTGTTTTGCCCCATGCATTTAAGCTACAAATAGGCTAATTTAACTTAATAAGTCATATCTAGTGCTACTGCCACTAAATAGGCTTAATGGTACCCCCCTTTGAATTTTTTCTGTAGACTAGTGATGAAAATTACATGACAAAAATACAGTGTTTATGATATACAGCTTTCAATAATTTTTATTATTATTATTATAAATGTAGGCCTATAGAACTCGTACACTCTTTCAAACTTACACTGATAACAAAATGACGAAGGTTCTTGATATCACAAATGGAAAATTAAAATAATTTTCTTCCAGTTAAATATATTCATAGATCTATGGCATCACTTTTATTGATGATCATTAAATGTCTACTGTAGGCCTACATCTAGTGATATTTGAGCATTTCAATGAGATTCATCATGTATATCTAATGGCTATATAAGACCAACATATTAAATAGGCACATATATCAAATCGTTCATAGAGCTAGTACTCTTTAATATGATATAGGTATACTATGCTAGACCTATGTCTAGATTTAATTTTTGAAAAATAATAAAGGCTAAGTCAACAGCTTTCCGTGGGGCTTTTAATCATGTAATGCACAACGAGACTGGATCAACAGTTTTCAAGTTTGTGTCATGCAAAGTGCACTATATAGCTGTTGACTCAGTCTTGAATACGGGGATGAACCTGAAAGAGTTAAACGTTTTACCATTCAAAAGGACAGCGTAGCTTCAAGTCAAAGCTCAGAAATTATTTAAAACATGAGAAACGAGCTCCACAATCGTGAGTATATTTTATTTTGAAGAATATGACGTTTTAAATGATAAATATCTATGAGGCAAAGCGGCGATATTAAAAGGCCGCCAATGATCAACATTCACTGCACCTGTGTACTAGGTGGCTGGTTTTAAATAAGTTTCACAATGTTACTTGGGGGGGGGTTCGTTTGACAAAAAGGGGGGTTCGTTTGAAAAGGGGGGTTCGATTGAACCCCTCGAACCCCCCCCCCCCCCCCCTGGTTACGGGCCTGGGAGGACAGAGTTAATTTCTCTCATGCGAGAAACACGTGTCCAGATGCTGGTGAAATTCCATCACGCACATAATTTCTATCCCAAAGTTGAAAACAAGAATAGTGGCGCATTGATACATTACCAAATATGCGTGTTCTTCAAATAACACTATTTTTCATTTCAAATTTCCTTGAGGAAGTGAAAAACAATGCCGGAACAACTACATGGGCACTGTCGATTAAGCTTTTCCTAGCTCCATGATTTAAGCTAGTCTGTTGTGTAAATCGGTCATTGTGGTATTTGTGGGGATATTTGCATGTAGTTGCATGAACAGAGTCTGAACGGCATCTGCAAATTTATAAAGATTATCTTCCTACAATTGTTTGAACCATTAGGCCTATAATGAAGTTATTTATCCTGGGATTTCAATATCTTTGATCAGGCATGGATTTTCGACTTGTTTAGGGGCGGACCATTTTATACTGAGGGGGGTAGGTTTTTTTCCTGCCGAACAGACTTTTTTATCCTTAGAAAAATTCAGCAAATATTTTTCTCTTGCATTTTAATATATCCATTAATAAAACATTGTGAGTAGATTATTTTCCACCCATTTGCTGAACAATTTTATTTAAAAAAACAACAACATAGCCCCTCCCCCATATCAAATGGTTCGAACGCCCCTTACCCGGGCTCCTTACCTTTCATCGCGTGAAGATTGCTAGTTATTATACTGATACAATGTAACTCCGCTATTTGAACCAGGTTGCAAACATACCTGAACAAAGTATGTGTCGCAGTTTAATACACTTTACTACATTTTAACAGTATAGCCATGATATAGCCTACAATATCAGCTATTTCACGTAAAAATATCGGTAAATCAGCCGTAACGTCAACCTTGTTTCTGCGGTGCTGTTATATTTACGGCATTAACAGCCTGTGCGGCCTGTACGGCCGTATGCATAGTATAGCTTCTTAGTGACCGTGTTATTGTTACGGCAATCGCGTGACTGCCGTAATAGCACACAGTTACGGTTACCGTAACAATATCCACTTCCTTATTTATTTGCGTTTCTCTGCTCTATCTCAGTATCTGTATTACTGTCAACGAAAATTTCAATTCAATTTCAATGAATGACCCTCTGCACTGTTTATCATTGGATGACCTAACGACACGCAATAACTTGAGAGAATAACCATGAACGTAATATATATCTATATAATATATTACGTTCATGGAATAACTAAGTTAAGGCAAGCCTAAAAACAATTAGAATTAAATGAAAACCAGACTCGTATATGCGGCGGCCAAATGTCACATCGTAGAAAATTCACTTTTTAGAACACAGATTGTGAGATCAGGGATGTGCTATTCAGAATAGCACGTCCCTGGACCCACCCTGGTGAGACTAAGACCAGTACAGGACGTCACAGGCTAACAGTTGCAACAGTCAAACTGAAAATGAAAACGTTCCTAACCGTAACATCAGCTCCAACTTTTACCCTTTCCAAAAACATCGCTTCCGTTATGTCTGCTAAAACCAGACGACCACAACAACAATTTTAAAAACACCGAATTTTTTACCACTGAGATTGATATACTTCTGCCAAAATATCTTTGCAGGAAGAGTATCGTACAGAATCTTAGGTATGTAGTTTTTTTTATCATGACACTCCAGTTTTAGTTCGATGAAAGGTGAAATGTTTAGTGAAAAGAAGCATTTTGTCCATCGGCTCACCCTCAGGGCCTGACACGTGACAGATGTAGCTCCGAGAGACCTCCCCACGCTCTTTTGGCTTGGGGTTAGCATAGGGAGGTCCCTTAGTGACCACAGGCGTATGAAAACTTGGGGAGGAGGGGGGGGGGCATGGGACACTGACACTCAGTGTGTGTCGCGTCCCTCCCCCCCCCCCCCCCCCCCAGTTTTCATACGCCTGTCACTGTGCTAGTAGTAACGTCACTAACAGGAACAGATCATACTCGATAGACAAATTGCCATTTGGGTATTGAATTGTGTGCTTCTGACCTGTGATTAATAAATTATGTAGTCCAGTAAGTAAACCTCTATTTTCTGTTAATCATAATGTACACCATGCAAAAAAACTATATAATTCACTTCGGTTTGATGGCTGTCAAACAGAATTCAGAAAATAAAACCGAGAATGCGTTTGCCTGCATGTATTTGGGGGTGTTGTCACTGTTGACAATATTACCAATTTGTAATAGAAAAAAGCTATTTTGGAGTGAGCAGACCTAAGACTAATGTTATTTGAAGGGAAAGGTTAGCCAAAATAATGTTGCCAATGTAAACCCTTGCATAGATATTCTTTATGTGACAAACGTACTATCATTATCACGTCACAATAATATAGATGGGCCTAACCCAAATGAGGATGGATCCCTGCCAGCTAGTGCAGTATATAGCTGTATTCATGCACGCCAATCGGCAGCATTTGAACGCCATAAGTTAAGATATAATAATATTGAAATAATTGAACACGAAAAACAACAAAGCAAATATATATATATATATATATGTATATATATATATATATATATATATATATATATATATATATATATATATATATATATATATATATATATATATATATATACATATTCAATATATTTATATCAAAGTGGTAATATTTAAATATAATCTTGATCAACCATGGTCATGGCAGCATGTGGCCGTAACATTGATGTCCATGTAAAGCCTTCCTGCCACAATAATCTAACTATTATCTATTTTATGGAAGTGTTATTAGCAACACAGTGGGGAAGAATTACTAATCTTTATTCAGTATATCCTGATGATACGGAACAATACGTATTGACAAGTGGCAGCTTAGCGACACCACATCTGGTCGTGGCAGTAGGCCACTTCGCCATCATGGCCCTACTATCTGAAGGACTGAGCACCAGTGGTACTTCAAACGCTGCAGCTTTGTTACCACCACAGTGGGTGTGGGGCAATAAAACTCCCAGGGGTCAATATGATTCCTTTTATTGCAATTTTCATGTTTCAAATGTTTAACTTTTTTTTTTTTTTTTTTTGCATTTCAAAGATTAGTCTACCCCTCTATGGACCATGGTCTACCACAGTATTAGAATATCCATGGCTCTATGGCATGGGGATAGTATGCATGTTAGTGGCCTTTACAGGCACCCTATTGGATACTGGGCCCAGAAAGCAACAATTTGACCAGCCTTGCTGAAAAAAGTGCATTGACCATGTATTGACCACCTCATTTGGACTTTGTCACGCTATGAATGCATTGCCCATATACTGACCATGCATTAGCCATGTATTGACCATGTAATGGAATTGAAGTTGGTCTGTGTTTGATGCAGGCTAAAAATTTGCAAAGTGAGTGTATTGACCATGCATTGCTTTGTCCACTTAACAAAGGCAAGAGGGAGTACATTATAATTGTGTCAGGCAAAAGAAAAGATTTCCGTTCACATAGCAGTGCATCATGGGATAATACTCTCTCCCTCAACTTACTAATAAAACATTATTTATGCCTTCTTATAATACACTTTAGTTACAAAGTTGATAAAATATTAACTAAAATTGAAAGTGGCATATTCTTAGTACAGTTTTTTTAAGTACCGTGCATGCTATCAAAATGAACCATTCAAACTTGTACTGCCACTGCCACTGGCAAGCTGAACATACTGGTGCTTTATCTGGCGGGAATTCTTAATTGGTTGTCCTGTGCAAAAGATGTAAGGGATCTCATTTTCTACACTGATAAAAAACAATTCAAGAAGAATTACAAAGTGACATCTGACATGGCAACAAAATTCGCAGGAAGAGTAATTACTCCCTGCTGGGTACGGCTGTTTGGATTACAAGGTAAGAAACTACCAAATAATTCACCGATTTGCTGAATGTAACATTGATGTATGAATGACCTAGATAAATGCTTTCACACCTAGCTGCTAAAGATTTTTGTTTTGTTTTTTGGCCCAAGGTGACCACCACAGGCTCACTCGAAAAGTTTACATTTTAGAGTACATCTGAATCCCCCCTCATCTAGAACACACTAGACAGCTACGACTGGACAGGAAAAGACACTGGATGCACCAATTGCGTTCTGTTGAACCATTTGGTCACAACATCATGGGAAGATGAGCTCCTTTGCTCTGTCTTATGCTAAAATTTTATGTTCGGAGCAAGATTTTCCATGATTTTTCTGCTTGGTTGGGCACTTTGCCTAACCCTTTGGTAACCACACACAGCTGCTGTGTAGTCACACAGATTCAAGCTCCTGTCTTCAAGGCTTTGTGGCGCTGTTGTGCCACTAATTCCAGCCTGAAATACACTCATTGACCCTGCTGTGTATTCACAGTAAACTTAACATTTTTAAGTCTACTGCGATTCAAAATTGCTTTGAGTCACCTCTTAATGTGACAACACTGGTCCCAGTAAGACCAAACCTCTGTGTTACATAATCACGATTGCGTGTTTTGCATAACAAGAGAAGTTAACCCTCGTTTTATAAACAGGCTACACGTCGGTTAACCAACAGTTCCTGATTAGTCTCTGAAAGCAACAAACCGGTCTAAGTTACCGTTTGCCATTGTGACCTTTGCTCGGTTCTTTGCTAATGGCTGCTAAAGATGTTTTAAACTGCCGGCATGCTGAGCAAATGATTATAATGAAGGATCAGTGCATGGTATCTGATATAGCAATGTTACTGAATGGGCACTTCATTATTCAGCAGTTATTCAGTTGGTCCAATCTGCATGTCCATGAACAGATACTTAGTAGATCTTTGTCACACTTCTCCCTTAGTTGATAAAAGTTAAACCATGTGCACAGCCTGCTCAATAATGGCTGCTGCATCAACCAAATAAATACTATACCCATAGCTGACATTTGGCTCTTTATTTCAGTTTATCTGCAAGACGGGAGGAGGTTGAAGCTATGGCCTATATATGTCCATGCAGCATAAAAATATTATTGTACTTTATATAGAATACCAGATATATTTTCTATGCAGATTTGAGAAAATATATGCATGCACATGCAAAGAGTGTGTGCCTGTATGTTAAGGGAGGGGAAATTTGAAATGCATATTAATATGGATGTACACTGTACTTGTGTATGACTGATAATGTAAGAAATGATATACTGGGAGTGAGCATGCACACATAAATACATGTACATGTAATTCTGTACATGCCTCATTATAAGATATACACTGTATAATTTACTTCCATTCGTTTGAATACACTTGCTTAATTTTTTTTCCCTTTTTTTTTTTAGAAACTTATCTTGTTGTGAGGTTTAAGGATGGAATTATTCATATGGTCAAGTCTGATCAGGTGGAACTGTCAGATAGGTGCTCATTGAGCAATGTTCAAATAGGTCAAGAGCTGCTGGTACCTTGGAGGAAAACACTTTATACAGCAACAGTAAAAGAGTTTGTCAGTTCATTATATGAGCTGCAGTAACAGCAGAAAATGTAAACCTCCCAGTCAAGTGTTAACTCTTCCAGGGCCATTCACAACAGATGGTTGTAAACTCATTCCATACTATGGTGACAGGCCTTGGTCAGTGGTTCTGGCACTGCCTGGCAAGTCATGCTGCAGCTGCCCTTGCAGCAGCTGCAGCATGACTTGCCAGACAGTGCCAGAACCACTGACTTAAGACTATAGGCATGCTGGTACTTGAACAAATACTTTTTCATAAAGAATTTAAATATGCAATTGTCGTCTTAAATCTACGTAAATATAAGGACATAACAGGGACTGGTATGATATGAGTTAAACTGAATCATTATTGTGAACTGCATTGTAAACTTCTCATGAAAAGACCTCTCTACAAATACTATGTTGGGTACAAAAGTGAGCATAGTTGCAGGAAAGTTTTTTGTCTACATCAGCAACTTTTGTCAGGGTAATCTAAAATATAGGACTAAAAGGGTTAACATATGTTGTACTAGGATGGGGTCTTCAGATTTCATGAACTGATAGATATTAAGGCAATAAACCATCCAATGAGATTCACTTGGCCAAGAAAAAAAAAACTATCATAGATAAGATCACACATCAGACAGTTTCTTTGAGGCAACAACCACATAATGTCCCAAACCAAAAGGAAGCATCTGTTTGCCACAATATGTGGAATCTGGGGAGAAGACAGACCCTGGGAACGGGACATCCAGGCAGCCATCCCAGAAGATGAACAGCCAGGGACACCCCAGTCAAGCGGGAAAGCAGTCCCACAAGATGTTTCCGGAACCGGAGGGGGTTACAGTTAGATCAATCTGAGGAGGAGCTTGCTGAGCAGCCACCAAAAAACAAAAAGGGACATTCAAGTCAGGGGGGAAGCAGCCCCACAAAATATTAATTTCAGATATAATGATCAGAACTGATGCCAGTTGAAATGGGATACATTTCAAAGTGCATGGCTTGAACAGAACCAGTTATGTGTGTATATGTAAAAAAATGTTTCGCTATAAACTTTATTGATGAGTATGGTTATATTGTTTACAGATTGGAGCATTCTAAACTTCAGACTTAGAATTCTAGCAATAAGTCAAAGTGACCCTTTCTCAGTCATATTTTCATGTTAGGAATACATGCGCCATTGCAATAATGGCTTCCTCATATGGTTTTATTGATATTGTGTATTATTTGCAGTTACTCCTCAAGCAAGCCAAAATGATGCAATGACCGGTCAATGTGTTATTTTCCCAGCCAGACAGGTGCATTACCTTATTCAGCGCCATAAATTGCATTGAGGCAGCCGAGGCCACTGCATCGGCTGAATTTTGTCATAAAAAAGGAGAGAAAAAATGGTCAAGATGGGGAAAAAATACATGGGGTAATCATGTTGTGGTAATAGGCCCAACATTTGAATCCTTTTGTTTTCACTTCACAACCTGTTTTGTTTTGTTTTCTTTCTTTTTTTTGAATTAGGCCTATCTAAAGAACTTTTCACGAGACTTAGATTAATTTGCATTTGCCTGCATGGATGTACCCAGAAGATGGGATCCATCTGATCATAGAAAGATCATGCTTGCATTTAACACGAATGAATTAGTATTAGTTGGATGCTGGTCACAGAGCAATCATGCTTAGTACTTGATAATAATGACTAAGTGTTACTTCGATACGGCCAGATGTAGGCTACACACTCTTTATGTGTAGGCTACATATATATATATATATATATATATATATATATATATATATATATATATATATATATATATATATATATATATATATATATATATATATATATATTCTTAATTAGCATCATGGCTACATGTTCTATGGGTAGGGGCAACGATGCACCATATCAGTAGAACATTCCATTGCAATGGTCATGGCCACTTCGGACAAAAATGTATAATTATTGTCACTTTGTAATGCTCTACTGCTGACCCACATATTGTCAATCATGCACATTTTAAAATTAATACAAAAATTAAATTTTTATATTAATTTTAAATTGTGATATGTGCCAAGACAAATGTTACATTTGTTTGTCTTGCTATCCAGAGAGGGAAGAGATATTTCGTGTTCAGGTTCGAACATCGGTGTCTCAAATATCTCTGATGTGCTGTAAGGAGTCAAATATTTTGTTTATGTTTAACTTCAGTCTCGTAACATTGACAGCATTAACAAACAATATAACAACCAAATTTTACCACCGTTAACATTAAGCCAATACCAATCATACATCCCTGAATTAGTTGACACATTTTTTTTTCAAAATAACATCGTACAGAAAATTTGTTCAGTTTACACGCAGCTACCGTTTATAAGAAAGTAATAATTTCCATCCTGTTTTTGCTTTTTTGCATATCTTATGCTTTTAAGTATCATCAATTTACATATTGCAATCCACCACAGATCGCCATTTTATGTTTTATTTGTCAAAAGTTTCCCAGCTTTGGAAGAGGGACCCCCTCCCCTTCCCCCTTACCATCCATCCCAATCGCATCTAGCCTTGGCTACATTTTATGTCAATTTATGGCTCTGTCAATCCCCCCTAAATGACGCTTTTTCCCGCTCATATGTAAATGTCGTCTGCTAGTTGTATTTTGCTAATTTAGGGATTATTTTTCAAAATTTTGGATGAAATTTGCATGCAAAATCATTCCAAATTATATGCCCGTGGTCAACAGCTTTCCTTGGCGTGCTCTGGGCGCAATGCACCCAGATTGCGCCAAGGAAAGCTGTTGACTCAGTCTTCTTTCAGGGTGGAATGAGTTAGCTGGGCAATGCAAGCTTCCCCTAAAACCAGCTGATTGGACGCTGCTGACAGTCATTGTGTCAATGCATTGACCGGTCAATCCAAACTTTCCCCAGCCACATCAATGCATTGACCAGTCAATGCAAACTTTCCCTAATCACATCAATGCATTGACCAGTCAATACACTTTCCCCAGCCACAGCAGTGCATTGACCCGTCAATGCATACTTTCACTAACCACATTGATTTGTTGACTGGTCAATGCATACTTTTTCCCAGGCCCGTTGACAGCATTGACCGGTCAATGCATACTTCCCCAGCCACATCAATGCATTGACCAGTCAATGCATGCCTTTCGCAGCCACATCAATGCATTGACCGGTCAATGCATACCTGCCCCAGCCACATCAATGCATTGACCGGTCAATGCATACCTGCCCCAGCCACATCAATGCATTGACCGGTCAATGCAGTCAATACATGCCTTTCCTTAGCACATTGATAGCATTGACCATGGGCAATGCATCTGCCACCATAACAGAACAAATGTTGACCTACATATACAGCTATAGATTAATGCATTGACTGGTCAATGCATGCTGTTTCTTATGTATTCATGAAGCCACATTGCATGATAGCATTGACAATGGACAATGCTACTCCTAACTGCAAAGCTTAGATGGAATGATGTTCAAATTTTCTGAGTTGATGCATCGAAACCTTGGTGTTCATTTCATGGTCAGTGCATGTATGCATTGACAATACATGCTCAATACATATTTTTTCAGTAAGGGCACTTTTTGATTGCAAAATTTTCAGACATGCCAGTACTGGCGGTAAATTTGAACTGCACCAAAATCAACCTTTGCTTGTATACAATTGTTTCATGTGGACTTAAAGTTCTGCATTAGACCAACCTTTATTGAGAAAACTGTCTAAATCATCTAAGGTTTGTCTTAGCTGATCGATAGTGAAGCTGTCCCATAGAGATGGCAGACCCTTCATAAAATCCCTGCTAATCGTCGTGGAGCAAAATATTCACACACCATTTTCCTTGTCTTGGCAGAACAGGAATGGTAATGCCACTTGTGCAATTGAATGCTCTGTATGAAAGGCCCTTTATATCATTGCGCATCCAAGCGTTTAAGTTCCAGTCAAATAACACAACAGGTTGCCAACCTGAATGCGCTTGCCCAAGTGTGACTACCACCCACCCAGGTGGTACCACAGCTGCGGAACAAAAGGCCCTTATTGCTTATCTCATTGTGGCAATCAGCATAAACAAAGGCAGATCAAAGACACTGCTTATTCATATAAGTGAGCTTAATGGGTTTTGCTACTAAGATATGGCATGCTCAGTCCTGCAGATGGTAGGTTCATGGTGCCGTCAAGGTGAAAAAAAAATGTTATTGTTATGCGTATCTGGAACACACAGGGTATATCAAAATTTCTGCACTGAGTATAGATTTTCTTGGTTCTTCAAATCGAGCATGGTCCACACATCATAATGCCTGGATGAGAGCAAGGATCTTCATAAAAAATTTGAATAAATCATGGATAAAAAATGAAAATACAATCGTCCCTCCTGCCCCATAATTTTAAGAAAAAAGTGATGATAAACAAAATATATTTTTTATGGGGCCTTAACAACTTCAGTCAACTCTGTGAGCAAGCAGTATCAGAAAATATCCAGAACAAATTTTGTAAATACTTGCTGGGTATTGATAGGAAAGCTTCCAATGTTGCAGCAAAAGTAGAATTGGGAAGCTTCCCACTTTTGATGCGGTTGGTATGTGGTGCTGTAAAGTGCTGGCTAAAAATGCCTAAATATACAGCTGAGTGACCCTGTAAGTTTGAGGCTTAAATGTCTGGCATAAAATTATGAATTGTGCAGGACAGGTACGGTAAGAATTGGGCTAAACTGAAGAATGCCTGCCTAGCACTTTTCATAATTACTCAATCCAGCTGTTCTCGGATGATGATGCAGTTCCAATTTCTGCTCAAATTCATGGAAATTGATTCTGATTCAAAGTCTATTGGATCTTCAGATTAAACAATAACCTGATTGAGGAAATACTGGAATTTTTCACACTGGGTTACAGCTGTGCAATCATCAATACCACCCATTTTAATTTCCTCTGGCAGTGCCATCTGTCGTACTGTAGGGAAAATACTACTTCTCGTTCTGGTTGGACAGCCATGTGAAGGTTTTTTCAATACAAAGGCACACATGCCTCCATAAAAAAATGCTTCTAAAAATGCTTATTAAGGACACATTTTTAATACAACACGAATTAATACAACATCGTAGCTCACTTAAGCTGATCTCCACTCACTTTCGGTGCCTTACCAGAGCTCCCATAAAAATTCTGTGGGTCCAGTGCTGATACATGCTGCTGCACTCTCTGGCATCGAGGCCCTGTGGTATGGCACAGCGATACTGGCAGCAGTAAGGCGTCTTAGCGAGCATGCACAAATCAGTTTCCTACCCTGGTGTCCATCATTGGTGGACAACAATTGTTGCAAGCTCCCACCTTGTTCTTGCCTTGCGGTACTCCTGTGGCTTCTTTTTTCTGTCGAGAGGTAGGTGAGAGGTTTCCCAGGAAGCTGGTCCTGTCTTCAATTCAGTTAGTCCAGGGTGTGTGACATAGAGATCCATGGATATGGATCCATGTGGAGTAGGACGTCTGTTGAGATGCCATCACCACAGGATGGCCTGTCGGGATGACCATCTGGCATGTCTCTCATGCATGTGTAGGAGTGGTGTTTTCTGTACTGAAGAGAGTCCGTGCGACATTTGTCGATGATAGACTCCCTCTTAGTGGCAGAAAGTCCATTGAGCAGATGTTAGATCTGCAAGATGAAGGCTCCAATGTGGGGAGGCTCATTGTGAGCGAGAGGTCAGTGTACCTCCTGAGGGGACCATGGATCCTTATACTGCCTCTGAAAGGGACTGCAACTTCCCTAGTAGCAAGCTTAACCATGCACGTACATCATGGTCGTCACAACTTTACCAAGGAAAAGTTTTGAACACATTATGAAACTTAAAAGTTCGTTTAAGACCTTTTTCAACTGTTGACACAGATGGGGCAACATTTATCATGGTGAATTGATGAGTCACACGAGGGACATTCAAGCGGTAAACTGAAAGGGAATGGGTCTCTCGGGTGTGGCGACTGACTGGCTGGTGGAAGAGGTAGTGGCGGTTGTCACTCCCCCGGCCCCTAGGCCTATTCACATTGTGAGTGCCGGTGTCAGAGTGAGCGAAGGCCTGGCAGTCATCCGCTTCAGCCCAGGAGGTGGTAGACCAGGTTGACCGGTCTCCCTCTAAGGCAGAGAAGGCGAGTCCTGTGTTAAGAGCAAATGTCGCCTTTATGCAGGAAACCCACCCCAGGGAGGCAGTACCGCAGACCACAGCAGTGCAGTCAAAGGCTGTACCCATGTCAGCAGAGAGTGTGGAGATGGCACCAAAGTTGCAGGTTTCATTTTCTACCTTCGTGGCCGGAAATTTTTCCAAACTTTCCACCAAACTGACTGAATTGGGTGACATACCAGATACCAGATCCTCCAGAGATAGCCTAGTCCCCGGTAGGTTGCTGGCGAAGTCAAAAGCGAGGTTGGAGCTGCACCAGACAAGTAAGTCCATGTACAACTTCATTCTCGTGACGGTTGATGCTCCCTAAAATGGATGGTGGCATCAGAGTACATCGCCCTGCCCCTCTCATTGTTTTGGCAATTTGAGCAGGATGCGCTGGTTATGACAATAGTAGGCTCCTTCCTCAACAGTTTGGAATGTGCCACCATGAGCCTTCTCCAGGAGGCTCATGACGACCCCTTGGCGGCAGCCTCCACCAAACACTTGGTGGAGAGCCTGCTGGGCCTCAAGCAGCCTGAAGGCCGTGCTGTGGGGCACATGCTCAGTGGAGCCATTTTGCTTGAATGCTAATGTCAAGTTGGTGCGGCGTAATACACTTCTCTCTGCTGCCACCCTACTGACAGTGGGAATGAAGCTGTTTACCACCAGCCCTTGGACCCAGTTGGTCCAAGGCTGTTCGGCCAGGTGTTAGTCCCCATTGTTGGAAGGGCGGACAATGTGCTCAAAGAGAGGCAGCAGAAGTCTCTAGATGAAGCTTTGCTGAGGGGTGTGAAGTCGGCCAAGGCATCGTCTTCCTTGAGCTCCCGATAGCCTGCTGTGGGTGTGTGGTCCTCCAAGGCAGCAGAAGACGAAGCCAGCTAAGAAGGGTAGTCAGCCTTGGAAGTCGGGTTTTTCTTCTTCCAAGGGCAGCCAGAAGCTGGTGCGTTACCCCTAGGGGCAAGTGTCAGTCTGCCAACACCTCTGCGGGCCCACCAGTCATCTCTTTGTGGTGTCAAAAAGAGATGGTGGGCACAGACCAGTGATCAACTTGTAGCGTCTTAACTCTTATCTCTTAGTGAAGCACTTCAAGACAGAGACCCTGGCCACCATCATGGCAGTGATTGGACAGGACGATTGGGCAACCTTGTTACACCAAAAAGACATTTATTTTCACATTTCCATGGCCCCGCGGTCTCCGAAACTTCTGCACTTTCTGGTCAATGGCAGAACATTTCAGTTCTGTGCTCTCCCATTTTGTCTGGCACAGGTACCACTCCTCTTTACTTGGGTCATGAGCGATGTAGCAGCCTTTGTGCACTGGCAAAGGATCCAGTTGTCTGGACGATTGGCTCCAGCGGTGTCAGGACCATGGTCTGCTTCTCCAGAACACACAGTTCATGCTGGATATGTGTGTGAAGTTAGGCCTCTGTGAATTTCTCGAAATCCAGTCTGACCCCTACAAAGGAGTTTGTGTTTCTGGGGATTCATCTGTTAGCCATCAGAGGACAGGTGGAGGCAGCTTGTCTCCCTCTTGAATCAGTTCAGGAGGGCTTAGCCCCCCTCCCCCCTCCCCCCTCCCCCCAGATATGTTGAAAAACACGTCAGTAGGGAAATTATGGCTGCCCTTAGATGGCATTCCCATAATAGTGTTACATCCTTCTACCAATGGGAAGAAGTGGAGGCTGTTGCTGCTCAAGTGCATCCCGAAAGACGCAACCAACCGGTCTTAGGGGGTGCCTCCCATACCTCCTGCAGCTGAACGCAGTTGGTGTGGGGGCACCAGGGAACCAGGACAGTTGTCTAGTCCATGATATCAAGCGCAGAGTCTTTGGGCTGGATTTTTCACAAGTACCTCCCTCCTCCGGTCTGATGTTCCGTCAGCTTAAGTGACCTGTTGTAATGTGTCCTTAACATAAAGTTTTTCAACAGTAAAACTATTATGAAGAAACATGTATTACTCACCATAGGTCCCTAGAATTCCCACCCAGCCATCCCCGCTTTTTCTTTTGTCCTATGCAGTGGGACTGATCTGCCAAGGCTTGCTAGGACACAGTACTACCACCAGGGGTGCTGTGCCATGCCACAGAGTCTTGACATCAGGGAGTGCACAGCATGGATCAGCACTGGACACACTGTATTTTATGGAAGCTCTGGCAAAGCACCTAAAGTTTGTGGCAATCAGCTTAAGTGACTTATGATGAGTAATGTTTTTTAATAATAGTTTTACTGTTGAAAAATTTCTTGTATTATATTATATTTGCCTTTTTGATATGTTTAAAAGGACATGATTTGCTCTTCAATTATTCATAGTTAATTTTACAAACTGCCTCCCCCTCCCCCCCCTCTAAAAACAACAACAAAAAAGCATAAAAGAGGCACACTTCATAATGACAACAGTAGATACTTACCAACAAGTTAATAACTGTTGAATAATTTTGAAGTAAAAGTAGTATAACCAATATAATCATGCAAATCGTGAAGATGGTTGGGTCCTTGTAAAGTGTCAGCTGGATTCTCAATGAAAGGAAGAATTTTGAAACTTCTTTTTCTTCAAATTCTGGCACCAAATGTGCATTCTTTGTTCCATCAAAAGGTTCTAATTCTGATAAGGTATCAGACCTGGGCTGTGTCTGTACATATCATAGAAAGGTCTACCAACCTGTAGTGTAGGCTAAGTCCATGTTTCAAAATTGCTTTCTTTTTATTCATATTTCATGGTACGTTTGTTTTTATTTTACAGACTGCATTAAGGAGGATATGAAAAGAGTCATGGCAACAATAGCAGAAAACCTTGGCAGCAGAATTACTCTTAACGATGGTTTTAAGATGCCCCTATTTGGACTGGGAGTGTTTCAAGCCAGTGCTGAAGAAGGGGGACAAGCAGAGAAAGCCACGCAGTTTGCTTTACAAAATGGCTATTGCCTCATTGACACAGCAGAATTTTATTAGTAGGTTCCAAAAACTAATTTCAAAACAGTAAAACCTGATGACAGTTAGATATGTGACATATTCACTTAATGACACAAGGTTTAAGGGACAGTTCCTCGGAAATATGATCAATTTACCAACATATTTAGGTATCTGACACGTTTCGCAGGAACCAGATTGTACCATTATGGTGAGGTTTTAGTGTAATAGAGTTAAGAAATATGTGGTCCTTAGCTTGTTTGTCACAGTCCTGTAATAAGGCAGGTGGCCTTATTATTGAAGTGAGAACAGAATGTGTCCCAGGGAAACCTTTGTGGAAATAACTACTCATAGGTATGATGCAATCATAGTCTGTCATGACAGGTCGTCCCTGGTAGAATGTATAAAGGATGTGAAAAGTATTAGGCAAGGTATCATGAACAGAGGATCTTTCAAGACAGGTGGTGTTTCATTAAAGTTGTTTCTCAAGAGAAGGAGCACTCTGTGTGTGCATATATATATATTTACTTTTGGTGTTTTGTTTAGCATTAAAAAAGGAAAAGTTTCGACTTTCATTTTGCCATGAATGCAGTTGATTACATGTGTACAGAGCTATTGTATAGTATGGCGCATGCAGTAACAACATCAGGACTAGTTTGACTTGTGCTGGTTGCCCTAAAATCTGCCCTACTAATATTGTTCTCACCCCAACCATAGTGTTAATAAATTACTTGCATCACAAGAATAATGACATTTAAGGCATAAATGTTAAGGTAGCCTACCATGTTTCTTGAGTGTTTATACATGTATAAGAATAATTATTGAACATCATTAAAGTGTGTGCATCAACACACACTTTTCTGTTTTTCCTTTCTTTAAAGTGTGTGTGTCAATGCACTTTTCTTTCTTTCTTTCTTTCTTTCTTTCTTTCTTTCTTTCTTTCTTTCTTTCTTTCTTTCTTTCTTTCTTTCTTTCTTTCTTTCTTTCTTTCTTTCTTTCTTTCTTTCTTTCTTTCTTTCTTTCTTTCTTTCTTTCTTTCTTTCTTTACCTGCAAATTTGTCCGACATTTTTCTCGGACACTATTATACATAGATACTCCAAACTTGGCAGGATTGTACCTCCATACAATGAGTTTGACCATTTTATACAGAGGAATGAAGATGTTTGAAATTATGCAAATTAGGGGCATTTGAAATTTTAAATCTTGAATATCTTCAAAAGTATAATAGATAGAGATGTCATCCCAACTTCTACTAGGGGGTTAATTGACCATTGGGCATCTAATGAATTTAAAACAAAAGTTTTAGCAATTTAAATTATGCTAATTAGCAGCATTGGAAATTTTCCATGCCAAATTTTGGACTGGGTCAACAGCTTTTCTCTGGAACTAGAGGCATGCAGGTACTTGAATAAAAGGTCTTTTTATGAGGAATACGAATCTGAGATCCTAATGATAATTCAGACATGTTTAACTTTAGTAGATCGACTTTGGGCGTGATTTGCACTGAAAGAGCTAATCTTGTGCATTAGAAGGCCATATTCATGAGAATTATTTGATATATATGTTTAGATGCCTCTACAACCCTGACAAGAAAGAAAACTACTTTCTCTTGGGGAAAAGAACAAGGCCTCCAGCCAGCATCCTACTGGGAGTAGGGCTCCAGTCTTATCTGATTAACTCATTCCACACTGTGGTGACTTGCCAGGCAGTGCCAGAACCACTGACTCAAGACTATAGGCATGTTGGTACTTGAATGACAGCTCTTTTCATGAAGAATTTAAATGTACAATTTTTGTCTTAAATCTAGGTAAATATACAGAAAAATCAGGGACTGGTATGAAATGAGATAAGCTACACCTGCTCAGAGCAGGCAGCACATCAAAGTCTGCAACCCTACCATGGCTTTACCTTGAAACCCCGGGTGAAGAGTCATTATTATTAATAAGGGATAGAAACCATCATGATGCAGTAAAATATGTGTGTGGAGAGCAGGTGGAAGACAAATATGGCTGTAAGCATGCAATCATCACTTGAATTCAGCTTGTCATTACTTATCAGGACAGTTTATATCGAAGAGTTTAAAAAAGTAATGTATTTTAATCAAGAGGACCCAAGCCCTGTTGATGTCATTTGACAGATAGCACCTGAGTGTGTTTACAGTCAGCAGATACTATGTGTGGGATCACTTTGTGTTTAAATTAACTCATTCCATACTATGGTCACAGGTCTTGGTCAGTGGTTCTG
This sequence comes from Hermodice carunculata, assembly GCA_964020975.1. Lineage (NCBI taxonomy): Eukaryota > Metazoa > Annelida > Polychaeta > Eunicida > Amphinomidae > Hermodice > Hermodice carunculata. The sequence goes on from OZ026618.1 coordinate 30,951,199, forward strand.
GCACTGCCTGGCAAGTCATGCTGCAGCTGCCCTTGCAGCAGCTGCAGCATGACTTGCCAGGCAGTGCCAGAACCACTGACTTAAGACTATAGGCATACTGGTACTTGAACAAAAGCTCTTTTCATGAAGAATTTACATATGCAATTGTCATCTTAAATTTACGTAAATATATGGAAAAATCAGGGACTGGTATGGAATGAGTTAATCAAGATTTGCTCATTGTCCTGTGACCCTCTCATGTTTATGATGTGTCATGCTAAACCCATGTAGATAGATTTTTTCACTGCTAGTCTGAGTATGCTTCATCGTACATGTGTACCCATTCATGATATCTGCTTATGATTAGCAACATTAAGCCTCACCCCACCCATGGCTATATAAGCAGCGGTTCATATGTTTTCCAGTTACCACTGATGCGAATTGTGAAGCTTTTAAACCTGTAATTTTTTTTTTCTTTTTCTTTTTCAAATTTAGTCACTGGTCTTGGCTGGTCTTTGTATAGGTCCAAAGTAGGTGTGCAAAAAATTAAACATCTCCTCTGTGATCCAATCTGTACATTTTCTGCATTTGTAACTTTACGGCCAGTAAAATGCCACCCTCATGTGCAGCCAAAGTACTGTGAAAGCAGTTTTACCTCTCTTGTCTGGCTGTTTGGACTGTCTTGTATCTAATTTGTTTAACCAATCTGATTATATTTTCCTCCATATAACGAGTCTTCCATAGTTTAATACAGCATGGGCTGACATGTTGTGTGCACCTGGGGCCGCATTCACAAAGTGTTTAACCCTTTCCCCCTTAAACCGGCCAAAACCGGCTGATGGTCAAATGTCGTCTGCTTCAACATTTTCAACTAATTTCAACAGTAATAAAAAACAATTTTGACTGATAATTGTAGATGAGCCCTATCAAGATCACATGCCCCAGGTCAACAACTTTCCTGGCATGAGTTGGGCACTTAGTGTCAATTCAAGGGGTAAAGGGTTAATCTGATCCTGAGTATAATCCTAAAATGAAAGTCAATGTGTCTTTGGGCCTTGAACTACTGAATTGTTGGCCTAATATTTGATCTAAACTTGCAGGATTAATCAATCTATAATCTCCACTGAAATGTGAACTTTGGAATTAAAGTTTCCATTTTATTAAATCAATCTCCATTGAATCCAGATTTTAATCCTGGATCAAAATATTAAATACTGGATCAAATTAAGTTTGATTTAATAAAATGAACCTGTAAATTCTGAAGTTCGTATTGTAGCCAAAAGCATGTATTGGCTAATCCATGAAGTTTTAATCCAACATTGAGCCAAGGATACGGTAGTTTAGGGCCCAAACCACATTGATTTCATGACAAATTTTATATGCTTGAAACATTGACTGGGCTCCAACCTGGGATTTGAGGGAAAATCCAGTGTTGGGTATAATCTTAGATGTATCCCTAAGTGTTTGTTTACGCTAATTTATCTGATAAGGTGAGTAATTAGTCCCGAGTGTGCTTGCTGGTTGTTTGATTTTATCTTGAAGAGAAAGTAGTTTCCTTTGTTGTCACTATGGGATGGAATTTTTTTTAATCAATCAGTGTTTACAATTACTACTAATATGAGATAACAGGTTGAGGAAAGGAACCTTCACTTGCTGGACAGTGCTTCGAGGGTGTAGCTGTTTTCGGCATGCTTAATTTTAGGATTAAAGGTAGAATCAGATCAAATTCTTTGTGAATACGGCCACTACAGAGAAAATCCTCCCCACTCGCTATGTGTTCTTCTACAGCAGCTGGGCAGTTATTTCCTATTTATGGGTTTTGTGTGTACATGTGAACTGTTTACAAATTACTTTGTCAAAGTGTCAGAATAGTGGCTGATAAAATGAGAACAAACATGTTTGTACAATCTAGGATCAGTAAAATTTGAGAATTTTGACATTTTGACATAAATGCCAACCTTAACACTGTAAATTGCTTTAATTTCCCTGTATTCTTATTTTTCGCTGATTGCATAAAACTGTGAAAATAAAAGCACAGTGAAATAGTATTTTAACATTGTTTGAATGGGAATAATATGTCCAAAACAGTGAAATGTCACAAACACGAAAACCATGAAAATTTATACACGTGAAAATAAAGCGATTTACTGTACATTTTTACATTGTGATTACATTTCTACATCTTCACTTTCACAGCAATGAGGAAGCAGTGGGGCGTGGCTTTAAGAGCAGTGGTCTACCTAGAGAAGACGTGTTTGTCGTGACAAAGGTCTGGAACAATGGATATGATAACTGCAAGAGAACGTTTGATGCCCAGATTGAGAAGTAAGCTTCGTCATACTGATGCAGGCCAACCTCTTTACAACAAGATTCATTATAGTGCAATAGTCATGTCATGATTTACAAAAGGAAAACCAAAAAAAAAAAAAAAAAAAAGGAAAAGAAAATATGGGAACAAAACTACATGGTATTTATTTGTGCATTACAACAGAATGTTCAAGTTTCAACTTCATTCTCAGGAAAAAATATATTTTCTGTCCATTCATGTACTTGCATTTAATAGCAGATGACATCCGAGTCCCTTAAACTGTTTTTTGAAAAAAGTTTCTTCATTATCACTGACTTACAATTTTTGTTTGAATACTGGATTACATTTTCATGGGATTTCAAATGGAATATTGAATGGATAATGATATGAATATCTACAGTGAAACCTCTTTATAACTACACTCAGATATTCAACATATTCATTATAATGACACAAATTTTCATGGGAAAAGGTTTATTTTTGTTATTTGTCTCATTTATCTGACATATTTCTTAGGGAACAGATGGTGTCATTATAATAAGGTTTCGCTGTAAAATATTATTTTCCACTTGACCTGATCTGTATTTACATCTGGAACATCTTAATCATGGCAACTGTTTCTGTAAAGGGACAAAAACAACTGGTATGTATGTGATGGCTGTGATGAGACTTGGCTGTATATAGCTAGGACCAGGTTGTTATTAGTTGATAGATTATTGTACTATTGTGCCCCATTGGAAAGTTTTTTATGGTACAAACTACAGTTAAACCTCTCAAACCGAACACCTCCGTATACCAAACACCTCTCTATACTGAACACCATTTCTCAGTCCTAAATATATACTTTCAATGCTATCAAACCTCCCTATACCAAACACCTTACTATACTGAACACTTTTTTCCGGCCCCAAGGGTGTTCAGTATAGGGAGGTTTCACTGTATGTCGAAAAATCGATACATATTGTTCTGTTCCACCACTTTGGTATTTCTTATCAGGTAGCAGGCCAAAATATGACGGAGTAGTAGAACAGAAATGATGAAAAATGTAGTTTATTACTGTAGCCCTACTGCTATGTGCTGGTCCCCTGTCTACTGGCTGAGATCCCCATTCCAACTGCCCTCTGGGTTGGGAGGCACCCCTATTTATACTATCCAAGGCCGTTGCGCAGGGGTCGCGCGGACCACTGCGCAAGACAGAAGTTGCGCGGACTTGCGCAGGGTAGAGTTGGTGTGTTGCCCCCTCCAACTTGCACGGTCAGTGTGGCATCCAACCACCGGTAAATCAGCCGGGATAGACCCTTGGCCCTTATCCATGCTGAACTTGCTGGTATCAGGTTGCATGCATGTGGACCTCTGAATCACCAAATCTGTTAGATCCATTAGCAGGGAAGGGAGTGCGGGCTGCATGGCCTGCCTGTACTGCCGGTGCAGTGAGGCTCATCAGACCGGCTGACAACAGGTCAACACTACCTGAGCAACTCAGGAACTCCCCGCTACTCCACTGCTGTACTGACCAAATGCAGCTGGGCAAGCGGCAACACACCCCCCATGGGGAAACTTGTTGTGTTGGTAGAGTGGTTAGCAGGCCTCCATGGCTGTGTGCCTTACGGGGCAGACTGCCTCCACTGACCGATACAACAGTGCCAGGACACTGCCTTCTTCTGCCCCCCATGACTCTTACTTTTTTACACATATTAGAAGGGGTAAACTTGTATCCTCTGGGCAGGAACCCAACACTCCCCCCAACCAGACTCATTTTTGCCCCCAAAAATACAACTTAGATCAGAATGAGACCAGCAGCATAGCTACAAAATCAACTAAAAACATAAAATCAATCTTACAAATCAATAGTATATATGGTTCTACTAAATATATATGTATATGCATTACTTACTATATATATATTTTTGTTACACATCCATAAGGAAACAGTCCAGGCTGTGTATGTGTACCTGTTAGTGTCCGTCCTCCAGAGTTGTTGCTCACACACTGTTCATTTTTTTGTTTAAATAATAATTTTATCACAATAAATCTTCCTTTGCTACATTACATTATACCAGCTTAGTCCTTATGGTTAGTTTTAATGTCAGCATTGTCCTTGCTCTTCATAGGTGTTGCATAACTCGAGGTATATTTACAGGGGGATTGCACTTACTTTGAACTGTCCACAGACTCTTAATGACAACTTTGCGCGGCTTATTAAATCCTGAAGAAGTCTGTTTGTTTTCTTTTCCTTGGACTTCTCCTAGAAGCACTCATGCCTGAATGATTATCAGGTTTTGTTTCCGGGATGCAAGTGGGTTCAGAGTCATCCCCCTCCACCATTGTGCCTTGGGGCCTATTTCCCTCAACAGCAGGTCTGATACTTTTATTAGTGGCACCTGTTTTGCTCATTAGGCCATCACCGGTGGTGCCACTGGGTGTGTGAGTTCCCCCTTTTCCTTGCAATTTCCTCTGAAACTTGATAACCCAGTCAGGAATTTTGTCAGAAAGGAAGGGCTTTAGTCTATCATGGTGCAATATTTTTGGGTTTGATTTAGGATTTGTCTGAATTTTATACAGCATGTCACTGTATTTCTCAACAACGACACACGGCCCTTTCCATATATCTGGGTTCAGCTTTGGACTTTTGCCAATTTTTCTTGTTGTGTCCCAGTAGTACACCAAGTCACTCACTGCATATGTTCTTTCATGAATTCTGCCGTCATAGTCCCTTTTCTGTCTCTTGCTAGCTTTCTCTAGATGCTGTCTGACATGGGCATAAACTTCATTCAGTTTTTGTCTGAGGGTTGCCACATATTCACTTTCAGTTGGGACTGTCTCATTATTTTCAGCAACAGGGCTTCCAAACATAACTTCAATGGGCATCATTGTTTCTCTCCCAAACATCAAGTAATTAGGACTGTACCCTGTGCTGTCATGTGCACAACTTCTATAAGCAGCAGATAACAGAGGCAGATTGACATCCCAGTCTGTTTGGTTTTTGTGCACATAGGAGGCTATCATGTTCACTAAGCACTGGTTATGACGTTCAATAAAACCATTGCTAGATGGATGAAATGGTGAACTTTTAGTTTGGTGGATTCCTAGAAGCTTACAAACTTCTTTAAACAACCTTGATTGGTAGTTAGAGCCTTGATCCGAGTGTAATTCTAAGCAATTCCCAAAAATCGACATAAACTTGACAATTTCATTCGCAACTGTCCTGGCACTTTGATCTGGAATTGCTACAGTACTGATCCACTTAGTGAAGTGGTCGCCAATCAATAAAATGTACCTGTTATTTCTCTCAGTGATCGGGAAAGGTCCCAGGATATCAGTTGCAATCCTGTCCATAGGGGCACCCACCCTGTACTCTTTCAGCCTGCCTCTTGGCCTTTTATGTGGTCTTTTCCGAGCCCCACACTTGAGACAGTTTTTAATCCAGTTACGCACACTTTGTTTCATCTTATACCAGTAAAATCTCTGTTTTAACTTGCTACAAGTTTTTCGGACCCCCAGATGTCCAGCAGTCACTGCATCATGTACTGCGTGCAAAACTTTTTCATGTAAACAGGTAGGAACAACAAGCTGCAGCTTATCTTCCTCCCCCTTCTCAGAAACCCATTTTTTATACAAGACTTCATTAGCAAGCACAAGTTGTTCTCTCTGAAGCCACATATTTCTCACTGCTGGGCTGTAGGCTGCAACCTGATCCCTGAGTGGCCATGATTCTGGTGTCTTTAACCAGCTGATTATAGTCCCCAGGTCTGGGTCATTAGCCTGCAGCTTTGCTATCTCAACTGGGGTATGGCTGCCAATCCAGTTTCCGTACAGGCCTGCCCCTGTGCTCAAACCTGTTCCTGGCCCAATACCCTTGTCCGGCTGGACTTCCCCGTCCAGTTCAGCACTGCTGTCCTTAGCAGTTTCTGAAGAAACCTTATCTTTCTTCCTGCCACACTGTATTTTGCAGACTGGGAACACTCTCTGTTTCAGCCCCAAAACACAGTTCCAGCCAGTCAAAACCCTGGCTTGTGTTATCAGCACTGCCTGCTGAGCAACTAATGCTACCTGTCTACCAAAGCTAATTAGAAGTCCCATAAGCACTGTGAACAATATGAGAAACTTAACAAACAGTCTGTTGTGACTGGGTTGCCTGGTACTGTCCAGTCTAAGTGGTGCAGTATTTTCTTGAATGCTGGGCAGGGTATCAGGCATATTCTTCTCCTGAACACTGCGAGTGGGAAGGTACAATGGGAGCACATCTTCAGTATCAAAAAATTCTGACCACATCTCATGTTTCTTTCTACAGTGGGGGCAACCACCACAGGGCAACTCCTGTAGTATAGTCTTCCCATCATAGCAGTCACATTCTTCAGGAGTACATGACTGCCTTGTCAAGGAGTCTGCATTTTGGTGAGCGGACCCTTTGCGGTGAACCAATTTGAAATCATACTGAGATACCATTTCTAGCCATCTGGCCATTTGATCTTGAGGCTCCTTGAATGACATTAACCAGCGAAGGGAGCTGTGATCAGTTCTCACAATTATACTTCTCCCCAGTAAGTAATGTCTGAAGGTTTGTAAGAATGTTACAACAGCCAACAGTTCACGACGTGTGACACAGTATCTGCGCTGAGCTTTTGTAAGTGACTTACTGGCATATGCGATAGGTTTCTCCACTTCACATTGTGTCTTCTCGTCATATGTTAATTGTGACAGACAGGCAGAAACCGAAGTGCTACTGGCATCAGTGTCCAGGTAAAATATACCTGTATCATTTGGTAACGCCATTACTTGATCACTTATCAGTGCTGCTTTCAGTATCTCAAAAGCCTGGGTGCATTCATTAGTCCAATTGAAAGCCTGACCAGCTTTTAACAGGTCATGCAGTGGGCTTGCCTTTGCTGCAAAATCCTTTACAAATCGTCTATAGTATGAACACAGTCCTAAGAAGCTGCGAACATCAGTGATGTTTTTGGGGGTTGGCCACTCTGTTACAGCTTTAATTTTATCTGGGTCTGTTCTAATACCCTCTTCAGATATCACATGTCCTAGGAACTTAATTTCTCGCTGCATGAACTGGCACTTCTTTGCTTTGACTTTTAAGCCCGCTTTTCCCAGTCGGCCCAAAATTTCATCCAAAACTTCAAACATTTCTTCTGCAGAAGATGCGAAGCAGGCAAGGTCATCGAGATATATACAGCAGCGCTTCCATTGTAGACCGCGCATGATTATCTCCATGCAACGTTCAAAAGTCGATGGGGCATTGGTCAGGCCCATTGCCATAACATTGTATTCATACAAACCACATCGGGTAATGAATGCTGTCTTGGGACGGTCTTCCTCCCTCACACTAATTTGATAATAGCCGTTCTGAAGATCGATCGATGATGCAAAACGCATTCCCCTTACACAGTCTAAACAGTCATCAATACGGGGTAAGGGGTAAGAATCTTTCTTGGTGACACTGTTGAGATAACGATAGTCAACACATGGCCTAACAGACCCATCTTTTTTCCTCACATAACACATGGGGGAAGCCCAAGGTGAAGTGCTTTCCCTTATAATGCCTGCTTTAAGTTGACTTGCAATAATTTTCTCTTCTTCCCCTTCAAAAGCCCTTGGGACTCTCCTAGGCCTCTGCTTCAGGGGCTTTGCATCACCTATATCAATAGTGTGACACACTACAGAAGTATTTCCCAGGTCTTCAGGTGACTTAGCAAACACATTCTTATGTTTGTCGAGAAGAAGCAGGAATGTCTGTTTTTGAGCTTCATTTAATTCTGTGCAACTGCTGTTGTACAGATTTACCAAGTCTTCTGCCCAATCTTTCCCAGGCAAACATGATTTTCTTTCTTCAGTCTCATGGTTCATGTGCACATTAATACTTCGAACTGGTCTACTACCTTCACTAGGTATGTTATTCTCTATGTGGTCTACTTCATGTAATGTCCCTATAGTTGTACCCTGCTCTATGGCTATGTCCTCATTGCTGGTATTCATAACGCGCACTGGCACACCCAGGTCAACTCTGCTAGGATCAATCAAAGTACTACCAACAAATAAGTGTTCAGCAATTATACCTTCATGGCTTGGCTCAACTGTAGCACATTGTGAGCCCCAGGTATTACAGTCAATTTCACCTTCAAGGACCAATTCACTGTTTGCAGGGACTACGGTTGTCTCTCTCAGGCTCACCCTTGCAACTTGAGGGGGGCAGCCTTTAATTTTGCAATCAACCCACTCATTATTAACTTGCAGGCCACTTAGTTTAGGTGAAACAACACAGTCTTGATGATATAGGAAGTCCATTCCTAACAAACCACTGTCTGCAATGGGTGCCACAAACACTTCCCATTCATATGAGTGCCCACCAAGTTCTATGTTCACCATAGCAGTGCCTACCACAGTTAGTCTCCCTTCATTAGCCACTTCTAAATATACATTGGAAGGTACAGCTTTGAGCTCTGGTTTTTCTTTCATGTCAAACTGGTCATACACGTGTTTTGACAAAATAGTCACAACAGCCCCTGTATCAAGCAGCAATTCAGTCTCTAGCTCATTGACCTTTGCCGGCACAAACATTGACATGCCATCAGAGCTACTATTCTGCCTTATTCTAATAACTCTGTCCTCCGTCACAGATGGGACCGGTACCTGGCCGGACGGGCCGGTCCTTTCTAGTTTTCCGACTTCACTTCTGTATCTTTTCTTTCAGTTTCACCCTTATCTTTCTTGGCCTGTTGTTCAGCCAGTCTCTTTGGGCACTCATATCTGAAGTGGCCTACTTCAGAGCAGTGATGGCACTCAGCAGTCGCCTTGTCTATACGACCACCCTTTGTATTTCTCTGGTTTCCATGGTTTCCTGGTCTCTGTGATTTTGGTTTTGCCTCAATGAGCACCTTGAGCTCATCAATCTTGGATGAGAATGAATCTTTCAATTCAGTCCCAAATTTTTGTAACCTGGCCTCAGTCACAAAAGAATTACTTTTCGGATCATTTTCACCTGGCTTTACCAAACGCACACCAGATCGGCCACGATTCACATCATCGCGCAGGCTGCAATAGGTTTCATATGCAGCCCTTGCCTCCTCAATGCTGCTTGGATCTTTCATACCTATGGTCAAGGCAGCTTGGTGATCAGGCAAACCACGCATGAAATGCCTCAGGGCAATAGTCTCTCTTGTGTCCCTGTCAGCAGTAGGGTACCCCTTAATAACAAGCCGCTTAAGGTCTGCTATGTACTCAGACAGTTTCTCTTTTGGCCCCAGCTTTCTGGCTTCTAGTTTTGCCAAGTAGGAGGTCACTGTATGTCTCTCTTTGAACCTGTTTTCCAGGGCTTCCACTAGCAAGTCGTGGTCCTCAAGGTAGTCTGGTGGCAGTTGGGCGAAAGCATACTCAGCAGCCTCCCCTCTCAAGCTGTTTATGAGTCTGAACAGTTTTTCCTGTTCAGTCCATCTACAGGCAGTAGCTAGAGAAGTCAGGGGCTGGATAAAACCTTCCCATGATGTTTGGCCATCATATGTGCTTTGCCTTGGTAGGGGTATTTCATACTGTGATCTGCGCAGCACAGGTGCATTGGGTCTTGGTCCAGGTATGTGAGGCAAATTTGACTGCCCCATAACATCTCCCCGTTCCCACATGGGTTGCCTTCTGGATCCATCATGCACATGTACAGGAGCTTGGATTGGTCTTGGGAAGGAGAAAACAGGTCCTTGTGCACTCCACACATTTTCCGCCCCACCAAGGGTATGGGGTATAGTCTGGCTGGCACTGACAAGGGGCACAGTCACTGGCACACTTTGAGGGGCTGGCTGGCCATGAACTGTTGGGGTGCTGGTAAATTTTACTTCCAACTCTCTGGCCCTATTTTCTGCTGCTTCAGCTCTTTTTAGCAAATTGTTCATATAATCAGCTTGCCTTTGGCTTTCTTCTGCCATTTTTTGTTTGTCTTGCTCAGCTTGTCTTTGGTTTGTGCTGAGCTCCATCAGAAGTTGTGCAATTTCTTGCTCTGTCTGGCTGGGGCCTTCTTGCCCACCACTTGCCTCTGGCAAACTGGCCACTGGCCCTGTAACTTGGTCTGCATTGTCCATGTTCATGTTTACAGCACAGCAAAAGTTCTTGAAAATTGGCTATTAGCTCTTAATAGAAGAATAATAAACGTACCAGTCTCTTGCTTTCAATAGGATGCTAGCAACTTCCCAGATATCAGTCCTGTACCTTAGCTCTGTTAGGTTTCCCTGACAGCATGTAAAAAAGTTCTATCCCACCGCTGCCACCAGTGTTCTGTTCCACCACTTTGGTATTTCTTATCAGGTAGCAGGCCAAAATATGACGGAGTAGTAGAACAGAAATGATGAAAAATGTAGTTTATTACTGTAGCCCTACTGCTATGTGCTGGTCCCCTGTCTACTGGCTGAGATCCCCATTCCAACTGCCCTCTGGGTTGGGAGGCACCCCTATTTATACTATCCAAGGCCGTTGCGCAGGGGTCGCGCGGACCACTGCGCAAGACAGAAGTTGCGCGGACTTGCGCAGGGTAGAGTTGGTGTGTTGCCCCCTCCAACTTGCACGGTCAGTGTGGCATCCAACCACCGGTAAATCAGCCGGGATAGACCCTTGGCCCTTATCCATGCTGAACTTGCTGGTATCAGGTTGCATGCATGTGGACCTCTGAATCACCAAATCTGTTAGATCCATTAGCAGGGAAGGGAGTGCGGGCTGCATGGCCTGCCTGTACTGCCGGTGCAGTGAGGCTCATCAGACCGGCTGACAACAGGTCAACACTGCCTGAGCAACTCAGGAACTCCCCGCTACTCCACTGCTGTACTGACCAAATGCAGCTGGGCAAGGGGCAACACACCCCCCATGGGGAAACTTGTTGTGTTGGTAGAGTGGTTAGCAGGCCTCCATGGCTGTGTGCCTTACGGGGCAGACTGCCTCCACTGACCGATACAACAGTGCCAGGACACTGCCTTCTTCTGCCCCCCATGACTCTTACTTTTTTACACATATTAGAAGGGGTAAACTTGTATCCTCTGGGCAGGAACCCAACAATATAGTGGTGGAAGCTACATGTGTAGCCCCCTTAATATTGTGGAGAAGACAATGAAAGTTTTGATGTGAAATAGTTATTGTCTTTCATCATCTACTTTCTGCGAAATACAAGGTCAAAGTTATGAAGGTATTTATTGAACATTTTAGTGTTATGAGCCTTCCAGGATTACACAGGAGGCTCCCTGGAATTTTATACTGAAACTTCTTGAAAAAATTGTAGATTTTCAACAATTTTTGGCCACCTCCCTGATTTTTGTCAATAGTTTCCTTCTATATTTCATATTAATTTATCAACCTCCCAGAATTTTACTTTCCATCTCCTGGATTTTAAGTTTGGTGGGTTGGCTATAGTGACATTTATATTATGTGATCCTAATTAACATTATTTCAGTGCTTTGAATTTTCCGTGTATATTTACCACATGCACACATCTATTAAACATACAAAGAGATGTTAAAGTAGTAACATTTGCAATTTTGAGATATTTGGAGATCCAAAAGTTTAAATCATTCTCATTAGTTTCATTACGGTGTCCTCCCCAGTCATGCAGTATTAAAAGCACTTTTTCCATGCATCTGTCTTTCCATCAGACTTTTTTTTTTTTTTTGAGGCTATACAGTTTTTGCTTTTTGACTTGGTGTTATGAAATTTCATACAGACTTGTGTCAGCACCAAAAGATGTGCCAATGTACTACTGCAACTCACCAGGTCTACATCTGGGTCACAGTGGCCGCAGGCAGTTGGGGGGAGGGGTTGATTTACAGCAACCTGTAGTTGTTGCATTTAAATTTAAAATTCTGCCAATATTACCAGCAGCAGATTTTTCCCCAAAGCCCAATAGCCCTAGAATTCTAGGGCTTAATCCAACTTTGAAGCTTTAAAATTGGTTTCCTTATATTAAATAGGAAATGCTAGATTTGGAGAAAGGTAGAGAATTCAATCCTAAGTCCTGGCAAGGTACATAATGCTACTGGAGATCTACTTATTTCAGGGCCAGTTTCAGTCTGATGCATGATTTGTCATTATCTGAAGGTCTGGTTTACATGACTTTTAACTCTGTCAGTGCCAATCTCGTCTAAAGTCGATCGACATTAGTCAGGCAAGTCTGAATTACCATTAGGATCCCAGATTCCTATTCCTCGTTAAAAGACCTTTCATTCAAGTTCAGTGGTACCTCTCTTGAAAGATCCCTCTAATGAGAGACCGCATATCTTTTTAAGACCGCTCTCTCAGAACACTTCGCTATCTTTTCCATGTTGTTGTACCTCTATTGAAAGACCACCTGTTTTGAGAGACCACATTTTGACCTGCAGTAGGGGCGGTCTCTCAAAAGAGGTACCACTGTACCAGTATGCCTATAGTTCCAGAGAGAATACCCCATATCAACAGCTTTTCTTGCAATGTGCCCAATGTGCACCGAGAAAAGCTGTTGATTCCGTCCAAAATTTGGCACTGGAAGGGGTAGACCATAGGCTGTATACCCCCATGATTTGACCCATTGTATACTTGCTTATTGATTGTTAGCCTGTATGTGGCAGGTTAGGCCTCAGCTACGTGGACCTGTATCTGATGCATCAGCCACAGAATCAAATAATCGAGACGTACAAGGCCATGCTGGAAATACAGGCAACAGGCAGAGTCAGGTAAGACAAATGATGCTTAAAACCTGCATAACAGGCCATAACGAATTTCCCATTTTTAAACAAAAGAAATGTTATATTACCATACTATCCCTTTTAAGCACCAAGGACGCTAAGGAAATATAGTTGAGATGAGCTCCGATTGTAGATGTAAGCTTTGATCATGTTACCTTTATCCTCATAAAATATACATAATTTTCCAATATTTCAGAAATATTGTGCCCCCAAAATGGGGGCTGGGGCACTTAAGAGTATGGGGGCACCTAAAAGGGATATAGAGAATCTTACATGGCTGAGAGTGAGTTACTATTTTTCTCTCACTTGGTGGAGAAAAATATGGCAAAACCGGCTGGTGGTCAGATGTCATCTGCTTCAGTGTTTTCAACTGATTTCAAAAGTAATGAAAAAAAAATTATGACAGAGAACTGTTGATGAGGTCTATCAAGAACAGATGCCAAAGAAAGCTTTTGACTTTGTCTAAATTGAAGGGAGAAAGGGTTAATTTCCTGATGAGCAGACCATGGGAAAAAGTGTAACGTCAAACTTCATGTATTAAAGAAAAAAAGGGGTTAAATTAACCCTTGAGGGACTGAGTCAAAATCTTTCCATGGTACACTCTGAGAACAGTGATGAAAGCTTTTGGCTAGCCACCCTTGTCATTCTTGATGAAAGAAAATAGACAATATGAATGACTGGACCTTCGCTTATAGTTTTAAATTTGAAAAAGTTGCATTCGATACATTGGAGACAGGTCCTAACATGCTACCTCTGGTTACACGCGTGCCTTGAAATACTGTTGCCACAACCGTTGTGCTCTACATGTACCTACTTTACTGCAGTGTCATGGCTGCCTCCACTGGCCCTGATACCATGAGTGCAGTCATGATGCCATGAGGTGCAGTCATGATGTCATGGGTACAGTCATGATATAATGGGTGGAGTCATGATATAACAGGTGCAGTCATGATCCCATTGATGCAAGCATAAAACCATAGGTGCAACCATGATGCCTTGAAATATGATGTATGCAATCATGATGCCATGGATGCAGGCATGATGTGAAGCCAAGATCCTTTGGTGAGAGCACTGTTAAGGTAGCTTGCACAATATCTTTCTGTGTTCATTTTAGGTCAGCTGACTTGTTAGTCAGCTGAGCTTATAGGGTGGGTGGTGATCTGTTGTTCTTCCACGTGTTTACATTTCACATTTTCAACTTCACATGCTGTATTCTCTTTAAACTTGATGGGTATGTACCTTTTGGTGGGTCTGTACTATTATTAAAGTTTGTTCAAATGGTCATTGTCCAGTGGGTAGGGGTGGAGGGGGGGGGAGACATTGTTTTTGCGTCCATTTCTTCTTCTTCTTCTTCTTCTTCTTCTTCTTCTTCTTCTTCTTCTTCTTCTTCTTCTTCTTCTTCTTCTTCTTCTTCTTCTTCTTCTTCTTCTCCTTCTCCTTCTCCTTCTCCTTCTCCTTCTCCTTCTCCTTCTCCTTCTCCTTCTCCTTCTCCTTCTCCTTCTTCTTCTCCTTCTTCTCCTTCTCCTTCTTCTTCTCCTCCTTCTCCTCCTTCTTCTCCTCCTCCTCCTCCTCCTCCTCCTCCTCCTCCTCCTCCTCCTCCTCCTCCTCCTCCTCCTCCTCCTCCTCCTCCTCCTCCTCCTCCTCCTCCTCCTCCTCCTCCTCCTCCTCCTCCTCCTCCTCCTCTTCTTCTTCTTCTTCCTCAACAACACATTGTTGCGAACACAATAACTCAAGAAAGATTTCACTTTGGAAATTGAATTTTTTTGTGAATATGTTCCTCTATAAGACCTTGCTTAGGAATGCAAAGTGATGACCTTGACCTATTTTTCAAGGTCACATGCACATTTGATCAAAAATTGATGTGAACTTGGTAGCTCCTCAACGATTCCCATCAACTTCAACACTGCGAGGGCGCCCAGGGAGACATTTGATTTTCTGTTGGAAAATTAGCCTGTTCTAGTTTCAGGTTGAGTTATGTGCATGAATTCAACATTTAAAAGACCACAAGTATCATTGTAACACTCTCATATAGTTTGCTGCAGGTGCAGTATATGGACACAAAGGTCATGATTGTAGGACTGTAATTTATGCAAGTTTTGAATGCTCAGAGACTGATTTACTTTTGGAGCAAATCTTATTTTCTGGTTTTACCTCAGCTGACTTGTCAGTCAGCTGAGGTTTTTTGAGGGTCCGTCGTCTGTCCGTCGTCCGTCCGTCGTCCGTCCGTCGTCCACAATTCACATTTTCGACTTCTTCTCAAAAACCGTCAGCCAGATTCACTTCAAACTTGGTGGAGATGTGCCTTGGGTGGGTCTCTACCAAGTTTGTTCAAATGGTAACGGTCCAGTGATTTTTGGATTTTTAATGAAGTTTTTTGTTCTTTTTTGGGTAAATCTTAAAAAATCTTCTTCTCCGAAACCGCTAACCCAATTGCTTTGATATCACACAGGAACACTCCCTGGGACTCCTAGTTCTTAATTTGTTCACCAGGTGACGCTGCAATTTTTTCCTAATTTTTTATGAATTTTTGTGTGTTATAGCTATTTTCAACTTCTTCTCCAGAACCGTCACTCAGATTAAGCTTACACGTGGTGGATATGTTCCTAATGGAAGGGCCAAACAAACTTGTTCACTGTGTGGGAATGCTGCGGATTCCTGATTTTTAATGATTTTTCTAAGTCGGCTTCTTTGGGGTAAATGCACCTTTCCTATTGATTACCATGTAAGTCAATGGGCATTCTAATGCTTATTTACATTTTTGACTTCTTCTCCAAATTCATCATCCAGATTTACTTCAAACTTGGTGGCAATGTACCTTGGGTGGGTGTCTACCAGGTTTGTTCCAATGGTCATGTTCCAATGAATTTGGATTTTTTTATGATTTTTTTTTCAAAAATCTGTACAAAAGTTTTAATAGGAAAACTTAACATGGGAATTTCTTGTAATGGTCATAACTTTAATAATATTGACCAGATTTACTTCAAACTTGGTGGGGATGTGCCTTAGGTGGATCTCTACTAAGTGTATTCAAATGGTCATGCTCTATTGATTTTTGGATTTTTTATGAATTTTTTTTTGGGGGGGGGCAAACCTTCAAAATTCTTCTCTGAACCGCTCACCCAATTGCTTTGATATCGTACATTGACACTCCCGGAGACACCTAGTTCCCAATTTGTTCACCAGGTGGAGCTGCAATTTTTTTAAATGAATTTTTTGTATGGTTTTGCTATTTTTCACTTGTTCTCAGAACCATCCCTCAGATTAAGCTGAAATGTGATGGATATATTGTTGTGGAAGGGTCAAACAGTTCTTTACTAGGTGGCACTGCTTTGGATTCCTGATTTTTAAGGATTTTCAATTCTGGTACTTATCATTCAATGCAGCTTTCCTATTGATTACTACGTAAGTCAATGGGCATTCTAATGCTAATTCACAGGACAACTGACACGAAATTTACTGTTTACTTGATAACTTGAGATCTGTTTTGAGTTAGCTGCACATGTTAATTATTGTGTATGAAGGTCATGCTGAGACAGTACATGAATGACCTTAACCTCGTTTGTAGGGTCACAGTGCCACATACATGAATTTTACTCTTCATTATAACTTGAGAATTACTTGAACTTTGATGTTGCACATGAAGTGCTATACGGTGTATAGACTTCAGGGAAAATACATTAAATATACATGATCATCTCAACATACAACGTACCTGGCAGTTCCAAGGTGCATAGCAAGAATATAGGCACAAGTCAAGAAATCAGCAATCACAATCAATGAATGTAGAGAAACGTCTAGGCGATCCCAAGGTCCGAGGTCAGAGTGTTGCTCCTGTGCAAGCCCGGTGGTTTTCTGGCTCCTTGGGTCCTGACGTCATATCCGGGATCATACAGAGGTTCTGCACAACACTTTCCCCTGTTTTATTAGACTGCTCCACGGAATAAATTTTGTGGGGGCCGAAAGTAATTTGGAAGGGGAATACCTATAGGGTGCGTCATGTCATGCTGTGTGCCACCTTCAGTAGAGGAAAGAAAATATGAAAAAATGTTAGTAACACTCCCCCAGGGCACTTGTAACACAGAATGCCCAAGTTTTAAGACACATCTATAGGAAAATATTATCTCCCCTTCAGTTGTGATCTGGAAGTACACATCTATAAAAAAAGTTAAGCGTTAGTGAAATTAGTGACATTCACACCATACTCCCACATACACTCAGTACCCAGGAGATCTTGCTCATGCATGCTATCTCCAGTCATGGAATTCTCAAATTCATCTTTGTTCTTATTGTATCAGGTTAGCCCAGATCCAACCTGAAAGTTGAACATGCAATAGGTACATGTTGGGTTAGGAATATCCAACCCAAATTCAAAGGTATTGAAGTATATGTTGGGTTAGAACATATCCAACCCGCAATTTAAATATGTACATATGGGTAATATACTGTCGGATAAACTTTCCGACAATACGGGTTTGATAATCGCTCTTGGACGGATAATATCCGACCAAAACAATCAGGGAAAACTGGTAGGGAACTACAGGCGGTAGAACTCCTTCGCTGCTATGCTCGTGGCCTGGCAGACCAAGGAAAGGGGCACATTTTTGGCTGAGGCCACTAATTTTGCTGCCTCCAGGATCATCCCAGGATTGGCACACCTGCTGTTCTTAAATACTTCTGGTATGCCCACGGGGTATGGCGAGTCTGTTTCCAGCACGATTTTGGTCAATGGAATCTGCCTGATGACCCTTTCTCTTCCCCTCATGGACTTGATGGTGACCCCGAACACCGTGTTGAGGTACTTCTTTAGCCACCTGTCTGTATCCTGGGCACTCCCTTCATAACAGTGCAGATGCACTTTTTGTGTGGATGCCAAAATACCCTCCATGGAACTTAAACACTGGTTTAAGCTCCCCTCCTCCTTGCTGTCCCTACAGTGCAGCACGACCGGCAGGTTGCTCTTGGCAACAAGGGAAAGCACTGCCTCGTAAGCCCATCTCTGGTGCTGAACCATGTCCTTGCAGATCCCGTCCACTGTGTAGTCCAGCCCCACCTCGCCATAGCCTTTCACCCTCGGATGGTGGGCCAAGTCTTCCAGCCGAGAAACCATTTTCTCCACCTCAGTCCTACTGTGACCCCCAAGGAAACGTGGGTGAATGCCCACCGTCAAATACACCTTGGGGTCCTCCAGGAGGCTCTCCATACCTTGTTCAGACTTCCATTTATTTTCGAAAACTTGATTGGAGACCAGATACTCCAGCTCAAACTCTTCCTGGCAGACTTGATGGTACTTGAATACTGCCTCCAGATCAGGCAAGTTGCATCTATACAGTAATTCACCCAAATGGCAATGGGAATCCACCAACATGTATTTCAGGTGGACTCCAAGAATCATCCTACACTCCTCCCCCTCCATACTGATGGTGTGTACCATTCTCATAATACCTCTCACTGTATCTTGATGCTCCTCGTCGAGGACACTTACCATGGCTGCAAGCACTCTCCAGTGCAGGAGCGCAGGAATGCAGTTGGGAGGCTCTATACAGATAATATCGGGCAGCAGCCAGAAATGCTCCGTCACCCTCCTGCTATATTCCCTGAGCAGCAGCAACTCCTGATCTGTGACCACAGCTCCCTCTGCGTACAAACCCTCTTCCTGGACTTTCACCAGCAACTCGGTGATGGTCTGACAACCCAGGTTTTCTGCTAATGTGATGAGCAGGCCTGTCATCAGAGAGGCCCACGCCTGCAGGTACCCATCCTGGAATTCTCTAATTTCTGGCTGGTGGGACTTCAAATGCTCCATAAGGCCCGTCACTTGAGTGGAGACGAACCCGCACTCCCAGCAAGAGGTGGTGGGAGACACGTACCAGGGTAGATGGCTTTTTAGCATGTGACGCTTCACGTGCGTAACTCTACCATGGCACACAACGCATGGATGACATTTCTTCTTAAGTGCTTGTGTCAAGTCATCAGACCGTCTCTTAACTCCTTGGGCCACCAGGGGACTTCTTGAAGGCTTCAAAAGATAACCGGGCAGCGGCTGGTCCTTCTGAATAGTGACCTGGAGGTTCCCATTGACCTCCTGAACTTCCCGTTCTTCGGTTCCTACCTCCTCATCCGTATCTTCATCGGTCAACTCTCCCTCCTCTTTTTCATCCTCCCAGACATCTAGGAGAAGCCACTCCTCTGGCCAGTCTTCTGGACCCTGTGTTGGCTCTTCCATCCTTATTAAAAAATAAAAAGGACAAAAACTATTTACAGTCAGAGCAATCAGACTATGTCAGACCACTCTGAAAAACACAGAGCGACAATGCTTAATCAAAGCCGTTCTATTTACAGCAGAATGTATTTACATGTACGTATACAGATAGACGGAGTAACTCCGACTAACAGCTGGCATGCCTAGAGCAAATTATCCGAGATCATATTGGTGCAAATAAGCGGGAGGACAAATAGCCCTGCCTCGTCTAGTCCTCCTCGGAGAGGGCGGGATAGGTGTCTGCACCATTTCAGCCTCCCTTGAGATAGGAGTACTGGTGATAAAATCACTCGGGTCAACAGATATATCCACTTCGGCAGAAGATGGAGCATCCTCCGCTGATATATCTGAAACAGGTAGCTGATCCTCCACCTCAGTAGAAGATTGGGTACCTGCTATGACTTCACCTTGACCATTGGTATTTTCTGCTCCGGGATCCGGTTCCGCAAACAGTTCTTATGGAATGGTAATATCCAAATCTAGGAGATTATGCCGCATTCTCCTCATCCACATAGGGATGAAACGATCTTTACATGGCTTTAACCGATCATGATGAGCCACGTATTCCTTCCTGCGCCCCTTGATCTTATAAAGGACAGCAGACAGGACCTTGGTCACCACATACGGACCACTCCATACTTTGTTTAATTTCCGAGACTGACCGGGTTTGCTAGCAGTCTCCAGCTTGTAGACAAGGTCTCCCACCTCAAAGGACCTTTCACACAGTTTGAGGTCATAGGTTTTCTTTTGTCTGCACTGTGCGTC
This sequence comes from Hermodice carunculata, assembly GCA_964020975.1. Classification (NCBI taxonomy): domain Eukaryota; kingdom Metazoa; phylum Annelida; class Polychaeta; order Eunicida; family Amphinomidae; genus Hermodice; species Hermodice carunculata. The sequence continues at coordinate 30,971,204 of OZ026618.1, forward strand.
ACGCAGATGTTGTCGCGCAATGTCATGAGTCCTGGAGAGTGAGTCCAGGAGCTGCTTGACATAAGCTGGGGGTTCCAGTTTTCCATTTTCCTCCGCGAGTCTGAAAATCAGATCCCTTGGAAGAAAAACTTCCCTACCCAACATCATAAGGTTGGCAGAGAATCCGGTACTTCTGTTTGGCATAGCACGGATGGCAGCTGCTAGCTGGGGCAAGGATTTGTCCCAGTTCTTGTTGGAACCTTGGACACAACACCTAATCATTTGAAGGAGCAGACGATTGTACCGCTCCACCTGGCCATTCGCCCTAGGTCTATACGGTGTTGTCCGGGTTTTGGTAACTTCCTGCAAATCACAGATGGCACGGATCAAATTTCCGTCCACGTTTCTACCCTGATCACTGTGTATTTGCAATGGACAACCAAATCTCGAGATGTATTCGTCCACAATCTTCTTTACGATAGATTCCGCGGTCTGATCTGGAAGTGGATAACATTCAAGCCATTTCGTGAACTGATCCACAAGCATCAAAATATACACGTTAACACTTGAGCTGACAGTGAATGGGTCTAGAATATCAATATGGAGCCTCTCCAGAGGAGCACCAGCATGGTACTTACCCAATCCTGCCTTAGGCCATGTCTTGGGCTTCTTGTTTAAGCTACATGTGGAACAGGATTCCACATATATCGTACTGTCAAGCTGCATCGTGTGCCAAAAGAAACTTCGCTTTAGTAGTTCTAGGGTCTTTTTCTGTCCTAAATGTCCAGCCAACCGAACATCGTGACAATGTTTCAAAACCTCCTGTTTTAAACTTCGAGGAACAACAAGGCACTTCCTGAGTATCGCATCTTCCCATTTGTAGTACAACACTCCATTCTCCATAAGGAGTTGAGACTTGCACATCCACAGATGTTTGGTGGAGGGACTATGGAGATGAAGCACATCTGATGCTGGGATTTCGTCGTTTTCCAACCAGGAAAGAATGGGTGCGACATCTGGATCCTTCAGCTGGTGATCTTGCAGTTCCTGGTAAGAGTATCTATCCAACCAGTCTGCCTGGACATTACTAATTTGGGGTGCATTAGGTGGATCCCTTACTGTGAGGGTTTTGACTGTCAAATGGACCACATTATCCACGTCTTCTTTGAACCGACGCCACTGAGTATGTGCACGTGTGCAATATTTGCAGCTGCCACATGGGAGCTGATCTAGCGAGACTCCTGCTTGATAACAGTCACAGAAAGCTTCCCGATCAGGAATTCTGCTGAGGGCATCGGCGTTCACGTGTTTTTTCCCAGCACGATGAATAACTTCCATGTCATACTGGCTCAGTTCTTCGAGCCATCTAGCCAACTGGCCTTCGATATACTTAAATCGCATCAGCCAGGAGAGACTACTGTGATCACTACGGACCACAAATTTCCTACCCAGCAAATAATGCCTATATTGTCGAGTGAATCTCACTATAGCCAACAGCTCTTTCCTCGTGGTGCAGTACTTCCGTTGCGCCGGAGTCAATGAAAAGCTACCATAAGATATTACGCGCAACTTTCCCCCCTGCAACTGTGAAAGTTCAGCAGAGATCGCCGAATCTGAGGCATCTGTGTCTAACAGGAAAGTTCCATCCTTCTCTGGAAACCCCAGAAGAGGAGCTGCGACTAAAATTGATTTTAACGTCTTAAATGCTTCTTGGTGTTCCTCTTGCCAGATGAACTTGTTTTTTGGTCCTGTCAGTCCATAAAGGCAGCTGGCAATCCGGGCAAAGTCTGGAACATGTTCGCGATGGTAATTTATGAACCATAAGAATGATTCCACCTCCTTAGTGTTCTGAGGTACCGGCCAGTCTTGTACAGCCTTGACCTTCTCGGGATCCACACCAATACCATCACTGGAAACGATCTTTCCTAGGAATTTGACTTCCTTTTGGAAAAGTGTGCATTTCGTGGGTTTCAGCTTGATCTTGTTAGCCCGAAACCTCTGGAACACTTCTCTCAGATTTTCAAGATGATCCATGAAAGACTTTCCCAGTATAAGCGCGTCATCAAGAAACGCCAAAACCGTAATCCAGGTTAAACCACGCAATACCAGGTTCATCGCTCGCATGAACGTCCCGGGCGCATTACAAAGACCGAAAGCCATTCGGCGATGTTCAAATAGACCGTACTTAGTGATAAATGCGGTCTTATGTCGGTCACATGGTTCAATGGGAATTTGCCAATAAGAACTGGCCATATCGAGGGACGAGTAGAAGACATTGCCCCCTAGAGTGTCCAGACACTCTTCAATTAATGGCAAAGGGTAGGCGTCCTTCACTGTCACCTTATTGAGTTCTCTGTAATCGATGCACCAGAGAACACCCCCGTCTTTCTTTCTGACAAGAACTGGAGCTGCTGCCCAGTCAGATGAAGAGGGTTGTATGACACCGATGTCAAGCATTTGTTGGAGATGCTTCTCTTCCTCTTTCTCGAAACCCAAAGGAACTCGCCTCATATGCTGTTTAATTGGTTTAGCTCCCTGAGTGTCAATTCTGTGAGTCACTCCAGAGAAACAACCTAGATCCAGGTCATCCTTGGAGAAAATGTCTGAGTATTCACAGAGCAACCTCGCTACAGAGTTCCTTTCCTCCATAGTCAAGTGATCGCCAGACTTGTCGAGCAGAGGTTTCATGTAATCTGGTAAATCAGAGAAATTATCCAACTTACAACCAGAACTCAAACTCTTTATGGCGTGAGACTGTGGGGAAAGTGTATCAGTCATAGTGGACCGACACAGACTATCCTCGTCCTGTCCCAAAGGTAAGTTGATGTGAGTCATAGCTGACTGTCCGTCAGCCGCCACTGGATCTGAGCTGGACAAAACTTGATCCAGCTGCATCGCGCTGCCAACCAAACTACCAGCCTTCAGGGTGATGTATCTGTCGCTCAAGTTAACCAACACCATTGGAACCTGTCCCTGACTCTGGACCAAGATAGTGGGAGAAATTAAATCAGGCTTAACTGGTATTGGTGTGATGACATACCCTTCACCTTGTACATCCTCTATGGATACTGAGCCGTGCATCCGACTGTTTGGTGGAATGACCAGCCTCCGTTCCAGAATCACTTTCCTTACCACATGTTGCGACTCTCCATTCCGACAAAGTATTGCCGGGATAATGCGGTCTCCTATCATAACAGTATTGTTTTTCAAATTTACAACACCATCATGTGATAACAGAAAATCCAGTCCAATGATGAGCTGATCTGTTATGGGTGCCACAAAAACATCCCAAGGGTAGGTCTTATTCCCTATAGTGATCCACACATCCTTTGCATAATATGCAGATATGTTGCTTCCTTTAGCAGCACCCCTGAGTGGGACTTCCTCCAGACTCTTGAAGTCTAGATTTATCTTTTTGGCCAAGTCCTCACTTACCACTGAAACTTGAGCCGCAGTGTCCACAACTGCATTGATTCCAACAAAGTTCACAGCAGCTGGCACAATAATGTTGTAGCCTTGTGTCTCTTTAAAAACAACTTCTCTCAGCAGAGAACTATTTACAATATTTACACCAATTTTCTGGCCCGCACTCTCCGGTGGGGTTGATGGGTGGCCAGAGCCTACAACCCTTTCCGGTTTAACTTCTCGGGAGAGGACCCAGGAGAAGCTCTGCCTGGGGAACCAGGTGATTTCTTAAGGCACTCCCTAGCAAAGTGTCCAGGACTACCGCACTTGAAGCATGTAACCCGTTCCTTGGGTGGTGTTCCTCTATCGTCAGGTTTGGATCTTATCCTTACCGGGCTTCCGGGACTACCAGGCCCCTTTCCTGAAGTTGCGCTCAAAAATCCCTTGAGTATGGTAGCCATACTTTTCATTCCTTCCTCTATGCCAGCCTTCACGGCCACAGAGATAGGCTTTTCCATAAGAGTGGCTACTCTCTCCTCCACGGGCTTCCTGTCCAACACATCAGTTGCTGTTGCCCTGACAGAAAATTCCTCCACTAATTCCCCAAAAGATACACTCTTCACTGCCTTTCTTCCGAACATGATTTCATAGTTCTGTTCGTGTATCTTCATTTGGTGAAGGGCAGTTTCTAAGTCCTCTGGTTCCTTGTTCAGGACTTGTAGGGCCGCTCTCTGGTGAGTACAGCCTTTTAGGAACGCCTCCATGGCCATGTTCTTTAAAATACCAATAGCCGCCCCATCTGCGTTGGCGTAGCTGTCCTGTGCCAACTTCTGAGCCCTTTCAGCAAACTCTTCCAATGACTCGTCGCCCCTCTGTTTTAGGGTAGACAGTTGGCGCCTAATGCTAGCGGGAGGGTCCTTTCTTCCGAACCTGCGGTCCAGTTTGTCCTTTAATTCATGATAGTCATCCCTGACCTCTTGGCCCAAACTGCCAAAGAAGTCTAGAGCACGACCACGTAAGCTGTCGGTAAGCCTGTCCAACTTATCCCAGTTATCCCAACCATAACGTTGAGATCTTTTTTCAAATTGGAGGATAAAGGGCCTCCAATCTTGCTTTCCATCGAAAGTGGCCATCTTGGGAGCTGGAGGTTCACGCTCTCGCCTTGCCATATGATTCCGTCCGGGCAGAGCATTAAGCTGCCCCGGAACTGGACGGAGAAAATTTTCAACAGGTTGCCTCCCTACATGCTGCTGCTGCAGTGCAACCATCTGTGGAGCCACATTCCACTGCAACCCTGCCAGGGGAACATTGGGTTCATTCCTGTGTTGAGGGTGAACTCCTTGCAGTCGCTGATTTACATTATTAGGCCTCATGGTGTGTGGAGGTAATCCTGTAGGCCCGACGTTGTCTTGCTCTCCTACCGCAGAAACGTTCAATTGCAGATGCGGGCGCACTGCGGTCAACTGCAAATTGTGGGTGTTGGGTACAGTAGTCATCTGTGTATGAGGTGTACCCATTGGTGCCCCATAAAAGTAAGGCTGGGTTATATGGGTACCCTGCCCATTGGCCGACCCTGTTTGTCCTTGACCCATTAGGTCCTGAAACGCGGCTTGACCCTGACTTGCAGCCACTGGATATGGATATCCAAGTTGACTTTGGGCTTGCCCACCCAAAGGCTGAAACCCAGGTGGGGGTACATTAAATCTCTGTGGTGGCAAAGCAACACCAGGGGGCACTGGTGGTATGGTTGGATACTGTGTGCCCAATGTGGATGGTGCTTGGGAAGTCGCCAAGGTATAAGCTGGTAAGCTTGTTGTTGTCGAGGGAAGTGAGGCTGGTTGCCCTCCTGCAACAATGGTATTGTTACCGTGTTGAGCAGTGACCACACCTGTGGACTGATAGAGTGACTGCCCAGTACTTACCATGGTATGATTTCCTTGGTCTTGGTTAACTCCTACCTGTCACGCATCCGGAAAGGAAATACGTGTCACTGTAGGTGGAGGGATCATAACTCCTTCAGCTGCACTGTGAACTGGAGTAGACGTATGAACGGCTGCCATAGATGGTGGCTGGATACGACTCTCCACCTCATCCATCCTACGAGTTACCTGACTGAGGGACTGCAGTACTTGCTGAGAAAACTGTTGTTGTTGCTGCTGTTGTTGTTGAGCAAACTGCTGTTGCTGTTGTGTGAATTGTTGAAACATCTGCATCATGGCTTGCATTGAGAACGAGCCACCATCTTGGCATTGTTGAGCCCCTCTCTCTTCCCGTTCAAAGCAGATGTCGCCCGAATCCAACATCCTCTGCCACTTATCAGCAGGTAAAATGTTAGCAGCAACCAGTTGATCCAGTGAAAACACCTCTCCTTCAGCATTTACTTTTTCCCGTAATTGCACAATCTCATCAGCCTTGGATGCACCAATTCCAGACAATGTTACTAACTTCTTTGCTGAAGCTGTGCACAAGTTTACAATTGGAGCCATAATGAGAACTTGTAATTTCGAAATCCATATTGTAAGAAAAATGAACTTCACTTGAGTATAGCTTTCAAACTGAATAAATGTTATTCCAGAATTTATATACAAATTCTAGATAATTTCAGAATGAAATATCAGACCAGGAAATAATTTCCAAGTAACTGACTTGTGAAATAAAGACAAAATAAATAATGGCAATTTACTTTGACTCCTAAAAATATGATAATCCGCCCTCCAAAATAGAAGTTGAGCAGATATGAATATTCTTTCAAGGTGCACACATATATATATATACCCCTATGTATATTTCCTAGCAAAATATCCGGCCAGGGAATAACTGAAACACAGGGCAAACACAGTGTATGCTAACAAATGTGCAAGTATGCATATACCTGTGGGCCGGGAAGTAAATGTGACAGGGGACTAACACCAAGTGTGTGTGTATATCACAAGCATACCTCCCAATCATGCACTTAATCCTTGCGAATAAATTCCAAACTTTGTTGTTTTTTGTCTTAAATTTGGAAAAACATATCCACTGAATACTCTGATGACAATCAAATGACCCAATTTGCAGGTTCTCTCAATTCCCACAATTTCAGAAAAAAAACTGAAATAGAATTTTCAAAAAAGTATCTTATATAGATTCCAATCACAAATACATGTAACTGGTAAGTGGCTGATTTAGATACTCATGAAAAAGTTGCCCACTGCTAACAAACAAAGTCTGTTGAAAATGGCGGGAAATTTAAAAAGTAGACAAAGAACCATGCAATGTCATCAAGTGCAAAAGCAGCAGATCAGTTTGCTCTTTTCAAATAAAGTGCCAAACTGATTAAAAAAAAAAATTTGGAAAATCCAGTAGCCACTTAGATTATTAAGACAGAACCAAAATCCGTCCCAAAAATATGTACTGAATGGTCAAGCACACATTCACAAGCAAATATCACAACACAGTGGAGATCACAATCCCTACTATGTAAATCAAACAATCAACCCAAGTTCAATCATCCAATCTTGACATCACAAAATACAGCAAATCATTCAATATTCATGGGAATACACAGCAAGTGTTTCAAAATGCAAGGCAATATCCATACAATGTGAAGTACATATCAGTTCAAAATCAGACACAGTTTAGATCAAATCCTAACAGTGTCAGATATCAAAAATACATTCAATCAATAGGTTCAAATTACAAATGCAAAATTATCAAAAAACAGTTCCAATTTTCAAGATCAAAAATCATCCGATTTTGTCAGCAAAGATAGAAATCCTATTAACAAAAATCAGCAAAAATCTGTGATACCAAACCAAAAATGCAGTTTAGAACAAATCCGAACTGATTTCTAGTGAAAAGTCACGTGATCCAGGACGGCGGCAATCTTCAAAAAAGAATCTCCACGCAGGCGACTTATTCTGGTACCAAATGAAGTGCTATACGGTGTATAGACTTCAGGGAAAATACATTAAATATACATGATCATCTCAACATACAACGTACCTGGCAGTTCCAAGGTGCGTAGCAAGAATATAGGCACAAGTCAAGAAATCAGCAATCACAATCAATGAATGTAGAGAAACGTCTAGGCGATCCCAAGGTCCGAGGTCAGAGTGTTGCTCCTGTGCAAGCCCGGTGGTTTTCTGGCTCCTTGGGTCCTGACGTCATATCCGGGATCATACAGAGGTTCTGCACAACACACATGTAGATGTTCTTCTATAAAGGTCAGACTTACTCAGAACATGGTGTCCTTGATCCTTTCCCAAGTTCATATAGCTGCAAGTGTGATGAATGTCAAGATCAGCTGAGGCACGGGCTGTTCACACAGCCCTCTTGTTATGTACTTTACTAAGATCTGGGGCGTGTCAAACGTTGGCATCAAGTTTATAGGACTTTAAGTTATGAAAGCATTGCAGGTACCCAGGCTGATTTGCTTTTAAAGCAAATCTTCTTTTTCTAGTTTTTCTTTACGTTATTAAGGTCTGTGGGTGTGTCAAACTTTGGAGTCCATCACTTAAAGGGCCTGAAAAACGCAGGCCTTCCAACACCTAGCGTGAACCAGATTGAACTTCATCCATACCAGCGTAAAGAAGACATTGTCCAGTACTGTCAGCAGCATGGCATCACAGTCATGGGGTACTCTCCACTGATGAAAGGCAAGAGGCTGAGTGATCCTGTGTTTGTGGATATGGCAGCAAGGTATAGTATGAGTTGGCAGCCATTCAGCTTGGCAAGCATCAGCATGGGTGATGTGTAGTTAATTGTGTGGCTTATTACCAGGAATTAATTGCCAAAGTACCACTTTTCCCTGTATTTAAACACATTATTTGAGTTCAATATCATTGAAAATGAGAACAAGAGGATCATGATTATCCTGTGCCCTGCTGACTGGAATCTGCTGTGTGAGTCACAGACTATGCTGCTCTGTCTGTACTTGTACTGTAAGAGTGGTCACCAATAGTTAACCAAAAATTGATATTAGCAAGATATATGGTAGAGTTGGCCCTTTCAAGATCACTCAGTCAAAATTAAAACCAGCAAAATTAATCTCATATGTACTTTCCTTTTAAGGTTTAATAGTAATTATGGGACCAGGATCCATCATCACCAAGATATAAGGCAATAGGTCTGATATGCTGAGTCAACCTCCCCCATGAATTTTTTTAAAGTAAATATGCATCACCTAAGGGTCAGAGGATGCAATCATGATCTTCACAAATTTGGTAAAGGTCCACCTGGGGAACATCTGGGTATAAAAGCATAGCATTCCATACAAGAGTTTTTTGCTCTGAAAACCTGATTGCTGACTATATACTCAATGTGGACTTCCTCCTTACTTGGAAAATGATCCATAACTGCATCTAGGTCTGAGAAGTTACTATCGTACAAGAGCTCCCCCAGATGATAGTTTACATCCACCAAGACATACTGTAGATGGTTGGCAACAATCATATGACACTCCTCCCCCTGCATTCTTTTGTTGTGAACCATCCTCATGGTAATTCTGAACACTTCCGCATCCCCTTCATTCAAGGTACTCACCATGGATGCCAACACCCTCCAGTGAAGCAGAGCAAGTATCCAGTTCGGCAGCTCAATACTCAGGGTCTCTGGCAGTGGCCAAAAGAACTCTGTCACCCTTCTGCTGTACTCCTTTAATTTCCTGGACATCTCTCATCTCTGGCAAACCCAAATCATCCTTATCAGACAGTTCTCTCTCTTCTTTCTCATCCTCCCAGATGTGGAGAAGGATCCATTCTTCAGGCCAATCTTACTGAATTTCTTGGGTGTTTGGCTCTTCCATCCTTACGGGTGAAGGTGCTGCTGAGATTTGTATCATTTCTGTTTCCCGTGGGACAGGAGTACTAGTATCAAAGTCACTAGGATCCATTGATATATCTGGAGCCTGTACCTGTTCCTCTGCCTCAGCAGAAGATTGAGTATCTGCTACCACTCGATCCAGATCATTGGCTACCTCTGTTCCAGACTCTTTCTGCAAACAGATCTCTAAAGACATATGCCAAGAGAGATTCTTTATGTTCCTCCTCAGAATAAGGTATGGTGGCATCAAGATCTAAGAGATTGTGTCTCATTCTCCTGATCGACATAAGGATTAAGTGATCTTTGCGTGATTTAACTCCTAGCACTCTGGGCAGTTTTGGGATCAGGCACAGCCAGCCACTGGGCTTTTTTTTTGTTTTGTTGGGCAACATGCGACATGCTGGCAAAAATTGCTGTAACTTTTTTATTTTTGCAATTCATGCAAAATGATCAATATGACTTTGGTTGAACAAGACTTTCTCTACATTTCTATGTGGTTTCTTTGTCAATTTAAACAAAAACTGGTGCCCTACACCCTAACAAAGTGAATATAGCGATCTCAATAACAAATTGATCAAAACTGTTAAGCCTGTGTGACTGCAATTGCATGGGTACCGTTCCACCATGTTTACCTGCGCCTGGCGTATTTTACTCTCTTTCCGTGACAAAATTGGACCCTCTGCTCTATTGTACTCAAAGACTGGTAGTATGTCATCATTCTGACCAATTTACATCATCAAATTTTGTTTCTTGCTTTAATAAATTGTCCATAATCATCACTTGTGTTCATGCAAATGACGCCCATCTTCCAAGCCTGACTTCACAACACGAGGTAGTGAGTACTCCAGAACGAAGCAGCAGTAGAAAAACGAAGCATTTGATTGGACGGCGAACACCATGTGACTGATTCCGGCCCCCTGACTGCCCTAGAATATTTCGGAGAATCGTCTTCGGTAGTTTCTGACTAAAATAAAGTCGTATCTGTTTTAAATAGAAGCAGTTTTGGAGGAGTTCCCCAAAATACTTTTTGTTTCAGCCAATGGGAGAGCTTGTTCTTAAAATTGACAAGGTTCTCAGCTTTTTGATGAAGGAAAGAACATGGCGGGTGGACGAAAAAAAAATCGTAACCGCAACGATGAAATCACCCTATTTTTGCACAGTTTTTGAAAGTTACATCATTCAAATTGTCACAAACAACGGCCAGATCATTGATATAAATCATCGTTGAAAGAAAATACTCAGTTTAAACACAAAATTGAAATAGCCATCAGCAAGAACTGACATTTCTCTGCAAGATAATGTGCATGCCTGCAAATAAATAAACAACACAGGGAATTTGAGAGGGCCTTTGATTAGCCTCTTCTAAAGAGCCAGTTTACTCACCACTGGTGGCAATAAGCAATATCGCGCTGTCCGCTGCTCCTGCTTTGCATAGACATCTGTACCTGTTCCTCAACTTACATTACGCTCGACACTGGCGTGCTAGGAGTTAAGGGATCATGATGAACCACATAGTCCTTCCTGCAGCCTTTGATCTTATATAGAACACCAGATAAGGACCACTTTATACTTTATTCAGTTTTCGGGGCTGACCTGGTTGGCTTGCAGTCTCCAGCTTATACACAAGGTCTCCTACTTCAAAGGACCTTTCACACAGCTTCAGATCATACGTTTTCTTTTGTCTGCACTGTGTTTCTCATAGATGTTGTCGAGCAAACTCGTGAGTCCTGGAGAGTGAGTCCAAGAGCTGTTTTACATAAGCTGGAGGTTCTTGAGCTTTGTTCTCCCCCACAAGTCTGAATATCAGATCCTTTGGTGAAAAAACTTCCCCACCCAACATCATGAGATTGGCAAAGAATCCTGTGCTCCTGCTTTGCATAGACATCTGTACCTGTTCCTCAACTTACATGTCCACAGACGTTTCAAAGATGGACTAAAGAGATGCAGCACATCTCAACTTCATCATTTTCAAGCCAGGAAATGACTGGAGTAATACCTGACTCCTTAACTTGATGTTCCCGCAGTTCCTGGTAAGAATATCTATCCAACCAGTCTGCCATGTCCTGGACATTTTCACTTTGGAGTTCATCAGCTTGATCTTCTACTGTAATTGTCTTTACAGAGAGGAACTACATCATTGATGTCCTCTTCAAACAGATGGCATTGCATATGTGCACAAGTGCAATATTTGCAACCCCCACATGGAAGTTGATCTAGATAGACTCCTGCTTGATAGCAATCACACAATGTCACCCGATCAGGAATTCTGCTTAATGCATCAGCATTCAAATATTTCTTTCCAGCCCTGTGGATAATTTGCATATTATACTGGCTCAGTTCTTTGAGCCATCAGGCTAACTGGCCTTCATATACTTAAAATGCATCAGCCAAGAAAGACTATTGTGATTACTACAAGTCACAAATTTCCTCCCCAGCAAGTAATGCCTGTATTGCCTGGTGAATCTTACTATAGCCAGGAGTTCATTTCTAGTGCTACAGTACTTCTTTTGAGCTTAAGTCAGTGAAAAACTACCATAAGATATTACTTGTAGTTCTCCATCCTGTAGTTGTGATAACTGTGCGGAAATTGCCATATCTGAGGCATGTGTGTCCAAGAGAAATGTTCCATCCTCCTATGGAAAACCCAGAAGAGGAGCAGAGACTAAGATTGACTTAAATCGCTCAAATGCCTCTTGATGATTCTCTTGCCAGATGCATTTATGCTTTGGTCCTGTCAACCCATAAAGACATCTAGCAATTTCAGCAAATCCTGGGATGTTTTCTCGGTGATAATTAACAAATCCCAAGAATGATTCAACTTCTTTGGTATTCTGTGGTACTGGCCAATCTTTAACTGCCTTGATCTTCTCAGGATCTACCCCAATAAACTCACTGGACACAATCTTTCCTGGGAACTTGATCTCCTTTTGCAAAAACGTTCATTTCTTTGGTTTCAGTTTGATCTCATTCTTCTAAAACCTCTGGAACACTTCTCGCAGATTTTCAAGATGAGCAGAAAAGGATTTCCCCAGGATCAGCACATCATCCAGAAATGCCAAAACCATTTTCCAGGTTAGTCCTCACAGCACCAGATTCATTGCTCGTGTGAAAGTCGCCGGCCCATTGCAAAGACTGAAGGCCATGCGATGATGTTCAAACAGACCATACTTGGTGATAAATGTAGTCTTAGAGCAATCAGACAGTTCTCTGGGAATCTGCCAGTAACAACTGGCCATATTGCAGGACGAGTAGAAGATATAACCCCTAAAGCGTCCAGACATTCTTCAATTAATGGATGGTGGGGGGAAGTGTCTTTCACAGTGACTTCGTTAAGTTTGCGATAATCGATGCACCAACACACTCCACCGTCTTTCTTCCTGACCAAAACTGGAGCTGCTGCCCAATCAGATGATGAAGGCTTTATTACATAGATATCAAGTATTTGTTGCAGATGCTTCTCTTCCTCCTTCTCAAATCCCAAAGGAACTCGCCTCATGTGTTGTTTAATTGGCTTAGCTCCGTGACTGTCAATTCGGTGAGTCACTTCAGAAAAACAACCTAAGTCTAGATCATTCTTGGAGAAAATGTCCTTAAGTAGGCTATCAACCAATTTCTGCTCCTCTGTCTTTAAATTTTCTCCAGTTTTGTCAAGCAAGGGTTGAATGTTTTCTGGTATAGTGGCATTACTGGACCCTAAATTGAAAGAATTATCTGACTGGCTGCCAGAACTCATGCTTTTAACTGTGTGACATTGTAGATGAACAGTATCAGTCATATTCAACAGACACTGACCATCTGAGTCAGAAACCTCATTAAGGGGTTGCTTTGAAAAGGAATCTGTACAGGATTCAGAGAATCAGTTTCTCTGAGGAAACAGGTATCTGTCATGGCAGATGAACTTGCCTCTGGTGATAAATGTCTACCAGGTTCAGCTGTCACTGGATCCGAGCTAGACAAAATTGCATCCAGCTGCACTGCACTACCAACCAAACTGCCGGGTTTGAGGGTGATATATCTGTCACTCAAATTAACCAACACCATTGGTACATGTCCTTGACCTTGGACAAGAACTGTCAGAGAAACCAAATCTGGTTTTATTGGAATTGGTGTAATGATATATTCTTTAGCTTGTGCGCCTTCCATGAACACGGCTGTGTCCATACAACTGTTTGGTGGAATAACAAGTTTTTTATCCAGTGTAACCTTCCTTATTGCATGCTGTGACTTTGCCTCCAAAGCATCCCCCTGACTCGCTATTGTGTTCACTGATGTGGGTGCTCGCCGGGGTCTGCCGGTTATCGGGTGATTATTGTTTCCATTACTCAATTGTCCTAATGAATATGATAAACATGATAACATAGCCACGGCCTTTCAGCCAATAGAGTCAGCCTTCCTCGCCAGTCAATCAAGATGATAAATTATAAATGAGCTATGCGCTGACGAATCAGGTCGCACTTCCAGTAGTGTGACTCGACGAAGCATGGCGGTCCCCTGGGAATGATGTTTATCAACAGTAGCACACATTGCAATCGGTAGCACACGACTGAAAGGATTAATGCTGACACTTCCTACTTCGAATCAGTGTCAATACAAAATATACAACTGTCATTCATTCAACTAGGGCTGGGTTGATGCACTATGTTCACGAGGCGATACTTATCTCGATACATGCTTCAGGATACATATCTTAGAACCAGTGTAACTCAAACGGGATTGAGTCTGGATTCATTCTTGTGAAAAGAGGAATAAAGCAATACTGTATGAAATAAATAGTGTTTTGTTCTTATCTTTTCTAGTTTTTAGTTATGAGTTAAATATCTATTCGTGTTCAACTAACATTTTGTTTGTTTTATGATTCATTGTTTAACTGTTGGGCTCAAGTTTAGTTCTGTTATGGTCATCTACTCGACTGGTGAGTCCCTAGTTGACTGTATGGGCTCCCTAACTTATAAGGGACGAAACATTGTAGATGACTGTATGGGCTCCCCAACTTATAAGGGATGAAACATTGTTGATCACACTCAACTGGACTAGTTAAGAATTTTAACTAAAGAAAATGCATGGAAACGTGGAATAAACTTTGAGAATAATATCTGATCACACTTTGTGAAAGTTTTCAATTTCTGAAAATATGGTTAAACTTCAGAAATAAAAATGAATGAAAATAAATTCTGTACATATTTGTGATCAACAGTGTCTCGAGTTAGGCAGGATTTCTTGTTGAAAGGACAAAAAAAAATCACAGTGACATAAGCAGTATGTTGAATCTAAATTGTAATTGGTCACTCCAGATTCGCAGCTGGAAGCCCGCTGTATCAAAACAAACATGGGGACAGCCAGCTGTTCCATAAGTTTGTGCACATCGGCAGCTGAGAAACCAAACATCCCTTTATGACCTACAATGCCGGAAGAAGCTGCTGCTTCTTTGGGCATTGCCATACTTGCCGAGATGAATTTTCTAACACTTGTTATCATGTTTTGGGCTATTTTAAATGCGAATTGAAATTTTCAGTGTACCGATACATATCGCATTTTGATTTTTTGTACTGTAAATCGTATGGTTCAGTGAAAAAAACGCAGTTCACGATTGTATCGATGAATCGACCCAGCACTACATTAAACTATCATAATTGTCGTGTGTTTCAAACTTTATTTGAAACTATCATAATTGATTGGAAGTGCACCACAACTTGGAACATGTCGGGTTGTCTTTTTGTGTTGAAGTTGAACTGGCCAGCATTTTGGCTTGTGCGTGTGGTGCCGTCTACTACCCGGCCTTTGTTTTGCATAAAAAACAACTAAACAGTCACAAAAATATTCTGATATATTACTTACTAACATGACCTTAATCTGCATGTTCAGTTATGTCACGTTCATCCGTTAATCGTAAGAAATCAATCAAAATACAATCCCGGTATCTTGCAAGTGCATATTTGAATCCGCCATTTTTAATTTGCATTCTGGCACAAATTACTTCACCATAAAGTCAGTGAACTCTGGAGTGATGCACGTGGTCTGACATTTGTCGATTAGCTATACACAGACATATACATGGTGTTTTGTTGCTGTTTATATTATATCAATTAAATTAAGATTATTACAGGTCTTAAATTCAGCATTACTTCCATCACACTACGATTAAATTACTGAACCTATATGATACTTTTTCGTAACTTCAGTGAACTCTGGACATGCATGTGCTGTGACATTTATGGATTAACATTAGCCAAATCAATAGCTGGCAGAATGTAGATACATGGTGTTTTGTTTATCATTTATTGTATATTTGATTAAATTAGAATCATTGCAAGGACAAGCAATCATTTGTGCCGTTTCCTGGGGGCGGTGTGGGGGGGAGGGTGTCTTTGGAGAACCAGAGGACTTTTTGGGGCATTCTCTTGCAAAGTGCGTGGGGCTACACCCTTTTCCTTTGATGGTGTCCCTGGAGTTTCAGTCTTGGCCATCTTTGCTGGACTCCCAGAGTTATAAGGTACTCTTTGCCGTTGTGTTTCCTGTAAAACCCTTGAGGACAGTAGCCATACTTTTCATGCCCTCCTCAATGCTGGTCTTCACAGCAGCAGAGATCGATTTCTCCATAGGTGTGGCTACATTTTCTTTCTTGAGTTTTCTATCTTTGTCAGTACCTGTGGCTCTGACTGAAAATTCTTCAACATCCTCACCAAATGATACAGTTTTCATTGATTTTTTCCCCAAACACAATCTCATAGTTCTGCTCATGGATTTTCATCTGGTGAAGAGCAGTCTCCAGATCTTCCAGCTCCTTATTGAGGACCTGTAAAGAAATGCCTCCATAGCCATGTTCAGTAGAATGCCTACAGCCGCACCATCTGCATCAGGATAGCTATCCTGAGACCACTTCCGCCCACTGTCTGCAAATTCTTCAAGCGACTCCTCACTCTTTTGCTTTAACGTGGACAATTGTCACTGAAAACTTGCAGTATCAATATAACTGTACAGGAATATTATACAGACAAGAGACTATAACTTATGGAGTCCTGGTGGCACTACCGATGGTATTAAAAGAATCTAGCATCACAGGTATTAAGGGTACATTAAAAATCATTATTTTGATTGTAAAATAAGATGGAACTTGTAAATTTACACCAAATGTGCACTAGGCCAATGACCAAGGTTTGTAAAATTATGGGTGACCTTGACCTGTTTTTCAAGGTAATTGAGGACATAATAAAGGATACATGCACTTAATTTTACATGTTCAGAAATAAGGCTAACAATGCCAAATGTACCACCAGTGTGTATCATGCATCAAACTTGGATATAAGATATGATGAAAATTCATAAAATAGAAAAAAATTTCATCAGCATCTCCTTCAGCAAGTTGGTGAAGGCTGACCTGGGAAACATTGTGTGTAAAATCCCTGCAACTGTTTTGACAATATTGCAATGTATGCACTTGATTGCCATACACATGTACATGTTCAGAAGCAGCACTTATGGCACATAGTCCCAAAGTTTGATATCTAATAGCTTTGTCAAAAATCTACATATCCTTATACTTTTTGCAAAATTTATTGTCTTTAGTCTGATAATATTCTGATATTTTGTGCAATTCTGTTCAGCTGTTCTGGAAGGCAACTTGATAATAGTCTTAACACAAAAATTAATCAAAAATATTAATTGTAGTGTCACCTGGTGGCCAAAATGTGAAGTATGTGACCCTGCATGCAATGCCCAAGTAATTGGCTAAATGGTCCTTGACAAGAAGATATCTGGATTTTTTTTCTTCAAAAAATAAAAAGATTTACAAATTCTTAAAATAGAGAAAAATATTGTATCATCATATCCTTATAAACTTAATAAATGATCACCTGGCGAACATCCATGTGCAAAACCAAAAAAATATTCCATGCAACAGTTTTTTGAGAAGCAGTCAAAAGTATAAAAAGTCTAATAAATGGACAGACAGACAATGTACTCTGCTTACTGATAAGTCAGCAGAGCTAATATTTTGTAGTGCTTCTCAATGTAAGCCAAAATTGTAATTTTTTTTAAAAAATAGTTAATTATATATCTTGTTAATTACGGCAAATTGTAAAAAAATAATGATAGAGAATCATTCTGTATTTTGTGATTGCTGATTTCAGGCATAAGTCTGTGGCTCTGCTCTTTATATTCCTTATTATGTGTTTTTTGATTGACTGTTGACAGGTACAATAAATCGGTGGGTCAGTTGCTTATTCGCTGGAGTGTACAGAGTGGCTTCATAACGATTCCAAAGTCAGTTAAATCTGAGCGCATCATTGAAAACTCACAGGTGTTTGACTGGAAGATATCAGATGATGACATGGCTAAGCTGGTGAGTGGTTCAAAATATTGCTTTATTGTCAGTCACACTGCATTTTAAGCTTGAAAAAAAAAGTGAGTCCTATTCTTGTCTCAATTCCAATGTTGTGTCTACTATGGTGGAGCAGACATAACATGGAGCTTTGGTCTGCCTTTCAGGCAAGTCCTTTTCCTCATCATGAAAGACCACCCCTACTGCTACAAGTAATTTTAAAAGACAGGTGCTCTCTCATGGCAGGTACTGTACACTATCATGGGAAGTTTTCCCAACCATGTGAGAGGAAAAACTCTTTTAACTGTTGATCCAGTTCTTGATTCAAAAAGGAAAATGTAACAGTTAAAGGGTTGTAAAAATACTTCATTTTTGTCATTTTATTTCCATAAGTGTGGTTAATTTACAGAAAATAAGTTAACAAATTACATAATTGTTAGCACTAAATTTGCTCCAGGTGTTTTGCCTCATCTTTTGTGGATCATTTGACATTTAGGATGAAGAAATGGTAAGAATACTCATTCGTAACCCTTTCCCTCTAAAACTGAACAAGACCAACTGGCCATCAAATGTCATCTGCTTCAATGTTTTGAGTTATTTCAACAGTAAAGTAAAACATAGTGGGACCACTGTTTGTTCTGTTTGCAGGTAGTACATATAATAGAATGGCTTTCTCGTGTTTCTTATTGTACTGTTATAGAGTCAGTGAAGAGCCTTGCTACAGGCAAAGCTGCAGTCAAGAGTAGTTCTGTGCACTCCTACAGACACAGGCTTTTGCCTTGTCTTTTCCATAACTGCAGCCAAGATGAATTCTGTACACTCATACAGACACAGGCTTTTGTCTCATCTTTTCCATAACTGCAGTTAAGAGTAATTCTGTGCAGTCCTATAGACACAGGCTGTTGTTGCCATGTCTTTTCAATAAAATTATTTCACATGTGGTACTTGAAGTTGTAATATATAATGCTGACCAGTCATGTAAAAACAAAAACAAAAAAACTTTCAGACCATTTTAACCATACTGAATCTTTGTCTGCTGTTCTGATCATTGATGCCTGCAACCTGTCAGGTGCAGTAAGACTGAGGGCCTGTCTGCCTCTGATGTCACTGGACCTTATGCTTGCTATATCATGATACAGTGGTCAATTTACAGAAAGTATTGAGTAAAAACTAGGCTAGCACTATCCGTAGGCCAAATAGCCAGTGGCTAAAAAGTCAGATTAGGATAATGCAATTTTGTGAGCTATAGCCAACTTTGCAAGGCATTTTTCATAGTGATGGACTAAACATTGAAGTCCATATTCTAGAATACATCCCAACTGCTCCAAGATTAGCTCACAGCAGAAGACTGCTAACTATATCGGAAGAAGCACTGGATGCACTGATTACACTCGATTGAACCTCAATGTCATGGAAAAATGAGCTCCCTTGCTCAGTCTAATGCTAAATTTTTATTGTCTGAGCTCATTTTCCCATGTTATGTACCACTCAATTAACACATAAAGAGCTAATTTGAAGAAACTGCACAGTTTAATGACTTTAGGAAATGCTCCTATATATTTCCATGGTCCCCATTCAGGGCTATTGGAGCAACTGTTCTGTTGTTCTAATTCCGAAAAGCCTAAGATTAGCACTGGTTGACCTGTAGAGTCACCAACCTTTGAGAGCTTCCTTACGAAAACTCCCTTTTTCAAAGAAAAATTATTTGGAACAAACATCATGTCTAGCAGGAATATGCACGTCTAGCCACTATGGAAACATAAACAATTTTTATGTACCAACATGGCTATCCATAACTTATAAAATAGGCAAAAGCAGCTTTTTCTAACAGTTTGGTTTGGCAACTGATGAGAAGATATCTCCAAAACTACTCTTACATCAATACCAAAAAGCCTGTTACATCTACGGCGTTAGTCCTGTCACATTTTCATATTTCATAATGTTTTGAGCTTTTGATGCACATGATATTTTACAGAATTATTTGCATTTATCAAGCATAATTTCAACATATGGAACTTAACTCTTGGTTTTGGCTGGCATTATCAGCATTTGGCTAAAGAGGTTAATGTCACTTTAGCCAAAGTGGCTACAGCTGTAAAAGCCGTAGTGCCAATGCAGGAAAAGTTATGATATTGTCTCACACACATGACTTCTTTTTGACTTTGATCGAGTTCAGTTTACTTTCACAAAAACTATAGAGTAAAGAGTGTGCAAGGAAACAGTTCCTTTACTCTGTGTCATTTGCATGTTACACATGCAAGTCAGCAGGTGTTGAATGTGAATTGACGGTACTGCCAAGACCAAAGTCAGGTCCTCACTATCTAGACTTGCTACCCATTGAGTAATTCTTTGAAGTCTCTACGTGTACCTGTGGTTGTTCTTGGATGATTTCAGAAGTCCCTCCCTGACTGGTCCTGCACTTGGAACCCAACAGTAAAGCCATGGGTGGCATGAAGGACACTTCACCATGCGTACAAACTTCACAGTCAAGATATACCCCAGGGAAAAATTTATCAAGTCTTCTTGTTGTGAAGAACCTACATGTGATGGAATGTAGAAATTATATTGCCATGTAACTTTTTTCTCTTAAAAACTTGATCAGAAATGATCCAGTGTCTTAAGGTAATGTCTCGCCCATTTCAGGGTCTAATATTCAAAGCCAAATATCTCTGCAATAGTCATGATCAGCGTAGTAAATATCGGTGTGTGCTTAAGCACACGTGACTTGAGAATGCATCGTGACCAACAGATATGGCTACACAGTGACAACTGTTTTATAAACAAACAGATGGTGGTGAAACAGGTATGCATCACACTTTGGCGATATTTCTCAAAAACTACTTGATGAAAATTTTATTCTTGAAGCATTTTGATCTGTACATATTAAACTTTAAAAAAAGTTCAGCAATTTTTTTTTTTTTTTTTTTGAATGCTTCTGTTCTCTGGTGAGAGATGCTCATGGTTGCCGATCAGCTCCTTTTCAGCTCTGCTGACCAAAGGTTGGTTGCAGAGATCATGGTGCCACTGGTGTCTCTCGGTCCCTCGGTAAACTTTTTGCTTGTGAGCGCATTACAGTCCACAGTTTTCAAGATAGCCCTATACACCGTATAACTTTCAGGACTTCCAAGTGTATAAAAATCTAAGTCAAGTTCAATATTGGTGGTGCCACCTACAGTATTATGTTATTCATGGGTCAAAATTTGAAAATCATCTAACTGCTCTAGCATCCTTAATGTTTGATAGATCTCCGTGAAATTTAGTGAGATTGCAGAGGAGGTCAAAATCTCAGTTGCATGTGATACTTGTGGTGCCACCTATAACTTGATGGAAGTTGGGAGCCAAAATCTATATAAAGATATAAAATTCCAAACAGTAATTGAATAGGATTATAGGACCCAGTGTAAAAGTTCTACTTTTCTGGTACAAATGATTTTTCAACGTTGACGAGCTTAGATGTGAATGGGATGGTGCAATTGGCTATTGTGGCCCCTTACACGTGAATCTGGCCTGTTGCTAGGCAAGAGAAAAAACACTCCTACCCTTGCTCTTGAAATACGTGTTCTCACTTTTACCTCTACATATACATTTACAGTAAATACCTGTAGAACATACCTCACAACTTTTGTGGCTGAATAACTTGGGTATAAGCAACCCTTTCCTGCTTGAATTATGTCTCCCGGTGGATGCCGGGGGACATATTGTTTTAGTGCCCGTTTCTTCTTCTTCTTCTTCTTCTTCTTCTTCTTCTTCTTCTTCTTCTTCTTCTTCTTCTTCTTCTTCTTCTTCTTCTTCTTCTTCTTCTTCTTCTTCTTCTTCTTCTTCTTCTTCTTCTTCTTCTTCTTCACTTGGTTTCCGTGCGATAAGTCTTGAAGGACTGGACAGAATTTGATGAAACTTGGTAGGATTATGTATCTAGGCAAGACCTAGGTTGGGATTGTATTTGGGTGACCTTGAGCGAATTCTCAAGGTCACAGGGTCATTTATGTGAAATTGGTTTCCGTTCAATAAGTCATGAAGAACTTGATGGAATTTGATGAAACTTGGTAGGATTATGTATCTAGGCAAGACCTAGGTTGGGATTGTATTTGGATGACCTTGAGCGAATTCTGAAGGTCACAGGGTCACTTATGTGAAATTGGTTTCCGTTCGATAAGTCATGAAGAACTTGATGGAATTTGATGAAACTTGGTAGCATTATGTAGCTAAACAATACCTAGGTGGGGATTGTATTTAGGTGACCTTGAGCTAATTCTCAAGGTCACAGGGTCACTTATGTAAAATTGGATTTTGTACGATAAGTCATGAAGAACTTGATAGAATTAAATGAAACTTGGTAGGATTATATATCAAGGTAAGACCAAGGTTGGGATTGTATTTGGGTGACCTTGACATAATTATCAAGGTCACTGGGTCATTTGTGTTAAATTGGTTTCTCTGCAATAAGTCTTGAAGAACTTGATGAAAATTGCTAGAGTAATGTATCTAGGTGAGAGCTAAAATAGGATTGTAATTTTCAAGCAAACTTGGTCATTTGTAATTTGTTATCACCTATAGCTTATTCAGAGACGTAAGTGTTCCACTGGGAGACATTTGATTTTCTGTTGGAAAATCTATCCGTTCTAGTTAAGACTGAGTCAACAGCTTTCCTGCCCAACCCATGCCAAGGAAAGCTGTTGAGCTGGGGCATGTGATCTCATAGGTCTCATCCACAGTTCTCAGGCAAAATGTCTTTCACTACAATAGTCCCTCCTTTGAAAGACCACTCCTTTGGGAGACCACCTCCTTTGAGAGACCATAGTTGACAGGTCTTTCTCTAGTACTCTTTATGTGACCGCCTTTTGGGTGGCACTAGGGCGGTCACTCAAAGGAGGGACTACTGTACTGTTGAAATTACTTGAAAACACTAAACCAGATGCCATTTAACCAGCAGCCAGTTTTGGTCATTTCATGGGGTTAATAATTATCTGTAAAAGTAGGGGCAAAGGCAGGCTGTTGGCAGAAAAAAAATATTAATAATGTCTGCTGGAGAATGTAAAGTGGGGGCAAAAATATGTAATTTACTGATTTAAAATATGCAAGAACTCAATGTGTTTAAACATACGGTTGAATCTGTTTTAAGTGGAAGATGTTAAAATGGCTGCTTAGGAATCATGTATACATGAACTCTTCCAAAACTTCGATAAACCATCAAACATGGGGAAGGGGGTCTAGCTCAAATTGAACTTCCACCAAGCGTTTGGAAATATGCAGTTGACCTACCATGCTTTACAGTATACAAATGTTTTCCGTCCAGTATTTGAATTATTAGTTCTGCAGTGGCAGTTGTGTGTTAGTAACCTAGTACCAGGAAAATGGTGATTTTGGACTTGGTAGAAGGCGTCAATGTCAGTCCATTCAATAATTAAAGTTTCGGAATGGTTATATTTGTACATGATCCCTTAATGTAGATGCACTCCCGATTGAAGGTATTTTTGTGAATTGCAGTAAAACCTTATTATGAAGACACTCAGATATGTGACATTGTCACTTAATAATACAAGTTTTTAGACACTTATAGTCAGGTTCCTTTGTTATTTGACTTAGTTATCTTATATCTTGTACATTTTGCTGGGAACAGATGGTGTCATTACAATGAGGTTTCACTGTACAAATTTAATGCAGATGATGTTATAACATGTTGTCCCATCAGATCTTACAACATTACCATGAGTGCCTGCACATGTGGTGAAGGGATAACGTTAAAATGTACTTGTAGCCATCTTAAACACGCAGTTAATTCTATCAATTGTTTTTATGGGTACCAAGGGCACTTAAAGTTAACATTATATCGAGAGAATGCACATTTTTCGTACGAGATATTTTTAATGGTGCTCATTTTATCTTCTTTAATTTTATTATTCTTCAGCGTGTAAATGCCAATGTAATAATTCATTATTAACTCTTTTGGGTGGCTATCATGATAGTGGGGCGAAACCCACTCATGCAGGCACAAGTACTCGGCACATCTGTGTGCGCACGGCAGAATAAAGTGTAGGCTTATAGTGCTTTATTCCGTTGTTCAACTCCCTTGTGCCCGTATGAGTGGGTTTCACCAAGAGCTTTATCCGCTCTGTGGAAGCAGTCTGATTGCAGTAAAAGTGAAACGGTTGAATGTACGTTACTTATTTATGGTCAGACCTGATGGTGCAAGGGTGCGTAATTTGCTTATCCACATGCTTTCCATGGCAAGACAGACTGATGTACTGTTGTTATGGATAACACTGATACCAATGACTGTCAAGTTGTAAACAGTATACTTGTTTTGATTAAAGTGTGAAGCTACTGAAGTGTCTTTGTTGTGTATTATGTCTTGTCTGTGTTTTTGTACATGTTTATTGAGAGTTTTTGACGGCTGTCCAATGTATTGTAAATGGCATAAGTTACAACTGAGACGATAAATAATACAAGATTGACAATTCACCTTATGCAAAATGTGGCATGTGATTTTAGTCCTGTGAGACAGGAAAATATCAGTGTTGATCAATTGTTGACATGTAGTGCAAGGTTTGCTGCATCGTCTGCCACCGTGGATGTATATGGCGTGGGGTATATCTGTAGCCACTAAGTAATCTCTTAGGTTGTGTGGATGTCTGTAGATATTGCCAGTTTTGCAGTGGTGAATATTGATGCAGGGTCTCAGGGTGTGAACTTATTGAATCCCAATTATATTCTGGGCTGTTTTCTGTATCATGGGAGAAGAGGGATTGTGTGTGGTGATGAGGTTCATGACAGATCAGATGTGTGAATGATTATCTTCATATGATAAAACATCATCCCGATTTAAATTAGCCACTTTGTTGAACGGCTTCATCAATAATTTTGCTAGGGTACCCGCTGTCTAATAGGTATATCTTGAGAATAGAGGCCTGATGTAAAAAGGTCTTTTTTCTCAGAGCAAATGCGTCGGATGTGTATGGCCTTGACTGTATGGGATGGCTCTTAGTCATGCCTGGGGTGACAAAAATAAAATTTGAGATCATTGTGGCTGTCCGTCAGTTTGTGGTACTCATTGGTTTGTATCTTGCCATTATGTAACGTAATGAGAACATCTAGGAAAGGTAATTCTTTGTTAGAAGGCTCGTGAGTAAATTTGAATTTGATAGCCAGATGAAATTTATTTATGAAAGTTAAAAAAGTATGGGGAGATGTCTCCCTATGAGGCCAAACAATGAACACATTGTCGCTGAAACGCCAGCAGACTTTCAGTTTTAGTGGTGCCGCCTTCAGCATGTGGGTTTCTGGATCATTCATGAATAAATTAGCATAATTAGGTGTCATTTTTTGTACCCATGGCAGTCTCTGAGATTTGCAAATAGTACTTGTCGTTGAATTTGAAGCAGTTGTTGTGGGTTGAGACCAAATGAATGTACTTTGGGTAGAAAATATAGAACCGGGGTCCTGGGGTGGATGGTCATCACTATGATCTTTTCTTGTGGACTGATGTGCCCGTCTTTTATACATAGTGTACATGAAGGAGTTAATCTCTGAATTGAAAGTGAAAGTGAGGTCGCAATCAACTGTCTTGTGTACTGAAGACTGAAGTGTGAGATAGCTGGCATAGGCCATCATTGATATGGACAGACGTATTCATTATCACGATTGCCCCACCCATAACAGCTGGTTTTATTACGAAGTTTTTATTCTGGCCAAGTGACTTTGATCTTCCCATGTGTGTCTTGCTGAAATTGTGGACATGTTTAGCACGGATCGGGTGATGCGGAATAGACGATTCCAAAGTCTCTAAATACAAGTCTAATACTTGACATAAGTTATTGGTGGGGTGAATGAAGATGTGGACGAGTATTTTGGTAGTACCACAGATGGAATGGGATGGTCAGAGTCGGGTGTGCTTGTGAAGATAGTGGGCCTATTGTCGTTGCAAGCAGGATTGAAGAAATGGCTTTTTTTTTTTGCAGAATCTTTGGCTCATTTTGAGGTGCGTCTGGTCTTCAGTCTGGTCTCTTATATGTTATCATTTCTGTTTACTTGGCATCGACTAAATGTGGTCTATCTCCGTGCCTGAAGTGTTGTCCTGGAGTAAAGCATAGGTTTGTTGGATTTCTGTAGGTACAAAATCCCTAGGTGACTGCCAAAAAGTGTACAGGCAATTGATTACATGCAGTCGTGCTTGGGTCTCTTCAATAATCAGGTGCCATTCTATTAAAAATTTTGGAATCTAAGTGTGGTATTTGTGGTTCAATGTTAATGGTTAGGCCTTTAGGTGTGGTTCCTTGTTGAGTGTTATCCAAGAGGGACCTGGCATGATCCGTAGCTCTAGTGAGGCCTAATGTTACCTTTGTGGGGCTCTATAGACCCAAGCACGGTCGCTAGCGAGTCTCTCAAGTCTGGGTTGGAGCTGGATTTATGGAGATCCTGTGATAAATGCTCAGGTACTGTTCTTTTCATCGGAGCCGGGAGAGAGAAACTGAGAGGGAAGTTCAGAAAGTCAGGAGCCGATAAAAAATCTGAAAAGTGTGATCACCGTGATGGGGTAGAAGAGTGAAGCAAACCAAAACTGCAAAAGCTGATGCATTGGGACATGAATTATGGGGTGTCCTGTGTGTTTGCCCACCTGGAAATTATTCTTCAGAGTCTGTCACAAGGGAGTAACGTTCAACTGGTAAAAATGGTCCGAATGCTCTACCATACAGTGGTGTTCTGCTTCAAGTTGCGTCGGGAAGTACTGTGCACAATATAAACAGAAAACCCCAACATAATTGCGATTGAGACGGGGCTTGTGTACTACGCGATGTACTAACTGCTTCCAAGTCTGCGCTGCATGTCTACTGCATTACAGTGAGCAATTTTCATGGTACCACATTATCCCTTTTAAGCACCCGCACCATTTTTCTGGCACAAGAGTTCTAAAAATATTGAAAAATTACATATATTCCATAATGATCTGCAATTTGATACAGCTAAAATGTTCCAAATTTTGATCTACAATTGGAGCTCACTTTAATTAAATTTCCTACGTGCACCAGGTGCTTATCTAAAAGGGACGATATAGTGGACATCGTCTTATCAGTAGAGCTCTCTGGTTGGGCAGGTAGGTGCCCCATCATTATAGAGCATCTTTCTGGATGTTCTTCACAATCCAAATACATGTTGATTAGCACTGTAATATCTCGAGACTTTGGTCCCTTGGGACACTTGGATCTCTACAACTGGAGGAAGGGAAAGATATCTCATACCCAAACACACATAAGAACAAATGTGTAAAACAGATCACTGTTGATAAAATTATGTCTATTTTTTTTTCTCAAAGAACAAATACACTAAAGAGGAAAATTGCTGAATCCAGTGCAGTTTCAGTACTTCATAATTTTTTTTCTCCTATAAACAAATGTGGGGAACCACCATATTATTTTTAATGTGGCAACTAGGTAGCGCTGTACATGATTTACGCAAAATATCCACATTTATAGTAAGGTTTAATATATTTACCTAATTGTGAATACAAATGAAGTAAATGGCATAGACATAAATAACGGAGTATTTTGACTCTGATTTCAATGTTAATTTTATTTTTTAAAAATGTGTTTTATTAGACATGTTATTGATTCTATATTTTTAGATCGTGTTCATAATATTCTCTTATTATCACTCGAACTGACATAGGTTACATCTGCTGTACTCATTTTTGGAATTCAACTTTAATATTAATTTGCATCATGGTGTGAGATATTCAAGATATATGACTAAAACTTGTTCTTTTCAGTTTTTTTTTTTATTTCTTTGACAGTATGGGAAATACAGTGGTTCTAAATACATAATACAGTGGTACCTGCTCTAAAGACCACCTCTCGTGAAAGACTGCACTAGTTTTTAAGACCCCCATTTCAAGACAATGGCCTTCAATTTCTTTGTAAGCTCACCTGCAGTGAAAGACCACCTGCCATATGTGACCACTTTTGTCTGGCTTTAAGGATGGTCTTAACTAGCAGGTACCACTGTAGTATATTTTGAATCAGGAAAATATACACAAAACTGTCAAAAGCAAAGGTTCACAAAAGTGTCTGAAAATATATCATGTATATAATGATAGGACAAAATGGCATTTAAATCTTTGACAATAATCTTTATTTGGCAAATCTGACAGAATTTACATGTATCTTGATGTTTTAATTACACAGCAAAACCTTGAAAGTACCGTTTCTGTAGACTTGAAAAATGTAGTTCCTAAAGTTGCCAGTAGGGGGCACTCTCTAATGATACACTTTTGAGCAGGAAGGCCCACTGTGAAAATGGCAGATCATTTTGTAGTTCAAGCTTCTGTCTTCTGTTCATGACCTGTTATTTGCTCCAAGCCCCCTAATGAAATGTTTCAGATTTGGAGGATCCATTAGAAGTGTGTACATTTTGCTTTCCCATTTCGTTGAACACACACTTTTCCTGAAATTTCAGGAACTGCCTTTTTGTGTTTTTGGTTTTCCCCAACACCTCTCTTTTGTCAAACCAGTGTAAACATGAAGGAAAAAAGGTCACTGTACAGATTGTTATTTTTTTCACTGCATACGAAAATATCTTTATCCAGAGATTCATCTCTATTAAGTATCCACTTTGACACCTTCCCTTGGGTAACCATTTAAAACAGGTTCAACTGTAAGCTTAAAAACATAGTTCTGCAATACATACATTCGCCAAGTAGACATTGTTCATTGGTCTGGCAACCTGTGCCTCCGGTTATACAGAAAACTATTAAAAATATCAAAATCTATTCCCCAAAATATACCGGATATACTTGGCCAAAAAGGCTGTGAGTATTTCCAGAGCACTGGTAGGAGAGGTAGTCAAACATTAATCTCTTGCAGCAGATATACTTGGCCAAAAAAGCTGTATTTCCAGAGCATTCTGGTAGATGTATCAGATTACATATATATATATATATATATATATATATACATGTATATATCTTTGTTGAGTATAGAGGCTGTCACATCACACCACTGTCAATACATTTATTCACATGACCTGAGGTTTTCTGGGTACAGCGTCACACTTGTGACACCTATTTGTACCGGTGGTGCATTGCAAACAGGGTTTGACATGACAACTACATGTATGTCAATTTTGACTACTGTGACATCACATGTGCAAGACCGAGGACGTGAAACATACACCTTGACGTTAGTTATGTATATGTCACACCTAACTATATTAAGCATGTATGCATGACCGTTACACCAGCCTCTGATGAGACACAGCAGTGTCGAAACCGATCAGGCCTTATACGGGAGAGGACAACTGTCATTTTTGGCCTTGCCCTCGTCATATTTCTACATTCCATATATGCCATGCACCACATTCATTACAATAAAAGTACACACCAATTTTTCTCAGCAAAGGGGAATTTGTTTTTATTGTCATATTTATATGCTGAATTCTAATCCTTTGCCTGTTTTCGACATTTTATGTGTTTAACTTTTTCAGAGGACACTGTGTGCTCATTTGAATAATCATGGGAACTCTCACAATTGTACATTCATCTTTGAAGTCCCGGAGATGCATAGAAACCATATAAATAATTTTATCACGATTCTATTTTGCTCATACATATATATACTTTTCATGTATATTCACTTAATAATCAGAATTTTCACAAATTTATAGATAACATCATTGCCACTTTGATACAACTAATAATCAGATAATTTATAAATTATGTTTTAAGGCCACAACATTTCGATATTTTTTGTTTTTTTTATGAACATGTATTATAGAATCATAATCCACAAAATGTTATTACAATACAAGCAATCAGAAATACAGATTAAACACACAGGGAGAGCCCAGTAAGATGTTACAACCCTCAATATACTTACAAGGAGTCAAAATTACATCCTCATAGTTGTCTCATCCAATGATAGCAAGAATTAGTTAAATTTTGTGACATGAAATACCAGAATAATCTGTAACTTTTTTTCTGCCACAGTTGGTCTGTCTCATGGGAAAGTAACATAAAATTTACAAATGACAACAGTGGCCGGGTGTTTTTTTTCAAACTCCACATACTGCAAAGGTACTTAATTTCACAAAGTACTTCATTTTGCATTTTCCAAAAATAAGCAAGAAAACCACATTAAATTATATTACTTGCAATTAGGAAGTACATATTATGTTTTTTTTGTAACGCCATTGCAAATTCACAAAAGTACATGTAAATACCCAAGAAAGATGTATAATGCTAAATTTCAAAACTTCAAAGCCATTAACCTTTCCCTGTTACCCGAGTCAACAGCTTTCTTTGCCATGAGCTGGTGGACCTAATCCATACAAAGGACAGCTGCTGACCCGGGGCGTGCTATCATGGTAAGATTCACATACAAATATCACTGAAAAAAGTTTCTTGTAATGAGATCCCTAGCCATAAAGATGGGAGCATACAATATCTGGATGCTTTGGGGCAATAGCAGAAAAGAGTTGTGTGCAGATACACTACAATTATTTTGTAAAAATAAACCCCCGATTCAAAATATTATCTTTTAACTTATGTAAAGATATTATGGATCAACACCCACTGGGAACTGAGTCAACATCTTTCCTCGGCAGTGACATAAATGGTGTTTGTCTGCAATGTGGCATTGAAAGAGTTGAAAAAGATGTTGATTAACAATCCATATCATTCTTTACACAAGAAAAAAATGCAATCAGATTTTGCTAGATCTATGTCTGCCACCCCCTCCCCATCCCCGCTACAGCTGTCAGTACAGACAGGAGTCATTCTTGTGGTGGTGGCAAGGTCACCCATCTTCAAGCTCATCCGAGACCTCATGTAGGACTATAATCACCTGCAATTTGAAAGGCCTATGTCAAAAACTTTTCAAGTTATAGTGTGAAAACCAAAATCATAAAAATGGCTCTGTGACCTTGGGATTTGGACAAAGGTCACCCATCTTCAAACACCTTAGACCTTATGCAGGACTAAATCGTGCATGATAGAAAGGTCTATGTCAAAGACTTTTCAACATATCGCTTGAAAACCAAATTCGCTAAAATGTCTCTGTGACCTTGGAAACTTGGGCAAGGTCACCCATTGTCGAATTCACCCAAGATCTTATGCAGGACTATCAGCATGCACAACATGAAAGACCCATGTCAACAATTTTTTAAATTAACACGCAAAAATCAAATTCAGTTAAATGGCTGTGACATTGGGTATTTGGTCAAGGTCAACCATCTTCGAACTGGTCCAAGACATTTAAACATATGTAATATGAAAGGCCTATGTGAAGAACTTTTCAACTTATTGTGTGAAAACCAAATTCACTAAAATGGATCTGTGACCATGGAAATTGGGTCAAGGTCATCTATCTTCGAATTCTTCTGAGACCTTATGCAGGACTATAAGCATGTGCAATATTAAAGGCCCATGTCAAAAACTGTTCAACTTATCGTGTGAAAACAAAATTCGCTAAAATGGCTCTGTCACCTTGTGAATTGGGTCAGGGTCACCCATTGTCAAACTCTTCTAAGATCTTATGCAGGTCTATAGGCATGTGCAATATGAAAGCCTATGTTAATTTTTTTTAAACTAATCGCATGAAAACCAAAGTCACTAAAAAGACTCTGTAACGTTGGGTTTGGGTCAAGTTCATTCATTTTCCAAGTCGTCCCGCACATATAAGCATGTGCAATATAAAAGGCTTATGTCAAAAACTTTTCAATTTATTGCATGAAAACTAAATTCACTAAAACAACTCTGTGACAATGGGATTTGGGTCAAGGTCACTCATCTTTGAACTAACCTGAGATCGTATGCAGGACAATAAGCAAGTGCAATATGAAAGACCTATTTCAAAAACTTTTAACTTATCAGGTGAAAGCCAAATTCAATAAAACAGCTCTGTGACCATGGGAATTGTGTCAAGGTCACCCATCTTCGAACTCGTCCAAGACCCTATGCAGGATTATAGCATGCACAATGTGAGAGACCTATGTCAAAAACTTTTCAACTTATTAAGTGACAACCAAATTCACTAAAACAGACCTGTGACCATGAAAATTGGGTCAAGGTCATCCATCTTTGAACTCATTTGAGACCTTATGGAGGACAATAAGCATGTGCCATATGAAAGGCCTATGTTAAAAACTGTTCAACGTATCACGTGAAAACCAAATTCACTAAAATGGCTCTGTGACCTAGGGAATCGTGTCAAGGTAACCCTTCTTTGAACTTGTCCAAGACCTTATGCAGGAATAGAAGCATGTGCAATATGACAGCCCTATAAAAAACAAAAAAAAAATGAGTTATCACGTGAACACTGTTGGGACGGACAGACACATGTACACATACATGTACGCATCTGCACATGGACAAAGTAATTGCTATATGCCCCCTCCTCCTTTGGGTGAGGTGGGGGTGGGGGGGGGGCATAAACACATTTAAAATACCAGACCATTTCAGATATAGTTTACACTGTAAAACAGTTGCAGGCTGATATACCACATCAGGTCAGTCACAGTTAACATGAAGACTTGATATATTTTCCCATGGTATAATCTTGACTCTTGAGGTTTGCATGCATGATGACGTGTCCCTCTTCCTACCCACAGCTTTCCTGTTGGGTTCCAAATACTGAAGTCATGAAGGGAGTTCTGATATCATCTGAGACAACCGTACATGAAGAACGCGAGAACTCCTCAATAGGCACTGATCTGGAGAATGAAGACCCGACTTTGGCCTTGGCAGCAATGTGAATTCACCTTCAACACCTGCTGCCTTGCACGCGTAACATGCAACAAAGCAGAATAAAAGAACTCTGTCTTCACAAAGTCTTCACCCAAAGGTTTTCATGAAAGCAAATGAACTCCATCAGAAGTCACCAGAAGTTTGACATACTACAACTATTATTATTTTTTTTATCTAACACTGCCAGTTAAATGTATCCTGTGGAATGATATGGTGAGTGTGAGTTCCAATGGCATCAGATGCAGGCAGTCTTTCTGCAGTGTTCCTAAAACATGCATGACCAAGCAGGAAGTGAATTCTGAAATCAGAAGAAAGGAGACAAAAGTAATTATGATAACACAGTCAAGTACCAGCAAACAGAGTCCTAAATATCCACGTGCAGTGTTGTCAACTAACATCGTCAATGACAATTTGTGTCACATGACATACTATTAAACTCAGCACACAGCATTTGAAAGTGACATGCTGCATTATATTTAAACTGAGAGTATTTTTGCCAAGTGGTTCTATTAAAGCGAGTGCAAGCTTGACACAACTTGTACATATGATAACATTTGTGGTACCTTTGACATTGCTAGCCTTCTTATTTCTAAAAATGCAGAATGTAGCATCCGTAACTATGTCCTTATTGACCTTGAATATTAGGTCAAGATCATTCAAAATTTGTTACAATATGTCCATTGACCGAAAAAACACTTGGTATAAAATTAGAAGTTGCACCTCAATTCATAACCAAAATAATGAATTTTGATGTTCTCTTTAAACCTGTAATGCGCTCGTTCCACTTGGTAATACATGTACAACAAGTGGGGCTACCATGACTCCACACATCCCGGACTTGTCTGTTCATATATACATGATACTGATACATCTGTACAAGTTCAGATGAAGCGACCATAACAAAAACAAAAACAAAAAATCATTTCCTAAACTGTATTCCCGCAGTGACCTTGATAAAGTAGGTTAAGATCATCCACATTATGCAATGCAAAACTTCTACATATGATATGCCCCCAAATTTCAGTGTAAATGCAAATTTCGAAGTAGTGTGACAGTTTGAACAAAACTGGAAGAGTCCACTGTAGGTTTATTTCAACTAAGTTTGAAGCAGATCTGGCCAATGGTTTTGGAGGGCCATCATGTACTTCAGGTCACTAGCACATGAATAATAACCATCTGTTGCAGGTGGTGAAAGTTAGACTTTCTCTGTGCTTTTCATAGAGGAGAGAAACATATCATGAAGGCTTAAAGTTCAGAATTACTGTCCAACAACAAACCAATAGTGTGTTCTACTCACCAGCTTAGCCATGTCGTCGTCTGATATCTTCCAGTCAAACACCTGTGAGTTTTCAATGATGCGCTCAGATTTAACTGACTTTGGAATCGTTATGAAGCCACTCTGTACACTCCAGCGAATAAGCAACTGAGCCACCGATTTATTGTACCTGTCAACAGCCAATCAAAAACCACATAATAAGGGATAATTTATTACCTTTGATAATCAAGTTTTACTCCATGTACTCAAGCAAATGATGACATAAGCCATGCACTTTCAACTGCAAATAGGCAATCACCAACCACATAATAAGGGACCATTCATTGTCAATATCTTTGGTCCAATTTATGGTGATCAATATGATGAATAACAAGTTAATGAGTATTGCAGAGCAATACATAGTCCCCCGCTCGTCGCCCACGAGGTTGAATGGACTACTATATAGGGGTGTGACCTGCCATGTGACGACAGCAATGCCCCAGGAACTATGCAAGCAACATTTTGGTAGCTGTAGGTGTTATGGTATTTGAAATATGGCCTGGACAAGGATTTACACGGAGTTTATACTGTGACCTACATATCTGACCTAGTGACCTATTTTTGCTCATAACACATTTTCAAGTCACAATGAATTAACAGGTAAAATTTCATTACAAGAAGTCAAAAGTAACACAAAATTATAGTCAGGACGTGAAAATACTGAACATTTACAAATCACTTTGACCCACATGTTTGACCTGGTGACCTAGTTTTGCTTTATGGCACATTCTTAGATTAAGCTTCACATTTGTGTAAAATTTCATTAATCTAAGTAAAAGGACAAAAAAGTTATGGCCCGGACAAGATTTTGAATGGATTTCACTATGACCTAGATATTTGACCCAGTGACCTACTTTTGCCATGTGACACAACGACTCCCCAGGTAGTATTAAAATAATAAATTTGGTAGCTGTAGGTATTATAGTAAGGGAAATATGGCATGGACAAGGTTTTACATGGAGTTTACACTGTGACCTAGATATTTGACCTAGTGACCTAGTTTTGCGTCGTGACACACTTTTAGATCACAATACATTATCAGTAAAATTTTATAACAAGAAGTCAAAATTTTTTAAGAATTACAGTAAGGACATGAAAATACTGTACATTTATGTATTACTGTGACCCAAATATTTGACCTAGTGACCTAATTTTACTTTACGACACATTTCCATGTTAAGTTTCACATTTGTGTAAAATTTCATCAATCTAAGTAAAAGGACAAAAATGTTATGGCCCTGACAAGTTTTTACATGGATTTCACATTGTGACCTAGATTTTGAACCTAGTGACCTACTTTTGCCATGCTACACTCCAGCACCCCAAGAAGTATGCACATAACAAAGTTAGTAGCTGTAGGTATTATGGTATAAGAAATTTGGTGCTGACAAGGTTTTACACAGAATTTTATACTGTGACCTATATATTTGACCTAGTGACCTAATTTCCCCTCATGACACACTTTTGGGTCAAGGTACATTATCATGTAAAATTTCATAAAAAGAGGTCCAAAAGTTAAAAAAATTACAGTCAGGACCTGAAAATTCTGTATATTTACATATCGTGGTGACCCAAATATTTGAACTAGTGACCTAGTTTTGCTTTATGACACTTTCTTAGACTAAGCTCCACATTTGTGCAACATTTCATGACTCTAAGTAAAAGGACAAAAAAGTTATGGCCCGGACAAGATTTTTAATACACATGTATTCTGTGACCCAGATATTTGACCTAGTGACCTACTTTTGGCACACGATACACCTCTATCCTAGGAAGTACAAACACATTAAATTTGGTAGCTGGGGGTGTTATGGTGTTGGAAATATGGCCCGGAGAAGCTTTGGACGGACGGACGGACGAGGTGCAAACCTATAGTCCCCCACCAAGTGGGCGGGGGACTAATAAACGCTTTATTTCCAGAATACTTCACCACTTTGGTTTACAATTAGACAGAATACGGGGTCTACATTTATATTTCCAATGATACCAATACATGTGTATTTTTAAGCAGGATTTTTCACTGTAGTCTACAAATTGCACATTGGCAATAAATAATGAGCTTATAGCCACACAATTAATAAAAACACAAAAAGAGATTGCTAGATCTATGCCACACACAGCTCTGTGTCCTTAGGATTTGCGTCAAGGTGATCCATCTTTGAACTTGTCTCAGACCTTATGTAGGATTAAAACCATGTGCAATAAGATAGGTCTGTGTAAAAACTTTTCAACTTATCGTGTGTAAACCAATTCACTAAAATGGCTCTGTGGCCTTGAGAATTGGGTCAAGGACATTCATCTTCGAACTTGTCCGAGACCTTATGTAGGACTATAAGCATGTGCAATATGAAACACCTATAAATAAAACTTTTCAAGTTATGGCATGAAAACCAAGTTCACAAAAATGGCTCTGTGACCTAGGGAATTACGTTAAGGTCACCCATCTTTAAACTCATCCAAGACCTTATTCAGGAATATAAGCATGTGCAAAATGAAAGCCCCATGTAAAAACTTTTCAAGTTACCACTTGAAAACCAAATTCACTGACTGGCTCTGTGACCTATGGAATTGGGTCAAGGTCACCCATCTTTAAAATCCTCCTGAGACCTTATTCAGGACTACAACCAGGTGCAATATGAAAGCTCTATGCAAAAACTTTTCAAGTTATTGTGTGAAAACCAAATTCACTAAAATGGCTCTGTGACCTTGGGATTTGGGTCAAGGTCACCCATCTTCAAATTTATCTGAGACCTTATGTAGGATTGTAATTGCTTGTAATTTGACAGGCCTATGTCAAAAACTTTTCTTCAAGTTCCCCCGTGAAAACCAAATTCACTGAAATAGCTCTGTGACCTTGAAAATTGAATCAAGGTCATCCATCTTCAAAGCTGTCCAAGACCTAATTGAGGACTATAAGCATGTGCAATACGATAGCCCTAAGCACAAAACTTTTTGAGTTATCATATGAAAACTGTCAGTCCGGACACAAAAACACACACATATATGGACAAATCGTTATATGCTCCTCCTCCTTGGAGGAGCGGGGGGGGGGGGGGGGGGGGGGGCAGCATAAATACACCGTAGTTATGTTCAGGCTCAACAAGATGAACAGGCATCAACTCATACTTTACCTTGCTGCCATATCCACAAACACAGGATCATTCAGCCTCTTGCCTTTCGTCAGTGGAGAGTACCCCATGACTGTGATGCCATGCTCCTGACAGTACTGGACAATGTCTTCTTTACGCTGGTATGGATGAAGTTCGATCTGGTTTACGCTAGGTGTTGGAAGGCCTGCCTGTTTGAGTTTTTCTAAGTGTTGGACTCCAAAGTTTGACACACCCACTGATCTTAGGAAAAGAAACAAGAAGAAAACTAGAGAACCTTGATAGTCCTGCGCTTATCTGGCCTTGCATGGACAAAATGGAGTGACCTTTGTAATTAGGTCCATTTTTGAAGACTGTCATGCACAAGGATCAAAGAACTAGCTCAATAGTCAAAGTGCCAGTTCAAACAGGTCCTAGCTCAGATAGTTTTCAAGTTATCAAGCAGGGACCACTCTGACCATTAGCTGAATGCTAATGTTTTATAATTTTGCTAAAGAAATGTGAAAATGGCTAAATAATTGAAAATTAATGATTAAAGGGAATTTTGTAAATCTGGCCTGTATTTCCAATTTTGACCTCAGATTTTTAAAGTCTACATCTGTTCCTGACCAAGTGAACAATAAATTTGTGAAAGTGACCCTGTCACCTTGGGAATGAAGTCAAGGTCACTCATGTACTGTATAAATCTGTTCCACATGGAGGACCACCAGAATCGAAGCCCTAACTCAAATGGTTCTCAAGTTATCAAGCGAACAGTTGAATTCAGTAACTCATTTCAGCATATATCTTGAGTGCTTCATTTCAGGAACAACTAACCAACTAATATCCTCAATTGTATCCTACAACACATTAGAAACACAAATGTACAGCTTAACATGTGGCAGTAATTCTGAACAGTTTTCTCTTCAAGCTACAATTACTAAAATCAAAGAGTAAAGTGAAGTAAAAAATGAGTCGAGTCCCACAGATATTTCTGCTGAGGTATTTCCTAAATAATTTTACCATTATCTGAATTTGCCTCTAAAATCCAGCAATAAACAGTAGTTTTCCTTTACATCTTCTATGGTATATGTTGACAAAAAGCTCATATGCTTAAAAGATTCTTTGATGTTGGCAAACTGTATATTCACCTTTATGTTGTTGGTTTGTTTTTTTTCAGTGTATATCTTTTTGCGAAGGACTTTTCCTGACAAATGAGTTAAACCATGGTCTATAGTATACATTTGTCAA
Source organism: Hermodice carunculata (assembly GCA_964020975.1). NCBI lineage: Eukaryota > Metazoa > Annelida > Polychaeta > Eunicida > Amphinomidae > Hermodice > Hermodice carunculata. The sequence continues at coordinate 31,009,090 of OZ026618.1, forward strand.
ATATTTTTCAACATCCAACAGACTTTTAAATAATGCATATGTGTCTAACTTACCCAAATCATTAATACACATTCTCCATTCCTGTTCACAACAGTCTTTAATCCTTTGCTTAAATTGTCTCAAAAATAATACTACATCTGCTACGTCATGCTCAAACCATACAATTCCAAAACCATATCTAAAACGTAATTTTTCATATATATGTAAGGAACTCAATCCCCAATAACAGAACATCTAACATAATATCTTGCATGTTCACAATACTTTTCTATCTGTGCACATGTGCTTGTTACTTAATGCGCTCACATCTGTTTTACATTAACTTGCATCTTCCACTGCCAACTGCATCCAAAGTCTTAACCCTTTCCCCCTCAAACCGGCCAAAACCGGCTGGTGGTCAAATGTCGTCTGCTTCAGTGTTTTTAACTAATTTCAACAGTTATGAAAAACAATTTGACTGAGAAATGTACATGAGACTTATCAAGATCCCATGCCCCAGGTCAACAGCCTTCCTTGGCATGGGTTGGGCACTTAGTGCCCAACCCATGCCAAGGAAAGCTGTTGACTCAGTCTTAATTCAAGGGGGGAAGGGTTAACCACCTAAGACAAACTGCTCTCAATTATAAGAAGGACGCTAGATTCATGTTCCTAGTATAAAGACCATTTATTCAAGTATGAGCCTATTGTTACAAGGAATACAAGGATCTGGGTCAACAGCTTCTCTTAATGTGCTTTGGGGCAAGGAAAGCTGTTGATTAAGGTCGAAACTCGGCAGTGAAAGAGTTAAAATGGGCAAGTTGATAGAGTCTGTTGTGCAGTCTTCAAGCGTCATTTCTCTTACCTGATTCTGCCCGTTGCCTGTATTTCCAACATGGCCTTGTACGTCTCGACTATCTTATTCTGTGGCTGATGCATCAGATATAGGTCTATATAGCCAAGGTCTAACCTAAGGCATAAAGACAACATTTCACTGTAATAACGGGTTACTTTGTATTGGCCATTAATTTGGAACACTTTTATTTTCTGTATGCCGTGTTGGAGCAAACTTATTATTCATTAGAATCAAAAAGTACTGCATGTACTCTCTTTGAAATGATGGAAATGTTGAACCATCCCCAAAACATGACTGGCAGGTTGCTAGTAAGTCTTGTAATCAATTATAACTATAATGAGCTAGAAAGAAAACAGAGTCTCCAAGTCTCCCGATAAATCGCAGGAGATCTCCCACTTTTTTGTACTTTTTACAAAGTCTCACCCTTTTTATAAAATGTCTCCAGCTTTTCTGTAAAATTTAAAAAAAAGTACCATTATTCAATCAGTGTCTGTAAAGTTGCACTGTTTTGCCGTGTTGTTGCACTATAAATACTCGTGGAACATGTCTATGATAGTGCCTAAAATGGTTCAAAATGCAGGAAATGAAGGTGCAAATTTCTAATTTTTCCTTGGGAAGCATGCCCCCAGACCCCCTCCCCCCAACTATTCTTCACGCCTTTGTCGCTCATCCCCCCACTTTTCAGTACCTGCAGGAGGGAGATCTTTCCCTTTTAATATAGGCTAGCTTGGCGGCTCTACGAAAATGACACCCCCACCTCCACCCTCAATGATTCTCAAAGTTAAAACTGGAATATTCGGTACTACAAAATAAATTTCATGTACATTTTTATTCTATGGTTTTGTCCTCATGACATGAATATACATTATAGCATGAGCTTCTTGTAACAAATGTAGAGTGAATTAGCATGCTGAAGCTTACTTTTTAAACTGGCCTTCAAACGTTTTCTTGCAGTAGTCATATCCATTGTACAAAACCTTTGTGACGACAAAAACATCTTCTCTAGGTAGACCACTCAATCTCACACCTCGTCCCACACCTTCCTCATTCCTGCAACAGTGAAAACCGTACATATTTACGTCACAGACAGATGATTGACATGTTATTGACATTTCTGTCTGAGAGTTAAGCATTGTAACTTTCCATCATTGTAACGGAAATATCTACACAGGTCGACCGCTGTGTCTGGATGCCAGGGTATCAATAATTGTTACTTGCGAAGAGGAAAACGAGGCAAATCTATAACAAGTTTTCAACATGGCAGAAAGTGATAGATTAATTAGCGTGGATGATGGGGCCGAAGGCACAAATGGCAGGAAGTGCAGCAGAGGTAACATGATTGGAGAGTGCCAATAAAATATCACGCCTAGGGATGCAAGGGGCTGTTTATTAAAAAAATCTGCTACCAGAAAGGCCGATTTTGGCTTTATTGTGGAAAACAATGTATACTTTGAGCTGACATGGATATTATGAAGGTATGTACACTGGCACAAGTATACACAGTGGTTCGATCAGCTGGAGTCAACACTGTGCACGCAATGATATTGCAAGTAGTACTACGCAGAGCTGGTTGCTGTGGCAATTTGCTGAAAAATTTCCCTTTCATGCCCATGCTTTCTGGTGTTTATTTGTTGTAAAAAATTCTTGGGAACATTTTGGTGTATAAAACATACATGTCAGGCCTTGACATTAAGGATTTCAGCCACTAGTCCCTGGGCTAGTGGCCAGCAAATTTTACTAGCCCCCACCAGAATTTTACTTGTCCCACTTTTGTCCTGAGGAATAGTTACTAGCCCCACAACCTTTTGGACCGTGGACAAACTTCTGATGCAGTATCATAAATTGAAGGACTAAAATCTTAACAAATAAATGATATAATTGCCAAAGCAAAATATACAAAGTAAACCATTTTATTACACAAATATCACAATGGGATGTGATTGCCATACATGACAAACCCGAAATCGTTCTCTTTTTACACAAAAATGTATTAAATAAATCTCAGGAAATCCAGTTGAAAAAAGAAAAATCACATCTTTGATACTGTGGAATGTAAACCAACTAATAAGTTACAAAATGTGGGAAATTAATTGTAAGTTGACAAATTCAGTCATACACAATTGAGTGACTTTACATTGAGTCACCAAACAACTGGAAAAAACTGAACCAGGTACCCGATTGAAAAAATTGCACTAGTCCGATCGGGCTAGGCCTTATTAACATTTGCTAGCCCGAAAATTAAATTTACTAGCCCCAGACTATAGGGCTTGCCTTAATGTCAAGCCCTGCATGTTTGTGATCCATTGAGTGAACTGGAAGGTGGTAGCTCTGTTCTTCTGTGTTTCCACAGCTTGAATTACTGGCGTGAAACCATAATATTGGCAAGGCCAGGCAACACGTCAACAGGTAGGACCAAATTTACGTACTGCTGTCACCTGTAGTTCATTCAAGGACTGACTGTGAATGAAAGTGAAGACAAAATCAACATTTTTACATTGTATACATTTTAATAAGTGCATTTTTGTACCAGTTATCACTATATACAGCATGAGCACAGCCAGTGACAGGCACGTGGGAGCGTGTAGGGCGTGTGCTATTAATAAGACAGAGCACTGTAAGGGTGCAGGACAGAATGAATGCGTAGCTCTGTTTGTCTGTGTTTCCACAGGTTGAATTACTGGCGTGAAACCATTATAGTGAAGCACTTCTTGGTGAAATGCGGGGAAAGGAGATGTAGCGTGTTGGGTTTCAGGGACGCAGAGTCTAAAGCGGGTGACTAAAGGAAGGGAAGGGAGACGGTAGCCTTTGGGTATGCTGACTGTGAGATAGAACAGTGGGAAAAGTTTTTTATTTTTTATTTTTTTTAACGGCTTCCTGTTTCTTAACAGGACCACCGCACATAAGCACCACACAAAGACTTTTAATACTGATCCTAAATTGTTTGACCATGATTGATTGAACTCTCTCACAGATAACTGCAAATAAAGTTGAACTACTTAAAATAAACTGCTCTGAATAATATTACAATAAGCATTCCAGATTGAAGTTCCTTGTAAATGGCAAAGAATGGATTACCCTCAGCACCCACGACATTTTTTTCCTCAATTCTGCATTTTTTTTTATTTTTTTTTTGTGAGACTTCGCAGTAGAATACTTGACATACAATTTCCATTTTGTTGTCATGAAATGAAAGAGCACTTATTTAGATGCGTTCTTGGGGCAGGTCCTGGTGACAGAGACCACTGTATGTCACTCATACGGCCATCAAATACATATTTCAAAATTTTCATAACAAGTTTACAAATAATGAGAGGAAGCTGGTTTTGAGTAGAAATGTGGTCCACTATACTGTGCATCTCAGAAAAAAATTTAGTGAAGCTGCGTTGGATCATTGTTGAGATATTAAGGTAATGTTGCCCCTTGTGAACCACTCATATGCCCTAAAAATAAATACTTTAAAGTTTCATGAAAAGTTTATAAATATAAAGAGGATGCTGGTTTTACAAAGGGTTCTGGTCCATCGTAAGATGGATCTTTGACAAAAATTTGGTAAAGCTGTGGTCAATATTTTTTTAGATATCGTGGTAACGTCGTCAGGGTTCACACCAAACACTAGAAGTTTCACAAAAAGTTTTAAAATAATCAGAGGAAGCTGGTTTTCAATAGGAATCTGGACCATCATAAGGTCCTTCTGTGACAAAAAAATTGGCACAGCTACGGGGAATATTTTTTGAGACATTGCTGTAACGTCGACAAGACGGATGTCTCCTTTGAAACTTTAAAGCTTCATACACTATGCCACCATAATGAAACTGGTATAAACAGGTAAGTAGTAATACAATTTTAGCACCATACAGTTAACCTCTTCCACTATACTGGATGATGGTTGAAATGAAAGAAATCCTGCAAAAAGTGATTATGATCACGGTTTTTCGACTTCAAGACAGACTAGAGAAAATTCTCTAGGTGGATTAAATATACTTTACCCCAGGTACTTTCCCTCTTACCACTCTAAATACTTTGAGGACTACACTTTGTCATTTCATGCTCGATCTTAACATAGCTTGACTATTATAAATGTTCTTGAGTTCGTGTTGTATTTATTAGGTATTTTGTCATATCTCTGGAAACATTTCAACAGAGTTTTGTGTAGTTGTTGCTTTTTGTAACCTTTGTGTTGTAGTTTTTCTGCAACAAAGTTCTGACTCTATTGACAAAATCGTTAAAAAGTGTGGTGTTTCTAGCAATACGTATCACTTGTCCAATACAAACTCCATATGCTTGTTTCTCTGGAATGTTTCTTGTCAGATCAGGGTAGGAGATAATATCAAATTTGAACTGGTCTCTCTTGTCAAATATTTTTGTTACAAACTGGTTGTTCTTTATTTCTATATCCAGCTCCAGGGAAGTGGCTTTTGTATCACTTTCATTTTCCAGATTTAATATTAGTTCTTTGGGATACATGTTTTTCCAATTTCCCTTTATTTCATCTCCATTGTTTAAAGCACACAGGTCATCTATAAATCTTCTTGTGTCTTGCAGCTGTAAATTTTGTTTTTGCCAATTCTTCCATCCATTTTGATTCATAATAATGTAAATAAAGGTTGGCAATATATGGGACTGGATCTGTTCCCATTGGTATGCCCACTATTTGTTGATAGACTCTGGTTCTAAAGCAAAAGTATGCATTGTTGATAATGTATTCTATCATTTATGCACACTCTTGCTTCATGTAAGATATTCCTTTGCTCTTACCTTTATCAAATTTAGCCTCAGCACCAGGTATTTTAATATACTGAAATGTGCCACCTTTAAACACTTTATCCAACATTGAAATTAACAAGTTGTTTTGGTCTGTCAAGTTGATCTTTGTATACAATGTTGAGAAATCAAAGGTATGAATTGATTTGGCACCATTCTTACTGTCGATTTTGTCAATGTCCAGTAGAATATCACTTGCGCTGTCTGTAATCCACATTCTATTCACTCCCGTGTACATTTTCACTTTTTTGCAGAAGTTAGTATATGAATTTTTGAAAAGTTTGAGAACTTTAGTGAGTTGTTTAGCAACTTGTTTCAAAAACACATTTCTTTGCTGCAATGATGAACCTGAATTTAACAGAGTTTTTATGCCTTTTGACAATTGCATACACAATTGGTAATTTCTTGTCCTCATTTGAGACAATGCATTTCAACTCCTTGTTTTTATCCACTTGGTCCTTGATAACAGTATCAGAGGTTCCTGTCTTTTGATAACTTTCATTATTTAATTCACTCAGTATTGCATTAATGTAGTACGAACGGACGTCAAAGGGGACAACAATACCCTCCAGCACTTTATGTGCCGAGGGTAAAGAAAGATGTTCATTCAAGTACCAGCATGCAAGTAGTTACATAGTTATATTGCAGGTCAACAGCTTTCCTTGACACGCTTTGGGCACATTGAACCCAAAACATGCTGAGGAAAGATGTTTACTCAATCGAAGATGTGGCAGTGAAAGAGTTAAGTTGTCAATGATCAATCATCATCATTCAGTCAGCCACTATTCCAAGACTTTGGCATTCATTGACCTATTTAAAAAAAAAAAAAAAACAAGAACTGTCCACCTTCTGCTGAGGAACAGTAAGTAACTGGGAAGTTTTTTCATCTTCCCTCATCTCTTTGACATACAACTTCAAGCTGGTAGTCAGAGATAATGCCATCGCTTGCAATGTAGATGGCGTCTTTGTTAAAAACTTTAGTTTTGTAGATATTAAGGGCATAATGGTCGGGCTGTTAAGAAGTCAACTACTTGACTTTTGTGAACAGTAAACCGTGCAATATGAAATTATCTGTAATACATTAGTCCCTCTTTTCAGACAACTCACTCCATTGAGAGACCACCTGCCTTTCAACGCCACATTAAAAAGTCACGAAGACTATCTGTTCATGTTATGTTAGTCTGAGTCAACGGCTTTCCTTGGTATAGGTTGGGTACTAAGTGTCCAACCCATGCCAAGGAAAGCTGGGCATGTCATCTTGATAGTTCTAATCTACAATTTTCTGTCAAATTGTTTTCCATGATCAGGCTTCTACAATTCCTATGATCCTGTTGTCCCGGACAAGTGGATATCTAGGTCGGACAAGTGGCTTCAGAACATGACTTGTCCAGTGGACAACCAAATTGTCAATCCCAAATAATAATTTATCAAACCCAATTGCCTGGGATACTGACTGAGCCAGTGGGAAACGCGAACAAGTTAGCTGGTGTAGCATGGGGCTGGGCTGAAGGTGTACGTAGCATGGGGACGTGCTGAAGTGTCCATAAACGTTGGCAAGCTGCGGTCCTTTTCAAATAAATATATTCGTAGCTCCTAAAACTATTTCCAGAAATATTTGCATACAGGACGGACAATTATTCAGTGTTAATTCAGACAAGCCCCCCCAATGATTTTTTGTAACGCATGATCTATTTAAGAGGGGCAAGTGATGCTGGAAAAAATTGTAGAAGCCTGTAATGATTAAAATGAGTTGAAAACACTGAAGCAGACGACATTTAACCATTGGCCAGTTTTAGCCGGTTTAAGCGTGAAAGGTTTTATTATGTTAATAGTGATACTCGTCTGCCACAGTCCTGTAAAAAAGTAGATGATCTTATTATTGATCGGATGCCAAGGAAAGCTGTTGACTCAGTCTTAATTCAAGGGGAAAAGGGTTATTAGAGTCAGTTTTTTTGTAAACCTACTGATAAAATTCTGCTGTGTCAATGAGGCGATAGCCATTTCGTAAAGCAAATTGCGTGGCTATCTCTGCTTCTCCCCCCTCTTCAGGGCTTGCTAGATACACTCCCAGTCCAAACAGGGGCATCTTGAATCCATCGTTAAGAGTAATTCTGCTGCCAAGGTTTTCTGCTACTGTCGCCATGACTCTTTTCATGTCATGTGAATGAATAAAACTAGACGAGGGCCTGACACCTGCAAAAGAATTTACAAATAAATATGAAATATTATAAAACAAGTGGCCCATGGGCCCACTGCTTTGTTGACTTGTAATGCATTACAATAAGAAAAAGACTGAAAACAAAACAAGAGCAAGTTGGGTGCACCGACATGTTTATTGTTTGATTGGGAACACAAAGTTCAAGTGAAATATTGAAGTGGAGGATTCTCTTCTCCATTGATGTCCAGGCTACACCCTACCATCACCAAATCTTTTGCCTCAACTTAACAAGTAAGATGACATATGAATATCGGGTCATATCATCCATATTCCACAATATAATAGTGTTTGACAGAGTCTATAAATACAACCTATATTATCCTTTTGGAAGGTCTAGCTTAATTACTGTTCGAGGTTTTGAATTTCATCTTGTACAACACATTTTGGCTCAATTTTTGATGAACTGCAGGTCACATCACTAATATCTCAACCAATTGAAACTTTTACCTCCTCAACAATCCCCCTAAATTTCCTAGTGATCCACTAAAAACTACAGAAGGCAAAGCATTCACAAGATTTTCATATTTTGACCGCTTAATTCTAATTGCCCAAATGACCTTCAACTCAGATTTAACCAGAAGCCGATCAGTGACTGAAAACCCCTCAGCTGAGACAGACGTCTCAAGTATGTTACACTTATGTACAAACGATGACCGTGAAGTGAGTGTTTAAGGTAATTGACTATAGTCACCTCTACACCCAAGTAATGAAATAGGAGGAGCAAACAAGGAATGATGGTTTCTGACTGTCGACAGACTAGAGAAAATCTCTAGGTGGGTTTAAGTTAACTTTACAGTATACCAACCATTGCCCTACCACCACTTCTATATAGCCCAACCTAAATCTATAGATTACTATAATCTATTAGTGTCTTGGAATGAGTATTGTATTTTGTCAGTATTGTTCAATATCTATGGAAACACTTCGACAGAGTATTTTATTGCTGTTTGGGATAGGTTTTCTGGTATAGTTTTTTATTCAATATTCTGATTCTCCTTACAAATTCACTTATTTGTGATGTGTTTCTGCTTAAACCTGTCCAATGACCACACCATAGGCTAGGTTCTCTGGAATGTTTACAGTGATATCAGGATATGAAACTATGTCAAATTTGAATTGTTCTCGTTTGTCAAAAATCTTTGTCACATACTGTTTGTTGTCAATCCCTGTTTCAAGATCAAGGAAAGTTGCCTTATTGTCATTCTCATTTTCTCTATTCAAAATGAGTTCTTTGGGGTAAATTTCCTTCCAATATTTCTTGACCTCATCCTTGTTGTTAAGAGTACATACACCACCAATGAATCTTCTAGTATGTGAATAGAATCTTCTTGCAGTGGTGTAGTTTGATTTTGCCAATTCTTCCATCCATTTGGATTCGTAATAACATAGATATAAATTGGCAATACAAGGAGCTGGATCAGTTCCAATGGGTATTCCAACTATTTGTCAAAATGCTCTATTACCAAAGCTAAAGTTTGCATTGTTGATAATATACTTTATCATATCAGAACATTCTTCTTTGGAGTAACACTTTGTTTTATCCTTTTCTTTGTCAAATCTTGCATCAGTGTTGAAAACTTTAATGTTTTGACATGTTCCTCCTTTGAATGCCTTGTTCAACATTGAAATTAACATTTCCGTCAGGTCTGTTAAGTCGATCTCTCTATACAATGTTGAAAAATCAAAGGTCTCGATTGATTTGGCACATTCCTTCTTGTTGATCTTATCTTATGTCCTGTAAAATATCCGAGGTAATTGCAGTGATCCACATCCTATTCATTCTTGTGCATACATGTATGAACTCTTTCACAATTAGTATGGGATTTTTTTACAAGTTTTAGAACTTTAGTTAGTATCTTAACAACTTGTTTTGAAACACACTTCTTTGCTGCGATAATATAACTATATTGACAGGTTTCTTGTGCATTTTGACAATTGCATAGATGATCGGTAATTTCCTGTGTTCATTTGGTATCACACAATTCAAAAGTTTGTTCTTGTCTACTTGTTCGTCAATAATTGCTTCAGTAGATTCTGCCTGCTGATAAGTTTCACTATCTAATTCTTGCAGTATGTTGTTGATATAATATGCCTGCAAGTAAGTGCAATGTTATTACTTGCTTTGTCAATAGGTGTTATGACAATTTTGTTATGTAGATAAAGTAATTCTTTGCTGCAGTTATTATCTAGAAGCACTTGTTTTGTTTGTCTCCATTTTTGAAGAGGTCCATTCCTCAAGAATTTTATTTTTTCATCAACTTTCTCCATGATTCTGATTTTCCATTCATTAAATACTTCCTTGCAGATTCTTTTCTTGTTACTTTGTTTCTCAATGAAGTTATTTAATCCTTTGTTGATTTCTCTTCTTGCTTTCCTTAAGTTAATACTATGTCTTTCTCTATGGTTTGTTCCCTTTTGCAAAAACTGTCCAAGTTTCAGATGGACAGGCGCGAAGGTGATGACAATACCCTTGGGTAGGTCAATGTTACTACTGTTTGACCTATTGACAAAGCTTTGGTGCAAATGCAATGAGCAGAAATACCATGGCAAGGGCATTTATCTGCAATGCAGCACTGTGACCTAAACATGTAACCCAGTGTAAAAGTGATTCAATTCAAAATACGTCCCACCTATACCCTGCAATTACAAAATTACCTCTTTCAAATTTACTGGCCAGGTGACCTAAGCAAAATAGGTCAAGGTTACTGACATTATATAACATTTTAGCATTGGACATAATCTATATATTTTTACAAATTTGGCATGTGTAACTGAATTAATTTTCAAATATATGAAATTTACATCTTTCACGACGACATTTCAATGCATAATAATTTCCATCAAATTCTGGATGGTGCCACTAGTGTCCCACACAACTGAGATTTTGACCTCTTCCGCAATCCCACTAAATTTCATAAAAATCCATAAAAAAAAAGAAAAACTACAGATGCTACATGTTAAATGATTTTCACATTTTGACCCATACATGTATATTACACAATACTGTAGGTGGTGCTTTATGTACCAATATCAAAGTTGACATAGATTTTCATACACTTGTTTAAAGTCCTAAACGTTATATGGGCCTAACCTAAAAAATTGTGGGATGCAGAGTGTTCATAAGATTTTCACATTGTGACCCCTGTATTCCAAATAGCCATATGACTGTCACCTTCAACCCTGATACTTTCCAATGTTCAAAATGTGCACACACACCCCCCCCCCCCAATCCAGCTTTCCATACATGCTCTGTTTGTTCAAATCAGATATTAATTTATCCAGTTAAAGTGTATTATTATTACCTCCTCCACAATTCTACTAAATATCATGAGGATCTATCAGAAATTAAGGACGCTATAGTGGACATAAGATTTTCACATTTTGACCTATATATTATATAATGCTTCAGGTGGTGCCAACAATATCAAAGTGAACCTAGATTTTAATTTCTCACACCCAATATGTCCTGAGAGCTGTTTGGGGCTATAGCTTGAAAACTGTGCACTGTATTGTTTTCACAAGCAAAAGCTCACAGACGGACAGATGGATGGACAGTCATGAGTGATTGCAAAGCTCTGCAACGTTAGGTCAGTAAAGCTAGAAAAAAAGCACCGTGAAAACTTGGGACTTACCTCACACTGTGGGTTGGTGAAAAAACATTTGGTAAAACCTGCATGGTAACCAAACACTCATGTGAGCCACTGATAATGTTCTGATATGGTTAACAAGTGTTCAGTTGATAAATCAGAGGGTCATGTAGGTCGACACTGATGTCCAGCATTGTCAGTACATGTACAGTGAAACCTCATTACAACGACATTCAGATATGTCCGACATATTCAATATAATGACACAAATTTTCACCGGAAAAAGTTTATTTTCTTTGTCATTTGATTCGCTATTCTGACATATTCGGGTATCGGACTCATTTTTTCGGGAACAGATGGTGTCATTATAATGAGTTTTCACTGTGCGTGTACTTTCTTCCTGTGTGCTGGATCAACTTTAAACAAAATGAGGTACATGCACACATTTGAAGAACACCAATGCACAAAATTTAAATGCAGAGCAGATATTGAGTATCTTTATCACTCAGGGCCAGACTTTCACAAAATTTTGCAAGAATCTATTTGGATTTTTGTCTATTAATTTTCTGTTTGAAGAAAGACAAGTTTAGGAGAATCCTTACGCGAATGGATTCTCGGATTATTGCCGAAATTCTAGCCCTGCCACTGAATGAATGTACCTGTAGGCCTACTATATTTTCTGTCAGCACTCATCTTAAACCATAGGTTCATTCAAATGACTGACACTCAAATTACACAGTGCTTACATTTGTCATGTGTACAGGTGGGACAGGTCTAAAGGCTTCCATCTGAACAGACTCCCCTTTTCAACGCACGAAAAGGTACTTCGCACCTCGGAAAACATGTTAAACTTAACAAGTAAGATGTTCAAATGGTGTTCAGATTCGAAAAGTTTGATTGCACAAAGTTATTTTGCAAGGAGTTGGAAGTGTTCTCATTGATAAGGATCCTGTGCTGCCACCTAGGCTGCAGCAAAGAACTTGACGGGAAGGATGGCAGATTCATGCATTAAGCCTTTTCCCCTCAAACCAGCCAAAACCTGCTGGTGGTCAAATGTTGTCTGCTTCAGCGTTTTCAACTAATTTCAACAGTTATGAAAAACAATTTGACTAAGAAATGTACATGAGACTTATCAAGATCACATGCCCCAGGTCAAAAGCTTTCCTTGACATGGGTTGGGCACTTATTGCCCAACCCATGCCAAGGAAAGCTGTTGACTCAGTCTTAATTCAAGGGGGAAAGGGCTAAGCAGTGCCAGATAAGCTTTTATGATAAAACAAGTTCAGAGGGCACAATCTTGAAAAAACCCTTCATTAAGTTTTAACTCTTTCAGTGCTAAACACGCCTTATGTCAACCTACTGAAGTCAAACTAGTCTGAATTATCATGAGGATCTCAGATCTGTATTCCTTCGTAAAAAAAAATTCATTCAAGTACCAGCATGCCTATAGTTTTGAGAAAATATCCCAGAATAACAGTTTTTGTCAGTGTGCATTGGGCACAATGCGCGATGAGAAAAGCTGTTGACTCAGTCCAAAATTTGGCACTTAAAGAGCTAAAATGTATACAACGCTCAACATATTCAGAATAATTCGTTTTTCAGTAAATCTGTTATAGTTCTGGATGCTTAAGTGACATAAGTTGTACAAGTGTCCTCATTATCGCAAGCTATTGTTCTGTTGCTTGGCAACTGAGGGGATAAGAGCAGATCTTCAGTCAATAAGTTACACATGAATACATCATATTCTCTGAAAGACCACTTTCCGAACTTATAGAGGCACCACTCAAAAATCCCTGTGTCATCATGATCAGGCCAGTCACATTTTAAATCAAATCCAACATTCATATTTCAACATGTAGCAGGATCATTAACCAGCATGGTTACATAGCAAGTATAGCCTGCCATAACACATGTACAGAAGACAAATGCTGATAGTTACAAAAATTTGTTACCTGAAATGCTCACACACACAAAAAACAACTTTGAAATGGGTAAAAGGCTGCAGAACATGTTGAGTAGTTACCCTCTGAAGACCCCTTAATTTATTTGGGCTAATACAGCCTATGTCAAAATTTTACAGAGGAATGTGTGCAATATGGACAATAGAACTTCTACATGTATATAGGTTAGACCGGGACAGGTTAGCTTATGGAGAGTAAAGAGTTGGGACTGTGGAATAGGGTAATGACTACTAGGAAGTGGTTTTGGACAAAAAGACACAAACACAAATACAATTACCCTTCCTATGTCAATATGTTTGTGCTATCAGCACATCTAATATCCTATACACACACACACACACACACACACACAGATATATACACATGTATGTGTGTATGTATAGATTATAGCATGGTTTGTTGTCGATATGTTCAATATCAACAAGCACTGGGTGCCATATACTGTAAATTGCTTTAATTTCGCTGTATTCTTATTTTCGCTTATTTCGCTGATGGTACAAAACCGTGAAAATAAAAACACAGTGAAATAGTATTTTAACATTGTTTGAATAGGAATTATGTCCAAAATAGTGAAATTAAAAATACAGTGAAATTTCAAAAATAGAAAAACCGTGAAAATTTAAACACGCGAAAATAAAGCAATTTACAGTATGCAAAACAAGTGAGAGAAGCAAACAAGTTCTGCTACACAGTATCTAGTACGAGTTAATATTCTTTGTATCAACAACAAACCATGCTATGATCTGTTTATCTCATGTTTGCCTACTTCATTAAGTTGTGCTGTACCAGATGCCAAATGTTTCAACAGAGATTCAGCAGCCTTGCTGACAGCAGATGACGCCATCGTTACACATGAAGTAGCTTGGTTTAAACATATTTTATTTGGAAATACAATTGGCCGACATGGTCACCAGCCGCTATTTGGGCCTCTTGTTTGTAAGCCAGGAAGTAGCTTAGCCCATAATCGTATATCGGAACTTCTGCTTATAGGTACTCTGCCAAACAGTAGGCCTATTATAGCACTTTCTCATGACTTGATTATAGGGCCCACAGTGGTCTGGCCTATATGATATTTATACACATGCATGCTTTATAGCACTAAAATAGACCCAAACGTGAGATATATATACATGTATATATATATATATATATATATATATGAATGACACAGAGCTAAATTTTGTTTTTAAACAAGTATTTCAAGAAATATTTTACCAAAATGTGTCAAAGGAAACACAAATCCAACATCTGAGCATGGTGGACCTTCACTTATGCCTTGCCACTTTTGTTGGACATTTTTGCTTCTTTCACTTTCAAAATTATATTTGTCCAGCAGAAAAGGTGATCCTTATTTTATGCAGTGTAATACTGTGTAAATTGAGTGGCTTTGAAATTATAATGTTTAATATCAGTACTGTGCAAGGTCCAAATATGTGCTTCTGCAGATTATCCTCTGCCTTAACAATGATCAATATCTTAAAGATGCCATTGCAACTTCAATTTGCATGTTAGAGCTATGTGTGCATGCAATGAACAGTGTAATGCTCATTAGGCTGTCCAATATACAAAATTTGTAATGTTGAATATCTACAGGACAATCACATATGGGGGTTTAGCTCTTTAAGTGCCAAATTTTGGACTGAAATACTTTGAAATGACCACCCCATTAAGATATTTTCTCTGTTGATAACATGAAGATAACATGGAGACATTGGTCACTTGCACCCTGAGCCAGCATTTTGTCATTACGCTAAAACTTTTAGTAAAAGTTCGTACATTGAACGGGAGAGCTCAACACTGCCTCCGGCTCTCACAACACTCCTTCCCTTTTCAGTTGAACAGAATACTTAAATGGCCGCATTCCAGTTCACAAAAGAAAACCCTTAACAAAACTCCGGATAAGTGCTCATGACCTAAATATCGCAATTGGTAGATACAATAAAGTTGAACCCAACTAAAGATTCTGTACTCATTGTTCTGGTCGCAAAATTGAAGACGAAATACTGGGCTAGCGCTAGGAATTTTTACTCCTTAGCCAATTTGGCCCAAACTACAAATTTCAGTTAGCCAAATGGAATCTTCTTTAGCCAAATTTTAGTCCAATAAATCTGACACATATAAAGTCAAAACACACACCACACCCCCCATCCCGCCCTCCTAAAAGACCTTAAAAATATTTTGTCAAACACACAACCATACATACTTACATTGTTTTTAAAATAAGTAAATTTTCCTTTCTTCATTTACATTTTTTTTTCTAAAATAAAGTTTTAAGTTATGAAACTTGGACATATGATAAGGTTAGCGACCAAGACATGTCAGAACTTAATTATATTATGATTTTAATTTATAATCATAGTTTTGAAAAAAATTGCACTTTTTGAGCCAATTTTATGAAAATATGTACAGATAATGGTTATGATACTTTGATTATCATCAGTAATTAAATCAACAAAAAGATATTTAAGTCACTGCTGGTATATTTATCATAGCTAAATTTAGAAATAATATATTAAAAGGAAACATTAATTTTCAAGATAACTTTTAATAATTTTCTTTTGGAAGAAACATATCAGCTCATTCCAGAGTAGTTTTTTCTTTTCTTTTTCTTTCCTTTTTCTTTCTTTTTTTAAGTAACTGGAGTTGACAGTGGTAAATAATGCTTGTAGTAAAGAGTTATTAAAATATGAACAAAGTTAAAACATTAGATATAAAAAAGTAAGAAAATATGTGTATATTGCATTATGTTCACCTTGACAACAGACAAAATACTGTGTAGGTTTACTAAACCATTAAACAGGCCTGCCAATGGGTAGGCCTAATATCTATTGAGAATCTGCAGATATTATACAGTTTTAAAAATCTTGGCTGCTTGAATCAATATTATTACTTCCTTAAACTTCAGTCAATGTTAACAGAAATAAACTTCAAGTATCAAACTTCTGATTAAAAAAAAAACAAAAAAAGAAAACAAAGAAACAAATGCTTGTTAATTAAAAATCTGTAAAGATAAAAATACATCTATCATATTTGCTGCCCATATCTGAAGGAAGACAAGCGTTTTTCATTTTCGTCAATAGATGGCAGGACTACTACACATGTCCCAATGTCAAGGTCAATCAAAAAGAGCATGGCACCCGCAAATTTTTCACTTGTTTATTTCAATGAATTTCTTCGCTACAAAGCATTTATGAATCATGACAACTCTGTCTGTGGTCATTAGTGGATAGATACAATGTTTTGACAAGGAATCCTATAATATGAAGACCTAAACTGGGAGCTGGAAGTCACGATATGACCTTGAATACTATTAGTTATTCACTGTTTTAGTGTGAAATACAGGAAGTATCTCCCCCAAAGACAGCTGTATTATCCGAGGCGAAGCCGAGGGTAATACAGCTGTCTTGGGGGAGATACTTCCTGTATTTCACACTAAAGCAGTGAATGACGATTTTATCCCATTTTTGATGATTTAATTTCATGCCCCAAAAATACACATGTTCGACCCGCTGTGCTGCAGTTTACTTCACAGTCCGCCATCATGTTGTCGTCTGCAGCGCGTCAAGGCTTGTATCCCATGACAGAGACTTCTGGTGGCTGATCGATGCACTAACCAGATAGGGAGACACAGCGAGAATACCGCTGTATTCCCCGGCCAGTTACGAGAATACCGCTGTATTCCCGGGTCAGTTTCAGGAATCACGCTGTATTTCACCTTTGCAGTAATTAATGCACAA
Organism: Hermodice carunculata; assembly: GCA_964020975.1. Taxonomy (NCBI): domain Eukaryota; kingdom Metazoa; phylum Annelida; class Polychaeta; order Eunicida; family Amphinomidae; genus Hermodice; species Hermodice carunculata. The sequence continues at coordinate 31,026,186 of OZ026618.1, forward strand.
ATAAGGGTAATACAAAGAGTGTACCATAGCTATTAACCAATCAGAAGCCAAGGATTCTATCAAAAATGGGATAAAAGTATGTATTTTGGACAGGTTGTTTACGCGTGCCAAGTCAAAAAGCCATTTTGAGATTGACAGAGAAGAACATCTATTTATTTATGCCTGAGCAAAGCAAACAGACGTAATATTATATGTCTCTGAATGTATTTTCTTATTCTCTGAAGTCCACTTTGAAGTTGAATAGAGTTTCTTTCCGTTATTTCAATAATGCACGTCCGTTTTTTTACCAGAATATTCCAGAACAAAACCTGTCCAGGAAAATTTTATCTTCGCCAAATTGGCGTACTTATTCGAATTTTCTTTCACCAGATCAACTATTTTTTTCGCCAGTGGCAAATTGGCGAATGGCTAGCGCCAGCCCAGAAATACATTTCATGCTGCATTGCCCCAAGTATACTCCTCACAGTATAACTTATTCCATGCTCTTTATAACTATAATATCCTCACTCTACCAGACACAAAAAATTCATATTCCTAATGAACTGCAACAATGGAGATTATTTTGTCACTAAACAGGTTATTAAAAATTTTAATTTGTCAATTTGGCCATGGATGAGAGAAAAAAAGACAAGGGTGCTTTGCAATCATAACTATATTGCTATTTTTCCAGCATCATCATTTCAAGCTAGTCTTTTTTTTTTTCTTTTTTTTTTTAGAACATTATTATTATTATGCTCTCTCATTTTATCCCAGGGCCATGGCATCAACTTGGATGTAGCCATGGTCCTGTAGTCTGTAATTCTTGCTATACCCCGCAGAGGGCGGGTCTATGCAATAAAGTATAATATGTGCCTTTTCTCCCAAGCCAAGGGCCAAGGAATGCCCAGTGATGGCACCGCACTGACCCAACATGTTGCCTCCCTGACCTACAATAACGAAGAGCACAACCCCACCAGCTGTTGTCCCTCCGACTCGCGGCCAGCCGAGCACAACCACTAACAACCTTCAGCCATCGCGGCCTGGTGGCGTGCGCTCCTGTTCACCCTGGCACCAATGTTGTGGTTCAGCCGCGACCGCGTATCGAAACCGAAAGTGGCGAAACCGCTTTTCCCCCGAGCCAGCCTTGTGACAGTTAATCTGCATTCCAAAGGTTCTGCATGATACTGTTCCTGTGAAGATATTTGGCACAAATATACCAACCTGAGAAGCTTGCCAAAATGATCTTGTCACATGCGAAAATGTGCGATATTAAAGTATCTGCAGGTTCCCCATACCCAAAGCATCTAGCAGACAAAACGGAAGCTATCCTCATGAACTTTGAAAATGGTAAATGTTGGAGCCGATGTTACCGTTTTAGCGGTTATCCTAGTTACACGGCTCAGACACTTCCGGTTTTTGAAATGAATGCAAGTCGTTCTGCTCTAATAAACAACGATTTTCTACGATGTGACATTTGGCTCGACGCTGCAGGTAAACAAATCCTGGGACCAAAGTAGCTGTTGGCTAATTTTGGTCTTGTTTTAATCAAGGAACAGCAAAATAAGTGAGTGAGTTTGTCAATTTATAGTTTTGAGCATGCAATGCAAGCAGACGAATTTTGGCGCACTGTCATCAGCCGAGCAAATTGACTGGATGAGTTAATTCAGTCATAAAACATGCAATGCTCCAGATAATTTACTTCATGGCTCCTGGGCCATTTTTGCTAGCACGCTAGTACTTGCTATTTGAGACCGCCCATACTACCAGCAAAAGGGTCTCGCATTGCAAACCGTCTTAAACTGTTAAAAGTACAGGTAAATGTCTTTAATATTAAAGAAACATGCTCTTGCGTCACGAAAGGGATGTTGGGGATACAAGTGCCGTCTTTCGCGGGACGGGAGGTGGTCTTTGGAGCAGGTACCACTGCAGCAGCTACTTCTGAGCTAGGTCAAGGACAAGGGCAAATTATGTACGCACCTGAAATATGCTGCGCTGTGCTTAATAGTTGATTTGATTTTATTTATTTAATTTTTTTTTTCAAGCACAAAGTGGGGCAGTTTAGAACATTTGTACTCGGGTTGTCTGTGACTGTGAGCTGGCAGCTTGTCAGTGCAGTGTACTTTATATTAAGCAAGTGAGAAAATTTAGTTGACAAAAAACAACAGGTCAACACTGAAGTATTTGTCCTACGGCCTCCTTTATACAAAACATAATACGTACATTCTTCCATACTTCAACACTAGGTTTTGCTTGGGGGGGGGGGGGGAGGGAGGATGAGGCGAGGAGTAAGGGGCAGGAATGAGACTAGAGGGAGGACACTAGGGCACAGATTTTAGGCCTACCACGACCAGCGCAAAACATACTACTTCTGACATTACTCTACATGTTTTGTACCAGGAGCTTGCTATGATTGTACATTCACATGCATGTACTGAACAGTATTCATGGAAAAATTAATGTAAAAACCTTTCCTATTCTTCTAAAAACAGAGAATTCTTGACCACACGCTTTACACAGGTATGTCTGTTTCTTCCTATGAAAAAAATTCTTATCCGTGTGAAGTATGACAAACGTCATTTTTTTCCAACTAAAAACCTCACTATCAGTAATGTGCATTGTTACAATTAAATATTAGAATAGCTGTGGCCATCAAGTTTAGTATTTATACGTGAACTTATGTCCAATGGAGAACAATTTTGAAATGTTTTGGCCTTTAATTAGCTGGACATTTTCAATATTATTTCAAAAAGCAAGGAATGATTTCTTTTTCTTTTTAAGTTCGTTTTGGCCAGGATCAAACCAACACTTATTTTTCATTGTGCTGACCACAAGCTTCTTAATTTAAGGTCATCTCGATATAAAAATTTGTTGAGGTGTTACATTGGTAAGATTAAGCCCGTAAGGTATGTAATTTGTTTTTAACCCACTTAATGGTGGAAGATAGAGGTTTTGACCTAGAAATTTTGTATTGCACAATGTATATTTATATTGCCCTTTTCTTCCTGGACGGTCACACAACTGAAAGTGCTGCCACTTGTTCTTATCCTCATCTGGTTGAGCAACTATCCATTTAAACTTACATATATGTATATATATTTTTTTTTCATTATGAAAACATCAAATGGAGGGGGCCCCAGGATGAAAATATATAACAGGGGGTTTCAAGTCATAAGGGAAGATAACTGCCAACGCTTTTTTTTTTAATAGAGTGGCTTAACTAACCTTTTTGGGGAAAATGTTACCTTCTTTTGTTATTTATTTCTCCTTTAAATAGTTTATATCCATGGGCTGTTTTCATGTTTGTTCTTACTTCTATCGTGGAATCTATGAACTATACTGACCTTGTCGCGTGAGTCATAAGTAGGCCTGAAGTAATTTGCATCCTTTTGCAATCATTGCAATTATAATTCAAGTGAAAGGAATTAAGCAACCGCTTTAGTTTAATCTGTTATTAATTACTGATTCAGGCATATTGAATGAAGACTTGAATTGTATCATTTTCATATTTCATATAGTCCACAATCAAATTTGAAACAGGCTCCAGCTTGGCAATCAGAGCCAGAGGTTCACCACAACAATGAAACATGATTGAATTTGACTTTAAAACATGTACCAGTATGCAGGATTTCTTTCTTTTTTTTTTTTTACAATGACGTGAATACTTTCTGTGAACAGAGGCCGCCTCTTGCATTGAAAAAAAATTCTTTAGCCCTCCCCCATTCACATAACTTGGGTTTACTTTCATTCCACTCTACTCCTTCAATTAATTCCTCATGAAAGGTAAAAATGTGCATGCACCAAAACAGTCACTGTCTGTTCCCACATTGGATGAACAGGTGTTGGCACTTGTGGGTAGTATGACTGATTTAACATTGTAATTTTTGATAGTGACATTTCATTTGCGGTAAAATGTATAGATTTATTTGTCCATGCAGTATAAATAATCACTGAAAGTCGTTTACGGCAAGTAAAAGGGTTGAAATCCACAGAAAAAATTGCAAGTTTCCACAAGTTTTTGTTCCTCATAGGGCCAAGTTTGTTTACAAATGTCTGGAATGTTTGGTACGTTGGGAAAGCCCAAAGTCTGTTCTGTTTTGTGATACTCTCCTCCCATTGGCTAAATTTGGTGTATGTTGATATTTCCCGCCGTAAAAATCAGTCAAATATGATGATAATATCTATATTTGGAAACTCATTCAAGGTTATGTGGGGTCATTCTTCCAAATATGGTACTCGGAATACTTTGGCACCATCGGAAAGCACTTTGGGCTTCCGATGATAGCCAAAAAATACTGCCATTTCCAATAACTGCCGAGCAATGTATTGAAAACAGCAAAAATGGATGATGTTCTCCAATGAACTTTCCAAAATGGAGGGGATAATTATGACACAACAAGTTTAATTTTGCCATCCATCATTAAATTTTGACAGAGAAACATCCCACGCTAACTATCCTAAAGGGGAAAGACGCATAGAGAACAAAACACGTGGACACATACTGCGGGAAGACACTGAATGTGCAAGATACAACACATTGACATTGTAAACAGCTTGATGTGGATCAATAGTCTTCTTCACACGATGAATAGTTCACTGAACAAATGCTCCATCCAGCTTTTTAGTTACAATGTTGGTATGGGGATATATGAAACTGATGCAAAAATGCCGACTTCAGCTGATGGTTTCATGCTTTTCCTAGTATAAATGACTTGATAAATAAAGGAAAAAACGATTTGCATGCATGCTTTGAAAAAGGCAGGATACAGCCGACTTGAGGAGGAACTCGATGCAGCAGAATATGGCCGACTTGAAGGGGAAAGGTTTAAAGTTATTCATCACTATATGCCTTGGCAAAAAATTCATCAATCTGTCCTTGTGACTGTCCACCCTTTATTTCTATTTCTGTCATCTGCTAGCCGGCCCACAAATATCCACTGAAACATCATGCTAAAATAACCATACCAGACCGTCCGCATGGGCAAAACCGCTTGTATTTTTTATCCAGGCCATGATCTCATTAGAGTGCTTTTGTTATTGTTACTGATATCTATCAAAACTGAAAACAAACATGGAGAATTTGAGGTAACAAGGTATTTTTGGGGCGACAATTTATGTTTGGATTTGTCTTCAGGATCATTGTTGAACAACACAATAAAAACACACAAAAATGTTTCAAATAAAGATTATATTGCACGGCTTCATATGTGTGATATACAAGCTGTGCAAAGGTTTTGTGACAGTGTTTTTCACAATTCCACTGTGTAAAATGTAGGCACATGGCTTGCTACCTAAACACTGCTTCTGAAGACCTTCTACACTGTCCTAATATAGTGCCAAATCATCTGCATAGAGCAGATATTATATGAGTTGTTCTCCTAGCACTATTCCCTTTGAGTTATCTGAGCATGATTCAATATTGCAAAGGTATGTTGTGTGAATGATTTTGGGCTGATAATGCATCCTTGAAGCACCCCATGGTCAGATTGAATTTTGTTGCTAAGATTATTGTTCAAACTGACCTTATCACTTTGATTTTTCAGATATGCTGATTAAAACTTTACTAAAAATACCTCCAATTCCACATTTATGTAGTTCATACAGCAAAGCATGATGGTTAACAAAGTCAAAAGCCTTCTGCAAATCAACAAAGCAGGTGTAGAGGACCTCTCCTTTCATTGTTTGTTTTTGTACTAAACTATACGGAAGAAATACACTATTTCTTGTTCTACTGTCTTTGAACATTAAAACCTAACTGATATGGCTCATCTTCCTTAAAGACACTGCTTTTGTAATTATATAGTACAGTCTGTTATTTTAAAAGCATTGCTTCAAATGATGATATTATTGACAATTTGCAGTGACAAAACAATAAAAATAAGAGCATTAATTATAAAAAGCATTTTAATGATATTAAATTTAACACTAGCATGGGTTGTGTCCAAAACAAGGAAATGGGAACGTGAATTGAAGTCTAGAAAATAAAGTGTGCGTGTGTGTGGGGGGGGGGGAGGGGGGGAGAAAAGGTATACAGTACACGTAGTCCCTCCTTTGAGAGACCACCCCTAGGGCCATCCAAGAATTGGTCACATAAAGCAGGTGGTCTCCCAAAGGAGGTTTGACTATGGCACCACCTGCCAAACAAACTACCACCACTTTAAATGTCCATACATAACTTAGATTCAAATACAGTGGTCCCCGTCTTATAAGGCACCTCTCACCAGAGGCCACCCCTCTTTCAAGGCTAGCTTTCTTGTGCAGAGAGTATGGTATTTCAATTATATTCTTCCCTTTAAGATATGTCATTCCTCTTATAAGGCCACTTTTTTGCTGCATTTGGGCTGGTTTTATAACAGGGAGACCACTGTATGATTGTTAGACCCCATTCCATCTTGTAGTCTTGCGTGGCGGTCTTCCAACAGAGGGACAACTGTAAAATTACTTATAGTGCCTGCTGTTACACTGTGTGCTCCTGAAAAGGCATTCTTGCATATATTGACACTCTTTTGGCATTTCATAATCTTGTAACAATACAAGCGATGGCCTGTGGACTTTACTTGAGCTTTTACTGTACATGTGATGATAAGAGTTGCAATGCCAATATCCAGTGTAATCGTGCCATGACTGCTTTCATGAATGTACTTGGTTCTTTATAATTAAGTTAAAAATAAAGTTAAACTCTGAATTTCATGAACTCTAATAAATATGATGAAATACATGTACATTACAGATTACTATTGCTATTTTAAGATCTTATAGATATTCAATAGATGAATTAGGGATGGTTCAACATTATCATCATTTTTGAATTAGTACTAAGGGTACTAAATTTTATGACCCCCCTCCCTCCCCCTAAATTAGTACTTTAAAAATGATGATTTTCCAAAAAAAATCATAGCAAATTGCACAAAACAGGCCAAAAATTGACCATCATTTTCAATATTCTGTGAAAGTGTACAGACCCATTTAACCCCCTCCCCCCTTGCGTACTGTAAGTACTAATTCAAAAATGATGAAAATATTGAACCAGCCCTTACCATGATCATTCCTTCAGCATATAATTTCATTAATTAGCTGTAAATTTTTGCACTTGGCTTGAATTGACCTCAAAGGGAACTCCATATCTTTGAGCTGAAATTAAAACAGAACTGTGGGCAAAATTCTGTTTAAACACACCCAGGTAATGGGGTAAGGTGCACAGCCCCATCTGAATGCAAAACATCTGACACTGGCCTAAAATTCATTTATAGCTCTGCTGACTTGTCAGTCAGCTGAGCTTATAGGATGGTCAGTCATTTGTCATCCATCCGCTGTCACTGTCATCATCCGTTCATATTTGCATTTTTGACTTCTTCTGAAACCTTTGTCTGGGTCCTCTCCAAAATTTTGGAATTTGCCTTGGGCATGTCTGTGTTAAGTTTCTTCAAATGGTTATGCTCCAGTGACTTTTTGGACGAAATCTTTAAAATATTTTTTCTACAAAACTGCTGGACCAGTTGCTTTGAAATTGCATAGGAACACTCATGTTGACCAATCAACGTAAATTTGTTCAAAAGTGTTGCAACAATTTTTTTCTTTCTAATTTTTGTAGTTTTTTTTGTGTATAAAAACTATTTTGAACTTGTCCAAATCTGTCACTGAGATTGTACTGAAACTTGATGGTAATGTACCTTGTCGAAAATGGTCAAATAATGCTGTTAGCTAAGTGGTGATACTATTGGAACTCTGATGTTTTACATAGTTTCATTTCGGTACTTGTTGGCTGATGCATACATTCCTATTGATTACCATGTATCAATAGGGACTGCAAAGGTACATGTAATTTGCACTTTTGACTGCTTCTCCTAAATCTTCAGCCAGATTCACTTCAAACTTGTAGCTGTATCTCCATTGAATGTACTCAAATGGCCACTCTGCAGTTATTATTGGATTTTTTATTTTATTTTATTATTATTATTATTATTATTTTTATTTTTTGGTTAAAATAATGAATACGTAAATAAATGAATAAATAAAAAATCATCACCAAATGCTCTTGTCCCATTACTTTGAAATTGCACACGTAGGCACACTTCTAGAATCCTGCAGGTGCTGTGATTTCTTCTTTTAAATTAATTTTTGTGGGATTTTTTCACTATTTTTGACTTCTTTTTGCAAACCATAAATGGTTTGGATTCTCATCAAACTTGGTAGGAATGTACATGTACTTGCACTGAATATGCACTTAGTATGTACACTACATGATAGTGCTGGCATTTCCTGATTTTTAACAAGTTATTGAATATTAGGAAATATTGGTAAGGGTACATGTACATGTTACCCTTCTTACTATAGAAAAAGGAGTGGATCTGACATACGTTATTGGCTTACATATCACTAATGGTGGCCTCTAAGTCCATACTCACTATAACGATAGGAAAGTACCCATGGGGTTTCCTTTGATGTTGTAAATTTTGACCTTGAGTGACCTTGAAAGGTCACACTGACATGTTGACCTATATTTCTGTAATGGTGGATCATAGGCCCATGCTTACTATTAAACATCAAAAGGAAAGTACGAGACAGTGTTTCTTCTGGTGCTTGCCATTTTGACCTTGAGTGACCTTGAAAAGTGAAACTGATATATTGGCTTATGTCTTGGTAACAGGGGACCCTGTCCCTCCTCATCTAAAATAATGACTCCAGAACTGTGTGAAAAAAAAGTTATATGCAAACAGTGCTGATGGTCCTACAGAAAGGTGACTGATATTACTGCGAAGGTCACAGAACCACTGCAGTCTGTGAATGTATGGTCAGCTGAGCACAGGACTGTCACAGTCCTCTGCTGTGTTTGATGTTCCTGCTCATGCTCACAGTCAAGAATGCAAGTTACTATTTGAAACATACAGTTCATGATTATTCCAATGTTCTGTATAAACTTTAATACGGAAAAAAAATGATGATAAATTCATATCAATCATGGAGACTGGAAATGACCAAGTTCTCTTTCATCTGGGCAATTTCCTGCAAAACTGCCTGCTGTAATGTCACTATCCATTTATGCCCAGGTGTACACACATAACATATGGTCCAGGTTGGCTGCTGTCTGCTACAACTGTTTGTTATGCTGTAGTTCTTTGATATGAAATGTTATTTATGTAGCAGGGACTTAATGAAAAAGTGAAAGACAAATTGCATACAGTCATCTAGTAAGTGGATGATGATCACGTGGTCTATGCACAGAAAAACTGACGAAGCGACTTTAATTGCCATATAATTTTTCCATTATTGACACATGAAAAACTTGATGACACGGTACTCACAAGTGCATGGTCTTTGCACAAGCAATGCACTGAAAAAGTCAGGACCAGTGTCTCAATGTAAAGTTAATATATATGTGTATTATCCCTGTAGAATTCTTGCTTCTTTTTTTTTTTTTTTTTTTTTTTTCAGAAAGGTGTACATACTACCTCTTTGTTGTATGCCAGCCAGGTCACAGTGACTTAATTTCAGATAATGGCTGATTGCTGAGCAGGTGGTATACTGCATGTACATTTAGGCAAAAAGACACACCCACTGCCAGCTGAAGCACAATACAAGACATGTTCTCTGACTGGTCTGTAGATTCATATTAATAAGCATATGTGGCCAGTACATATTCACCTTTCCAACTGTTATAAGATATATGCCCCCATGTACAACATTCTCTGCAGAATGAGCCTACAGTGGGACCTCCCAGTGGTGGTCATGTACATGTACATGTACATATGTCTAGCAGTATAAAATTTATGTTAACTCTCTCAGTGCCAATCGCATCTAAAGTCAATCTACTAAAGCGAAACTAGTCTGAATTATCATTAGGATCTCAGATTTGTATTCCTCGTGAAAAGACCTTTCATTCAAGTACCAGCATGCCTCTTGTTCCAGAGAAAAGCTGTTGAGTCAGTCCAAAATTTGGCACTTAAAGAGTTAAGAGATATTACATTAAAATGCATGTAAACCTGTGATCTTACCACCACTTGTGCCCAATTGAGTAGTTAGCCCCAAGCATGACCCAGTAATTGCTGTTTTGAGTGAAAAGTAATATATACACTGTATAGAGCACTAGGATGTTGCACACAGGTGTATGCATACATATACTGAGTCACTGATAATAGTGGCTCACTTCATATGCAGATGCAGTGTTTCCATTAACCCCCAAATGGGGCTATGAAATACCCTCTGAGAAAATTCTAAAGGGTCACAAGTCTTGTTATTTACATGTAAAAATTGGTGAAAATCTAGTCTTCTCCCTTGAATTTCCCTTCTTGTGACCCCGTGAAAAAATCCCTAACGGAAACACTGAGATCTTATATATGTTCAACTCTTAATGTTTGCTGCATACATATTTCAAGTTGATACGTTTTCACAGATATGCATTTCTCTAAGTGAAAGCTTGGCCATTTTCAATTTTGTATACAAATCTCATTTAATTTCAACTGTGCATTTATTTTGTCACCTCCGTGCCATTGGGACAATAAATGAAGATAAACTTCAGGAAGTCAAAAAGTTAATGTGCTGTGGGTGAGCAGACTTTGGAATAGGCGGTCTTTAGTGACAAATTGAGATAAAAGTAATTTACGATGTCCCTGGGTAGAAATATCTTGTGACTCCACTCAAATGATTTTGTTGACTTCACTATTCAGTTTTACTGGTTGCAGCTTGACATGAAGACTGCTTACAATTACTGCAATATTTTATGCTGTACATTCAGTTTCCTATATGTTTGTAAACACATTGTAGTGTACAACTGGGTATTTGTTAATAATTTGTTCATAAAATGAAGCAGTCAAGCAATGCTGACAAAAATAACAGAATTACTGAATTTTACTGCTCACTTGTTAATTTGAGAATATTTGGAGCTAGGACTTTGATGCTGGTGGTCAGCTATGTAACCAGATTTATATGAGTGCAGGAGTGACCTTGATTTCATTCCCAAGGTCACAGGGTCACTTTCACAAATTTTACTGTTCACTCTATAAATGGACAATATTTGAGCTAGGACCTATTTGGGCTTGGACTTTAACTGTTGAGTAAATATTTGTGCAAGAAAGTCTTCAAGAAAACTGACCTTGACCTAATTTCAGAGGTCGCAGAGCACTTCATTTTGTGCATGTAATGTCAGCTGAGCACAAGACTGTCACAGTCTTCTTGTTATTACATATACAACTGATGTTTATTTTGGTCCCTTGTTTAAGAGACCACCCTTAGGACAAGTTCAAGGTTGCTGTTTTGAGAAGGTTGTGTTTCACCACACACATATATGCAGATTAGAGGCAACATATTTACATGTTACTGGAATATAATTAGTTGGGATATGAAAATTACCATATTATTCCAATTTAGCATCCGGGGCACCTGCAGAATTTTTGTCATATGAGACTATCACATCAGTGCTTTCATTATTAATTATAACATTATTATATGCAACATACATTTGTTAAAAATGGTGAAAATTTTATATGTTTATCAGAACATACATGTAGATCTGCATTTTCTGGGTCAGAAAAGTAGGAAGGGTGCTCCAGGGGTCAGGACCCCTTAAAAGGGGTAATATGGTACTGGTAGAAACAGCCTGTCAATGACGTGGTGTCTCATGGAAGAAGTTTCTGGTATATCATACACATTAAACAGTTTCAAACATTCTGTTTCAGGCAAAGCACCTATTAGAATGGCCCAGACACCAAAGAGCTTGAATAGTACCGTTACCCTCAATGATGGCGTTGAAATGCCCTGCTTTGGTTTGGGGCTTCTTGGATGCAAAGAAGGGGAAGAGTCACAGGCAGCAGTGTTGAATGCGCTCAAGGCTGGGTACAGAATGGTAGATACGGCCGAGTTCTTCAAGTAAGTGTGGATGCCCACATTGGGGTTACAAATGCATGTGCATGTTCACCCTTGTAAAGTTGACTTGATCCGAATTTGCACTTCAGGGCTTGCCAATTTGCATGCTGTGGGATAAGCAACATTTCTATTAGGCCAAGTAAAAATTTCCAAGTATTTGTCGTGGAGGCAACCAAATGTTGCTTTTAGAGTTTGAATGAAAAAATATGTACGAGTAAGCTGGAACAAGGGGCCGGGAAAATAACGAAGCAAGTTGCCCTGAGGACAGGAGCACAAAGCAAATTGCTGAACCCTGAACTTATAATTATATTCTATGTATTCTGATTGTTTCAATATATATAAATGTATATATATATTTGACCGAGAATTGTAGATGATACCTAGCAAGATGACATGTCCCAGGTCAACAGCTTTCCTTGGCATGAGTTGGGCACTAAGTGACTAACCCATGCCAAGGAAAGCTGTTGTCTCAGTCTTAACTCAAGGGGAGAATACCCCAGGTCAACAGCTTTTGTTGGTGCACATTGGACATATTGCACCCAATGTGCGCCGAGATAAGCTGTTAACTCAGTCCAAAATTTGGCGCTGAAAGGGTAACTTCAAGGGGGAAAGGGTGAAGAGTGTGCACATTGTTAGAAACCAAACTTGAAACATAGATCAGCAGTAGACAGTGGTAAACCTTGCATATGGTACCTTATATATGTGTAAAGCTGTGATTTAAGACCACTGTCTCTGTCAGACAAATCTAATTACCTGTGCAGCAACTGGTCGTCCCGGGCGGGTAACTTAACAAACACATAGGGTCTGTTACATACACACACACACACATATATATATATATATATATATATATATATATATATATATATATATATATTAAAAGAACCCAGGTAGCCAGTGATAAAACAGTTTCACTTGAGTAATTGGCAAATGGTCAGGACAGTCTTAAGTCACATATAAGGTTTAAGAGACATGAGATAGTTGAAAAGCATTTTATTGGAACAGTAAAAAAAATTGTGGAATAAAAGAAAACATTTTTGTGTCTGCCCCCCCCCCCCCCACCAAAAAAAAAAAAAAAAAACAGTTTGCAAAGAGGCAGAAAGAGAAATCTTGATTCCAGCCAAGTGTATCCACACTGTTTTTGAAAACATGTCAATATTGTTCTAAAACCATGTTAAATTTCTAACTATTGCCATCAAGCTTTCAATGTCCCTTCTACAGTTATTTTTATAAAGATGCCATTTTTTAATTGTGTATATATCTGTAATGTTAGGATCAAGTTCAAGTTTTCAAAACATGTTTATGTGCTCTATGAGTTTTTTTTTTTTTTTTTTGGTGTAACACCATTATTACGATCTGTCGCACAAGCAGGGCTTCCCAAAATCCTTTGTTCCATCTTGTGACAAGATACAGCACGAGAATGTTCAGGGAACCCCTGAGTTTGTGTCTTTCAATGGTACATCATATGTTCAATGTAGTGCTTAGGTATCTGTCAGAGCATAATATAATGCATTGATTTTTTTTTACTTCTTGTTCAAAGAGGCTACTGCACCACCTGGTATGCCACTTTTCATAATGACCCTGACCTAGCTACTGGGACAGCTTGCGGGCACTGACAAAGGAGGGAGCAAAGTGCAAAATAAACTAAACCATTACATGGCCCACCTGTGGGTGGCTTATGTATATATCTAGCCCCTTTTACTTTGGTGCACAGTTGTAATGGTTTAACTGCATGTAGTTTATTTTGCACTTTATTCCCCACTTTGTCAGTGTCCCCGGGCTGTGCCAACAGCCAGGCCAGGGGCTTAATACCATGCGGCGTTCTTTGGGGGTGCACTAGCCTCGTTAAAAGCACTTTGGTTTCTGATATTGTATGCTGTGTGCCAACAGAAATTCTGTCTTTCATTTCTTGCTTCCATCCTTTTCTCCTTCCTTAATTCCTTCTTTCATTTTTCTTAGACAGCTGTATTACACAGTAATTCCAAATTTGCTATGGTCATACATCTATATGCAAAAAATTTTGCCTTTCCATGGGAAGGAGTAAAGATATTGAAGCTTGAAAAAATTATGGGTGTATGAAATTTTGAATCTTGAATATCTTCATTACTTCAAAAAAATAGATCTATGCCATTCCAGCTTCTCTGTATAATATTATTATTGATCATTAAGAAATATTGAATGAAAGTTACATCATATTTAACCATGCTAAAGAGAAGCATTTCAAATTGATAATCTGATATATCGTTTAAATTATTACCAATTGTGTAGAAATATCATGCATATGTATGCATGTAGTATATATGTATATACAGTATATATATATATATATATATATATATATATATATATATATATATATATATATATATATATATATATATATATATATATATGATGTTGCCCTTTGCACATCAGACCATTTAACCAAAGTTGAAACATTTCAGATTAATGTGCAAATATGTTGAAGGTCATCAAGGATGTTTCCACTTTTACATATAAGTAGGCCTAAAATTGTTTAAGGAATTAAGTATGGCGTGGCATTCAATGTTGCCAATATATCACGAAGGAGGCGGTGAGACTCCGTCTGACTGCAATCTCACCGCCTCCTTCGTGATACATTGACAACAATGAATGCCACGTCATACTTAATTCCTATTATAGTGTGGTTTCAAGTTGAAAATCCCCAAATTTGACTCAAAAAAAAAAGGGATTAACTGGCCTATTTTCCCCCATTATCATCGCATTTGTTTATGAGATTCCCGTTTGCTTGCGTACTTTCTCCATGGCAAAATTTACTGTTTTGGAGACGAGCGGGGCCATATTTTGGGGGCTGTAGGTGTGAAGATTGTACCTTTGTAAGTTACAACCTTCCAAATAGGCCTAGGCTCAAAATATTGATCATAAAAAACAGAGACGGAAGTATATCATAATTGTGTCTTAGGCCTACATTTGGCCATCATGCAGATATAGTTTTTGGAAGCTTTTTGGAACGTGAAAAACCTCATAGAGCACCCCGAAACAAATGATGTCCATCAAATGAGATTAGCTGAATTCAGTCATGTGACCAATCAGTATATCACAGTTGAAAGTGAACGACGATGGCAAGCAGGCAAATTCGCCATGTGCTGGGCGATTTTTGAAGTAGATCGTGTTCTGTTTGGATTATTTTTATGGGACAGAGATTTTTTAAGTGCAAGGTCTGTACCAATAATGACAGTACTTAGCAGAGCTCATTTTGGGTGTGGAGCCGGAGGAATTGGATGCTATGGCATGGGAAGGTTGGCCTACGTAAAATTCTAGGCCTAGCCGTACTACTCACTGACACTGGTTCAGGTCATCTGGGGGATTATTCACCAAGTGTGTCTATGAATGCACTTTCATCGACTTGTCATTACATGTATGAAGCTCTTTGGGATAATAATCGCGGAGTAATGGCATCATAAGGTTTGTAACTTTGCTACATTTGGTTGTCACAGCATTGGCAACAAGTGCGAACAGGGAGTACACCATCTATTATTGACCATGGTAACTACCATTGGAACGTGGAACCAAAAGTAATTAAAACATTGCATTTTTGTGAAAGATATTTTGTGAACATTTGCTGTGATTGTTTTATTAAATGAATCAAGCAGCCATACATTTCTACATAGGTTATAAATGATGGTGAAATAGAAATCCAGGGACTCATCTGGGGTGGTAATTCAGGGGGGGTAAGCGCAACAAAAAGAAGGGTCATCGTGATATATCATGTGTTATATCATGGCAAACAAAGCATTTAATCACAGTAGCCTTGTTTTCACACTGTCTACTATATCATAATGTAGATCATTGCACATCTCAAAAATCTTGACTAAAATTCACAGCACTTTAGATCTTGCAGAAGTGCATAGATCTATATTTAAAGTCTTTGATGGGATAATTGCACATCCAATGAATATTGAATAAAAGTTGCAATATCTAATTTTAAAATCTTCATTATCAAAGGTGAAGTAGATAAAAGTCCATTCAAACTTCCATATGTTATTTACCATTGCAAATCCAATGAATATTGAACAAAAGTTGTAGCACTTAGCAGATAAAAATGTTTTTATGAGAACTGTGTACAACACCTATCATGTCAGCATCACCCATGATATCAACTGCTTTCCTGGGCCCATGTTGAGTGCAATGCATCCAATCTATGGCAAACAACACTGTTTACTCAATCTTATTCTGGTGAAGAAACTGGTGTAAATTATGCTGATCAGGAAACTGTTAAGTAATTCCATATGTGTTTTTAAGTGATCTAGGATGACGACTTTTTCATTTTTTCAAGTACAAAAGTCACATCAAGAGTATACATGTATATGACAGACAGATACACACAAAGACACAAATCCACTCCCAAGTTAGATATATATAATTTAACACACATTGATATCCATAGAGCTTGGTTATTTTGGTTTTTAGCACAGTTGTTTCAAAAATGAACACCTCTGTGGAGAAATGTGTTCTTATTTATTTGCAGTTTAACCTGGACTAGCCATTTTCTGGCTGTGTGCCTGGCATGTGTGTCATGTACTTGGGCCATTATCACATTATAATGTATTAGTTTGTCTTTCAACCTCAGTCCTGTGTCATAACATTGGCCAGTGGGGGGAGGGAGCAGCAATTGTATGCTTTGATGTATCTAATAAAATACATCTCTTGACATTTGCAGCCAAGAGGTGGCTGAGTCATGATTGTTATCCAAACATCGTGATTTAATAACCAGGTACTCAAACACAGACTGATTTGCTCCTTGGGCTCTCCCTGAAAGCTCTCACCATGTTGACACTTACGAGGCTCAGTTTCCTTACAAAAGTAAAATTTGTAGGTGAAACTGGTAAACTGCTTGGCATAATAAAAGATCTACAGTGCATGTTAATTACCATAAAAATGGCAAAAATGTTGTTTTTGAAAATTTGCAGTGGTCGAGGTAATTTCAAATATATGCCTTTGCAGCTTTAAGTTTTAAAATCAGTCTTCAATAATAATTGAAAGTGAAGTTGTCAGTATTTAAGTGACAACAGATTCAGTTACATGCATTGCACACTTTCCACCAATCTTCTGATGAAAGCTGATGCTTGATCACCTTTCTCAGTCTTGTTTAAAAAAATAGAACATAAAAAAAGAACAAACAAGAAGTGAAAAAGAAGTAAAAGAAGAACATATAACAGTTAGAACACTGGACACTTTTCTTGTACATTTCAAGGGGAAAAAGTTGCATCAGTTTCTGCAGGGTTAATGATTAATTGTGAGCATTAATTTATTCCTGGTGCTCTCTGCACCAGCCACATGTAACAATTATGCAGGCTAAAAGGTTGGAGCCTACCTCTAGGGCAGCTCAGTAATTGATCACATAAAGCAGGTGGTTTCTCCATGCAGGTTCATAATTAACACAGCACTATGGGCCTGACAAATGTGGCCTTCAAAGGCATCCCTGTGGTCTTTTGGAGGAGGGTGAACTGTCTCTTGACAGGTAAATGGACAAGTGGGGCCGACTAAACAGTCTGCTTTAGTAGTGTATGTATGGCTTAACTCTTTCAAGGCCAACTGCAACTAAAGTTGAACTACTTAAAGGGCTCAGAATCATAATTAAGGTGCTAGATTCTTCTTCCTTGTGAAAAGACCTTTCATTCAAGTTTGTTCGTTTTTTTGCCTGACGTAAAGGTAACGTAGCAACGTAATTGTTACACCTCACTATAAAAGTGACAGTTTTAACGAGATCCTTCAGTGCCTGATGAGAATCATTGGATTTGAAACGCGTCGCACATATTTCGCCTCGTTCTTTGGCTACTTGCCTTGTCATTAGCTCATCTTTCATTCAAGTAGCAGCATGCCTGTAGTTACACAGAATATGATAGTCCAGGTCAACAGCTTTCCTTCTTGTGCTTTGAGCACAATGCAACCAAATCGTGCCGCGGCAAGCAGTTGACTCAGTCCAAAATGTGGCACTGAAAGAGTTAAAAGAGGTTAGCATTGGTTGCCATGGTAATATGTTTACTGGTGATTTACAGGGGGTGGGATCAGTCAAATCTGGTTTGATTTGACCTAAAGCCTGGGCGTACTCTTATACACCAAAGTGGTCAGACTTGGCTGTTTAAATGTTCAGTGCACACCTCTGCATAAGGTTCATCTTGCATCATTCTTGTGCATATCAAGAGAAGACCAGCCATGCCTGAGCCGATGCAGGCCTGCATGCCCTTAAGCTATTCCCATGCAATTCAACTCTATCAGTGCCACATTTTGGACTGAGCCAACAGTTTTTCTCGGCTGGCTTTAGGCGTAATAATGAGAAAAGCTTTTGACCTGGGCTATTATATTCTTTGTAATTTCAGGTATGCTGGTACTTGAATGACAGGTCTTTTTACAGGGAATATGAATCTGGCACCTTCATTGTGATTCAGAGTAGTTCACTTTTCAGTAGTTCTACTTTAAAGTTACTATTGGTAGTGAAAGAGTTAAACAGAGCTGTACAAGGTTACATTAACATATTACCCAGACACTTTATGCGGTTGTTATCTATTTAAACCCTTTTCCACTCAGAGCACACAATTGCAGGGTACAGGCAGAAAGTTTCCAGGCACTTCTTGTGACATATATCTGATCATGGTCCTTGCATTGTGACATATATATCTGGTCATGGTCCCTGCATTGTGACATATATCTGATCATGGTCCTTGCATTGTGACATATGTCTGGTCATGGCCTTTATAGGCAATTAAAAGACAATCATTTTCAGCCTGTGCAAGCAGGTACATGTACATACAGTATATCTCACTCAGTTTTCACATGGTAAAAAGTCATGTGGACTAATGAAATTTTCATCAATCAGGCCCTGGAATATCTGACATGTTTTTCAAAAAAAATAGTTAACCCCTTGCTGGTCAGAATAGTGCTGAGTCAATAGCTTACCTTAGCATGAGTTGGGTACATTACAAAGTTATTGACCTGGGGCATGTCATCATAATAGTTCCCATGTACTAATCTCAGCAAAATGTTTCTGGTAACAAGTGATATTAAGTAAAACCATTTAAGCAGATGACAATTATGTATCCAGGAGTTTTTGGGCATTGGAGCGGGAGGGGGTTAATATCTGCTTTTAACCCTCTGAGGACTGAGTCAACAGGTATCATGTGTACTTGAGGTGCAATGTTCCATGGAATGCTGTTGACTGATGGTCTCTGTCCTTCCTGATGACAGCAGGTAACAGACATCAGAGACTGCAACCTGCAGAGGCCAGGAAAGGGTCAGCAAACAGGAGACAATTATGAAAACAGCTGCTCTCAAGGGGAGCCCCATTCACTTGCTGTGGGAGCACTGTCAATCAGGCGGGAGGTTGTAAAATTTGACTGATTTTCATGATAAGAATGCGGGAGATCTCCGGCCCAAGTTGGGAGGGTTACAGTCTCTGCAGCATTTATGTCACTGAACCATTTCTGGTGGTCTTTAAAGGGAAAAGTTGTATGCTGATAGGTTTGAATTAGGTCTGTCAGGGTTGAATTACCTGGGCCTCTATGAAAGAAATGAACCTGGTCAGACAAATGCTACTTTGCTGGTCCAGATGTCCAGTTAAAAAAAAAAGCAAACAAAAAAAAAAAAAAAAATGGCTATGTGGTACAGGACTGTATGGAAGATGTGGCACTGTTGCTCCTGTGTGTGCATGCATGCATTTCATTGAAGTGGAATGGAATTTATATTTTCTCAGTATTGTAGCATTGATAGAATTAAGTTGTCACACATTGTAACCCTGGATGTTGTCAAATATATAAATGTATATTATATCATATAAGGCTGCAAGCATGCATGTTGGTTTCCCAGTGGTGATCCATTTATAAATTTGTTTGGCTGTTGAAGCATTGAATTTAAAAAAAAAAATGAATTGAATAAAATATTTGTTGATTTTAAAATGTATTGGTTCCTATATAGACAGTGACTGGATTGCTATGGAGTGCAGAGAGATTGGACTGGGGGGGGGGGGGGGGGTCAGAGCAACACAGATGTGACGCTGTTGCTCCTGTTTGTATAATACTTGTACATGTGGCTTTTTTATTGCTACATTTGCAAATTACATAGATACATGTGCCATATCTGTGGAATTTCAAACTTTTTCCCCACATTACCATATTTTAAGCTCTGGACAGATGACATTGAGAGTGGATTTCTGGCACCCCTTACCTTTCATACCATTGTCACAGCTTAAGGATATACTTCTGCTTAGCACCGGTGTCCACAAAATTGGCCATAAAACAGACTAAACTAAAAATGAGCCAAACAAAGTATATATTTTTGAAAAGTACGGAAAGTGGAGAAATGTTTTTTGTCTTGTGTTTTGTATACAGCAATTGTGTAAAGTGAACATACAATTTTCGTAACTTTTAAGCTTGAAATGAATTCAACTTTTTTATTTTTCGTTCAAACTTTGAAATTCTTATGGCAAAATAAACTATAAGAAGTGAATAAAAAAAGTGGGTATCCCTTTTTGCAAATTTTACTTTGTTTGATTTCTAGGACTTTTTGGTGTTGGAAGGTTGAGATCTCACTTTAGCATGAAAGGGCTTAATATTGCTTGGTCAGTCAGCAGTTAAACAAGTCAGACTCTCACTGCATGTTGTTTTTAACCCTTTTAGTGCCAAATTTTTGCTAAATGACTTTCCTTGCTTTGGTGAGAAGGGCAGTAAGTGGAGCCCCGTAACCAGTCACTACGCACACAATCAAAAGATTTACCCATGCCGATCTTAAATTACAAAGATAAATTTAGCCAAATTTATGCTACTTTCAGCTAATTTCAAAGTTGGAATGTGCATAGTAACATCCAAGTGTTGCCATGGCATGACAGTCACCAGGTTTGGCTCTAATATCTGAATAGAAATGTCTATTGCAGTAACCACACAGTATCATTTATCAGTTATTATTGTTTGTAATTGTATGTACATTGTATTGAAACATCTTGCTGTATTTTTGAGGGCCTCGGGGGAGATTAGTGAGGATTCACTAGCAGAGTCACCCTCGTGAGATAAAGTTATATTTATATACATATATATATATATGCAGGTATAATAGAAAACCTGTGGGATGAGTTGGAATGCTGAATAAGAGATCTGTACAAAGACCTGAACTGCCATGCTTGACGGCCTGCCATCATGTGGCAAGCTGTTTTAACATTTAAACAGAATTTTCTATATGAAAAATTCTTTTCTCAATATCAAAACATCTTGCACAAAAAACCCCCAACTAATTCTTGGTGTCAAAAATCTGTTTCTTGATATTTTTCTCACATCATATTTTTATGTCAAAAACGAAATTCTTGATATTTATCAAAAAATCAATACACTTTGCATAAGTTCTTCATGTCAAAAAACTGTTTTCTTGATATCAAAGAAGAAAAAAAAAGGATTATTTTCATTATTTCAGCATTCTTTTCTCCATTTACTCTTGCCTACAAGATGATTCATTCATCGTCTACAAATTATATTCTGATTATCTCTGCAGCTGACATGGACTGTTTCAGTATTGGGGGGGGGGGGGGGGCGGTTTGTGTTTGTTTTTGATGATTACAATATACAGTCATATAACTGTGTTTCATCCTTAAGTTATTGAATGCCAAAGCTCAACAGTAATATTTATATTTTGATGCATTTAACTGGCATGATTGTAATTTTCATTCAGTAGAGTATTATCTGTTCACCAACCAGAGTGTGCATATGTGTACAGGTGTGTGGCTATGGCTTTCTTGTGTTGTAGAAATGAGGCTGATGTTGGCAAAGCTATTGCAGCCAGTGGTTTAGACAGAAAGGACATCTTCATCGTGACCAAACTGTGGGACCATGGGGCAGACACTTGCAAGAAACATCTGCAGCAGCAGCTGGAAAGGTCAGCATCATGTTAACCCATTCAGTCCCCAGTCAGTCCAAAACGTAGTCCTGAAAGGGTTATTAATGATCTGTTAGGCATCAGAAAAGAAAACAGAAAACCAAAAAACAAAAATAATAATAAATAAAAAACAGAACAACAACACCCCCAACCCCCACTGTCCGGGTAATTTTAACACCAAAGTCCTAGAAATACGGTAAAGTTCAGGTCGACCTCAAACACGAAGGAAGCGCAATTTATTCACGGCACTATTCCCCATCTCATTAGTGGTTTTTGACCCATCAAACTGTGGGCCAACAGGGCAGACACTTGCAAGAAACATCTGCTACAGCAGCTGGAAAGATTTTAGCATCATGTTGAAATTAACCCATTCAGTCCCCAGCATCCCTGTATACATAGTTCCCCTGGCATGTGAGAAAGTTCACAGGGTTAACTCTTATGGTGTTCACCACAACAATGGTGTTGTTCATCATTACAATATATCCAGATTAAAATTCCATGCAAAAAGATGGCTCATTCAAAAACCAGGATGTCCGAGTTCTTGACTCTGCAGGATCCCCTTAGATCGCTGTTGTCTGTGATGTATTCTCATTGGGGTCTGCCGTTCTTTGGATCAAGCTAGTCAGGGTGTAACGGTGCACACAGATCTGATCAAGCAAACAATGTGGATGCACAATAGCACGCTGGCAAATGAGGTGATAAACACCTGTAACAGAATTTGAAACGATTGTAGGTCTAGAAAGTTTTGTGCTGGACTTAACCCACTCCTGGTCAGAGTAGAACTGAGTCAATAGCTTTCCTTGCCACAGATTGGCCGCATTACACCCAACCTGCACCAAGGAAACCTACTGACCAAGGACATGCCACCATGAAGGGTCTTACATACAAATCTCAGCAAATATATTTCCTAGTAACGAGCAATTTGAGCTTAAACGCTTCGTGCAGTTTGAGTGGGAAAGGCTTAATTTGTGCTTTTTATGCTACCACTCGGTGCACTTAATGAAAATGTGTGAAACTTTCTTGAAAAATAAATAATTCAAAGTACACTCAACCACTGTTTGGAAGTTTAAAAGATAAGGTACCTCAATGGTGCATCTCTAGCTATGCATAGCCCAGACACACATAGGTATATTTTACCTGCGAAAGATTTGTCCATTACTGTTTCTGATTGCCATGCAACCAGGCTAAAAATTCCAGGGTACACTGGCTAATGAAGATCATGAAGGTCGCTATTTCTTTTCAGTTCATCGTAATTTTGCGTTCCCTGTTGGTGTGCAAAATTAGATCAAAAGATGCACAAATTTTCAAAATAATGTAAAAATGGAGTTGTACAAAGTTAAGGCTGTGCAAAATTTTCTAGATCTACTGCTGTATATGTCAACCAGGAATTATCTCAGTCAGGTGAGATGTTTTATCCCTGTCAAGATTTATTATGTGCATTATATTACATCATGACGTTTTATTAATTTCTTACAGTGTCCTTCAATTTATATATTCTTTTGAACAGGTCTCCCCTTTTATGATAATTATACTGATTGTTGTTATTTGAAAATTTTTCAAATGTTTCTTTACATGAATATTATATGTTCGTCATTTATCTCAGTTTTATCTGTAGTTAAATATAGAAACTCAAGACAGCTTTTCTATCTGTGTATGAAAAACAAACTTTAAATAATGTAAAAATGATAAATAATTATTTTGTCCAGAAAAATTAAACATTTTGTGATATGGGGGGCAAGTAAAAATATGAGATAGCCTGTCTTGTTGGAGAATAGAATTATTATAATTATATGATGTTATTTGGAATTCAAATCTTTTTCAAAAAGTGGCAGAATTTAATTTACGTAGGACATGCTTAACTCCTGCCCCCTTTTACTGTATTACAGTGTAATCTTATCTTTATATACTTTTATCTATGTATTTTATCTGTGATGTTATACATGGACTTTTAGTCTGAAATAAACTTTATCTTATCTTATTAAATGCTTCTGACTGTGATCTCTGTCTATCCTTACATGTGGATTGGGCTTTTATCTGGCCTATACACTTGTAGGACAACCTTTATGTTCAGGAACGGCACTAGTGGTGCTAAATAGGTAGGTGTCCCACAGTGGTCAGCAACTTCTCTTGGCATGAAGCCAATGTAAAAGGAAAGTTGTGGACCAGCAAAGATACAGAATTAACTCTTTCAGTGCCAACTGCGACTAAAGTGGAACTACTAAAAGAGAACTGCTCCGAATTATAATAAAGGTGTTAGATTCCTGTTCCTTGTAAAAAGACCAGCATGCATGAAGAAACATCAACTCTTTAAGTGCCAAATTTGGGACCCAGTGAGCAGCTTTTCTTGGCGTGGCAAGAAAATCTGTTTACTTGGGATATTTTTGCTGGAACTATAGGGATGCTGGTACTTGAAGGAAAGGTCTCTTTACGAGCAATAGGAATCTGAGATCCTAATGATAATTCAGACTGGTTTCACTTTAGTAGATCGACTTTAGACCTGATTAATACTGAAAGAGTTAACTATAATATTCCAGGTCAACATCTTTCCTTGGTGCACTCTGGGTGCATCGCACACCAAGGAAAGCTGTTGACTCAGCCCAAAATATGGCACTGGAGAGTTAACTTGATTATAATCTACATCATTTTCAAATTAGCTTTGGTTACAACTTGCAGACTTCAGACAAGTTATGTAGACCTGTATCTGATACACTCTCCACTGGGTGGTAGAAACGTAGAGACATACAAAGCCATGCTGGAGCTGAAGAATGAAGGCAAGATCAGGTAAGATATATATATGTGGATACTCTTTGACCTTCTTGTGAGTGCACAATACATTGCATTACTACATTATAAAACCACGAATCTAATTAGAATTTTAATTCCATGTGGAAAATAAATTTCACAAAGCTAGACTTTTTTTCTGAAGAGAAGAGAAGGAAGACAACACACTTTAGTTAATCATCCCTTTCTCTCTGGAATTAAGACTTGAGTCAACAACTTTTCTTGGCACTAAAAAAACTGTTGACCTGGGGCGTGTTATCTTGATAGGTCTCATCAACAGTTCTCAGTCAAACAGTTTTTCGTTACTGTTGAAATTAGTCGAAAACTTTGAAGCAGGGAATATTTGACCACCAGCCAGTTTTCGTCAGTTTAAGGTGGAAAGGGTTAGTAAAGAGCTAATGAGTGCAGACAAACATGCCAAATGACCAGGAGACAGTGAAATATAAGCACCTGGCACAACCAAGGTTAGCAAAAGATAAATAATCCATTCCATAAACACAGAGCCTAAACATGTTACAAGACTCAGTCGCAGTGGTTTACTTGAGCATGGACAGGCCCTTCTTTTATACCATGAGCTACTGCTTCTTGTGGTTTCAGTTTCAAACCAGGAACAGGGTTACATTTGGTTCTGGTGAGACTATCATTATTTGGTAATTTTAAGTATCACAAAAGGCCACGCGAGTTCAATTGTTCAGTGAGAGCCTTTGAACAGCATCTGGTCAGACTGCTAGACGAATCGTTCAAAGGCTCTCAATCATGCTGGTGACATTTCCTTAAACCTTGGAACAAGAACTGTACATTTCACATGTAATATTTAATTCCTTGTGGGAACCTCATGTTACTCATTTACATTAAAACTGATGAGGCATATTATGACCAGAATCTGGCTGACAGTTGCATTTTGGTCATACAGCAGATATGTCGCAGCAACATAGAGGCTTCCAACTGGGCTAATGACTCTTCTTTCAAATTAATTAGTACATAAGCGCAAGAAAATTGAGCTAAGATGTTATCTTTTACCCTAGTTGATTGGTCTTTGAAGTACTCTGGATAAGAAAAGACCTGTACAAACTTTATGCATACTGAAGCCATCATGATGAACTAAGGTAAGACTTGTACCAACATTAAGCAGGCTGAAACCAGCATCATGAACTAGGATAAGACCAGAGCAAACTTTAAGCAGGCTGAAACCATCATGATGACCAATTGAACTTAAGTGACGCAGATCCCATAGTTTAATGTATTGCAGGTACAGATCACCTTGCCGTGGTTTTAGCACAACCAAACATTATGCTTGAGTGCACGTTGGTCATTATACCCACATCAGACTGCCTTTTGCACTATTCATGAGTTGAATTTTAGCCTCAACTTTTTGCCTGTTCCACATGTATGGTGTCTGGCCATATGACCATATGACTTAGGGCCCACCCATATAGGAGAGACCAGGGCACAGTGGGATGAAATTTACATTTCGGTTTCTATTTTGCGAGGACTTCCTTCACTTTCAATGATATCAATTATGAAAGAGTATGCTAAGCTTATGTCACACACATGGGCTTTCCATGTCCTGTCAAAATATATCTTATGTTGTGGTCAAAATATATCTTATGTTGTGCTGAAATAAAAAGAGCCAAAAATTTGTCTCACTGTGCTGGGGTGTTGGGGCACAGTGGAACAAGGTCCATTAACGAGTGGGGTACAGTGGGACAGATTTTCCATTTTCGTTTTCATTTCTCAGGTATTCTCTTCACTTGCTATGGTATCAACTCTTGTGGAAGAATACATAAAGTTTTTGTGGCAGGCACGGGCTTTCCCTTTGTGAGCTTAAATTTTGTGCTATTTCCCACTGTGCCCCCACACCACCCGTATGGAAAATTTGCATATCTCTGAACGACAATGTGAGTATGGTGAAAACAAATCAGGTTCTAATGATAAGGTAAATTATCACAGCCACACTTCACAATTCCCCTTCTCCTTACATGAGGAAATTAAGAAAATGAAAATAAAAATAAATATTTACTTCAGAGCGCCTAAAAACATTTTTAACTCCCCCCAAAAAGCAAAGTTTTCCTTCAAGCATGGGAAGAATATTGCAGATAGAGTACTTCCTGAGCGTTCAATAGATGATATAAGAACAGAGGAATCATCTGCTTTGGAGGAAAAAAAATCCAATCCCATTGTGCCTCAGTATCTCTTAGCTACCAGGGATGTCAACTTTTAAGGTTCCTCCTGAATACAGATGGTCTTTTTTCATCAAATTTAACATGAAAGGAGGTTGGATTTTGGCTGAAAGTTTCAAGTGTAACTTTCCTCACAACACCTTGAAGCTGTGTATGTTGCCACAGTACTCAATGCCTGTAGATTTGTGCTAGCATGCCTGAGGCTGAGCGACATGCCCACATTATTATGTCTGGGTGCCAACGCTTTCTTTCTTTCTTTCTTTCTTTCTTTCTTTCTTTCTTTCTTTCTTTCTTTCTTTCTTTCTTTCTTTCTTTCTTTCTTTCTTTCTTTCTTTCTTTCTTTCTTTCTTTCTTTCTTTCTTTCTTTCTCTCTTTCTTTCTTTCTCTCTTTCTCTCTTTCTCTCTTTCTTTCTCTCTCTTTCTCTCTTTCTTTCTTTCTTTCTTTCTTTCTTTCTTTCTTTCTTTCGTTCTTTCTGTACAACCAAATTTGTCTGGAGTTTTTCTGAGACATTATTATTCAGAAAACCACCAAACTTGCCATGTTGACTCACCTGGCAGTGGAAGTGTGCACATGGTTTCGAATAGTCATGATTTTTTAAATTATGCAAATTACAGGCAATTAAAATTTTAAAAGCTTCATATCTTTCAAACTATTGCAGATGGACACAACAGTTTAATGTGCTTGTATAGGTTTGTGCCACCTGCCAATATAATGGACAGTAAGTGAAAGTTGTATAATTTCAAATTATGCTCATAGGGGTGTTGAAAAAATTTAAAAGTTGAATATCATCAAAACTATTACAGATAGAAATGCCATTCCAACTTCAATTTATAGGTTTGTGGTAGAGCTGCATCCAAATGCCATGAATCAAAGTTGTAGGATTTCAATTTATGTAAATTAGGTGAATATGCAAAATTTAAATCTTGAACAGCTTCAAAACTATCATAGATACAGGTGCCATTCCAATTTCAATTTATGGATTTGTGACTAAGCGGCATCCAATGAACCATAAACAAAAAATGCAAATGAGATGAATACACAAAACTTAAATCTTTTTTAATAACTTTAAAACTATTACACATGGAGGTGCCATTCCAACTTCACTCTATAGGTTTGTGACAAGGCTGCATCCAGTGAACCATGAACCAAATTGTAGGATTTTAATATATGCAAATTAGGTGAATACACAAAATTAAAATTTTGAATAGCTTCAAAACTATTATAGAGAGAGGTGCTATTTCAACTTCACTCTATATATTTGTCACAAAATTGCATCCAATGAACCATGATGCAAAGTTGCAGGATTTTAATTTATGAAAATAATGTGAATATGCAAAATCTAAATCTTGAATAATTGCAAAACTATAAAACATGGAGCTACCATCCCAACTTCAAGTTGTAGGTTTGTGACATGACCACATCCAATGAACCTTGCACCAAAGTTGTAGGCTTTTACTTTAAGCAAATTAGGCAAATACACAAAATTAAAATCTTGAATAGCTTCAAAACTACTGTAGATAGTGGTATCATTCAAACCTTAGTTTATAAGTTTGTGACATTGCCACATCTACTGAACCAAAAGCCAAAGTTATAGCATTTTAATTTATACAAATTAGGCTAATATACACAATTTAGATTATATTGAACAATGGCGAAGTGTAGCATTTCAAACTGTCCTCATTTTGATGGCATGCAGACAGATTCGCTGGGAAGCAAATTTTCTTTTCTAGTTCAACTAGTGTCCACATGCCCTGTATCAGTACTCACACCACTCAGTCTTTTTGGGTATAGCTCTAAAGTGACGCTTTGAGGTTTTGGTCACAGAATCAAAATCATTTGGCCAGCCCAGGGACCAAGGGCGAAGCTTCAGGCTCCATGGCTGCCCGAACGATTTCGATTCTGTGATCAAAACCAAAAAGGGTCACTTTAAAGCTTATTCTGAAATGTTGCTGCATAAAAGTCCTTCAGTATTCCCCGCAAACCTCATAAAATGACCAACATTTCCACAGAATCCTTGATGTGTTGTCAATGTTTTGACGTTCATTCAGCTGTTCTGAATATTGAGCATATCCCCACATGTTTTGCAGAGCCATCTTGTGGTTATGAACACAAATTAACCAGTAAGTCCAAATTTGGTTGATTTAAACAAGTTTTATTACTGTTTTTTATGTGTCTTTTGTCTAATCATCACTAAATACCATATATTAATACATGTAGAGTTTAATTTTCAAAATTTTCATCATGTCAATGAAAACAAAAAATACAAATCAATTGCACAATATTTTACATCAACAGTAGTGATTAGGTGTGTGTGTGTGTTTGACAATTAGATCTGCACCCCTTTTTAGACCATTTGAGTGATATCAACTCAAGCTGGTAAAAATTGGTCAGGTGACCTGAATCCTGTAATGTCATTGGTCACTCACTGCCGTGCATCCTGAATCATTTTAGAATATGTGTCCATAATACTCACTAAGTTTGATGTTCACCCACATCACTCAGTCTTTGTGGTTGTGTGTCCACAATATTCTCTATCACTAGTTTGATGCATACCATTTCAAACAATCTTTTATCTCTTTCAGTGCCAATCACGTCTAAAGTCAATCTGCTTGAGTCCGACAAGTCTGAATTATCATTAAGATCTGAGATTCATATTCTTCGTAAAAATACCTTTCATTCAAGTACCAGTATGCCAATAGTTCCAGAGATAATACCCCAGGTCAACAGCTTTTCTTGGTGTGCATTGGGTGCATTGCACCCAATGCGCACCAAGAAAAGCCACAGCTGGGACATAAAGTTATTCTGTTGAGATCTCTCTTATCATTTTGATACTGCATGACCCATTCATGGTCAGAGTACAGAATTCATTTTCTGGTTTCATGGATAATGACAGATCTGTTGGCGTGTCCAACTATGGAGTGCATCACTTGGAGGGGTTGAAGGAAGCAGGGATGCCAGCGCCCTCTGTGAACCAAGTTGAGCTTCACCCCTACCAGCGCCATGAGGAAATTGTCAAGTACTGCAGGGACCAGGGAACAGCCATGATGGGGTACTCGCCTATTGCACAAGCCAAACGACTCAGTGAGCCCAAACTATCAGAGATTGCAGCCAAGTAAGCCAACTCTAAGAAGCCTTTATCACATCTTTGTATCAAGCCCCTCACATCTCATGCATTTCCAATAGGATCACCTTCCTGCCATGTGGCTGGGATTATGGACAAACAAAAATGTAGATGTGTGTGTTTGCTTGTACCCCAGCCATATTGACCACATGACACTGTTAAAAAAGAAAGTCAATCAAAAGGTGACATGGATACTTTGGAAGCCAGAAGCAATTGAATTTTTTTAATTGCCCTAATTTGCATAATTTTCAAAATCTTGACTATTCAGAATGATATGCAAAACTTCACTGCAGGTGCTATAGCCATGCAAAGTTTGAAGTTTCTAGCTTGCACGGTGTCTGAGTTTAAGACGACACAAAAATCTGGTGGAAAGAAAGATAGGAAAGAAAGAAAGAAAGAAAGAAAGAAAGAAAGAAAGAAAGAAAGAAAGAAAGAAAGAAAGAAAGAAAGAAAGAAAGAAAGATAGGAAGGAAGGAAGGAAAGAAAGAAAGAAAGAAAGAAAGAAAGAAAGAAAGAAAGAAAGAAAGAAAGAAAGAAAGAAAGAAAGAAAGAAAGAAAGAAAGAAAGAAAAAGAAAGAAAGAATATTGGGTAAAACAATATGTCTGTGTTCACACACAGAAATAAAGATAAATTTTAGTGTCCAAGCTCATGAAGTATCTCAGGTATAGCCATGAAATTTGATAGGGATATCAACCAATACATGAAAGCTATGCATGTATTATTATTATCCATGTGAAGATTTCACAATGTGTTTGAAGTCGTATACCAATTACATGTTACTCCTTCCAATGCTAATGGGGGCAATGACAGATGGAGGCATCTGTGTTCTTTGGACACTTTTCTAGTTTTAGGGAAAAAGGTACAAGACCATTCCCTAGATCATGTTTTGTTGTGATCACACCAGACAATTCATCAGATCATGATTTGTCATGCAGTACAACGAGCCCTTTCACCATATCATGATTTATTTTGCAGGTACAACAAGACAATTCCCCAGATCATGATTCGTTGGAGTATACAGCATGGCTATATCACCATTCCCAAGTCTGCCAAACCACAACACATCACAGAGAATGCAAACGTCTTTGACTGGTCCTTGTCAGACCATGATATGAAGCAGCTGGTAAGTAGGTTGTCACTTACGTTTCAATATTATCTGAGGGGCAGCCTAACATCAATATTCCTGTTGGAGGCAGCCACCCTGGTATGAAGGGACCTAAATGGCAAGATGTTTTTTCCAAGTTTTGGAATTGCCATAATTTTTAGCTCACCTGACTTGTCAGTCAGGTAAGCTTATAAGATGGTCCATTGTTCATCCATTCCACAATTCATTTTTCTCCAAAACTGTGAGCCAGATTCACTTCAAACTTGGTAGCAATGTACTTTGGGTAGGTATCTACCAAATTTGGTCAAATGGTTACACTACAGTAATTTTTTTATTTTTTAAGATTTTTTTTGTGCTCTTTTTGGGGCAAAATCTTCTCTGAAACTGCTCACCCAATTAGTTTGATATCACACAGGAGCACTCATAGGGACTCCTAGTTTAAATTTGTTCACCAGGTGGCACTGCGATCTTTTTCAATTTTTTTAATGATTTTTTTGTGTGGTTTCACTATATGAACTTCTCCAGAACTGTCACTCAGATTAAGCTGAAACTCTTTGGATATGTTCCTTGTGATTAGGTTAAACAGAGCTGTTCACTAGGTAGCACTGCTGTGGATTCATGATTTTTAATGATTTTTTTCAATTCAGATACTTCCCGCTGAATGCACCTGTCCTATTCAGATTACTATGTAATTCAATGGGCATTCTAATGCTAATTCACATTTTGGACTTCTCTGAAGAAACTGTCAATGAGATGGACTTCAAACTTGGTAGCAATGTATCTTGTGTGGGTCTCTACCAATTTAGTCCAAGTGGCTACACTTCAGTGGTTTTGGGATTTTTTATGATTTTTTGTTGGAAAATCTTTAAAAAGTTTTTAATGGGAAAGTTTAACATGAAAATTTCTTGTAATGGTTATAGCTTAAATAATTTTGACCAGATTTGTGTCAAACTTGGTGAGTTGGTAGGGATGTACCTTTGGTACTTTGTGCAAGTGGTCATGCTCCAGTGATTTTTGGATTTTTTTACAATGGACTTTGATGTTGTACATGTTAGCGTTCTTCCATAAAGGCCAGACTAACTCAGTACATAGGTGACCTTGATCTTATCCCAAGTTGGTAGAACCACAAGTGTGATTGATTTTTGGTCAGCTGAGCATGGGCTGTTCTCACAGCCCTCTTGTTTTATACTTGGACACGTATACATGAAATAATAGGGGCCTTAAAAGCTGGTTTTATCAGCTTTCTAGATCAAGTCTGTGAAGCATCACCTCTGTAACATGAGGCTTTTTACTGCAAGAAAAAGTGTCATTGCTTTATGTGTCATTCCTTTTTTTTAGCTCAGCTGACTGACAAGCTTTTGTGAGGGTCTGTCATTCACAATTCACATTTTCAACTTCTTTCCTAAAACTGTCGGCCAAATCCACTTGAAACTTAATGGCAATGTACCATGGGTGCGTCTCTACCAAATTTGTTCAAATATTTATACTCTCGTGATTTTTGGATTTTTTATGAATTTTTTTTTTTCTATTTTGGGGCAAACCTTAAAAAATTTTGTCCTCTGAAACTGCTCACTCAATTGCTTTGATACCACACAGGAACACTCCTAGTGACCCCTAGTTCTTAATTTGTTCACCAGGTGGCGGTGCAATTTTTTCTAATTTTTTTGTGATTTTTTTTGGTGTTTTTGCTATTTTCAACTTCTCCAGAACCATCACTCAGATTAAGCTGAAACTTGGTGGCTATGTTCTTTGTGGAAGGGTCAAACAAGTTGTTCACTAGGTGGTACTGATGTAGATTTCCTGATTGTTAACGATTTTTTCAATTTGGGTACTCATCAGTAAATGCACCTTTCCTATTGATTACTATGTCAGTCAATTGACACTCTGATGGTTATTCACATTTTGGACTTCTTCTCCAAAACCATCACCCAGATTTACTGTAAACTTGGTAACAATGTACCTTGGGTGGGTCTCTACTTAGGTTGTTTTAATGGTCGTGCTCCAAAGATTTTTAGATTTTTTACGATTTTTTTTTTTTTTTTTTTTGACAAATCTGAAAAAATCTTCTCCGAAACCGCTCATCCACTTGCTTTGATATCACACAGGGACACTCCTGTGGACTCTTAGTTGTAAATTTGACCCCCAGGTGGTGCTTCAATTTTTTTGTATTTCTTTATGATTTTTGCTATTTTTAACTTCTGCTCCAGAACCGTCACTTCAATTAATCGTAAACTTGGTAGATATGTTCCTTGTGGAAGGGTCAAACAAAGTTGTTCACTAGGTGTCACTGCTGTGGATTCCTGATTTTTAAAGATTTTTTCAATTCGGGTATTTAACAGTAAATGCACCTTTCCTATTGACTACTGTGTAAGTAAATGGGCATTCTCATGCTAATTCACATCTCTACCTATTTTGTCCTATCCCAAGTGAACAGAACCACAAGTGTGATGAATCTCTAGGTCAGCTGAGCATGAACTGTTCACACAGCCCTCTCGTTTGTTTGCTTTTTTTTTTTTGGTGGGGAGTAATCCACAAGAGGATAATTTTTTTTCAGAAAGGCTTAATGCAATACCACATGCAAAATTGCCAGTCTGTCATGAGAGACTGTATTTCTCTCTGACCACCCTCTTACTATGCTTAAACTAATAATTCTGATGTTTAATTAATTAAGTTATTACAGTGAAACATCATTATAACACACTCAGATATCCAACATATTCATTAATATGACACAAGTGTGGAATGGCAAACGTTCATTTTCTTTGTTGTTTGATTTATCTATATCTGACATATTCAGTTATCTGACACATTTGTAAGGGAACAGATGATGTCATTATAACAAGTTTTCACTGTACATGAAAGCCCACCTGTCATAATATTATTATTATTAAACCACCTTTGGTTGTCACAATTTTATGTTAACCCTTTCAGTGCCAAATTTTGAACTGAGTGGACATCTTTTCTTGGCACACATTGGGATATTCTCTCTGGAACTACAGGCATACTGGTGCTTGAATGAAAGGTCTTTTTAAGAGAAATACGAATCTGGAATCCTAATTATAATTAAGACTTGTCTGACTTAAGTAGTATTGACTGTAGACGTTATTGGCACTGAAAGAGTTACATAACAGGTACTACCAGAACAAATTTTATGTTGAGTACATAAAGTTATTTTCAAAGGTTATTCCAGTAATATTGTTAGAAATTCAGCCAGTTGTATCAATCTTTACCTCATAAATTAAAAAGTGCTGCACAAAGTGCACAATTTTTGGAAATTACCCAGTTCGTAGATAATGCAGAAGTATATTTTTGATATGCTGAATGGTGCCAATTTGTTGGCAAAATTTTTTTTCCGTTTCAGAACAACTTTCCCAGCTGGTCATGTGCTAGGGGCTTGGAGAAATCACCATGGCAGGGCTGAGGTACCAACATTAGCTGACCTGTCAAGTCGAGTGATTGCAGGAGAACAAGGGCTGGCGCACTGAGTATATACACTCTGTTGTCCCTACAAGTTATGGTTTTGTTTAAACAGATCTGTGTATCATATAATACTCTAGAAATGTTGCACAGATGTATTTTGTTTTTATTGTGAGTATATTGAGACTGTACATTCCTAATTTTGTTAGGTGATAAAGTTATAGTGTAACTGTATATTAATATACATGTGACCTTTTCTTGCTTAAAATTTATTACTAGGAAATTGTCACAAACAGCAATTTTATTTTATTTGTTGTATTAATTGAGAAGGCCATAATTTTATGGTATTTTAAACTATTTTTATCAGAGGCTGCTAAGATTTTTTTTTAAAGATTTGGAATTTTGTTTTATTTATGCTGGATTCTTTCTAGATAGGCATGATTAACTTGCTGCTAAAAATAAGGCGAAATGTCATTTGATAGCTACCTTTGCCTCATTAGTCAAATTGGCATTCCATTTTTTTTATGCCAGTGATCCTTGGATTATCATCATGGTATCCCACATATTCCTAAAATAAGTACTGCAGTATTTCTTGAAGTCCTTCATTTGGCTGAAGATGAAGCCTGATTCAGATTTCTTTTATATGGCATACGCAGTCAGTTACACGATAAAATTATATAGTTTTAGCTCCAATATATTTGCATAAATAACTGCGGTGTGTACACAATTATTTTGTATTTACCCAGGGATGGTTAGCATACTTTGTTTTGCATATTTAGTATTGACTGATTTAATTTTATCAAAACAGTAAGATATATGTTTTTATATGATATAAAGACTTGATATGGTTCGGTATGAAAATTTGTACTGAAATGTAGGTTTTAGGAAAATAATGATCGGGACGTACAATACACTGTGTAAATGGGCCGGACATATCCCATACAGTGAGGTTTACAGTTTACTATATGTAGTCTTTTATACCGCCATCAAAAATATACTCATGTTATTTGTATTTTTGTTTTATTATGCTTTTATTTGACTGTATAATTTTTTCAATAAGAACAATAGCACACTTACAGTGTAATGCTAGGTGTAAATGTATACTTATTTAATGGAATAATTTTCTGGTTTTATTGTTACATTTAGTGTTTAAGGTGCCCTTTTATCAAAATATGCTGGATGTCTACAATGTACTGTTCATTAGTTCATTATTGTCAAACTAATTCTGTCAGTGTTAATCCCATTGGGGGGGGGGGGGGGGGGGTAAGGAGGGCCCCCAATTTGCTGGTTCAAGTGATAATTTTGCCCTAGTACAAGGTACGGAAAATAAGAAAATGTACAAATAATGGTTGGTATGCAGTACGAAAATTAAAAAGGCTTCCAGTACACAAGTACAGCAAATAAAAATGCCCAGCACGGAAAACCCCTTACTCCCCCCCCCCCCACCCCACCCCCATGACCTGTATGACAACTTTGATGCTAGACAGAGGGCAAAAGCTAAGGTTTCTGTTTCTGTCTTACTTGCAACTTTTCTATATGCATGTACCATGCCAGGCTGTTTTCATCTTTCCTTCCATGCTGCTACACGTATGTGTACTTAACTCTGTCAGTGCCAAATTTTGGACAGAGTCAACAGCTTCTCTCGGCATGCATTGGGTGCAATGCGCGCCGAGAAAAGCTGTTGACCTGAGATATTCTCTCTCAAACTATAGGCATGCTGGTACTTGAATGAAAGGTCTTCTCACAAGGTATACAAATATGGGATCCTCATGATAATTCAGACTAGTTTGACCTAAATAGATCGACTTTAGTCGTGATTGGCACTGAAAGAGTTAATCCTGCGGAACTTTACACCAATGTGTCTACATGTAGCTTTCACTCCATAAAAATACCAGCAAGCGTCTGATGCTGTAAATATCATCAGCCTCTGTTTGGTTATGAAGATTAATGTACAGTGAAACTTGTCTTGAAAGACCTCCCTTTGGGATGACCAAAACATGGTCTCTCGAGACAGGTGGTTTTTCATATGTGTAAATTAAGATGAAAAGTGCAAAGCGAAGAATCCAGAAAAGATGGTTTCCCAAGACAGGTGGTATCTCATTTCTTGGCCTGGGCTCTAAGGGTTAAGATAAAGATTACAGATTGACACTCTTCACTCATTCCACCCTGATGACGCTTTTTCTCGCTAATATCTAAATGTCGTCTGCTAATTGTATTTTACTAATTTAGGGATTATTTTTCAATATTTTGGATGAAACTTGCATGGAAGATCATTCCAAATTATATGCCCATGGTCAACAGCTTTCCTTGGCGCGCTCTGGGCGCAATGCGCCCAGAGCGCGCCAAGGAAAGCTGTTGACTCAGTCTTCTATCAGGGTGGAATGAGTTAATTCAGGGTATTTCCTGTTAAATCATGGTGGTGGCACACTCATCAATATTTAGGATGCCACCTGGGGGAAAAAAGTTGTTTATGTCATGCTTACATTCATGACAACTGGTCATGTTCCAACCCGCCTGGTACTTTCATCTTTCATTTTGAAAACCAGGTAAAGTGTCATATATAAGTACAAGAAGTGCATGGGTTTGAATTTGTTCTCCTGTTCTGAGTTTGAAATGTCATTCTTTCGGGGCTACACTAGTCTCCTCTTCCTACATACTAAAAAAAATTAAGGTCCCCCCTCTCCCCCAGCCCCGCCACGTTGACTTAACTGGAAACTTATTCATTAGCTTTTGCACCATTGAGCAAGTCATGTTGCATGTTTTGTCTTCATTAATGCCGAATGGATTGAATTCGATTTAAATACATAACTTCGGGGACAAAATGCTAGTAGGAGAGTAACCTGGTGCATTATATATATATGGTAACTCGGGCATGGTCCCACATCAGGAAGTAACCATTTCAGCCTTGTGCCTTGTTTATGTAGTTTATCTTTATTTGATTAAGTTTTTTTTTTGTCATGTGTTACAACCACGTATTACTCTTTTGTCATTTTCATCCTCATCTAATGTGTATTTTGAAATACAATGGAGCATTCACCTCTTAATGACCTCATGCCATAATACACAGTGAATGATTTTAAGAGTATAACTGAAGCAGTTTTGTATTAAATTCTAGATGAATAATGTGATTTTATATTATGAAAATATGCATGCTGAGTATTATTTCATGATATGAAAATGTAAACTTATAAGTAAAATAATGTTAATTGCACCACTGTAGAATCTCTTGAGCTAGAACCCACAAAGGACAGGGGAAATTTAGGGCTTAATAAGGGAGCAGTTTAAATATGGAATTGAGAGCTTAGTAGGTTAAGATCCTGCAACAATACAATGTAACTCTTGCTTTAATATGTTGGAAACAAAATATGTTACCCGTGGTGAACAAGTCCTGCATCCTCCAGATGAACTTGATCTGTAAAAGACTTTGGATGGGCCTTGCAATGTCAAAAGTGTCACCATTAAAGTATGGCTTGAAGAAGTCATTTAACACATTGACAGGAGAATCTCTGCAGGTTTTTTTTTTTTTTTTTTTTATTTATTTATTTATTTTTTTACACTTTGGTGAGAATGTTCAGTTTAAATAGATGTAAGCAGCCTCTGTGCACTTCCTGTGGAAATTACCACTGTTAGGCCACATTGTAAAGCCAAAGAGTTGTACAGTGGTTCCCCTTTGACAAGGTCACCCCAAACGCAGCCTACAAATGGCCTTGTAAGAGGGGTGGCCTCTCTAGCTAGGAACAGTAAAATGGACATGTCACGTTTCTTACATATGAAGAGTAGTCTTCTAAAGTTGGATTCAGCGCTTGTATTGGCTTGTCAGATTTTTGTAAGTTAGAGTCAGAAAATGTATGTTGCCACATATTGCCATATATGAGATGCAATTGTTTCATATATCAGGGTTATTTACCAATTAAGCGTTTGTAAACAACTTGACCGTTACTTGCCAAGTTAGATTAATACACGTGCAGTGTGACTTTTGCCAAAAAGAAATGAGGTCTGCCAATACCACGTATGGCAACAGTCTCAGATGCTAGCACATATGCATGTGGATTCTTCAAAATATCACTTGCTTGAGGTAAGTAAAGAATGTCCCCGGACATATATATGCTGCCAGTAATTTATAATCACATAATGTGTGGCTGGGGTCATTTATATTTTAATGTTTGACTGGGATCATTTACAGGGATGGTCCCTTCAAAAAGTATATATTACCTGGTTCAGTGTAACCTGCTTTGTAAGAGAACCCCATTACAATTTACAAACCTCATAGTTAGAGTCCCAAACGCAATAATTTTTACCTCCTTTCCAAGTGTTTCTTATCTGGTAAATTCCTTCTGTGTACTATTTTTGCATTTTAAAAAAAAAAGCATTATTTAATACAGATGCTCAAAAATATGCAGTCACTAATTCTAGTCAGTTGCTATGGTACTTTCTTTGATGTGATTGGACTGAAAAAGCTATATTTATGTCCCTATTACATGTTAACAAAGTGTCCGGCTCGCCTGACATCACACTATTTGAATTTCCCGAGTGTTTGCGGGGTACACCAAATTCTTGGTCAGTAAAAAAACCCCTAAAACTCTTAATTATGCTGATCCTATCATCAGAAATGATTATCCCTATTGTCTACACATGAAGTTGTTGCCAAAAGATGGAAAATAGGTGAAATGAGCACTGAATCCAACTTTAAAGAGTGGCGGCCTCTGGTGAGAGGGCCCTGACAAAGGGGGACCCCATGTGTTGTTCTTTGCGGGGAAATAGAAAAAGAGTTCAATTGGTTTTAAGTTTTGACCACAAATGATTGAGTTATATTTCTCCAGAATGCATAAAAACAAAAGAACTGTTTGAGGTTTTTTATAAACTTGTACAGTGGTACCTGCTGTATGTGGTCACCCCTTCTGCCACGAAAAAAGTGGCCACATACTGCAGGTGACCTGTCAATGCAGGTAAATTTACAAAGGCACCACTGTATACATAAGAGCCCTGAATTATATCTGCATGTATTGGTATCTCCAGCACTAAACCAATGTCCAGAATGTGAGACTAAAGTTAAGACCTGTGTTTTGACTTACATACATTACAACACCGCTTTTATGCAATTGCAAGAAAACATGGTTACATTATGTAAACATTTTGAGAGTCAGAAATGTGAGGGGTGTTGAAGAGGTAGGAGGTCTAAAAAATGTAATGTGGCACATGTACATTTTATGGTTGAAGGCACAAAGGGATCATCATTATCACAAACATACACTTTTGCTGTTTCACTGAAAACTTTACATAAAATGGGAGTTTTGTCTGTGTAGCAGGCAAGAAAATACCAAGAGTATACAAACAAGACAGGGTTGTCATAACCCACATACAACCTGTACTGCAGTTTTGCCAACCCTCTCGAATCATTCGGGCGTCTCTACAAAATTCAGGCATGTGCGGTCTGCCCTCCCAACTCCCAAAATACCCCAAGAATCTCACAAAAATTACAAGTGTCATTTTAAAAAAATAATGTGGTAAATTTTAACAAATCCGCTTTTCACAGTGATATTTTTAAGGCAAATTAAGCTGCTGTGTGCTCCCGGTGTGTTTAGGACTCATGCAACCACTCAAACTTGAATCCAAGTACAGTCAAATGGCACGAAAATGCATGTTTTGATGTCTATTTTTGAAAGTTTTTCAGGGGAGAGCATGCATAAGATGACAAATTCATAAAATTATGTACCTGGGAAAATGTGTCTGCCTTTTTTTAATGTAGTATGATTAATGATCAATAGTGTGATCTAAAGCATTTTATGTTAGTCGTAAGGATGCAGGATTTTACTTGAAATACTCTGTGTCTGTCATTACAAAAAGGACGAAAAAGCACACTTATAAATCTCTGCTGTAAGTACATTTACTCGAATTTATTGTGAGAACACTCGAAGTACTTTGACTTCTAGCTGCTGAGTTATTGTATATTGGGTCGAATATGAATAACGTAACTTCTCAAGCTGCTCATTGGTGATATGGCCATAAACAAGTATATTAGTTAATTATGCTGCTCAACAAACGTATTCATCTTTGTACAACAATGTAATAAATATATATATATATTTTAGTATATTTACATTATTTTTACTAAGCATATTTACCTCATTATATTAAATATATATGGAAACTAAAAA
The DNA here is from genome assembly GCA_964020975.1 of Hermodice carunculata. Classification (NCBI taxonomy): domain Eukaryota; kingdom Metazoa; phylum Annelida; class Polychaeta; order Eunicida; family Amphinomidae; genus Hermodice; species Hermodice carunculata. The sequence goes on from OZ026618.1 coordinate 31,066,676, forward strand.
CAGAACTGATGCAAATAAGATGTATTTTTCTTGAAGGTGCAATGAGTCAATTGGAATGTGGGAGGTCAAATATAGCAATATATGAAATCACTTTGTAGCGGGTCTTTCTGGGCAGTGTGCACTACTTTTGATCCCAAAAATCTCTGGACTGACCTGTTCTAATTGAGGTTAACCCTTTCCCACCAAAAAAAAAAAAAAAGCTGTTGGCTATGGACATATCATCTTGATAGGTATCCTGTGTTATTCTTGTTTGAAGTGTTATTTTATTACTATTGAAATTAGTCAAAAGCAATGAACCAGATTACATAATACTGTCAACCAGTCTTGGCAGACTTCCGTGGAAAAGGGTTAAAATCTACCTTGCTGCTTACCAAAAAAAAAAAAGGATTGAATTGTGTGTCTGCACTGAATTTTTGGTGGCAATCTGTGTGGTAATCAGGGAGTGGCAAACTCAAAGTCTTGGAAAATATGTTGAGAATTGCTACACGCATTTTATGTTACAGGGATTGAATTACGTGTCTGCACTAAGTTTTTGGTGGCAATCTGTGTGGTAATCAGGGACTGGCAAACTCAATGGCTTGGAAAATATGTTGAGAATTGCTACACACATTTTGTGTTACAAAGTTGCAACATTACAAGAAGTATATACTGCATCATTCCTAATTAACAGCCAGGGTGTTTATTAAACTTTCAGAACATGAGACTCAAGTTCGGACCTGTTTTTCTTATACTGTATTATCCTCTTTAAACACCCAGGAAGCTTGGGAAATTTAATGGAAATGAGCTTCAATAGAAGGTATTCATATTAACAGAGACCCTGTGCTGCCACCTAGACTGCAGCAGAGAACATGACAGGAAGGAAGGCAGAATCATGCGTTAAGCATGGCTAAAAAATTTCCATGATAACAGTAAGAACTCGACAGTAAAATGCTAAAGGAAAGTCATTCACTAAATTTTAGAACATATGAGATGCTAAACACACTCAGAAAAGTTTAAATTTTTTGGTAGAAGAAGTGGTATTTTTAGATGGTTAATTTACATAATTGATACATGTATCCTCATCATGACTGAGACATAGTTCCATTGCCTAGCAACTGAGGGAACAAGACCAGGTATCTCGTCAATAAAGTTTAATGTGAATACCTCCTATTCTACACCTAAATTTGGAATATTTTAGCTGTATCAATTGGTAACTCATCATAATGTATGTAATTTTTTTTCAGCTTGAAGATTTCAGAACTTTTGTGCCAGAAAAATATGGGGGCACTTAGGAAAGCAGGGGTAACAAAATAGTATAAGTGACACAAAATCACTATATTTACTTTAATTTAGTTTTTCTGAGACACAAAAAGGAGGAGGACATTTAAAGGGACATGGGCCCTAAAAAGACATGATACGGTACATGTATCCTGCACATTTTGCCACCATGAAGGCTGGGTGGTTGTTAAACTGCCCACTTCGGTGATTGGCTAAATGTTGCACCTTTCTGCCAAAGTTCGCAGTCCATTTGGCAGACACCACACATCACTCTGCAAAATGTGCAGAATGAGGACAAAAAATACTGTTGCAACTAATGGTTAACAGTCACCTGTGGTCTGGATATTGCTAATCTAGTTATTGTTAGTGACCATGTGTACGTGAAAGGCATTAATAGCTACTTCTGCAGTATTTGATTAATTAGTGATAATCATCAAGTCTATATGTATGCATCATACAATTTAGTTGCTTGTTTCCTCTCTGTATATTTTTCAAGACAAATGTACACTTCATGTTAAAGTTTCTTTTCAAATAAAGTAGAAATGTTATCAACTTTCTGATCTTTGTTTTGCTTTTTTTCTTGGAGGGGGCGGGAGAGTTACATGTAAGGTAGCAATTATGTACTAGAAAAGCAGATTTGCTTCACAGCAAATCTGGGCGCCTTCAAAATGAGACCAGTTTGAAATGCTGCACTTTGCCATTGTTCAACATAATCTAAATTTTGTGTATTAGCCTAATTTTTATAAAATAAAATGTAACAACTGTGGTTCTTGGTTCATTGGATGTGGCGATGTCTCAAACTTATAAAATGAAGTTTGAATGAAACTAGTGTCTATAATAGTTTTGCAACTATTCAACATTTTGATTTTGTGTATTTGCATAAATTGAAAGCCTACAACTTTGGTTTATGTGTTCATTGGATGGGGCTTTGCCACAAACCCATAAATTGAAGTAGGGATGGCGCCTCTATCTATAATAGTTTTGAAGCTATTTAAGATTTACATTTTGCATGTTTACCTATTTTGCATAAATTAAAATCCTACAACCTTGGTTCATGGTTCACTGGATGCGGCTTTGCCACAAACCTATAAATTAAAGTTGAAATGGCATGTCTATGTATAATAGTTTTGAAGATATTCAACTTTGAAACTTTTCAGAGCCCCTTATTAGCATAATTTGAAATTCTACTTAACTTATACTGTCCATTATATTGGCAGGTGTCACAAACCTATATATGTATATTGAAATTTTGAATATCTGCAATATTTGGGAAGATATGGAGCTTTTGAAATTTGAAAGAAAGAGAAAGATAGAAAAACAATTCTTGGAAAAACAAAATGTCTGGGCTGGCACCCAGCCATAATCAATTGCCTTTTATTCCCGCCAGTGGCCTCATCATGGTATGCATTGGGGAGGGGGGGGTTACTCCAACCATAGTGCTAGGTATATAGGCTACGCGGGAATGACCCTCTATTTTCCACCACACGTAGAGCTTTGACCCTCTGCCCCCCCCCCCCAGTTTTTGAACTCAGGTTTGAATATTGACCCCTCTTTTTTCAAAAGTGAGAAAAATTACTGGATATTCTTCACGCAGAGGTTGAAAAATGCTGATTCCGACAAATTTTGGTTTTGTTATTGTGGATAATGACCATTTCTTAAATGAAAATGTTGAGTTTTTACCCCCATTTTTATGCAAAATGTAGAATGTTGACCCCCTCTTTTGGGGGTAAAAATTATAAGTAGAAGATAGGGTTTTACCCTTGCAGGGCGCCTACATATCCTTTCGTAGACCAAGTCCCCCCCCCCCCCGATAATTTTACTTAAAAATCGGTACAAATGTAAATGTAAGAAATTGACGTCACACGGAATTATGCGTGACGCATGCTATTGTCGAGAGACATGCAGAGCAACCGCATTATTATTATTATTATTATTATTATTATTATTATTATTATTATTATTATTATTATTATTATTATTATTGTTGTTGTTGTTGTTGTTGTTATTATTATTGTTGTTGCTGTACAAATACAAAGTGTTCAGTCATGGCTTTGTTTTGCCAGTAGCTTACAACAACAACAACAACAACAACAACAACAACAACAAAAAGACTAGGAAAGATGATTTGCTGCATAGCAAATCAGTGTGTGTGTGTCTTCAAAGCATATTGGTATGGCAATGTACAACTATTCCACAACATAGGAGTAGAAGTTAGATGGCATCTCTATCTATTATAGCTTTGAAGTTATTCAAGTTTTAACATTTCGAATACTGCCAATTAGCATAATTTAAATTGCTAAAACTTTTATTTGTAATTCATTAGGTGCGCAATGGTCAACAACCCCCTTGTAGAAGTTGGAATGACATCTCTATCTATTATAGTGTTGAAGATATTCAAGATTGAAAATATCAAATACTGCTAATTAGCATATTTTAAATTGCTACAACTTTTGTTTTAGTTTCATTGCACGCGCAATGGTCAATAACCCCCTAGTAGAAGTGAAAATAGCATCTCTATCCATAATAGTTTTGAAGATGTTCAAGTTTTAAAATTTCAAATGCTGCTAATTAGCATAATTTGAATTGCTCCAACTTTTGCTTTTGATTCATTACATGCGCAATGGTCAATAATCCCCTAGTAGAAGTTAAAATGACGTCTCTATCTATAATAGTTTTGAAGATATTCAAGTTTTAAAATTTCAAATGCCCCTAATTTGCATAATTTTAAACATCTTCATTCTTCGGTATAAAACGGTCAAACTCCTTGTATGGAGGTACAATCATGCCAAGTTTGAGTTTCCATGTATATTAGTATTCGAGAAAAGTGTCGGACAAATTTGCTGGTAAAGAAGAAAAGAGAGAGAGAGAGAGAGAGAGAGAGAGAGAGAGAGAGAGAGAGAGAGAGAGAGAGAGAGAGAGAGAGAGAGAGAGAGAGAGAGAGAGAGAGAGAGAGAACTCGAGCAAAAACAAAAAAGTATGTGTTGACACACACACTTTAATTAATTGCACAAGAATTACAGCACATCAAGTGTATTCAGACCAGACTTGACAGACCATGCGATCATGCCTTGACGAGGGACACCTCATCATCACAAAAGACGTCTGTCCAGGTTTTCGCGACGAGATTAAACTGTATCCATCAATAACCCTTAGGTTGGTCATTGGTCACAATCAGTAGTACACCCGCGCTTGTCGCACTGACATGCAACGTTTGATCAGTCAGTAGGACACACTTTATTAAGTTATTGTAAACTTTGTTCCGAAACTTTTTCTCAAGGATTTTTATATAGATTCAAAATTCGCTACTAAATTGACGCCATCAAAATAGCCAAGTCTTCATGGTTGAAGTGGTTTTAACCAGACATTAGCATATAATAATAATAATAATAATAATAATAATAATAATACTGTGGCTCTCCGCTTATGCGCCGCGGTCCTGTGTGACACAGGTGGCCTAGGAAGGAAAAAAAAAAAAAAGAGAGATGATGAGGTGGAGGAAACCATGATTATGCTAATCAGCTCATGCTGCCATGTTTACCAGGACCAGAGCCGAGACTAAGAGTCCACCACACACTCTCACACAGCTGTGGTGGGCCCCTGGCCCTGGATATATCCCCCAACACTCATCGCTTGTAGCCCCCCCCCCCCCAAAAGGACAGAAAAACCTTCCCTCATACACCCTATCCCCGCCTCTAAGGCTCAGGCATTTCCCATGGGGGATCCCATGGGAGCCCTTATGAGGGCTACCACCATTCCCTCTCCTCCCTGCATCTAAGATTCTAATTCACCCTGTTGCTATCAAGCCCTATCAGTTCATTTCTTTTCTCCCAGCACCCTACCAGGTAGTCCTGTACGCTTTTAGTGCCTTTCCTGCCTCCCAGAAAGCCACCCTTCAAACCTAAAACCCATGCTACACGTTCCTCTTCCTCTAAACACTGAACCTCTTCTAGACCCTTGTTATTATAGTCTTCCCTGTGCCACTTTCTGAAAAATTCTTCTCTTATCTCTCTATATGCATCACACCACAACAGCCAGTGATCCACTGTCTCATCTGCCTCTTGTCTACATACCTTACATTTACCATTACTCCCTGTTGTCCACTTCTGTTTTCTCTTTTCTAGATTGATTACTCCTGCCCTACTTTGAAAAAGAAGCTTGGATCCCTTCCCTCCGTCCCAACACACACTTTTCTTTGGTTTTTCTAGTACCTTGTATGCTTTTAGTGTACTCTTTTCCCTGACACCTCTTTTCCAGTCTTCTTTCCAGCCCTCTGTAACCGTCCTACCTATATACACTTTCCAGTTTTCAACCTCATCATATCCTTTCAATTCGTATCTCTCTGCCAACTTATTCATATCTTTGACCCATCTTGTTTGTTCCTTGACTATTTCATTGTAAACCTTCCTGCACCACCTGTCTTCATTTACTGATTGTAAATATCCCCAGTACTTAAGCTTTGCTTTGGCAATTCTGTCTGTAATTTTATTCCATCCTAACTCTCCTAGGACTGCTTCTGTTGCTGCACATGGTGGTGCTCCCAGTATCCATTTCCCCATCTCATTCTGTACTTTCTCCATTCCCTGGATATCTCCTTCACTTATTGAAATCACATCTAAGCCATATATCATCCCTGGTATCGCAACTCTATCCCATAATACCCTTGCTGTGTATGCTCTGTTGAAACTGTTCAGTGCAGTAGCTTTAATCATTCCTTTTGTACGGTTCACTTTCTGTTTAATCTTCTCAACCTGATATCTGAACATGCCTTTACCTGTTGTCTTTATCTTAACACCTAGGTATTCATACTCATCAACCTCCCCAATTTCAATTAATTGTTCATTACCTTCTGGAATTTGGAACTGCCCAATTTTCCATTTTATATTCCAATCTGGTTTCTTCCCAAGAGTCATCACTTTACTCTTATCCTTACTAAATTCTAACCTCCATTTATTCCCGTATTCCCCTGCTATGTTCAGCATTTCTTGCAGGTCTTTCTGGGACTCTGTCATGAGTACAATGTCATCTGCGAAAAACAGACCTGGAATTTTCAGGTCACCTACCTTTATTCCCTTATTACACTCCATTAACTGGTCCCCCAGCTCCTTTATATACAGGGCAAACAAAATCGGGGACAGCACACATCCCTGTTTTAGACCTATATCCAGGCGTGCATTCTCTACTTCTATCTTTCCTAATGAAAGTGTACAGTCTACATCTTTATATAGTGCTTTCAGAATTTCTAGAAAATTCCCACCAAATCCTAGTCCACTTAGTTTTTCCCACAGGGCATCTCTCCATACCCTGTCATAGGCTTTCCTCACATCTAAGAAACCCATGAAGACTTTCTTCCGCTTCTGCCTTGCCAACTCTAACACCTGGGTCAATGTGAAGATGTGATCACCTACCCTTCTGCCTGGTCTGAATCCATTCTGAATTTCCCCCAGAAGTCCAAGCCTTTCGACTATTCTACTTAATCTCCTGTACATTATCCTACTGACAATTTTTCCCACATTTGATGAAATGGCAATACCCCTACATTGATCCAATTGGCCTCCTGGGCCCTTCTTTGGGATATACGAGATCCTGAGTTTATTCCATTCCTTTGGTACTTGTCTTTTCTCAATAACCCTATTGAACAGCAACTGCAAGCTATCCTTAATTTCTTCTGGTCCTCTCTTTATGAATTCCGACAGTATGTCATCTGGCCCTGGTGCTTTGCGTAGTCGCATCTGCTCAATTGCTATTTCAACTTCTATCCTTCTGACTCTGCCACACATCTCTGGATCCCATTGATCCTGTGTGTATTCTGCTTGACACCCTGGTACTGTTCCCTGACCCCAGTGTGGATTATTAACTTCTTGCCAATGCTCCCTTAAAGCTTCCTGTATTTCTTCTTTGTTATCTGTTCTTTTCCCTCTGTGTGTAATTTCCTGTGCTTTATTCTGTTTACGCCGATTAACCTGTTTCCAAAAGATGGTTGACCCTTCTCCCCCATTCTCCATTATTTTCTTTGTCATTCTTTCATTATTACTGGCCCTCCTTTCTGCTTTCATCTCTGCTACGTTCCTTCTACATTCCATATACTGTCTCTTAGCTTCTTCTGTTACACCTTCAGGGTATTTATTTTTCCTGGCTAATCTCCATGCTCTATTTTTAGTTCTCTTTCTTTTTATGGCCCCTTTCAGCTCTGGGTCTATTCTATACCCTAGACTTCCAACTGGAACTTTCTTTCTACCTATCTTTTCCTTTGCTACCTTAAGAATCCTTCTGATTAGATCCCCATTCATTTCCTGTACTTCCCCTTCATTTTCCCATCTATTTTTCCATTCCTGCAATTCCAATTTTAGGCTTTCTTGATACTCTGACCAGTCTGTTCCCTCCTTTATATCCCACACCCATTTAACCCCCCCCCCCTCCGCTTCTTCTTTGACACTGTATGTTAATTGAGACTATAATCCAATTATGATCACTGCCTATATCCAATCTACCTTCCTCGTCTATTTCGCATCCTTGTGTCATTTGAAATACCTCACTGTCTACTAGAATATAGTCAATTATTGACCGTCTTTCTCCAGATGCCCATGTCCACTTTCCCTTGCATTGTATATCCCTATTAACTATCCTCAGACCAAATTCCCTTGTGAAGTTGAGTAGCCTGGTTCCATTTCCATTGATTCCACTATCCCCTCCCTCAATACCACTCATTCCATTTCCTATGTGTCCATTAAAATCCCCAGCTATCATAATCTGGTAACCCTGCTGCTGAATATCACTAATCATCATTCTCATCCTATCATATATCTGGTCATTCCATTCATTAGGTAACCCCTCGCGACCTACATACACTACACCTATCGCTACTTTATTTCCATTTGACTCTATTCCTATCCACTGTATTTCATTTTGGATCTCGCTATCATCTTCCCAAGTGTTCTTCCAGATTTCATGCCACTTAACCCCTTTCTTTATCAGAAACCCTACTCCTCCTCCCTTTTTTTGCCCACTCTCTCTTCCTTTACCTGTTATATCATATCCTGCTGGGCCTGTCACTATTCCCCTCTCTTCTTTTCTAATATGCGTCTCTACTAGAGCTATAATATCCATCTTCTCGCTTTCAGCTACCTCTGCTATTTCTGCTATCTTTCCTTTGAATCCTCTACAATTGACATATCCTATTCTCATGTTGTTTTTCTTTCTTACGCTCCTTCTTGCTCTACTGCTACTGCCTGCTTGTCTGTGGTTCTTACCCTGCTCCCGAACTGACCTGGTAGTTGCTGGGGTTCCTAGTTTTCCTGCTGCTGCACCCACTCGCTGTAAACCTGCCCTAATCTATCGCCTCCTTTCTGACTTGGGTGCAGCCCATCCCCAACAAACATCTCCCTCCTCCCTACAAAATCTTCCCACACATCCCTAAAAGCTATTCCCCCCTGTCTACACCAGGAAAAAAGAAAAGAAAGAAAAGACTAGGAAAGATGATTTGCTGTATAGCAAATCAGCGTGTGTGTCTTCAAAGCATATTGGTATGGCAATGTACAACTATTCCATAACACAGAAGTAGAAGTTGGAATGGCATCTCTATCTATTATAACTTTGAAGTTGTTCAAGATTTAAAATTTCCAATGATGCTATTTAGCATAATTTAAATTGCTACAACTTTTGTTTTAGATTCATTAGGTGCGCAATGATCAATAACCCACTTGTAGAAGTTGGAATGACATCTCTATCTATTATACTTTTGAAGATATTCAAGATTTAAAATTTCAAATGCCCCTAATTTGCATAATTTTAAACATCTTCATTCCTTTGTATAAAACGGTCAAACTCCTTGTATGGAGGTACAATCATGCCAAGTTTGGAGTTTATATGTATAATAGTGTTCGAGAAAAGTGTCGGACAAATTTGCTGGTAAAGTAGCAAAAGAAAGAACGAAAGAAAGATTGAAAAAACTCGAGAAAAAACAGAAAAGTGTGTGTTGACACACACACTTTAACTACATGTGCATGTGCCTGTGAACTGAGACATGCACTATACTGACTCAGTGAATGGCTATGAAGAACAGGCTTCATCTCACTGGTTACAAGAAAACAAAGACATGAAAGTGTCCACTGAGATGACACAAATCCACACACTTTTTCAAAATTCACCAAAATGTGGAAACAGTCATTGGGGACTGTAAACTCTGTATGTTGTCTGTTTTTAACAGAGGGTACACTCTGCCAGGCTTGTTCTGCCTAGAAGTCCAGTCCGGCTGATCCCTTGGGACTGATGGAACTGATAAGCCCAGCACACTCCTAGCCTCAGGGTAAAACAGACCAGCTACCAGGACACTCTGACTGGTCAGTCTCAGTCATGGTGTACTTGCAGCTCTGTCCAGCATTAGTGTGAACATGCAGCAGATATGTTTCTTGCATGAACAGAAAGAGATCCTCTGTATTTTATTGAGAGCCTAATTACACAGTTGTTGGGAGTCCCCCCCCCCCCCACCGCAATTTGCTACAAGACCCAAACCTTCCAAAGCGTACACTCAACATGCATGGACAGAAAGCTGTGAGACAGGTGCAAGCTAATTAATTATGAATGTAAAATGGTTGCCTGGCACCATAGAGGTCAAGCAATAGGTCATACAGGAGGCAGTTGAAAGCCTGCATGTGGATTGGGGAGAAATTTGGTGAATTTAGCGCACATTAAAATTCAAAGTTTTGTTTGTGTGCTGTTGGATTTGCCAGTTGTCTCAAACCTATATGTGTAAGTTAGAACTGTGTGTCTATCTACAATAGTTTGGAAGATATGGAGCTTCTAAAATTTTAAATGCCCCTAATTTGCATAATTTTAAACATCTTCATTCCTCTGTGTAAAACGGTCAAACTCCTTGTATGGAGGTACAATCATGCCAAGTTTGGAGTTTCTATGTATAATAGTGTCCGAGAAAAGTGTCGGACAAATTTGCTGGTAAAGAAGAAAGAAGAAAGAAAGAAAGAAAGAAAGAAAGAAAGAAAGAAAGAAAAAAAGAAAGAAAGAAAGAAAGAAAGAAAGAAAGAAAGAAAGAATTCGAGGAAAAACAGAAAAGTGTGTGTTGACACACACACTTTAAAAAGAAGATTTGTTTCACAACAAATCTATCTGAGAGTAAGAAGACTTCCTAGAATATTAGACGGGGAGACCTCGTTTGCAGGATTTTTTTCCCTTTAGAAATGTCGTCTTTAATAGATTGAAGGTGAAATGAGCGCGGGCGGCAACTCGTCTCCCGCGCTCGTTCCGCCCTCAATCTATTAAAGCCGCCATTCCTAAAGAAAAAGTTCCCTTCCTCTCCCAGCCTACTTGATTATGCACTTGGCATGAAGAAGTTTGATGGTAAAATGGAAAGCCTGACACAAAGAAATAATTCTTACAACAAAAAACAAACAAACAAACAACAACAACAACAACAACAACAAAAAGGGGGGGGGGTCGGCAAACAAAGTTAGGCTCATGTGGAAAATGTGTCTCACGTCTAACTCTAGTATAGTGCAACTACATTCGCTTGTATACTACTCTTACCTGTAAGACATGGGTGACTGGTGACAATGTGACACACTGCAGCTGACTGCTTCAGTATGTATTGGCATCTAATTCCATCAGGGCATAATAATGCTCAGGATAACATATGATCCCCTCAGGGTATCGTAAAATCTCAAATTCCCCTTATTTGCATATTTTCTCCACAGGAAAAAATGACGACACGTATGGAGGAATTACAATACCAAATTTGGAGTTTCTGGCTCTAACAATTTCCTAGAAAAGCCCGGGAAAAGATTTTACCAGAAAGAAAGGATAGAAATAAAAAGAAAGAAAGAAAGAAAGAATTATGCAAATTAGGGCCATATGATAATTTCAGTGCCTTCTGGCTTCTAAAATATTCAACATTCCAAAGGTTGGATCTATCGTTTCATTTGTTGGGGTTGCGCATTTATCAGCCACATTACAACAGTTGTACTAATGCTAATTATGGATATTTTTACCAATATGAAGTTGAGATTCTTCAAAACTATTAAAGACAGAGGTTCCATTCCAAACTTCAATTCATAGGTTTATGCTGTAGCCACATCCAGTAAACCACAAGCAAAAGTTGCAAGATTCAAATTTAAGCTAATTGGGGACACATCAGAATTTTTAAGTCGAATTTCTTCAAAACTGTCACAGATAGAGGTGCCATTCCAGTTTCAAATCACGGGTTTGTGCGGTAGATGCATCCAATGGGCCACAAAACAGTCATAAAGTTCAAATGTATGCTAATTAGGGCCCCATGAAAATTTTAAAGTTTAATATCTTCAAACTATTGTAGATAGAGGTGCCATTCCCGGTTCAATAGATGGGGTTGTGTTATAGGGAATCCCTATATGGCATGCACACAAAAGGTGAGAAATTTCAGTTTTGTGCTAATTTCATTGAACTTCCCCAGTCACATCCCCTTTCTATCACAACATGTGCAAGCTGTTTACTGTTAGCGACCTACATGCTTTTATGCAACCATTTTGCAGCATAATACATTACATGTAGTTCAGACTGTTAAAACCCATCTCCTAGGCAACTTACGTTAAAGTAAAAATAACTGTCTGCTTTGAAAGGCCTCTTACAAGAGTTAGGTCTTCAAGAAATGATGATGCATGTAGGCTGGTGCAGTATTGTTGAATATTTTTAAAACACTGTTGAGTTTCAATTGCTGCACTCTGTCTCTGACATTCAATAAGCCAGTGTTATCACCCTCTGACCTATATGGTCCCCCCCCCCCCCGCGTCCATGTTCAATATGAATCAAACGATCTTGTTTTGTGTGATCTGCAACTTTTTTGGAAGAGATTTTGTGAGACTGGAGAATCAAGCGGAACGGCAATAGTCGAAATCGTGTTGTATCAACCCTGCTGAAAGAGTTTTTTTTCTAGCTTTGAGTTTTAAAAAGGAGCTCGTCTATGAAAAATTTTTAATCTAGTACTTGATTTTTAGACAATAGTATTGGCCATGGGCTCTCCAGACAAAGAACTATCTAGGGTAACGCCAAGGTACTTGACTATATCTGATTGTTCTATGGTTGTGCCATTACATGACGCCCTAAAATAATTTTCCCTTTTTATTTTTCTTTTTAGACCAAAAAGCACTGTTTGTGTTTTGCCCAAATGAAGAGACTTTTTTATTTTTTCGTTCAACCATGTCTCACAAGATTCAAATTCCCTGCTTAAATTTTGGGCAATAGCTCCTGGGTACTTCACAAGGACCAGCAAAGCGTTGTTATCAGCATATGATCCATGACTTTATATTTGACACTGATGGGCATATCATTTATGTGACATGAAAACACTAGCGGTCCTAAAATACTTCCCTGCGGTACGCCACATTGTATTCTCTGGGGCTCAGACTCAACTTTTTCAAGAGATACCAGCTGTGTGCGGTTGCTGAGGTAGGATTCGAAACGTCCGAGGGATTCAACACCTATGGCCTGGAGCTTTCAAAGAAGGATCAAATGATCAACTGTATGGAAGGCCTTTTGTAGATCCAGCAATACAAGTCCAACGTAATTAACTTTTGATATTTCTGCTTGCAAATATTCGGTGAAATGAAGAAGGCAAGTGTCTGTCGAAAATGAACCCCTAAAACCTGATTGGAAATCGTACAGTGTTCTGTTTGCAATAAGATGAGCTTCCAGTTGAGTATATACGGCTGTCTCTAGTATTTTAGAGATAACTGTCAGGGTACTTACTGGACGATAGTTACTGGCTCAAAAAGTACTGGTCTCGACGATATTCCTGTCAAATTTTTGCCAGACGGTGCGGATGAATTAAAAATACCAATTACCCATGGTGTTAACCTGTCAATTTTGACATGTTCTGTTCCAGAAGATTTTAAAGCTGCCAAGGCCAAACCACTGTACAAAAAGGATAGTAAACTGTTAATAGTGTGTTGCATCTTATGATTACATTATCAGAGTTGATATATTTTATTTAATTGTGCTAATTGGCAGAATTCGGAAGTTTCAATCCCTTTATACAGGGGGGGGGGGCTTCCCAAATTTTTGATGGGGGTGTGTGGCTCGACCTTTCAAAAACCCGCCCTTTGTTAGGGCACTTTTTTTTTTTTTTTACAAAAATTATACCTTTGTTAGGGAAGTTTTTAACGAGAATAGTAGAAAAAATATGGTCCCAAATTCGCGACAAAAGTGCTCCAGGGAAAAAATTTTGACCGTAGTCATAGAAATTGTCCCGAATTTTGGGCCATAAAAGGGAAACATTACCCTTTTTTAGGGAATTTTTGTCAAAATACTGAACCTTTGTTGGAGAAATTTCTCTGAAAAGAGGGGCCTTCAGAGCGGCACATACCCAGTATCGTCACTAATGGGAGTAACTCCCCCCTCCCGGATACAAGATTGAAACAGAAAGACAGGTTTGTATATACAATAGGTACGTTTGATGTTGTGGTTCATCTGGTGAAGATGTGGTCAAAAGTAGTGGAATGTGAATGCTTGTTGATTACTTCATAACAACGCAGGAAATACGTGCACTATAAGAGGGGTGGATATGGTGATTATGTTGGTACAAGAAATAATTTTGCCCTAGTAGAGCACACAGACTGTTCCCAAATAAGGGCTAGTGCAAAGTACAAAAATGAGAGGGCTTCCAGTGTGATAGTACAGAAAATAAAATGAGCCAGTATCCCAGTAGGGAAATATCCATTTATGCCCCTCTTTAAAGACCTCATGGTACCCTCAACCAGCTTTAAAACTGGATACAATTACCAGTGTAGTGAAGATCCTAGATATTTGATAAATCATATTCCAAACTATTCTCGCTGTCCAAATGTGCCCACAATCAACAAACGGAGACAGACATATGCAGATCATAAGCATTTGAAAGTTGAACTTGAACTGTTTCATATTTGACATAAGAGTGGGAATGCATATATACAATTTTATCTCCGTTGATTATGTGTAGTGATTCAATAAGCAAGAGCCACCACCAGCATATTAATGGAAATTTAAAGGACCGTTATTGCGGGTAACACGTGCAAATTTTTCACACACAGACATATCTGCTTTCAAGCAAATGTTTATTAAGCCTGTGTGTGAACACAGACTTCTTGCTTTTTCTCAAATACTTTATTCTTTATCTATCTATCTATCTATCTATCTATCTATCTATCTATCTATCTATCTATCTATCTATCTATCTATCTATCTATCTATCTATCTATCTATCTATCTATCTGTCTGTCTGTCTGTCTGTCTGTCTGTCTGTCTGTCTGTCTGTCTGTCTGTCTGTCTGTCTGTCTGTCTGTCTGTCTGTCTATCTATCTATCTATCTATTTCTGTGTGCCTGTTTTGTGGTCAGCTATTCTCCGACAATATTGTTCCGAAAAGTACCAAACTTGGCATGGTGATAGACCTGGAAGTTAAGATTTGCATATTGTTTGGAACAGTCATGATGTTGAAAATTATGCAAATTAGAGGCATATTTGTGGAAATTTTAAATCTTACATAAATTCCAAACTTTTTTAGATAGAGTTGCCATTCCAAGCTTAATATGTGGATCTTTTGCTAAAACAAATTCTATAGCTTGCAAACAAAGTTGAGAAGTTTAATTTATATTGAATTCACGGAATTTCCTCTGAATACACTTGCATCTGACATATTGCGCCCCCCCCCCCCACTGTGCCCACAAGCTGGTAACTGTTTCCACAGACAGGCTGTTATGCAACCAGAGATAACTGAACTGTAAGAGCCTGACCCCCACTCCTATCAGTACACAAACAGTGATGCCCAGTGCTGTGGCTTACCCTTCAATCCTTAGAGAGACTGGCTGTGTTGGTAGAATAAGCTTGTTTGCCTTGTGTGAACAAGGAGGCTGAAGCCTCCTTGGTGTTACTCCCCAGAATAAGCTAATCCTGACTGAGAGGTGCCACACAGGACGACATCATCATCATCATCATCATCATCATCATCATCATCATCATCATCATCATCATCATCATCATCATCATCATCATCATCATCATCATCATCATCATCACCACCACCACCCCCACCACCACCACCACCACCACCACCATCATCATCATCATCATCATCATCATCATCATCATCATCATCATCATCATCATCATCATCAAGAGGTGCCATTTCAACTACAATTGATAGGTTAGTGACATAACAGCATCCAATGAAATATGAACCAAAGTTTAGCATGTCTTTGTAAAGGGAGATTCAGATCAACTACCAGAAATCACTCAAACACAGATCCAAACTCCCTGTAATGGCTAACAGTAATGTGGAAGGATCTTGTTCAGGGCAGTAGGTACTAGTACATTGGGGCATGCAGTCAGAGCTCCTAGGCATAGCTGTTGTATTTCTGGACCCGGTAGTGACATTTGCTTACCAGTTAAATATCTATAATATTGTTTCATAACCTTTGTAAACACTGTTCACTTCTAACAAGGATTCATCTTATTTCATCCATGCAGCCAGTGCAAACTTGCAACTTAAGTTTGTCCACACCTTTAGTAGGTTGTTGAACCTTGATAGTAAAAAATAAGTTCATGTACCATGGTATAGATTTTTGTTTGGAGCTATGTGAAGTTGGATGTTGCCTGTGCAAACTTACAACTTAAGTTTGCTGGCACATTCAGGCTGCTGACACTCAATAGTTAAACACACAGATTAATGTAAAAGGTGTGTGAAGTTGAATGTTACGTATGACAGTGGATTAGGTGAGCCTAATAGTTTATATCAGTAGAGATTGTCATGTAAATGTTTTTAGGTTCCTGTATATAGTGAAACTCAAATACCTGTACTTATTACTATATGAATATGTATATTAATGTATATACGTTTCACTTGTTGCAGTCATTTTATGCCCCAGATTTACAAAGCATGGCATTATCTTTTGTTGATGTAGTGATTTTTACTTCACAGTATAAATGGGTTTATCATCATATTTAAATGCAATTTCAAAAATTATGCAAATTAGGCACAATTAAAATTTTAAAGCTCTGTTTCTTCCAACCTATTACAAATAGACACAAAATTTAAAGTAATACATACAGGTTTGTGACACCTGGCAATCTAATGGACAGTGAACAAAAACTTTAGCATTTGAAATTATTCTAATTAGCATCACTTGAAACATTTAAAAAGTTGAAAATTTCCAAAACTATTATAAATAGAAGTGCCAATCCAACTTCAATTTGCAGGTTTGTGACATAACTGCATCCAATGAACCATGAACCAAATTTGTAGCAATTTGATTTATGCAAATTGGATGAATACACAAGATTGAATTCTTTCAATTAGTTTCAAACTGTTACAGATACAGGTGTCAGTCCAACTTCAATTTGTATGTTTGTGACATAGCCCCGTCCAATGAAACATGAACCAAAGTTGCCACATTCTAATTCAGCAAATTAGGTGAATACACAAAATTTAAATCTTGTATAACTTTAAATGTATTATAGACTGAGTCTGAGGTGTAATTCAAACTTCAGTGGATAGATTTGTAGGATAGTTGCATCCAATGAACCATGAATCAAAGTTGTAGCAGTTTGGTATATGCAAATACACAAAATTTAAATCTTGAATAGCAGTAAAACTGTAATAGATTGTGGTGCCTTTCCAACTTCAATTTATAGGTTTTTGACATAGTCGCATTAAAAAATGTTGCTGTAGTAAAATAAATACTGAGAAGGCAATCTTTATCAGTTTTCTATGCACACAGACTGATTTTCTGACAAGCAAATCGATTTTTTTCTAGTTTTCTTCTTTCCTTTCCTTTCATCTCGTCTGTTCAGTGCCAATGGTACAAGTTGTTAAGTACAGGTGGCGCTGTACCTCTGCTTCCGGTTATTTGCAGATGTTGGAATTTCCACGTTTTGTGCAACTTGGCCAGACGTGAAGCAATTCTTGGGACAGCTAAAACTATAACCACTTAACAGGGAACATTCAGGTAATGTTTTAGGGAGGATATGTAAGCTGGATAATATTGTTGAGTTCGAACTAGCTGTGACTAGTTTGCAATTTCATTCAATCGTTCGGCAGTCAGCCACAATTCTCGTGGAACTCCTTGGTTGTATCAGGATTCAGGTGTGTCAACATGTGTTGCGATGAAGTCAATCAACCAGTTCACACGTGCAAGCTTAATATCGTTCAACCTGTGAATTCGATCTACGTGATAGTTCATGCGTTGCAATTTTAGCAGAACGACAGCAACGAAATAGACCATCCCTTGCAAGTTCATGGTAATTTGAAGGTGGAATGTCACAAAATCTCAGTATTGGACAAGAGAATGGGCGATAATACAGGCTCCATTATTGACCGGCTCTTGCCCGGGTCAAGACTCAAGCGGGTGACGGTATCGCTGACACACTTTGACTCCTGATCAATGCGCCTGACTACAGATCCCAGGATTCGTTTGAATATAAAATGGTAGCTCTCTTCAATGGCACTGTATTGTTTTCCCCTATTTTTTTAATGATTTTTTGGGGGTGTGTTTTTGCTATTTTCCCATGTGCCAATGCCATTCTTTTCCAGGCTTGACCATTGCCAAATCAAGAGAAGAAGTGGAGAGTGGAAAGGTCAAGACTAAGCTAGGTCTGGTCCAAGCGATTATATTCCTGGCTGGCACCAACGACTTGGTGATGCAAACACACGAAAACGGCCGGAAGATAACTGACAACGAACATGTCAACATTGTCGTCAGGGAGATGAGGGCACTTGTCAGTGCTCTCAAGACTGGGCGCTCCGATGCTCAAGTCCTCAGCATTTGACCCATTCTGCCTCGCCTGTGCGATGAAGCTGTACGTGACTTTAGAGTGTGTGCGACGTTCCAATGCTGCACTGAAAGAGCTGGCTTCCCACATGCCACAGGTGAAATTTATTCACAGTCAAGAGAGGATTTCTTGACAGGCAGGGAAGGATCAACCCCAAGATGCTTGGCGTGAAAGGGCTTCACCCAAGCTTGCAAATTTGCACTCACGATCAAATTTGATCAATTTTTTAATAATCAAGAGGTCTCTGAGCTAAGAGAAAGAAACTTTAAAAGAAAAGAAAGCAGGGGACATCTGCCGATAATTCCAGATTTTCAAACTCCAGACCCACGATGAGGCCTGAATACAGATGGAGGAATGACCCACTGCGTCGCTAATATAACAGGAGATTATTCTGAAAACAGTTACTCTCAACGGAAGGCCCATTCACTTACAATCAATCAGGCTGGAAGTTGAGGGATTTTCATGATATAAGAATGCGCAAGTCGGGAGTGATGGAATCTCTGTGATATCGATTGTAAATAAAATTCTATCTTTATACATGATTTCTTCTCTGTTTTCTCCTATTTAATTTAGTGATTCCTTTGTGATCAAGCTACCTTTCTGCAAATACCATTGAAATCTATAATGAAAATTATCAGATTTATGAGACTAATTATGAAATTTCCAAGTATTGGCATACTGCTTCAAACGTATTTGCAGGAAGGTGTCTGTGTCAACTGTCAACAAGAGTTATGCAGCATGAAGACAAAAATCTTACTAGGTTGCTTGCGGGTCATTTAAGTGGCTTAGTCACGTGCCCCTCCCCCGTGTGTGCTGGTTGCCTTTGTCTTTTCTATCAATTTTATTATATCATAAATCAAGTAATTCTTAATCACGGTGCCTGCTGAGCTTGTCCATTTCTTAACAAACATGTGCTGGTCTGCTCTTGAAATGTCACACTCTTAGGAAAAAAGGTTCCTTTTGTTTCTTGGAAGAACCAATTGGTTTCTTTGAGAGAAACCTTGATGTCTTTCATCTCAAGTAGGGAACCGCTCAGAAATTCCCCAGGTTCCCAACTTCTGATATCTGATGGATCTGAAGCGTGAAGTATTTTCCTGAGTATTTTTCCTAAGTTAAGTAAGATTTTGATTTAATTCTGTTTCAATTTCTTACGTAATCCAAGCAACATCTGTTCTTATTTTAAGTAGGTGTGTGTTGTTCTCATTGTAATTTTTGCCAATGTCTGCAATTAAATAAATCCAGGTGTGTATTTTTTTTCTGGAACAGGTTATACCTGACCAATTATTTAGTCAATATTGATATTTATGTTTTCAGACATTTAAGGATTTATTGCCAAAAATTTAGGGATCATTTCAGTGTCATAGGGGGTGTGGATGTCCAGAGCTACCGAAGTTTATTTCACAAAAGTGTGACACCCCCCCCCCAAAAAAAAGAGAGCTAAAAGTCATATACATAACATATCCAAAAATCATGATGATGTCTTGTTTCCTTCTTACAAAATTCTAACAATGATTTTGAAGAAAGATGTGCTTTTTTTAGAGACATTTTACTGATACTTTACCTTTAAAGTACCAAATTACCACAAGCTGACATCTGTAACAGGTTTCAGCTAAGACAATTTATAATATAGAAACATATTCTACTCAACTTTACTCATCCATAGTGAATTTGTGATAAGCACTTCATATTCTAACATGATAAAATTAAATTGAAATTTATACTGCACTCTTGTGTTTTCATTTATCCATTCTTTAATTATGCTGTTTTGTAACCATTTTCCAGGTGAATAGGTGAAATATGGGGAGGCGGGAGTATATGGTAGTAAAATGACTGCAATGAATGGCTTATTTTTACTCAAGTTTGCTGCTGTAATTTTATTGCAAGGAAAAAAGACACCAACACAATTTTTGGATATGTTGTATTCATTGAGTCACTTCTTTGTTTTAAATACAAATATCCTTGTCCAATATTACATATACAACTTTTCAGTATTGTAGCAAGTGCATAAATGGGAGAGATAGGTGACTAAAAACTGAAAATTCTTAATGGTGATTGTATTTTTTTTTGGGGGGGGGGGAGGGGGGGCAATATTTAGACCACCATAAATACTGAAAGCTATCTCCAATCATACCTTAACTCTCTAAGTATAGGAGAATAATTCCGCAAAAAATTAATGGATGTGGCTTTAATACTTTTACTACAATGGAGCTTTAAAAATGGCACAAAATTACAGGCGTTTTTCTTTTTTAAGGCCCCCCCACATCCCCAGGAGCCCTAAATCATGTACCAGTGGTAAGAAAAGCCTAACATTTTGCAAATCCTCTTTCCAATACATGTAGTTAATTTGCATTTGTGTGTAGTTTGAAGAAAATCTGAGATGGGTGAGCTGGGACCATGGCCTGAGTTGACACAGAATGACCCATATGATATATTCAGTTGTCATTGGGGGAATTATTGCTACAGGGCTGTAATGTCATACTGTCTTTAAATAAACATAAATAAAGAACTACATCCAACTCAAACTTGCATTAAAATGACTACCCAACTGATTGGTTTCATCAGTTAGCCAAATGAAGGCAGACAAATCTACATCAGAAATTTGCTCACATCTGACCATAAAGCACTATCAAATTTCAAAGTCAAGTCTTGAAATTTAAATTTTCATCCAGTATCAGTTAAGTCGATTAAATGCACATATAGGTGTACATTCTGATGAACAGCGCCTGTTAAACGATGACCAGATCCCTTATATCACACCTTGAGTGTGTAGTCATAGGTAAAAGCTTCACTTTGACCCTGTAATTTCTTTAAAAATAAATAAAAATAGAGCTACAAATACATATGTACCAGATTCAACATACAGAAACAACATCACCTGCTATAATATGATTAGATCCATATCATCACAGAAGTATTCAACTTCACTTTGATGTCATACTCCTTATAAAAGACTCATAAAATCAACATATAAAAAATTCTCTGAGTAAGTGTCTGGTTACTGAATATAAATACAGAGCATTTTGGGAATATGGTCCAGCTAGGGAGGGGGTACCCCACCCACTATTTTGGAAAATACTGGAGGGTGGGTGGGTGGGTTCCACTCTTCCCTTGTGCTTCCATTCCTTTCTCTCATATGTCTTCCCATCTGTGGTGACATTCAAGTTGACTTGAGCCACAGCATTTTTACTTTCAGTCATTTCACTTGTGGCACAAAGAAAAAAGGAAAATCACAATGGAATAATATCTTGATACAGGTTTACTAGCAACTACATGTATATCTAAAATGATGTAACTGAAGGTTCATGCTAAAAGACTGAAAGTGCAAAAAGATAATTTATACAGGTGAAACTTATACAGCTACAGGAAGTTTAGTAACTTGATGTCTTAAGGTGATAACTTGAGAACCATTTGACCTAGGACTTTGATATTGCGCATGATAATGGTCCTTAAAGGTCAGACTTACATTGCACATGGCTGATTTTGCTTAAATTCCTGAGATCAACCTGTGAAATGTGTTTTTATTTGGTGTGTTCAGCCATGCCACCAAAGAAGAAGGGTGCAGCAGCGGACAACCAGCCGCCTCCCCTGATTGGACGAGTCGGCACAAATCTCAAAGTAGGAATTGTGGGTCTGCCCAATGTTGGGTGAGTTGTTAGACGTTTTGTGGATATATTTTTACAGTTTCTTGAATCAAACCTTTGCAAAGTTGTAAACAGTGATGTTACCAGAGCACAAAATAATTTATAACTGTCAAGGAAAGCTTTCTTCATTGACAAAACTAATGTATGGACACAGTCAGTGGTAGATTAAACATGATGCATCCAAATTTAAAATTGGTGTGTAGTTGTTTAGGAAGGAAAGTTGATATGTGATGAAGTCTTTCATGTGTCTGCCACTTGATTGTCCCATCAAACTTGTCATTTCATGTTTAACTTGTCCCTGACAGTGGCAGAGCTTTAATGTCAAACTATTGGTAAAATTTGCATTCAGTGAAATCTCTTCATAACAGCATTCAGATATGTGACATACAAATTTACATTTGAATAAAAGTTTTGAGATGATCTGTTATTTCGTTCATTTCTCTGACATATTCAGTTATGTGACATCTATAGGGGCAGACATATAGTGTTATTATAATAAGTTTTTATACTTTCTTTTTACGAACATGTAGAATGCGAAAATTGTTTAGAAATTTGAGTTGTCAGGATGAGAAAAAGTTATACAGTTCCACTTGTAGATGGCACTATTGATAATGAATTTTCACATCCCCCCTTTGATAATGTCACTTATCCTAATATTGAAGTGGCAAAATTACCAATATGAAAGAACTTCACAAACATGGTGCTTTAAAATTTAACATGTATCTAGCATAATATAAAAAAAATATGATTTGAGGTCACAAATGGCAGAAATCTGGAAATAAAATTTGATGCTGTCCACAGGACAGTGAACTCTGAAGAGTACTTGCTCCCATGAAGAGTTAACTTGTCCTGGATAATAGTCATATGTATTTTCATGCCCAGATAGTGCAGATAATCTGTAGCATTCTCTTGAACTGACCAATTAATGAGGCTCTTGCATTCCATGAATGTTACGATGATCTTTAACTGGCACAAACCAAGTTCTTCATTCCTGTGCTGAAAGACACAGGTGTATGAATTCTGAAACTCTTTGCTTCTTGTTTGCATTTCAGAAAGTCCACCTTCTTCAACGTGTTAACAAAAAACAGTGTGCCGGCAGAGAATTTTCCTTTTTGCACAATAGACCCAAGTGAAAGTAAGTAAAACATTTTTTTGGGGGGTCTTTTGTTTTTGTTTTTAATCTGTTTAAAAGAGCAGGCATTAATGAACTTTAATCTTACACAAAATTAATCCACTTGGTAAATTCATGCAGATACTGTACAGGTGCAACTATAATGGTAAAGCTGTGATCAATGTGGCATATTGATGAATCCACCTGGATAAGAGTTGAAATATTCTGTTGTACAGAAGTAATCACAGGAGCACCCAAAGGGAGCAGTTATTATTTTTATATTGTATTTCAGGCCATATATTCATAATGACCTTTGTCCAAACTGCTGGCTAAATAAAGAGGACTGCAATGTATTAGTATTTAAAGCAGTGTCAAAGTTAATCTAGAATACAAGACATGTAGGTTCTACAGGCATGTATATATATGTGCATGGACAACTGGTCAAATACAGTGTATGTGTATGGATGCAGTCTGGAAATCAATGCCTCAGTAGGGAAGAGCAAGAATAGAAGGTTCCTGTATTCCAGCTGCAGAGAGCGGGTATTGTTGTCACCTACATGTCCGTCTGAGAACCAAGATACTGATAGGCCTACCAATTCTCCTTTTATCTTTTGCAGAAGTTATAAAATTTGGATTTTGAGTGGTTGGGCCTGTACATATTGGAAACACTATAGTCTGTATTTCATGAAGAAAATTTCAAAGGTTGAGAGGACCGGTTTAAAACCACCAGTTGCCTTAGGTGGGTGACTGCCTGTCCCAAGTCAGGAGTGAAATTTGTTTCTTCACATTGGTATTGGAAGATGAATGTTGATGCTTTGGTAACTCTGGAATCTCTGTGCTGTCATTGTTGGGTTTGATATTTATGAATATGGGTCATGTTTTTCTACATTACAAGTGTATCATAGTAGAGATGTCCGTCCATGCCTTCTTAAAGCCATATCTCCAAAAATACTCACTTTACAGAGACCAAATTTTTATCACAGGTTATTGAGGTGCTTCAGATGCCTGTTGAAAAATAGGTCACTAGGTCTTATTTTTAGGTCACAGTACTACATTGCAAAAAAAAAAAAAAATAACGGCATTAACACAGTATCTAAAAAAAAAAATTGAATGTAGCTTCATAAATTATTTTTGACAATTGGACCTAAGGATGCCCCAGATGCCTAATGAAAACTAGGTCACTGGGTCACATATTTAGGTCATAGTGCTGCATTGAAGAAAAATGGCCATACCATGATATCTTCAAATATTAAATTACTCATTGTAGCTGCACCAATTTTTTATGACAGTTGGTCCGAAGGATGCCTCAGACACCTGGTAAAAACCAGGTCACTGGGTCACATATTTAGGTCACAGTGCTGCATTGAAGAAAAATGGCCTTTCTATGACATCTCTGCTCATTGCATGTGCACCAAAGCTTTGTCATTAGGTTAAACAGAAGTAACCTGACCTACTGGAGGGGTATTGTCGTCACCTATGCATCCGTCTGTCTGTACGTACATCCTGGCCAATGGGTTTTGCCATCACTGATCAGCTTTTACTTACTTTTGGACCCATAGATATCTATTTAAATTTATTTTGCCCAAGACGTGTAGATTGCATTTACATAAAAAAAAATAATGTTAGAATGTGTTTTTATGTCACAAATGGAGTTTTGCAGAAGGTTTGGCAGTTTTTCGCAGCTCACAGAAAGAATGTCAAACTTAAATGCCTCAAACTTTGCCAAATGAAACTGTGCTGACATGCCCAGGGAAGGTTTGCTCATTTTTTCCACAAATATAATAGTAAAATTGGAACTGAACATTGCAAGTGGTTATCACAATGATTAAAAACTCCTAAAGTTTAGGGCCCAAATAAACACACAAAGAAACAAAATATAAAAAAATCCAGAAGACCTTCCCTAAGATAAATTCTTAGCTCCACAACACATTTTGTTTCAAGAGAATCAAACCAGCCATTATTGAGAATGCTTCAATCAAAATTGCTAGAGTCATGGCAAAAACTGGTACAAAGAAAATTGCAGTTTTGTGTCATCACTCGCATCTCATGACATGAACCATTGTTAAGCAAGTTGTTCTCACTACAGGGCTTTGAGCTTTATTGTGACAGAAGGATACACATACATGTACAGCTATATCAATTTGATGTGTTTTCATCAGATTCAACAGTTTGCAATGAAAACGATCCAGAGGCTGAATGTAACCAACACAATAGCAGTGACTGAATGGATAACTGTGTCCATTGGTCTGTCTCCACAGCCTGTGTGGGCCCCAGTGGGCCTGGTCTGTATCCCAGGCCTGTAGCCCACTGTTCTCCTCAGCCAATGAGCAGCCTGACCAAATTTCATTGGGCCCACACCTGTGTTTGACTTACAGCACACCGTACTCATTTACATGCTGTTGTAAACACAGGGTCATGTGGATCCTTGACTTAAAGGTGGAAACATGTCGAGGAGGGGGGCTCTGTACACCTGAACCAGTTGATTTTGTCTGTGATATGATTTTCATTCTCTGCCCATGAATAATGGTGTGTGTGTGGGGGGGGGGGGAGGGGGTATAGCTAGCATTAGTGGCAGCTTGTTTATTTTTTGATCTTGAAGTTTTCATTAAGGATAATATGACATCAGTCAGCCGTTTTGCTCGGCATGCTTTGGCCCCTATAGTAATGGACTTAGTCTCATAAGGGTTAACATTCAATGTGTTTTGTT
The DNA here is from genome assembly GCA_964020975.1 of Hermodice carunculata. Taxonomy (NCBI): domain Eukaryota; kingdom Metazoa; phylum Annelida; class Polychaeta; order Eunicida; family Amphinomidae; genus Hermodice; species Hermodice carunculata. Next base: position 31,092,176 of record OZ026618.1, read on the forward strand.
ATATCAGGTCGAGTTCCAGTCCCAGATGCAAGATGGGACTTCTTGGTAGAACATTACAACCCAGTCAGGTGAGTTGTACTGACAAGTTTTATGTCCGTTTGGTCTGTGCACTTCCAAACCCGTGTGTATTGTTATAAAAACAGGGAAACATTTGTAAAATGGGTTACATAGTATGGAGTAAAAATTTTTTTGCTAACATATCGACACACCAGACTTTGTTATGTTTTTATTTCTGTTGAGGTAGTCAGATAAGTGCTATTGACAAACTTAAATAATGTGAAAGATCTTCAAACCAGAACAGCATAGTCTTCTAAATGAGTGTTAAGTTTCAGCAAAAATGGTACAAATTGTCACAGAAAAACACATATTTTTCGTTGTTTATGGACATGTATGAGCTGAAAATGAAAATTACGTGTTCAAAATTTGTTTTTCTACCATGAATCATACAGGTTTGATAATGCTGACCAATAGTAGCATCCAAGTTGCTAGTTTTGCTTCCACCACAAGCTGTTCTATCATGCTGAAAATCCTTGTTTATAATAGCAAAGCACTAGATTGTATTTCTGATATAAGCTACAGAATCACCGTAAAGCATCTTGAACGATTTCCCGTCTGAGAAACAGAGCACCCATGTCCCACCAGCCTGCATTTTCAGTGGGTCATTCTTCAAGTGCCACCTTGTGAAGGAAGTTATACTGTCAATGTAGAGTGACCCTAATTCTTATTTATTGTGTGGCTTTTTTGCAGCAAAGTTCCAGCATACCTACAAGTGGTGGATATTGCTGGGTTAGTTAAAGGTGCCAGCGAGGGACAGGGTCTGGGTAATGCCTTTCTGTCTCACATCCGTGCCTGTGATGCTCTCTTCCATATGATACGTGAGTATGACCATCTTTTGCTCATTCCCGTCAGATAGAAAGATATTGCTCATATTTCAGGGCTCAGTTTTGCTATGTATTGTATTTGTGTCTTTTCGTCCAGAACCACTTCGTGGTAGTCATTACCCTATTCCGTAGTCCAAACTCGCCACACTCCAAAAGCTGTCACTGTCTAACCTGTATACACATTGAAGTAGTACTATTGTCACATTCTTCTGTAGAATTTTGACATAGGCTTTATTAGCTCAAACAGATTTAAGGGTCTTCAGTGGGTAACTACTCAGAACATGTTTCGGAGCATATGTGCAATGTTACCAAACTTAAATCCTGGCTGGCAAATTTGGAGACATGACTCCCTGAATATTTGGCTGTTTTCTGGCCATTTCATATATTTTGGCTGCCAAAAAATAAATGTTGCCTTTGCTTAGTCAGAAACTTTGGTGGATGTGGCTCCTATGAATTTTGTGCAGGTTTGAGGCTAGAATTTGGCACAAATATTAATAGGAGCAGAACAAAAATAAACCAGTCAGATTTATGGGTCACTGTCATTTCTGGGAAACTTGGATGGATGTTCAGGTCATAGCTTTAGCACATACATGTATTGTTGTGCAATCAAAATTTCGAACATCCCGTATTATCGTGATATTCACCAGGATTTTGCCATAGACGGACACGTGTAATTATGCAGTCTCTAAGTTTTATGTCTCGGTACTTTGGTACAAAATGAGACAAAAACAGGCAGTGATGCAAAAGTGAAATAGTGCTTAGTGTGAAAAGGGCCAAGAAAGATGCATGCACCGTTGTAAAATCTTTTCTTCATGCCATAAAGCAGTCTGTCAAAAATTTATCCTACTCAGAGGCAGTGCTATGACTCGACATGCGGGAGTAAATGACGTATAAGTGTTTCTTTGAGGCAGTCAAGCTTCCCACTGGGTAACCTGTAAATTGTATAATATTCATGTCTAATCAGAACTTTCAATTGGGTTTGCCCATGACCAGGGTAAACTCTTAATTGTTCGGAATTCCATCCACCAGGCTAACTTAAGTCGAAACTCGTCATTATTAATAAGAAACATGTATTTTCCCATGAAAGCGTAAAGTATCACTGGAATGTCTTACACTAATTTTAGAGTGGCTACCGCAAGGCCCACCTAAGTGCCCATTAGGAGGTACCTGTGTTTGATGGACTCTCACACAGTAGAACCTCAGGAAAATGTTATTTTAATTACACCGAGAACTGCTGCTGCAAGCCTGTGGGCTACAATTGGGTTTGATGCAAGAATTTGATTTTAACTCTTTCAGTGCCAATCACGTCTTAAGTCAATCTACTTAAGTCAAACTAGTCTGAATTATCATTAGGATCCCAGATTCGTTTTTCTCGTAAAAAGACCTTTCATTCAAGTACCAGCATGCCTATAGTTTGAGAGAGAATATCCCAGGTCAACAGCTTTTCTCAGCACACGTGCCCAATGTGCAAAAAGGTAAGCTGTTGACTCAGTCCAAAATTTGGCACTGAAAGGATTACTCACAAAGTTGTGCTGGCTTGTGGCCCAACCAGTGGGCCTCCAGTGGCCCTGCAGTGGGTATGGGGCAAAACATCCTGTCAGTACTGTATGGCTTGCACAAGTGTATTGTTCTTTCAGGTGCCTTTGAGGATGATGAGGTGACCCACGTAGAGGGAGATGTCAACCCAGTGCGTGACCTGGAAATTATTCAAGACGAATTGCGGATGAAGGATGAAGAGTATCTTAAGAAAACGTTGGAGGGCTTAGAACGCACAGTCGTACGTGGAAATGATAAGAGCAGAAGAGGAGAATATGTAAGAATGGTTTACCAGAATTACTGTCTGTCCATGTTTGTGGCATACCATGGAATATATTGCCAGAATTGAGACAAAGTGCTCAGATCCTTAATTGAATGTTGTTAACCTTTTGACCTCAGCTGACTGGCAGTGAGCTGAGTTTATCAGGTTATAGTAGGGTTCTCCATGTGTCATCATCTATTGTCTTTTGTCCGTCAACAACAGTTAAACATTTTTGACTTCTCAAAAAATGCTGGCCAGATTCACTGTAAACCTTTTTTTGGGAGGGAGGGATGTTACGATGCACACCTACTGAAAATTCTAGATCGTAGCAAAACTCAACAAACAATGACAACAATGATATAACTTTAACAAAAACAATATATTAACAATCAAAAATCAGTACAAAATGGGGAAATGAAAGAATACACTCAGCTATATATTACAATAGTAAAACAGTCTGTTGGTAAATCCTAATCCCTGATGAGTACTGCCCCACAGTTCCAAGTCCTATGACAACTGCGAAATAGTCTGGTACAAATCCCACAGAGGTATGGTTTTGTTCCAATGCGGTACTCAAAGGCACGGTGCTGATCCAAATCCCACAGAGGTGCAGTTTGGTTCCCATGTGGTACAAGTAATACCAAATATACCAGTCCACTCAAAGGCACTGTCCACACTCTGCAAGTACAATGGATAAATGAGTATCTCCTTGGCAATAGCAATGGCTCACAGTCCCACTGGCTTGAAGTCACACAGCTCCTGTTAGACCTTACAATTCTCTCTCTCCCATTCATGAAATGCTGTATTTTTCTAGACTAAGAACTCTCACCAGTATTCCAGAGTTTCCAATTAGTCACACTACCCAATTCACTGATGCCTGTGTGGACCACATAATGAATGTAGGTCACCATTCCAGCTTTACAAAATCATGAGAGTCACCCCAACAAAGCAGGTCAACGCAGGGATTCTGCATACACTCGATGAGTACAGTGACCTTTCCAAATCAAAACAAACAATCATTTTCACATCCATACCAGGGCTGAAATCTCAAACAGCTTGGCCTGTTGCTTCAAAATGGCACATGTACCCCCAAACCAGAGCAGGACTTATGGGTTAAATGTCAAGGTCAGCTGAGGATGGGCTGTTCACACAGCCCTCTTGTTTTCAGGATTTTCCCAACCTTCCAATATTTTCCTAAATTGTCAAGCGAAATAATTAATCTCTGTTTGGTTTAAACAGCTTATATATTTGATAAAATTTTAAGAAACAAAAAGTGTTGCAAACAATGCAAGTTTGGTTCAAAATGTGCTCAAATACAGGTGCTCTGAAGGTATTTAATTTTACAGATTCCGTGCATTAATAATTTGATACACAATCAAAATGTTGTATTTGTACTTCCATTGCACTTGAAGGAAAAAATGCCATATTAAAGTAAATTTGATGTGCAAGGTGTTTCATTTTTACGTGATTTTGAAGCAGTAAGATTTAGGGATAAATATAATGGCAGTATTTGTCCCATGTGAAGATTAATGATCAAACAGTAAGTCATGCCAAACTAGATGTGTATTGAAAGATACTGATTGTTTGTTAAGTCATTTCGCATTGTGCCTGCATTAAATTTGGTCAATGCTTTGGAAAAAACTAGCGAGGCATGCTCCAGATGCCTCACTAGTAGCCAAAACACGAGTTGCAAATCAACGCAGAACACTGACATTCGACAAAGCTTGTTGCCAGAGTAAAAGTTACCTTAAGTTTTTCATAAGGGTTTGAAGGCATTGTTTCCACAGAATTTCAGCTGAATAAATGTGCAAGCAGCCACTAGTGCCAGGAGGGTATTAACCCTTTTCCCGGTGGAATTAAGACCAAGTCAACAGATTTCTACGGGATGGGCTGGGTACTTAGTATCCCAACCCACCGCAAAGAAACTTTTTGACCTCATGCATTCTATTCTGATAAGACTTGTCCACAATTTTCAACTGAAATAAATTGTTAAAAATTGTTGAGGCAGATGACATTTTACCTCCATCCAGGTTAGGCTGGATTAAGGGTTAAATGGTTAAACATGTCAAATGGTTAACAGCACTTTTATTACTCTTGCAGGATGCCCTGACCAAAGTCAAAAAGGTTTTAGTGGAGGAGAAGAGAGCTATAAGATTTGCACACTGGGACGCCAAGGAGGCAAGTAGAACTGAGAGTAGATGCCTGGGGGGACAGGACTGTACACGCACAGAGACTTAAATAACAGTGGACATGAAAGGGTTACTGCAGAGGGGGGCTCACTGAACCCCACACCTGTGCAGCTGTTAGTTTCACAAAGAATTGTGCTCAGTCATCATGAAGTCAGGGCATACCATATATATATATATATATATATATATATATATATATATATGTATGTATGTATGTATGTATGTATGTATGTATGTATGTATGTATGTATGTATGTATGTATGAATGTATGTATGTATGTATGTATGTATATATATATGTATATATGTATCTCTCTCTCTCTCTCTCTCTCTCTATATATATATATATATATATATGCACATATATACATGTATATATAATATTTATTATAATGATCTTTTTTGCCTTAACAGTCACTTTCATTTCAAGATGCGTTACAAAGCCATTAGTTTTAGACTGATGGAAATTTCTTATGCAAAGTCAAAATGGTTATGAGTGATGCCATTAGAAGTCAAACTTCTTATTTTTTGGCTCAGTTTTATTTTCTTGATAACAACTGTGTATTTTTCACAGTGTTATCATTATTTGTTGCGCACACGTTCTGTATCTTACTTTTGTCATGACTTTGTTTTTACAGATTGAAGAACTTAACAAACACATGTTTATAACAGCCAAGCCCATTATTTATTTAGTCAATTTATCAGAAAAAGACTACATCAGGAAGAAGAATAAGTGGTAAGTTAAAGACTGCTTGATTGTAAATATTGGGCACACATTTCTGAGTGCCATAAATTGACATGCTTTTTTTAAACTTGAACTACTTAATTCTTTGCTGAATATTTCATCAAAACTTCCAGGATTAACCAATCTGTGTTCTTGTCTATATGACTATAGTATAATGAAGTATGTCTCAAACATGTCCACTTTAAAGTAACCTTAGTTTGATTCAGGACCTTTGTCTTTAAATCTGGATCAACTTAACATTAAACCATAAATCTGTTTCGTGCAATAGCGTGAAAAAACAGAGATTAGTTCTCACTAGAATTGTTATTCTGTAGTGGACTAGGACTAACACTTTCCAGTCTATGTCCACATACTTGACGATTCATACAATTATCCTTTAATGTCGATGTCAGCATATATGCGGGCACACTTCTGGTTTCCATAGTAACCAATAAATTTAGTATTTTTTATCATTAATAAGGTAGAAAGTTCTTTTTTAATGAAGAAAACAGCCAGAATTAATCAAAAACTGTTAGTAATAAAATTTCTAGTGTTTTCATATTTTTTTTTTATTTCAATCAAGATATACCATTTAAAAAAAGTTAGACAATTTCTGAAAAAAATATGGTTTCCATGGCAATAAGATATCCTGCCAAAGTTTTCTGTAACAGGTTTTCACGGAAACAAACCTGTTAGATATATGATCCCAGTTACAACAGTTATATTCAATTTGGTAAATAACTCATGCTGCCATAAATGTGAAAAAAAAAAAAAAAACATTTGTAGATTTGTTGATGTCATATTCCCCCCCTCCCCCCCCCCAAAAAAAAAAGAAAAAGAAAAGAAATGTATAATCAGCAGACACAGGCTGAAAGGATCCTATGTAAAGAAGCTTGAATTGGAAAGTGTTAAGACCTATAAAAGTATATATTTTCTTAAAGCTGAGTTTGTAACGCAAATGTAGACACCAAATTGATTAATATATTTCCACCAGTATTTATTTTGCAAGGCCACAAAGTGAACCAATCTTTTATAGTGACCCAATGCCACTCCCTGGAATTTGGGAAATCAGCCGAGTAACCAATGACCACTTCCATCCATTTTTCTTCTGGTGTAGATTTTTTGTCTCCCAGCGGTGTCTTGAGTTGCCGATAAAGTGAACGGGGCCTCTTTAAGTTGTAGGTTCTGGAAGATGTTTATAGTTGTGCCTTCTGGTTGGTATTTTTTAGAGGTAATGCAAAAAGTACTTAACTCTACCAGTTATCAACAAATAAAAACACTGTTTTGGACAAAAGAACCAAGGTATCACACATGCCAAGTTCGAGAGAATCAAACAAGTCAGTTGGTACCCAATTTTGCTGGAAGTTGCCATTCTTTCACAAAACTGAACCAGAGAAAACAGGCTATTTGTTTCAAAGTGTTGACCCTTGACCTTTTTCGGGTATTGCCGCGAACTTTATGCCAGATAGGATCTATATTTATATTTGCCTATTAAGCATGACCTCTGTACTTGTTCGAGACACGGAAAATACAGTGATTGGTCGCTAAAAATCACATATTCATTAAAATATGTGTCCTCTATCCTTTTAAAAACCCTTGTCGAAATGTAGCACCATAATGGCATTTCGCGGAAGTAGGCAGTTATTCCCAGTGCAAAGGTACAAGCGCTTGGATGAGCTGATTATTTAAATGTACCCCAGGTCAGGGTCAAAGGTGACATGAAAGCGTACATGCACAACGCTGTACTTCCTCTGTACCGCTGGTGACACTATCAGAGAGAAGTATTCAACTACTGTTGTATGAATGATAGAATTCATGGAAATTACTCCAGTGAATTAGATCAGGTTTAAAATCACCTGGGCATGTGTCCCATTGTTCATTTTGAAGTGAATTTGAATATGCAATGCATTGCAGGTTGGTGAAGATAAAAGAATGGATCGATGAGCATGATCCCGGCAGCACAATAATCCCATTTAGTGCTGATCTGGAACTCAAACTGGCAGACTTTGGTGATGACAAAGAGGCCATTGAGGCTTACCTTAAGGAGAAGGGTACACACAGGTACTTGTTGCTTGTTTCTATAATGGCAGGATCTTGTTTAAATCTTCTTCAGGTGCTTAAATTTTACTGTTACTGTTAAACTTTGTCAATTATGTCACCTGATCTATGCAAAACATGTCAGACAAATGGGTCAAATATCAAAGTAAGCGCTGCAAAAGTTGTGCCATAAAGGTAAAAACTTTATGTGTATGTTGTTATAATGAGGTTTCACTGTATATAAGCCTATGCATTTTGATGCTACATCAGATTCAGTATTTAATGTGTCTTTGCTCAAGACAGAGTAGTGTTTATTATGAAAGTAAGCAAGAGGAACGTTTACAGAGATGTATGCTAAAATTCATGTATGTATAGAAAGTTTTAGAAAAGCAATTTTGCTGTTAGCATGGTTTTAAGCTTCAGTTCTAAGTTGGGTGAGGAAATGTACCTATATATTAACCCACTGGAAATTGAGGTCAACAGCTTTCCTTGGCACTCTGTGCATGTTGCCCCATGTGCCTGGACTGGACCAAGGAAAGCTGTTGACTGTGACCTGCATCATTCCTGATGCACAAAGAAGCCAGGGATGTTGATCATATTGGGACCATTTCTGGGAGTTTAAACTCTTTCAGTGCCAACTGCCACTGGAGTCGAACTACTTGAAACAAACTGCTTTGAATAAAAATAAGGATACTAGATTCATGTTCCTTGTGAAAAGACTATTTATTCAAATACCAGCATGGCTGCAGTTGTGTTGAATATGATAGCTCAAGTCAACAGCTTTCTTTGACGTGCTTTGGGTGCATTGTGTCCAAAAGGCGCTGAGGAAAGCTGTTGACTCAGTCCAAAATGTGGCACTGAAAGAGTTAAAGGAGAAAATTTCCATGGCAGTTCCTCTTCGGGCGGTCCCCCTGATAGTTCCTACCTGGACTTTTGCCAACATACATGTAGAATGGAGTGAAGTAACTTGGTCCGATAGAAAACATATCCTGTATTTATTATCCTGATTTATTTTTTTGCAGCAACTTGGATAAAATTATCGTAACAGGCTACAAAGCCCTACAGCTGTTGTATTTCTTCACAACTGGTCCAGATGAAGTCAAAGCATGGACAATACAGGTATTCAAGCAGTTGAAATAGGTCATTCTCAAAGCTATGATTTAGACTGTGGGTGCAGAAAACAACTTACACCGAAATGGACTTTTTCATGACTTAAGTTGATAATCCAACTCTTAATGATGTGCCAGACCAATCATTGAGTCTACATTTATTCACCAATATGCTGCTCATACAATCCAACTCTTTGTGAAAAGATCATTCGTTAAAGTACAGTGAAACTTGTCTTGATGGACAACCCCTAGGGATGGTCAAATTGTGGTCTCTGAAGACAGGTGGTTTCCCATGGGAGGTATAAATGTTATGAAACATCCTATAAAGCAAACTGCCATGAAAAAATAAGGTTTTATGTCGTTACAACGTATAGACATAAAACATTGTTTTCCAGGTTCGTTTACGCAATAACGCTGTGACACCGTAGGTTAGGTGCAGGTTTTCTATTGGTTTCCTCTGAGAGAACTGTAATTTTTCCTTTTGTGTATTTGGTTCGGGTTCACTGAATATAGTATTTAAAGACTTCCTTGGGCGGAGGGAATTCATTGACGCTCACGTATACCATCGTATGCTTAGCTAATTTGACCTCTCTGTGTAAGTTATTTTGTAGATAGTTTGGCCTTACGCTTTCCAGAGTTTTTGGTCCTTTATAAATACTAGCATGGGGTTTTATCTCTGGTTTTAGTGCGGGGGCATTCTTACAAATTATAGGATCTCATTACATGTAGTTTTGGGACAACCGAATTGTCTTATCTTCTGTCTTGTTTTCTGGTCACTAAGACTTATGAGCACTGTCAACTCTTCATTGATATATGAATATGAATATGAATTTGCAGACCACAGTTGCCTGTTCAACTATCCAATATGCTATTGTATACCACATGCATGACATGTATATTACTATTTGCCTGTCCAACCATCTATTAAACTTCAACAGCAAGCGTGAGCTTACTATTTATACACATATATTCTGTCTTGTTTATTATTGTGGTAGTATAGGTAAAACTGGTCTTTTAAGGTAGTTGATCTTACTTGATGGTTGTAAATGAGTGTAACTTCAATTATATCACTGTTATAAAACTAATGATTTTCAATTGTTGATGTTTTGCCCTTCGGTAATGTGTGTACATTTTTATATTATATTTGTATCTTTATCTTTTTGAAAATTTGGCAAAATTCCCCACATCAAGAAAACAATAGTTTCGTTTTTTGACCATGAGTAACACTCCCTGTGAAAAGGCACCCTCTGGTGGCAGAAACATGTACAATATTATTTAGTTGATGATAATAATAGAGGACTGCACTGCTGAGCCATTGGAACACGTGTTGTTGTTGTCCAAGTCAGAAGGGATTGCCAACGTGATACATTTAGTTGAATTCATTCAATTGTAGATCGAGTCCGAGATTTTGCGTAGCATATTTTAAGTGCAATGCACATAAATCATGATAACAGCTGAACATTGGCCTGCGTCTTTGTTTTCCCCTGGAAGTATAGGCATGCTGGTACTTGAATAGATAGTCCATTTATGATGACTTTCAATGTTGAATCATTAAAGGATTTCAGATTAATGTTTTTTTGTTTTTTTTTTATCTTGTTTACAATTAGACTTAACCTCTCAGCAGATGAATCCATCGACAGTTATTTTCTGTCTTTAGAAAATGCCACATTGTGATATGCTGCCAATTAGTTTATTTTGCTTGGTAGATTTCACGTTACGATGGTTACCTACACCTGTTATGAGAGGGTCCTTTTTTGACAGACCATCGGTTTTGATGGCAGGAAATTAGATGAGCCCAGTGGATGGTGTTTGAAGGCAGGTCTTACTATACCTATATATATTGTGATTACAGAAGGGATACAAGGCACCCCAGGCAGCTGGGAAGATCCACACGGACTTTGAAAAGGGCTTCATTATGGCTGAAGTCATGAAGTACGACGATTTCAAGGAAGCTGGATCTGAGGCAGCAACCAAGGTTGGGATATGCACCTACTTCAATGCTTTGATCTTACATTTCAAGTGAAAGTAGTTTTCTTAGTCCAAAATTCAGGGAATCAAGTCATAAGAGATTAAGAGACTACTGGGATTGATGGATTAGCAGAATAAGGGGCCAGGAGGGTTAGCAGTACAAAGGGTTATTAGAACAAAGCAATTTAGGTTAACATGAGAAAAGGTTAACAATAAGTCAGGTTTATAGCTTAATAAATGAATTCAGCACGATAGCATTGCTTTCGTACATTGGTTGAGCTCAAAGGTGTTATAAAACTATTTTGACACTTGTAATTAATTATATACATTGTATTCTGATAATAAGGAGCTTCTCATTTGTTCATATAGTTTATATTGTTACAAGATGAAATTTATTTTCTGTGCGATGTTCACCTCTAATTAATGCAGTTCTAGAAATTTTAACGCTCGATTCAATCTCGCTCTTTTCACGCTACCACCCAAAGCGTGGAATTAAAATGCGCAAAAATAAGTTGCATTGTATTCCACTACATTGTATGGCATTGGATTGCCCGAAATTAAAATGCACGAAAATTCTGTAATTTAAGAAAAATTGAGTTTTCGCGAAATTAAACACGCGCGAAAATTACTAGAACTACAGTAATCAAACACCATTTACAAAGTCTTTCTATTCTGTCCAACCCTTGTCTCCTACCTTGTTGATATATAAACAATGTGCAGAACAACATCATCTTGTTCATGCTATTCTATGTGGCCTGGAGTATACATTTGTTAAATACCTTTCGACATCCAATAAACTTAAATAATGCATAATGCTTCCAGCGTACTTGAGCCAGTACATGTAATACAGGTTCTCCACTCTTGTTCATGAAAGTTTTTTTAACCCTTTGCTAAAATTGTCTTTAAAACTAATGCCAAGTCTGCTCCTACATGCTCACGCCCCACAATCGCCAAAACCGTATCTAAAAAGAAACTATGGCAAAACCACTTTGTAAAGTCCAAAGTTCAATTCTTCCTGTGTTATTTTATCCATTAAGAGCAGCCACCACCAGGCAGTAGCAGGTGTGATCTGTGGAGGCTGGGGCTATGGTGTTACCTCTTTCAGTACCAAAATTTGGATCGAGTCAACGGCTTTTCTGGGTGCACATTGCGCCCAAAGCACACCGAGAAAAGCTATTGACCTGGGATATTCTCTCTGGAACTAAATGAAAGGTCTTTTTATGATGAATACGAATCTGGGATCCTTTTCATTTAGACTATTTTAACTCTAATAGATCAGCTTCAGTCATGCTGGGCACTGAAACAGTTAATATCTAGATGTTGTGTCCGAGTGGGGCTTGCAGTGTAGAGGGTTAATGTCACAGGGATGAATATCCTTCTTTCTTAGATCAGCTTTATTTCCACTTTGCCACTGTTTTCTTTGTTTTTTGCAGGCTGCTGGGAAATACAAGCAGAAAGGCCGAGACTATATTGTTGAGGATGGGGACATCATTCTCTTTAAATTTAATGCCGGTGCGGGACTTTCTGGGAAGAAGAAATAGTAGACACTAAAACTAGGCTTACAGTCATGGAAATGGAAAGACACCAATCTACTTGGACATCTTAATTTACACAGAAAATGTCCAGCCATGAAATATTTTATTTGTATTTTCTGACGACTTATTCTTGGAAAGACTGCCATGCCATTAAAATGTTAGACCAATGTCTGAGGTAGGACCTTACCGAACAAGCAGACATGTACATGTATTTATCACTCGTGTAACATTTTGGGTCATTTTCTTGACCCAAAAACTTTGTTGCTGCTAAGACTTTTTTTATAAAATGGTAGTCACCCTTTTTACCTGGCAAATGTACATTTTAAGATTTTTTTTCCCCAATGTATGCAATTTCAACTATGTACCCCATTTCTGCTGAATTAATTTTACTGTACACTATCGAGCAGTCTATGGACATAAGTTCTGCATGCGCCAGAGAACTGCTAGAGCCGAAGATTTATAAAATCATTCCTTGCCAAAATTCGGCAATAATTCAGGAGAGTTGGTCTGTGAAGGTTTTGGTTTTTGTTTTTAGTTGAAAACAAAACTGATGAGACAAAAGTCCATCCTAAATTAATGATTAAGGCTGTCAGGTACCTTTATATATATGCTGCATAATGAATGTAAAGATACATACAATGTATGCAGAATAAATGTGTCCTTTATCAATCCCAAATGCTTATATTTCTTTATTGTGAATATGGGGGGGGGGGGGGGGGTAGCGTCCTTGCATCATGAATGATTTTCGTTCAAGGAAATCCTGCTGCTGTTAGTGCTGTAACATACAATGATGAATTTTGTTGTAAACGAAGCACCTCTCTGTGTAAACTTGGCAAATTTGGCCTTAAAGCCCCTTGTGAATTGACTAAGAAAGGTCTTTTTTGTCAACTGTTCAATAAAAAATCTCTGTACCATATGTATTTGTGCAATTCTTGCCAGTTCATTCTCCGCTAGTTCAGCAACTTGCTGCTGGGTGGCAGCACAGACTTCTGGTTGATAATGATATGCAAGTGTAAATGGTTGCATATAACATGAAAAACATTTAAAATCCAAAGTAGAATGTACAGGAGCATAATCCGGAAGACACTGGTAGCATTTGGTCGAACAAACTGTATTTAACTCATTCCATACCAGTCCCTGATTTTTCCGTATATTTACCTAGATTTAAGACAACAATTGCATATTTAAATTCTTCATGAAAAGAGCTTTCATTCAAGTACCAACATGCCTATAGTCTTATGTCAGTGGTTCTGGCACTGCCTTGCAAGTCATGCTGCAGCTACCACATGGCTGGCCAGGCTGTGCCAGAACCACTGACCAAGGCCTGTGACCATAGTATGGAATGGATTAAGGTGGTCATGCTATGCCTTGGTAAACTAACGCTAATATCCCCTTTTGGGCTAAATCAAGTGAAAAGTGTTCATATAACCTTAACTTATTATGTCTCCCGGTGGAAGCCGGGGGACATATTGTTTTAGTGCCCGTTTCTTCCGCTTGTTGTTGTTGTTGAGGTTCTTCAACACTTGGTTTCCGTGCGATAAGTCTTGAAGGACTTGACAGAATTTGATGAAACTTGGTAGGATTATGTATCTAGGCAAGACCTAGGTTGGGATTGTAATTGGGGGACCTTGACCTAATTTTCAAGGTCACAGGGTCACTTATGTGAAATTGGTTTCCGTTCGATAAGTCTTGAAGAACTTGATAAAATTTAGTGAAACTAGGTAGGATTATGTATCTTGGCAAGACCTAGGTTGGGATTGTATTTGGGTGACCTTGACCTAATTTTCAAGGTCAGAGGGTCACTTATGTGAAATTGGTTTCCGTGCGATAAGTCATGAAGAACTTGATGGAATTTGATGAAACTTGGTAGGATTATGTATCTTGGCAAGACCTAGGTTGGGATTGTATTTGGATGACCTTGAGCGAATTCTCAAGGTCACAGGGTCACTTATGTGAAATTGGTTTCCGTTCGATAAGTTTTGAAGAACATGATAAAATTTAGTGAAACTAGGTAGGATTATGTATCTTGGCAAGACCTAGGTTGGGATTGTATTTGGGTGACCTTGACCTAATTTTCAAGGTCACAGGGTCACTTATGTGAAATTGGTTTCCGTGCGATAAGTCTTGACGAACTTAATGTTATTTGATGAAACTCTGGGTCACTTATGTGAAATTGGTTTCCGTTCGATAAGTCATGAAGAACAGGATGGAATTTGATGAAACTTGGTAGGATTATGTATCAAGGTAAGTCCAAGGTTGGGATTGTATTTGGGTGACCTTGAGCGAATTTTCAAGGTCACAGGGTCACTTATGTGAAATTGGTTTCCGTTCGATAAGTCATGAAGAACAGGATGGAATTTGATGAAACTTGGTAGGATTATGTATCAAGGTAAGACCAAGGTTGGGATTGTATTTGGGTGACCTTGACCTAATTTTCAAGGTCACAGGGTTATTTATGTGAAATTGGTTTCTCTGCAATAAGTCTTGAAGAACTTGATGAAAATTGCTAGAGTAATGTATCTAGGTGAGAGCTAAAATAGGATTGTAATTTTCAAGCAAACTTGGTCATTTGTAATTTGTTATCACCTGTAGCTTATTCAGAGACGTAAGTGTTCCACCGGGAAACATTTGATTTTCTGTTGGAAAATCAGTATGTTCTAGTTACTTAATTAAATTAACTAACTTTTTTTTGTACAATATAGATGTTGCAAATGTGGAGTTCAGCTTGTACACTGGTCAGACATTCTGTCCTTCAAGCGATATGTTTTTCAGTCTTTAACATCCTGAAAATATCAGCTTCTGCACTTTGTATGTAAGACATACAAGTAAGGTTCTCTTGGCCTACTTTAAAACCAGTGAAAGACCCAGCAAAGCCAGTGGCATAGAGATTTAAGCTGTGCAAACAGCCTGTTTGCCTTCAATTCGAAAGAATATCTTCAGAGGCGATCAGGGAATACTGTATGCTGCTTATATAGCAGGGGGTAACGTCGTAGACTGATGTTAGGTCAACGTCACAAGTCACGAAGATACGCGTGAGAAAACTACCAGTCCAAACGGATGTGTAGCCATGACCTTTAGAAATCTCTGGCACATCATGTGAATTGGTAACCACTCTGGGTTACTAAGGGGGGAGATATAGTGCCAAGGCAGCTTTCTTCCAAAAGGCAAACTAACGCAGGGAAAGCCCCAAGTGAAGAATGAGGTTTTGTATGACAAACTGTCATAGTAAACTGTGAAAAAAAAAAAAAAAAATTTGTGGGAGTTTACAGTTTCCTAACTACCAGCTTATGTAAGGCTGATGTAAAGTTATGACAGTGTAGATAAAAAAAATTAACAAAAACTTTAAAACCACATGGCATCATCACAGAAATGGAGGAGAAATTTGATTAAGCAACGGCTTTATACAATGAATAAAAAGAATGTATCCAGGTAGCAGTTGACTTTATGACGTTAACCCTTCAGGTGCTGGCAATGAAAAAAAGTCTCACAGACTTAATTAAATGTAACGATTGCACCTTAAATTTCTCATATGAAGACCTCTGGTTCAAGCGCCAGTCTAGCTGAAATTTTGCAGTTCCAGAGCAAGCAAATGGTTAAGGTCAACAGTTTGCTCAGCACATTGTGCGCAAAGTGCACCAAAGAAAGTTATTGACAAGTCTAAAAATTAGCGTTTTCAGGGTAATTCTAGATAGTTTGGTTCCTTTTGAGATACTTCGAGGATAAAGCCATTAGATAATGTCCGACTGGTTCTAGATAATTTGGTTATTTGAGATATTTTGGTACACATGTATGTTGCCTGGCACATGTTCAGATTTTAATTTCTGGGCCAATATAATCGGAAGATATTAACAATACTTTCTTGGTAGTCAAGGGGCTGCATTAACCTTCAGATTTAGATTACAGATAAAACATCTCAACACCAAAAAGACTTTCACACGGACATACTCTAAAACTTAATTATTCAATAAACCCTACAGGGCAAAAGCATGGCAGAGTTTCTAAGAAATGACCAGTTCTTTTTTAAATGCAGACCAAAAATGAAAATATTTACAAAAACAGGACCATTTTCAGCAAATAGAAATTTTCATGGTATCACCTGAAAAAATTGCAGATGTTTTTGCAAATTGATGTGTTGAGGTCAAACTTTTTTTTTCAAATTATCCACTAATGTAGACATATAATACATTCACATGTCTTCAGGATATATTGTTAATTATGTTAACTTTACGAGTGCAGCCCCCCCCCCCCCCCAATTCCCTTCCTTTTACCAGATTATTTTGCATACAATTCAGGCAAGTTTTCAAGCTTTTATTTTAGCCCTTCTAGGATTTTATATTTGGGCTAGGCTGTCCGCATGGTGGGAAAAAAATCAATGGAACAAGCATGTGAACCATACAAAATTGAAACACAAAATAAATTTCATAAAGTAACCAACATACATTTATTCATGTAAAGTTCTGATTAACACATGGATATTGTACCTTCATATGTATGATACATGCTGTACCTACATATGTATGATACATGCTGTACCTACATGTGTATGATGCACCTTCATGTCAACATTCATACTTAACATAAAAGTGGTACCTGCTAGAAGACCATCTCTCATTAAAGACTAGATGATTTTTAAAACCACTCGTTCAGGATACACGACTCTATTTCTTTGATCTTTTACCTTTAGTTAGAGACCACCTACTGCTCAAGACCACTGTGGGCTGGCAACAGGGGAGGCCTCAAATAGCTGGCTCTGTTGCATCAGGGTTGGTCTCTTGATACGCTGCATTTGTTCAAGAAGATGCGAGAACTGAATGTGCAAAGAGAGCTTGAACATGCTTTTCAACAATCCAATCTCGCCACCGATTTGAACATCAAACCTGACTTCTCACCCCCCAAAAATCTAAGCATCATCTATATGGTAATTTTCGATTTTAAAATGTTAATAAAATGATAAATTCAATTCAAATTTGGATGCCATAAAAATGTCCCTGGGAATTGTGTGGAGCTCATTGTCCTGGATGATAATCACTGGACAGTTTTGTCAACAAGACTTCAATCAAATTGGGCATACAGGGCATGCTAGGCTAGGAGATTCAATTGTTGAATTTTTCCAATGCTCTCTTTGCTACATTGTTTTGCCATCCGTGTGAATGAGTGTGAAACACGGTAAGACATGGACAGGTGAGACTGGCTTCAGTTTACGCTGGAAGTCAAAGATACGAATAGGTACTGTGCAGTCACTGAACGATCACAAAGTCATCCTTATGTAATTCAGAAACCTCGTAGTACATACAAGTATGGTACACTAGGATTGTATCACATGAAATGGCTTTGAGGTTATACATCACTGTTCTCAAAACATACCATATTTAATTTTCCCTTTTAAGTTCCCCCATTTTTCTGACACAAAAATCCTAAAATATCGGAAAATTGTAAATATTTTAGGATAAGGTACCTGTTGTTACAGCTGAACTGCTCTGAATTTAGGTGTACCACGGGAACTCGGTTCAATTAAATGAAGAGCCGGGAATACTTAAAACAGATAATGTGGTACCATTAAAATGTAAAGATTTTACAATTTGATGTTTGATGGTATTTTACTCCTTGATTTACACATACTATACACATGTACATGGCTGCATAAGTCTCTTTACACCGTAAATATAAGCTTCTTTACACTGTAAATATGTACATCTGTACATACAAAGCATTCCTGTACATTAGTAAAACAGGTGTAGTTCAGGAAACCTGATGTTGAACAAGACTGACCAATCAGAAAGCTCTAATTTTGCAGTTAAGTTCAATTTTTTAAGATCAGTACAAAATCTTTCTGCATGAATACAAAAACACACTCTATGTTGATAGGAAGAGTTGAATGACATGACTGATGTACTCAGAAATCCAGTCCTGGATATTGTGACATATATAAGATACAGTATCAGTACAATCTGAGGCACCACACACAACTTGTGCTTAATACATGTATCCTGAACATGAAAGATGTCTGAAAAAAAAATTAAGCCAACATATTTAAATGTAAAAGAATGCTTTTTTAAAAAAAACATTATAGCACACAGTAAAGCAATTTAAGCTTCAAACAGAAAATACAAAAACCTGTAAGACAAGGTAAAACGACACTGGCTTAATGATGCAGGTTTGTATGAAGACATGATGGCACATACAAAAGTGGACTTTTCAATATGGATGCCTCTTGCAAGTTGCTTTCTTCATCAGCCAATCACAATCTACCATTGTCTTGATCCATCACCGGCAAGTAACGCAACTTTTCACACAATTTTCCCCAGCACCTGTTCCTTAAGCAAACCGTATATGCCCCTCCTCAGAAAAAAAACCCCACAAACCTGAACATTCGTTCCTACATAGATCTCTGTGACTGTTGGCATTCAGTAGTAGTCTTGTCTTGTGCGGCGACTACAATGAAAAGGCAGCTGTCTTGACAGACTGCCTTTTTCTGGCAGCTTTTAGTCTTGTACCTCCGATGACAAGCCACCTGTCTTGGGAGACCACAATTTGGTACGTCCTAGGGGTGGCCCTTGAATACGGTTTTCGTTGCACGTTCTTTACACTTATCGCTAAATCTACCAATTGCTAAATCTACCAACGTGGAAGTTTAAAACAAACATAATTCTGTATGGCTTTGCTGCACAGTCGTCCTTGCCTCGAGAGACCACTACAATAAGACCGCTTCTCTTCAAAGACCCCTTTTTTCCCAGCTATTGAGCTCATGGCTCTGTATACTTGATATACCTTCCATGAGAGACCACCTATTTTGACAGACCACAATTTGGTCATCCTAGAGGTGGTCTTTGAAGGCAGGTTTCCCTGTAAATGTACATACACTCATCCTTGAGGTTTCATTTCATTTTTGCAATGCATGATAGGAGAAAAATTTTAAGAATTTCAGACAACAGCATGAGAACAGACCATACCAGTTACTATTTATAATTACCAACTGCAGGTTCACAGCTGATCTTCCTGTGAGTATAAATAGCTGAGTAAGTGTAAGGGGAGGGAGAAAATAAAAACTATGCAAGCGACAGGATTAACTGTGAAGCCACCTTCTGTCCCCAATGTAGTGCTCTCAATAACTTGCACCCTCACAGAGTCTATCTGCCCATCAAAATAAAACGAGCATAGAAGTGAAAAACAATCTGGTTTACAAATACACTTTCTATGCACAAAAAAGCAATTGTTCTACAATCACAGTCAACTGTGGATTCAGCAAGCAGTCGATTCAGATTCACAGCAACTTTATTTGACCAAATGATACATATGAGATCAATGTCACAATGACAATGCAGGAAAAGTAACAAATGACTATAAGGGTCACAGTCACAAGAGGTCAGAACGACCCCAGCTAAGGATGCACAGATATATTATTATTGATATTTCCCACAATTCCAAGTCACTGACTTTGTATTCATCGTAATGTTGGAATTCAAATCATGTGCAAAAAGTTGTTTCAGTTGTCAGAGCCACAGGCAACTCGGCTACAAATAATGCATTTCAACTAAAATTCATTTCATGATTACAGTGGCCTCAGTTTTGAGAGACCATTCCATCGACAGATCACCCGACTTTTAGGTCCACATTTATCAGGTACCTATAAATGTGTGTAATCCATATTAATATACTGCCACTGCTTTATATGACCACTTTTAGGCCTTCCCTAGGGGTGTTCTTTAAATAGAGAGATTACTTTATTTCAGTTTCTTGTCATAATCATATTTTGTAATAAACTCTAACAGTTATTTAGCATTTACATACAGGGAAATTAAATGCCAATATATTAGATGCCTGAAAAATATTCAATACTGTAAAAGTCACGCAAAATAATAAAATCTGTTAACTGACCTTTAAATATCGCTTTAAAGACTGATCATTCATGCCCATAATCTTGTCTTGTTAGCTATTGATAATCAAATATATAAATATATTGATAATCACATATATAAAATTTAAATCATACACATAGTCACCAGTGTTCGGATTTTTCTCAAACTGAAAGACATAAATTATAAATTAAAATCACTAAGACCAAAAAACGAATAACAGTGAGTTTCTCGGGAGCTTCCCACACCAGTTTTAGAGCTCTGCTTCCACCCTTTGGATTTCTCTCCCCAAAATTATGAAAATTATTCCTGCACCATGCTGGCCTCGTATTACATAAATTAGTTTTTTTTCTAACCCTTTTAGGATTTTTTTCTTAAATGTGGAAAATATACAGCAGAAATTCATCACCTAATTTTCAAGGCCTAATGCACAACAGCGAAAAGCATAAAGAGCAAAAAGTCAATCTGGGATACACTGACTTTACTTTGCCTGTGTGTCTCTTGTCCTTCAGTTTGTTGTGTAGACTTCCTCAAAAACATGCTCAAAAAGGAGCAAATCTGGCACCCAAGAAGAGAAGTGGTGTTGATGTACACACAAACACTTGGATGCTTGTAATGACAAAACATGGAGGACTTGAGATTTAATTAGCAATACAGGCTTAAGTTCTTTCACAACTGACCCCTTACCCATTTTGGGCACAGGCTAGCATATGAAAACATGTACTGTGAATTCATTTAATTTTGCTGTGTTCTTATTTTTGCTTAGTTCGCTAATGCTTCAAAACCGTGAAAATAAGAACCTAGTGAAATATATTTTCAACATGGCATTGATGGGAATTATAACAAAAATAGTGAATTTAAAGTTTCAGTGAAAGGTCTAAAATGCAAAACCGTGAAAATTAATGCCCGCCCTTGAAAATAAATGTATTCACAGTATGAATCAGAAATGGTCCTACTGCACAAGTACATGTACATGTAAACAAAACTGGTATACACTGAACACAATTGCTGTATCTTTTGTTTGTTTACATGTCCTGTATGTAGAACATCATATGCTCCTCGGTTAAAAACTTAAGATATGTCACTAGGCAGTATTAACCCATTAAGACCACACCCATATTAACTGTTAGTTAAATACGTGCACGTAACGACCCCTCAACTTAGAATTCTTTTCAGCAGTGCATTAGGGACGTCCATACTCTCGTCTTGAACTAACACAATGTCGAAGGAATTCATGTACGCTGGCAAGAGCTGCTCCACCTGGCGACACAAAAAAAAAGAAGTACAAAATGCAGTAATATGAGTTTTATGTCTGGAGCAGATATAAACTATTCAACACCTTCTAGGTGATTTTTGTAATAAAGGCATGGTGTATTCATTGACATTTATTACTTATATCCAGAGGTCTCTACGTTTTAAGTTACTTTCGTAACTGGAAATCTAATGACCCTGTTGGTTATTACAGCTAGTATACAGCCATTTTCTGTATTATATTTTCATGTGTTGCAAGTCTAAATTTGAATTTTGCTTTCCCCCCCCCCAATATACTGCTGCAAATACTAGTTCATACGAGTTGATGAAGTTTTATCATTGTGTTACAGCATCTATTTATTCGCTATAATTTCACATTCCTACATTCTTTAAATTCAAGTGGGTTGTCTTTAACAAAGATAAAAGACCAGCACTTGCTACCACAAAAAAAAAAAAAAACACCATGTCCAGCTATTTAAGGCTACAAAACATGCTGGACAGTTCCTGGCTGATGACCCACTGATAAATTCACATGGGTGCGGACGCGTTGAATTTTCAAACTTTTGCATCCAATGTGATACTCCTAATTACATAAAGTAACGTTTAGACATTGGTATTGACTGGATTGGTTACGGAGTGCAGAGAAATAGAAAATCTTACATGACTGATAGTGAGTTGCATTTTACTCTCATGAGGGATAGTTGTTAGTGGGGAAAAGTTATGAGTGACCGCAGGTCACAAGTGATTTTCCACACCAACAATGATCCCGAGGGACAGAAAAATAGCAAGTCACTCTCAGCCATGTAAGATTTTGTTTATTCTGTTTAATTGGGTATTCGTCGCAAACAAAATATGCCCCAGGCCTACTTTTAATGCTGACCTGGTGTGCCATGTTTGTTTACGTTCGTCACCGTTATTCCACGTCATGCATCACATATAACCAAACATCGCTCGGGAACATTTGATTTTGTCTTAATGTCAATGCATCACATCACTGATGCAGGTACCACACAATTTACTTGTAACAATGGTTGGGTCATGTGATCTACAGTGAGCTACTCCTTTTGAATTTCACTCTGGAAAATGATAATTTACTCTGAAGCATAGAATAAATTGGATTGCTCTTTCCCTTTCATGTTTTTGTGTGTTCAGAACTATTCTTCTGTTGGTCCTGTTTGTACAATAGAAAACCTTAACCCTGCACAGACTGAGTCAACAGCTTAGTGTTTGGTACACTATGGGCATAAAATGCCCAGGAATATTGTTGACTGATGACTTATGTCAGTGAGACACAAAGAGAAGAAGACAAAATGTACTACATAAGATGCTTGCGGGGAAAAGTCACAAGTGAACACATGAACATGAGAGATCCTTTGGCATAAAAGAAAAGACTGGAAATAAGATGTTTCTATATTTAGGCCAACCTTGTCATTAAGGAATCCTATTTTCAGTAAATTGGAGACTTCACAGCCGTCAGCCATTCTGAGGTCTCCCAGGGAGTCTCCCAGTAGCACCAGGTTATCTCTGTGTAGTAAATCTTGGAAGTAGTTAGAATCATGGATGGCATTCTCGTTTTTGTTAAATGAGTGAATCAGTTCACCCTTGAAGCCCACCAGAACACCCTGTGAGAGTAAAGAGACAAAAACACATTCAGCTCTCAATGTAACACTTACAGTAAATGTACGTATTTTCATGTCTATAAATTTTTGAGGTTTTGGCATTTGAGGCATTGGACTGAAGTTCTAACCTCACTATTTTGGACACAGACTGTGGTTACTATTACAATAAACCCATGTTAAAATACTCTGTCTTAGCAATTTTATTTCCATGATTAAACGCTATGAGTGAAATTTGCAAAAAAAAAAAAAGATTGGGGCCTCTTTGAGATGATGCTTACCAGATGTACTGCATGCTCATATATATGTTATCTCTTGCATGACACTAGTAAGACACTTACCAGGTCAACTTCACTCTCATATAACACTAGTATGACACTTACCAGGTTAACCGAAATCCCGTGTAACACTAGTGTGAGACTTACCATGTCAGCTGCAATCTCATGTAACACTAGTGGAAACACTTAACAGGTCAACTGCAATCTCATGTAACACTAGTGACACTTCGGAGGTCAAGTCCACTCTCATATTACACTAGTATGACACTTTTGAATGCTGGATCAACTTCATTCTCATATAACACTGACATGACACTTACCAGGTAAACTCCACTCTCAGAATAGCACCCAACATGACACTCACTCAGTCAATTCCACTCTCATATAACACTAGCATGACACTTCCCAGGTCAACTCCACTCTCATAGACACTTACCAGGTTAGCTCTACCCGTATAACACTAGCATCATGACACTTACAAGTTCAACTACACTCTCATTTGATACTGAGATGCCCCTGTGAAATAGCTTTGCACTCCCCCTCCCCCTATTTTTTGTAAAGCATGAGAAATACAAGTTTCATTGGCCCCAGTAAGGAAAGGGTCAATCCCCTGAACCCAAACTAGGACAGAATCCCCATCAACTCTGTCTGGCAGTCTGGTAACATGAGATTGCTGGGGTAAATATGCACAAGTTCAGTGACCTCTTATGTAATAGGTCCTATACACAGACACTATGGCGAACCTGTACTGGTTGCAAGTTTATTGCCCTCAGTCAAAGGGGCTTTGACATCACTTCCTTTCGGCATATTGCCGTACAGTTTACTTCCTGTCCGGCAGGTTGCCGGACGCTAATAAAGTCTCCTATATAAAGGACAGACCAAGCTTGCCAAGGACATGTAGTAACAGAGTGGTGGAATAGTAGAGTGGTAGAATAGTTGTACAGCAGTCGAGTTAGTTAGTTGGCTCTGTGGAAAGTGACATTGGGACAGTATTGAGACTGCATTGGAGGTTATTTACATATTTCAACTGGATACAGCACTGTATATATATGAGAATATTCACACCCCCCCCCCTCTGCTTGTATACAAGGAGTATATGCTTATAATTACCCTAAATAAATCATTGGAACTGTTATTGTGCAGCTTTAATATCTGGATTCATCAATGCAAGAAAGTGTGTATGCTACACAATACAGAGTTGCGTGAGAGTGGTGTCAGGAGTTTACTGTTCAAGAGAACATCAAAAATGCCAGAGTACTAGGGCGTTTCACTGGTGTAACAGGAGTGGGATTCAGTTCATTTTACTCCTGCCTGGAATACCGGATTACTGGACTTTAAACATTTGGAGTTTACACTTTTACTTTACACTGCAGTTACATATAAGTGGATTTACCTGTGTTTACCTTATATTGGAAGCCATTTGTTGTGAATACTCCTCACCATGTGTCTAATTGTGTTTGAATGCAGTTTATGTTTTGCCATTTTACCTGCAAAATCTGGAGAACACCACTGCCCAGGAAAGGCACTGGACAAGGCTACTAGCTATCGACTGTGTGCTTACAAGGAAGCTGTTTGTCACTTGATCAGGAAAGGTGGAAAAGTCAAGTTTGTGCAGTGCTGATGTTAGCAAGTTTGTTCTTCAACACCAATAGGATACCTGAAGTTGTAACGAATACTTCAATATTTATTTGATTATTTGGGATTTTTGCCTTGTTTTTACACTTTGGTTTATTACTTGTATTACTACTTACAATCACAATGCCTCCAAAGAAAGATTCAAGCAGGGAAAAGGCACCTGCACAACTGCATCTAGATGATGATGAGCACCAAGAGGATATAATTCAACTGCAGAGGGAGCTTGATGCTGCATTGTCAAGTGCACATAATGCAGAAACACATGCTAAACTGGCTGAAAAAGAAAGACAAGAGGACCTGGAGATGGCAAAACAGAAAATAGCTCAGTTAGAGAAAGAAAAAGAGATTATGACACGGGACACCAAAGAAGCACTGTATGCTGCTGAGCAGGCCAAACAGAAGGCAGCTGCAGCAGATCGGTTTTTGGCTGAAGCAAGGAGCCATGGAGGGCCAGCAATACAGCAACTAGGGCCAGGAGCCAGCACTACAGGTTTTGAGCCTATGAGCCAGCCCCAAAGGACGATGGTAATGATGAAATATCTGCTGGTGGTATAGGTGCCACCTCTGAATGGGTGACAAAGACAGAACTGAAACAGCTGGGGGATGATATTTCCACCACTGTTGAAAAAAAGTTAAAGCATCTGGAGTCTCTGATCCTGGACAGTAGAAAAGTTCACACAAGGAATGCCCCTCAAGCAAATCGTCAGTCCCAACGTGTTGATAAGCGCAACATAGAATGTTTTAACTGCCATGAGAAAGGACATTACCGGCGTGATTGCCCTTTATTACAACCAGTAGAGGGTGCTGAAAGTACTACTGAGACGGGAAACTAATCTGGACCAGCCCTGTCGGCCAAGGTTTGGTCCAGACAAAAGTAGACACTTTGGCTGATACCGTTCCAAAAGCTCGGTCTGCAGGCATTTCAATCTTCCTGCCAGTGACTATAAATGGTGTTGAAGCAAAACTACTGGTAGACACAGGGGCTGAGATTACTGTTGTGTCTAGAAAACTTTACGACAGCATTCGAGAGACCAAGAGACCCCATCTGAAGCAGGCAACTACTCCAATTAAGATAGAATTGGCTGACTGTGGGTTGATTGCTGTGGATGGAGTAGCAGAACTGTTTATGGAAGTTAGTGGTTACGAGTTCAAGTGGGACACACTGGTAGGCCCGGTAAGAGGGGATGGCCTACTCGGGATGGACTTTCTCTATGCTCATGACTTTGTCTTAAGTGCGAATGGCAGCTTGGAGCTTGGTGGAGTACCTGTCGTGACAGAGCTGTGTGGTGCTTCGCCAGGAACCCCCACTGTGAGTCTGACTAGGGATGTGACTGTGCCAGCTTATAGTGAATGGATTACCTGTGGTACCTCTGACTTAAAGTCACTGGAGACTGAGTGTGGCATAGTAGAGCCATTACCAAATGGACTCGACGTCCCAGATATATTAGTAGGTAGTACTATGGTTGATACCAGTTGTAATGACTTTGATATTCCACTGAGGCTTATGAACGTTAGTTCGGAAGATGTAGAACTTAGGACGGGGATAGAAGTATTATCGCAGTATGACTTTGACATAGTGCATCGTGCGGGGGCTCGTCATTCAAATGCTGACAGCCTGAGTCGAGTACAGTGTAGTCCAGATGAATGTGAGTGTTACGATGGAGTTACAATATTGAGTGAACTACCATGTGGTGGATGCGAGCAGTGCACCACAAAACACAAGCAGTGGTCGTTCTTCGCTGACACTGATGATGTGGTACCATTGATATCCAAGTAGAGCTTTATGTCTCGCAAAGCTGCTTGCATTACTCAAGGAAAGTCGAGGATACCTGTTGTTGGCATGGCCACAATGGCCATTTTGCTCCACCTGGTGCTAGCAGGACTTAATTGGATACTTTCATCTGTGAAGTCCCTGCTGATCACCGCAAGTAGGAGTGGCATGCAACTGCTATCTGTCCTTTGGAGTTTGTTGGCTTGCATAGTGCTTAAGGCTGCAATATACAATCGTGCTGCATTCAGTGTGTTTAAAGTTGGTGGCAAAAGGAGTACAGAAGGGAATTGTACCGCTGCTGGAGTACCGTCAAGCATGGTGGAGTGGATAGGTGGATACACTCCACAGGAAATTAAGGATTTACAGGATGCAGACCCAGACCTGCGGAAGGTTGCGGAGTGGTTGGATGCATCTAGGGACAGGCCAGCCAGAGATATAGTGGCTGCAGAAAGCCCAACTGTGCGGCATTTGTGGTTGTCGTGGGACCAGTTGCAAGTGATAGATGGAATTTTGTATCGTAGATGGGAATCTAGTGATAAAATGGAATGTTACATCCAACTGTTGGTGCCGAAGGACTTGCAGGCCACAGTGTTGCGAGCTGTGCATGACGCAGTGGTCTCTGGACATTTAGGGGAGAAGAAAACTCTCAGCAAATTGCGACGATGCTTTTATTGGTACCAAATGAAAGAGTCAGTCCATAACTGGATACTAAAGTGCCCTAAATGTGGGGCAAGAAAGAGGCCTAATAGGACTCCAAAGGCTCCACAGGCTGGTTATATAGTTGGGGCACCTATGGACCATGTGGGCATTGACATAACAGGCCCATTCCCAGAAACCGCAAGAGGCAACAAATATATTCTGGTGGTGGCAGATTATTTTACAAAGTTCACCTGTGCTTACGCTATGCCAGATCAAACGGCCGAAACTGTTGCCAGGACACTGGTGGACAATTTCATAGCCCTGCTAGGCCCACCACTGACAATTACATCTGACCAGGGAAGACAATTTGAGGCGAATTTATTTGCAGAGCTGTGTAGACTTCTTGGGATACATAAGACAAGAACGTCTCCATTCCATCCTGCAGCCAATGGGATGGTTGAACACTTTAATCACACCCTGTTGAATATGATTGCAATTTATGTGAGTGATCATCAGCGTGATTGGGACGTCTATTTACCCCTCCTCACAGCTGCTTACCGGAGTTGTAGGCACGAAAGCACTAAACTGTCCCCCAACATGCTTATGTTTGGCATAGAGGTATACTTGCCCATTGAACTGCTACTGGGTGGGCCGCCAGCCAACAAGGATGAAAGTAGGCCTCCTGAAAGTGACTATGTGGCAAATTTGAGGGATAGAATGGCAAAAATATTCCACATGGTTCGTGACCATCTGCAAACTGCCATGGAAAGACAAAAGAGGGATAATGATACACGCATTACGCAGAATAACTATGAAGCAGGTGACCTTGTGTATTACCATGACACAACCAAGACTGTAGGAAGGAGCCCCTCTTACTTACTCCACTGACACCCTCACACCCTCCACACAGGATGAAGTTGGAAAAGAGCAAGTTGCGGAAAGTGCCAGCAACGATTTCACTGGAGGCTGGCTCATGGCAGTCTTCAAGGTTTAACCCATTACACCGTAATAACGCCAAAGACCAAAACAAGCCCACTGAGGAAGAAAACTTTCCCTGGGGTGGAGTGTGTGAAATCGTAAACAGTCTGATGGAGAGAATTGAGTCCCTCGAGAAAAATTTAAAGGATACTGTTAGTGCTTTGGATAGCACAAAGTCGGAATTGCGGCAACTTTACAATGGGGCCACAAGTGTGCAGTTGCCAAGATACAGTTGAGAAAAATCAGCAGATGACATTCCACAGTGCAAGGGGCATTTTAGCCTATTACCAGTTTAGGCCAGGCAATATGCAGTGAGCTATATGAGGACTTCTTTGGATACATCCACCAATACAGTTAGAATAACCATGTAGCAAGATGCCGGTATGAATATACAACGAAAGGTGCATTGAAACACCTGAGCCAGGAAGGACATATAACCGTAGTTTTTCTTTTTTTTCTTGTCAAGTTTTCTTTCAATTATGTTGTCAATATCTCAACACCAGTGGAGATACAATCAAGGCTGGGATTGTACTATATAATTTAATTACCATACGGATTTAACAAAGTTGTGACTGATTTGGAGCATTTCATTTGGATAACTAGTACTTTATTTAGGATATGTGTATACCCTTCCACCCCTGGATTATAATGTGTGCTACTGTGTTTGAGTTATGGATTTACCTGGATTTTTCCTGCTCCCATGCTGGAACCATGTGACCCAAAACGAACTGGACAGCAACCCACTTTACGTGTTTGTGTAATTTTGTTTATGTGAACGCTTCCTTTAAACCATGAGGACATGGTTTGGACTGGAGGGGGGCAGTGAGATGCCCCTGTGAAATAGCTTTGCACTCCCCCTCCCCCTATTTTTTGTAAAACATGAGAAATACAAGTTTCATTGGCCCCAGTAAGGAAAGGGTCAATCCCCTGAACCCAAACTAGGACAGAATCCCCATCAACTCTGTCTGGCAGTCTGGTAACATGAGATTGCTGGGGTAAATATGCACAAGTTCAGTGACCTCTTATGTAATAGGTCCTATACACAGACACTATGGCGAACCTGTACTGGTTGCAAGTTTATTGCCCTCAGTCAAAGGGGCTTTGACATCACTTCCTTTCGGCATATTGCCGTACAGTTTACTTCCTGTCCGGCAGGTTGCCGGACGCTAATAAAGTCTCCTATATAAAGGACAGACCAAGCTTGCCAAGGACATGTAGTAACAGAGTGGTGGAATAGTAGAGTGGTAGAATAGTTGTACAGCAGTCGAGTTAGTTAGTTGGCTCTGTGGAAAGTGACATTAGGACAGTATTGAGACTGCATTGGAGGTTATTTACATATTTCAACTGGATACAGCACTGTATATATATGAGAATATTCACACCCCCCCCCTGCTTGTATACAAGGAGTATATGCTTATAATTACCCTAAATAAATCATTGGAACTGTTATTGTGCAGCTTTAATATCTGGATTCATCAATGCAAGAAAGTGTGTATGCTACACAATACAGAGTTGCGTGAGAGTGGTGTCAGGAGTTTACTGTTCAAGAGAACATCAAAAATGCCAGAGTACTAGGGCGTTTCAATACTAGCAGGACATTTACTAGGTTAACTCTACTCTCACATAACACTAGCATCACACTTACCAGATTAACTCCACTATTACTCTCATACAACACTAGTATGACACTTACCAGATTAAATACACTCTCATACAACACTAGTGTGACACTTACTAGGTTAACTCCTTTCATAGTACTCTAGTATGAAACTTACCAGGTTCACTTCACTCTGGCATAACACTAGCATGACACTAGGTTTACTTCACTCTCATATAACACTCATGTGACACCACATTTATTCCAGACACACAAGCTGATTAGCCCGTACCTCTCTAAATTTGGTTTGTGGATATAATAAATTACATAATAGTTTTTATTCTGTCATTGGTACCTGGTGGTTGAAGTCCATGTAGTTAGAGACAATCTTCACATTGTCTGTCAAGCCCACTTCCAGCCTGACAGCTTCTTCTATGACGTCCCCTACACCCGCAGAAAAAATCAGCATGGGCACACCGTGTTTGTTCAGCTGTTGGAATAGCCAATCATTTCCATCCCTGGGCCAAAAAAAAAAAAGCACATGAACAAAATAAGTCACAAACGGTAGGACATCTTATAATTAAAGGTAAATTTTAACATACAGTGGTCCCTGTTCTTGAGAGACCACTCTAATGAGAGACCACCTTTTCACCATACTCTACTTAGTACTTTTCTTATTTGAACCTCTTATTAAAGACCACCTGTCTTGAGAGACCACAATTTGGTCTTCCCTAGAGGTGGTCTTTCAAGACAGGTTTTTCATGTACATGTAGAAATAGACTCCTGACACTGAAAAAGGTGATGTTCTCTCTCTCTCTCTCTCTCTCTCTCTCTCTCTCTCTCTCTCTCTCTCTCTCTCTCTCTCTCTCTCTCTCTCTCTCTCTCTCTCTCTCTCTCTCTCTCTCTCTCTCTCTTCTCTCTCTCTCTCTCTCTCTCTCTCTCTCTCTCTCTCTCTCTCTCTCTCTCTCTCTCTCTCTCTCTCTCTCTCTCTCTCTCTCTCTCTCTCTCTCTCTCTCTCTCTCTCTCTCTCTCTCTCTCTCTCTCTCTCTCTCTCTCTCTCTCTCTCTCTCTCTCTCTCTACGACCAGATTTGTCCGGAGTACAAGTTTTAGCAGGTACCACTGTATACAATTTCCCACATCCAGCAGGCCTTTGTCATGGTATGTCTTTTCGGAATCGCAGAGCACAGGAAAATGATTGTATAACCGACAGACAAGATAAAGTTTCAAAACTCTATGTGCCCAATGGGCCTGTACACACTGAAAATCACTCGACCCCTCAGACAACAACTTGCCCTCAAATTTACTAACCTTTGTATATCAACGTTTTAATGTGTACAAAGTGAGGTCACCTATTCTTTTCTTTGTAGCTTTCATCCCCAACAACTTCGACTCTTATACGGCGAAGCATTTTGGGACTTTTTTGGGACATTTTCAGTTTCCGTGCGGGAAGATTGAGCAAAAACCGAAAAATGACCCAATAAGTGCACAAACACAGTCCCATCTGCAAGACATACACAATTTTTTTCCCCTGACATACCCAATCTTGCGAAGTTCACCACCAAAATATATTCTGGATTGACAGAAGATTCTCCGATGATGCCATTTCGGGAGACTTGACTTTCATCAACATGAACTTTGATTTGTGTGCCAAAACCACAAACAGCTTCTTACCCTGTGCTCTTATGAATGACTTTCCACAGTAGTCACATGACTACTACAACTTTAATACAAAAAGTAGTCTCTAGCAAACATGATTGGCCACCTCCATTGCACAAGCCACATCGTTGAAAGCTGTTTTCCATGTACAGGGGGCAATTTTATTGGCCGTGCAAGAATACAAGGGGGTGTAAGACTAAAATATTATTGGTATCCATGCTTCAGGTTTGTGGGAAAAGTAATTCTACTATTTCGGTTGTCCATTTGTTCTGACTAATATGTCCATCCATCCATCCAGAAATTGTACAGTGAAACCTGTTTTGAGAGACCACTGTGATGAAAGACCACCTGCCTTTCAGACCATGTTTACTATGTCCCTTTTGCTATCTTTCCCATGTTATTATACCTCTATTGAGAGACCACCTGCCTTATGTGACCACTTTTTGGCTTGCCCTAGGGGTGGTCTCTCAAAACAGGTTTCACTGTATCTGTGAAAGCTGATTCTGCAGTTGCCCCCAGGACTTGTGCCTTGAAATTTTTCCTTAGCCTGACTGGGATTTCACTTTGTCCCAGGCTAGTGGACGTGCAAATTGGTGGCCCCAGAATTAAATGTCTAGATTGCATAAGCACCTCTTAAGAATGACAAATGTTTAAAATTGCCAATAACACATTCACTCCAAATTTGCTTCTAATAGGTGAAAGGTCATCACAAATGCCCATGTCCCATGATCAAGACACACCTTATCATGTGACAGGTGAAGTGAAGTGCTATTTTTGCCTATGTAAAACCCGGAATCATACAATTTCCACTTTTTCTCTTGAGACCAGAAATGCAAATATTCCACAAATTTTAACACGGTCAAATGTGCATTACCAGAGCCTAATCTTCATACAAATTATGCTTCTACACCACCTTGTAGCTACCATTAGGTGCACAAAACCACACAGGGCACAACACATGCAAGTCAAGTCACACAACCAGGATCCCTGTTGCTCTAGTGTCTCAACAGCAAAATTTTGCCCACAAGTTCACAAAACTGACATTGCATGAAAAAAAAATCAAATTTCCTTTTCCAATGCATATTAAATTTGATGTCACTGCATTGTGTGCATGTACCATAATTCTATACAAGAACAAACATAATACATGTGTGCCAACTAAATCACAATGCACCTGTGAACCAATGTGTACACACGTCAATAGTCAACTTGCATAGACTGTGCGATCATTGTTACTGAAAGGTCAGGTCATCCTGCAGACTACGCCTCCTGGTGTCCTACTTACCGTAACTTAATGCCAGACTCTTTGACCGTCTTCTTCAGGTTGTCCTGTGTAATGGCACATTCAACAAGGAGTTCATGAGCTTTAGTCCACCTGTAACCATGGTAACAGTACATCAACAAGACTGGAGAAATGCATGTTTTGGTTCCTTTTTTTTTGTAAACCGGCGATAATATTTTTTTTCGTCTTAAAGTTTATAGCCCCCTCCCTTTATTGTTTCTTGCAATTGGTACAAAACAGTATTATGTGGAACTTACATTTATTGGAGTATAAAAAAAGTCAGAAATGTAGCTCCACTCTCCATTGTCAATAAAAATAGCTACCCCCCCCCCAAAAAAAAATCTCCGAAGATTCATGATGGGTAAGATTGTCAGATGAAGGAACTTGTCCAGAAAGAAAACTAGACAAACCTT
Source organism: Hermodice carunculata (assembly GCA_964020975.1). Lineage (NCBI taxonomy): Eukaryota > Metazoa > Annelida > Polychaeta > Eunicida > Amphinomidae > Hermodice > Hermodice carunculata. The sequence continues at coordinate 31,125,387 of OZ026618.1, forward strand.
CAACGCAAAGCGTTGACTGAAGGGTCAGCCATTTGCTCAAATTAGATCAAGTTGACACCAAAATGTAATCAGTTTGTCTTGCCAGGAAAGATAAGAATATTGCCAAATCTGAGCAAAATACACGGAGGCATTCTGTAGATATCCCTGTGACAAGAATGTGCACAACCAGACGGATGGACAACCCGAAAACATACAGGGCCACCCCCCATGGGGCGGACCCTTAATTATGCCCATCAGACTTTAATAATATTAGAGCATAATACATGGAGGCATTTTGAAGATATCATGGTAAGGAGCCCTAACAAATATCTAATTAAGCTGCCATTTGCTCAAAGTAGGCCATGGTGACACCTAAATCTAATCAGTTCATATAATCATGTAAGATAATTATACTGCAAAATGTGAACAAAATACATGGAGGCACATTGGAGATATCCTGGTGACAAGCCCAAATGAATATGCAATAAGGCTGCCATTTGCTCACATTAGGTCATGATGACACCAAAATCTAATCAGATCATCCTGGCATACAAGATAATCATACTGTAAAATTTGAGCAAGATACATGGAAGCATTCTGGAGATATTGCAGTAATGAGACCTAGCAAACATATATTTAGGCTGCCATTTGTTCAAATTAGGTCATGGTGAAACTAAAATCTAATCAATTTTGTCTTGGCATGCTAGATAAGCATACTGCCAAATTTGAGCATTCTAGACATATTGTGGTAACAAAAAACAGAAAGGGTTCCCCCTATGGGGCGGACCCTTAAACATTAAATGGTTAAAGCTTAATTATTAATAAATCAATACTTTCTTACCACTCTACCATGTACGGCTTCTTTTCTTCTATCGTCATGTTAGGGTCCGTCTCTATGGCCAGATATTGGTCTCGTATCTTGAATGCCTGTCAGAGGAAAACATGTTGCCGTCATGCATATGAACGGGCACCCAGCATGGTGATTAGTCACCATTTGCTAACCTCAAAGCTTTTCGTGCCCTAGTCATGCCATGTTTTCACTCTTTCAGTGCCAATCACCTATTAAGTCGATCTACTAAAGTCAAACTAGTCCGAATTATCATTGAATCTCAGATTTGTATTCCTCGTAAAAAGACCTTTCATTCAAGTACCAGTAAGCTTAAAGTTCAAAAGAAATTATTCCAAATCAACAGCTTTTCTCAGTGTGCATTGGGCACAATGCACCCAATGTGTGCCGAGAAAAGCCGCAAACTGAGTCGAAAATTTGGCACTTAAAGAGTTAAACATACGGCATCCTTAAATGTGACTAGGACGCTAGTCTCCCGTACTTATTTTCAATACTATGTCATTCAATTCTGACCAAACTAAAACTGTTGGACTCAAAAAGATCAGTTTCCTTCCAAAAGTATGATATTTAAGACTATAAATTGGCTGATATTACATGACATTAAAATGTAGTGTCTCCTTTGAAGCAGACACTGGGTGAGGGTGTCTTAGAAACGGATATAATTTTAAGGAAGTCTGTTCTGTTGTAAATTAAATTCTATGTGATCTTGGGAATTAGGTAAAGATCTGTCAAAGGCAATCACAAACTTGGTTTTACACACACACACACACAAAAAAACCCCCAAAACTTGGCTATGTTTATAGCCTGTACTCAGGTGACCTACGCTTCCTCACAAAATAAAAGTTGCAACTGAATAGACCTGTCTTGAGCTTTAGCTGAGTGCATATGACATTTAGAAGTACTTCTAAGATTTGCCAAAATAAAAACCACTAAAAATATAAATTTTACTGGCACATGAGAAATTGAAGAATATTTAAAGAGACCTTTAAAGAGACCAAGACAAGGTCACGCAGAAGTAGCCCCAGCCTAGGTTCTATCATGACACATAGTCCTACCATTTCTCATCAAATTTCCTTCGATTCTTGAAAGAGTTATGGCATAGATATTGACTTCTTGTATACGGTTCTGTAACCTGAGAATTATGTCAAGGTCACACAAATGCAACCCCAGTCTGCCATCAAAGTCTACAACCCTACCAAGTTTCATATTAATGGTAGTTTACTTAAACAGCGGTTCCCCTCTTATAAGCTTACAACCCCCCCCCCTCCCCCCAAGGCCACTTCTCCATGCAGCAAGTACCTGGTATGGTATTTTCATTCTACTTCCCCCCTGAAGAGAGGCCACCCTTCTTATATGGCCACATTTCTGGTGCACTTGGGGTGGCCTTAGAAGAGGGGGATCACTATGGGACATTCATGTGTCCAGCTGGTAAGTTAGGATTTTTGGAGTAACTGATACTAGAAACACTCTGAATACAAAGTGTAGCACTTCAAAGTTGTTTGTGAATTAAGAGTCTTACTGGTCAAATATTTCACCCTCTCTAAGTCATTAGTGATTCGTTGTACAGTTCCTGGTCTCACAAAAGTTCCCTCTCCATTGAAAATGAAAACAAAAAACAAAAAAACAAAAAAAAACCAAAACCACTCCTAGCAGAGACTACCTTGAAAGATTACATTTTTCAGGCACATAGAGTGGTGCCAGTCATGCTGTTTATTTGTACATCTCAAATGAATGACCACCTAGCTTGAAAGGCCACATTTCTATGGGCGGCCTGTCCAGCCAGGTTTCACTGTACAGCTAAATCAACACCTTCCAGAGAAAGGCTATAAAGACAAGTCACACTGTACAGTATACGTACACTTTGCCTGCTCTCTTCTGGCAATAAGTCACTCTGGTCCAGAACATCTGTAAAAACAAGCAAGAGATAAGTCAGTGACTCACAAGTGTGTCTCAGGATATCTACAGCATATCTATTATTTGTTCATTGTAATCACCATTTAAGAATTCTGTTTAAAAGTAAATATGGAAAATCATATTCTTATTATGTAATAAAATAATTATGGACCTTTCAGTGGATAGACATGCTGTGGACATTGACCAGAAAAACCAATGTCGACCTTGGTTTTGCCTCGGTTGACATTCGTTTTTCTGGTCAATGTCACATCATGTCTATATACTGAAAAATCCATAATTGTATTATGTCTCACGTTTAGTACAAAGCAAGTTAGAAGGATCAATATATTAAGAGGACAAAGCTGAGTACTCAGACCTCTCAACATAGACATACAGGAGATGATGAAAGCAACATGTAAACGACATTATACAAATAGATACATATGGTTTGTTACATTTACAGCAAGGTGGAGCAATACAGTAGCTAGTCCCTCACAAAGCTCACTTAACTGTATAAACGGGGTCTTTGTGGTTCTGACATGCACTAATTACATTAGTCCAGCCTGGGGGATGCCTGCATCCTCCCTGGCTGCTGCCAGAGTTAGTACAACACCCAACCCTAAGACGAGGGTGTTGATAGATAGATAGACCTAATTTATAGAGGGTATAACCCTGGTAAGCTGATGCCTATCTTCCCCAGGACCCTTTTACACGATCCATGCAGTCAGCTACACCAGCGCAAATGTGCAGTGACCTTTTACGAGTGCCTAGCTTATAAAGTGACCACCACTGAATCAGGAGACTTGCAGCCCTTGTCATCAGGCACAGGTAACCCAAACATGGCCCACTAAGCCTTTGAGCAGTTACGTGGTCGCCGCATGTGAAGACCCAAAGACATTAAAGTCCCTTGGATTGGCCAGAATTTGAGCCCCTTTGCCCCTCACACAGAAAGCGAGGACATAACCATTCAGCCACGGTAGTTCTGGCCAATGTTGGTGTTATACCTTGTGGCAAGGTCTGGGTACATACTGAAACCTCAAGTTGTAGGTTGAAATCATCGTCTATCACAATGAAAATCTGAAAAAAAAAAATGTCTGACAGATTTTTTTTGATGTGCTTTGTTTGTCCATAAAATACATGCAAGCATAAACCATACTGTCAGGAAGACTGTAAAACCTGCTCAATCTTTAAATTTGCAATCCTCACATCTATCTCCCACTGACAGAAACCAATGCTAGCTGTGTGTTGATAGTGAGCATGACAACGTTTGTGGCACAAATACAAGAGTTGCGCACAAGAGAAAGACTGTTCTACCTACTGTGACAAGTGTGGTTGACTGTGCCGTCCTTTAGTTTATACCTGGACAATGTTTTATCAAAGTCTGCTATCACCTGAAATGCAATAAAATAAAATGTCATAAGGGAACCTTGGTATCTCCAACTGCAAGCAATTGCACGAGGAAAGGCTGCCCCAGTGACCAGCCTATACATGCAATGCAAACTCTCACTACATGCATTAAGAGGCAAGAAGAACAAAAAACCTGATAACTTATTCAATGCACCTTTCATCTACAATTGTAACAGGTGAAAACAACATGATACTCTACCCTGCTGGCACATAGCTGGGGCATTATAGAGACCTAATGGGGACAAAAGAGAAAAAAAAAAGTTTTTGCATTCCCTTGCAATAAATTTCACGTTCCTTCGCAAAAGTTTTCCATTCTCTCACAATATATGTATATATATATATATATATTTCCTCAAAATTTTGTCATAAAATAAAGCCTAGAAAGGACATGAAAGAAATAAAAAGGTTTGCATACCCCCACAAAATTTCTGCATTCCCTTGCAAAACTTTTTATACCTTTAAAAAATTTTTGTGTTAATTATGGAGGCAACATAAAAAAACATTGTAAATATCAAGAAATTTGCTAGGCAACTGCCCATTGATATGGTAGAATCAATTGTTACTGTTCTATAAGGAGAACTGTGCTTTTTCATCTTCACCACGACAATTTCAGACAATCTTAATAATTGGACAAATAATGTTTCCTTTATTTGACAGCAAAAATTAGTGCATGGACACCAAATATGTCTGTCCAAAAATGAATCACTTGAAATAATCAAGGCCAGAATTTCACAAAATTTTGCGAGAATCTATTTGGATTTTTGTCAATTGTTTTCTTTTTAAAGAAAGACAAGTTTAGGAGAATCTTTACGAGAATGGATGCTAGATTCTCGCCGACATTCTGGCCCTGATAATTGTATTGATAGACACAGGCTCCAAACCATTTTGTGCACAGCGCACATTGAATACCCATATATATTCACAGGCTAACAATCTGTCAAAATAACAATGGAAAAGTAAAGTATCTACACTGAACGAGTTGATATTTTAATTTGTAAATCACTGGCAGCCACTCGCTAGATCACACGCAACACTGCTTTTTAAAAAAAAAAAAAAGTACTATGCAAAAAAAAAGACAACCCCCCCCCACCAAAAAAAAAACAAACAAACAAACAAACTTGTATCAGCAGTGACAGAGCCAGTGGCATATTTGTTGATTTGTAGTTATTTCTCTCCCCTGCTTTTTATTTATTTATTTTTTTTTTTTGAAGGGGGAGGGGGGAGGAGAGTGCCTGGCTTTAGTTGCCTCCGCCCCCAACTGCCCAAAACCTTTTCATCCACATATTTGTGGCTGCATTTGATGACCAAACTGTTAACACCTCTCTATATTAGTTTTGTCAAAGAAACTGCCAGTTTTCCCGATGGAACCTGTTTCAAGAGCTCTGCTGGTTTGACACAGCCAGCCTTGCCTAAATGCACAAAATTACTGACAAACATGAAAATATAGCAAATTACTGTATTTTCAGAATATTACATTCTGCATGTTCTAGTTCAATTCCAGTAAATATCCACGTTTTTTTTTCACCCAAACAATATTTTTAAGTCAGCAATACTCACATTATACCAGCATTGCATGCATCAAAGAGTGGAATGGAAAAAAAGAGGCATAACACAGAAGTAATAAAAGCCATGTTCACGCCCCCCCCCCCTCCCAGCAATGACTGCCATTTTTACATCCAATTCTGAATTTAATATTCTCTACATATCTTAAAATACTAACAATTCTTCTAGTGCACACATTGAAACACAGCCAGCATGGTGCTCTGAGCACAGTGCCAAGAAAAAATGTTGACTGCTGGTATATTTTTTCTTCATGATGATGATAATAATAATAATAATAATAATAATAATAATAATAATAATAACAATAAAAATAAGCAGGACATATATGATGCCAGAAGTTTGCTGCATAAATTTTAAACTGAAAAATTTGTCTGACAAAAATGATCTCTCAGAATACTAGACATGCACATTAATTTCCCGTCACAACTGCATATCTGATTGCCTGGTCTCACTTGACAAGACATGGCGAGATATGGGTCCTTACCTTGAGGACAAGTGGGATATTACTGACATTTTGGATTAAGAATACTTATTAAAGACAGATGGAAATATTTCTTGTATTATTTGGCTCGGGAAGTACTAAATGAACGACAGTTTGGCATTTGTGAACCTAAATTTCTCAAGAAATGCTAGTTTTGTGAAAAATGAGCATATATGGCCCTGCCTATAACAATGATGTGACCTGCATGTCCCCCAGGATCACCTGGCGTCAAACCTGTGCTTTGTGGCGGGAAATTAATACGCATATATCGTATTACAACTCTGCTTTATCCTTGTATGGTATCCATGGTAATGTACCAATTGCATTGCATACCAGTTGCTATAATTTTTCAAACCAGTAACAACATAGTTATAGAATAAAAACAAAAAATGCAAATTTGAGATGCCAAATATTTAATATTGGAGACCCCTACGTTTCATCCCATGTTCATCCGTATGACAAGTGTAGTAAAATGTCAATTACGACCACCTTTCTATCTTGATCATCTATTAAACCTTTCCCTTGAACTAAGACCGAGTCAGCAGCATTCCTTGGCACGGCTTGGGCACTAAGTGACTGTTGACAAAGTGGCCAGCCCATGCCAAGGAGAGCTGTTGACCAGGGGCATGTGATCTTGAGACATATCATCTACATTTCTAAGATTGTTTTTCCTTACTGTTGAAATTAGATTAAAGCCTTGAAGCTGATGACATTTGACCATGTGCCGGTTTTAGGGGGAAAGGGTTCAATTCCTCAGGTAATCTTGCTAGGGAGATTCCACTGTGCACGAAATAGATGTACCACGTATATATAATGAAACCTCCCTTGGGACTGATCAAATGTTCAGACCAGAGAGGTCCATACAATATTCAGAAACTGGGACCTAGAGAAGGCATATAGCTTATACAGGTGTTCAACTAGGGAGGTTTTACTGTGCTATGTACCCAACACACCCAGAAAGGCGTCATACTTACAGAGTTTCAGTTTCACTTCTTTTTTTAAATCTATTTTTTTTTACCTGTAACCTGTCCTTTCCTCCACGAACAAGTTCTTCTATTAAACCGTGCACCCTTTCCTTGTCTTTGATATGGACACTTTTTTTTTGTAACTCTGCAAACTAAATAAATAAAAAAAATAAATGACATATATATATATACATATATACACACCGGTGTAAACTGGATACAGAATTAGTCAATGCAAAACAAAATAACACACAGGTGTAACTAATGAGTGTTTACTTTTGCTATGATAACTGTCAAAATCACATCATGCTTCAACAGTAATCTCATGTCATTGATATATTGTAGAGGTGATTTCATTCTATTTGCTTTACATTACTGTCAGAACTGTGCTGTCAACAGGTAAGCCAGTGCAGTTTGGTCACGAGGCAAAGCCCAACACTTCAAAGAGTGCTGTCTTCAACCAGTTGTCCTGCTCTGACCCATAAAACTATGTGTATTCTTGTAAGGTATGGACATGTACATTAAAACATATATTTCAAAATAGTGGGAAAATGGTATTTTTGTAGGCAAAATGGGCTTTCGTGTAAGGGCCGAATTTGTACATTTTCACAGATCATTTGTTTAACAAGCTTTAAACATTGTATTATACAACTCCATGTAGGGCAAATAATTTTCTGTTTCAAAAATTAAGAGGAATTCCGCTTCATCAGCAAAAATTTTTCAAATTCTGTTTCACTGCTATATATTTATAGATAATTCACATAAGAAAAAATAACGAATTCCGTTTCAAGGATGAAAAAATGCACCATTCCGCTTGAGTTTTGGAAAAAATGCAAAATCATTGGCCTATTCATGGTAACTTCTAGGTTCTGTTTCTTCACTTTTTCTACAAACGCAATAGGAAAAATTCAAATTGTGGTTGCACAACTCTCATGAATGCAATCCATTCTTCATCTTATGGGCCACAAAGTCAGAAATATAAGATATATTGCAAAACACAGACAATCACTCTTAATTTACACATCAAGTTCAATGGTATTTTTCATTAAATTGTGAAAACAGATACATAGTTTTTCAGAAAATGCTAATAAAAATTTGATGATTTCAGTGCAAAAATAGCTTTGCCTGTGCCACCTCAAAGAATAAAACATTAGGGCTGTGCCTGAAACTTAAGAGCTTTTTGGCACCATAAAGCTTAAACAAGAGGGCTGTGACAGTCCTGTGCTCAGCTGACCTTACATGCACAGATTGAAGTGGCCAGTCTTCTAAACTTCAGAATAATATGAAGGTCATATTTGTTTAGCAGAGAGCTAGAACAGAGACCAACCTCCCTGTAATTAAAGTAAACATAAACATTTATGTATACCCTGCAGTTGAACAGAAGTCACTCGCCTCCGATGAGTCTAGTTATGGATAAGACTGGTCAAGCATTTTGGTACATCATACATAGATCTACTTTCATCAACACTTGCCTTGTCTTTCTATCGCATCTTTAAGACCATCATCACCATTGCTATTACGTACACCCCTTTACTGATTGTTCTAGTTAAAAATTATATTAAAATAATATCAAAATAACACAGTGAACGAATTTGGTGGAGATATAGCCCAAGAAATTCATAACAAATTTAAAATCATTGCAGCATGACCATTTAAACAATTTGGTAGAGACTCACTCAAGGTAAATCCCCACAAAGTTTAAAGTGACTCTGCTTGATGTTTTCTCTTTTTTTTTGGATAAGTCGAGATGGTGAATTTCCATTGCAATCACATTTGACTTACATAGTAATCTAAGGGATGCACCCATTAACCAGTCCACCATCTGGGCAGCCAAATTGAAAAATTTGATAAAAATCGGGGATCTAGAGTATCACCAACTAGTGAAAAACTTTGCTTAATCATCCCACAAGCTACGCTTCCATGAAGTTTCAGAACAATCTGAGTGATGTTAAATTGGAGAAGTTGAAAAAATGTGAAAATACACAAAAATCTGTCCAAAAAAAAAAAAAAAAAAAAAAGAGAATGCAATGCAACACGTTGAACAAACCAAGCCCCAGAAGTGTCTCTATGCAATTTCAAAGCAATTGGCTGGGCAGTTTTGGAGTTTTTATGAAGTTTTACCACGAAATGAACAAAAAATTCATACAAATCTAAAAATAATTGCAGCATGACCATTTGAACAAAAACGGTGGAGATACACCCAAGGTATATCCCCACCACATTTGAAGTGAATTTGATTGACAGTTTTCGAGAAGTCAAAATGGTGAATTTCCATTGTGGCTTACATAGTGATCAACAGGAATATAGTAACGGGAATAAAACTATACTGTGACCCTCCCCATAGACTGAGACACCAATCAAGAAGTTTATCCTTATCATCTTAGCCAGTAGCAGCCTCTGGTCCCTTGTGGACTGCACCTTGGTACCATGACAACCACACTCAGCCAATTAGAAACTGAGTTACTTTTCTGAAACTGCTACTATAGTTACTTATTAAACAAGGGCAGATTCTAGCTTAGTAGATAAGGAGCTTGGGTCTGCTTTAGAGTAATTTGCACCTGTGTACCATTAAAATTGCCCTACCTAGAAACACCAAATTTCTAGGGGTAAATTTTTGTATACACATACATGAAGTTAAATTACTCCAGTAATTTTGATAACTTTTGTTGCAAAAATATTCAATGTAATTCAGATTTCCCAAGACAACTGTCAGCCACACATGGACACTTTATTTCTGTGCATTCAGGGCTCACAACTTCTTTTTTTGGGGGGAATCACACAAATTGGCAAGCCATGGCACTTTAAAAGAAACTGCATCATGGTATTTTAACACAATCTGGTCCTGCACTGTTGAAGCATATTTGTAAATATATGCTGTCACCATGACATGTACATACATGTAAAATGAGGTCATTCTCAGACAATCTCAAAAAAAAAAAAAAAAAGAAGCAATCTAAGCACAGATCACAGTCAATATAAAGCTATTTATCCTTGTGTGTATAACTGTAGGATAAATTTTTTTTGTTTTGTGCTGCCCAATTCAGAAAATGAGTTGGCGTAAATTGTAAAAACATGCATTTGACAGGACTGAAGAAAGGAACCTTTTCTTGAACTTTGCAGGATTTAGATTCTTTTTTTTTTTTTTTGCCAAGCTTGACCTCACATTTCAACTTTTAAGAAAAAATTTCTGTTGAAAACTTGTTGATTTCCCAGGATTTATTAAAGGCACGACTCTCAAAACCCTACCTGGTGGACTACGTGAAAGCACGGCTTTGTGGAATATCTGACAACTATGCCTATGCCCTGCACATGGTAAACTGCCCTGCATGCTGAGTGGCCACGAGACAGTGAATTCAGGCTCTGGCCTACATAATCTAGCTTTGATGCTCTGCTGGGTCTTTGCACATCTGATGCTTTCTGACAAAGGCAGACAATTTGAGACTTCACTGTGCATGTTGGCCTGCACCTATACTCTCTATATCCAAATGTCGTGGTCCAACAGTAGCCAACTGAAGGCCTGGATCGAAATAGGCCTGCACTAGGTTCATGGGTACGGCTTCCAGTTCTCATGCACGGGTAACCTACATAACGTTCTGCTTTTCTGGCTTGCTTTGTGTTGTTCACATACAACTGGCTGCCCTGTCTAACTGTTCGCAAGTATTTACGCACTAAACTCCTGCTGCTGCTGGCTTGCATACCGAATCTGCTACACTTATCTGAACAGTCAATTACTGTGTATAACCACAATAATTTCTTGTGTATGACTCCATCCAGCTGCTGGCCGATTAGTGATTACTACACGCGTACTGGTACATGCAGGGGCTTCGTATACTTTTGAACGTTGCTTGCATCCGAGTCTGGGACATATGGAATTTACATGGAAGTGTTGCTGTTGAATGGGAATGCACGGGTCAACCCTGCCTTTCACTGAATGTTGTTTGCTAGACTAGCCTGACAAGCAAAGCTAATGCAACGCTTTCCTGGAACATAATGAAGCAACATCTGTAAGGTAGACATGTCAAGACTAAAATTTCACTGTCAAATCATGTATGACACACAAGCCATTTAAGAGGAATGCAAGATAGGCACAAAACAAACAAACTTCACAAAATGCTAATTCTAAGTTATTACATTTATCACTAAACAAAGCTTGGGCGGATCTAGACTTACACAAGAAGCCCATTGGTCCTATGCTCTGCTGACCTATTTGGCAAACAATGACACATAGAGACACACATTCACGTCATCTATACATGTAGTTCCAACCAAAATTCCCATGTACGAGTACTTTGCAGTGAGTATGTTAAATAAGGATACGTTGTGCATCATTTCAAATTTAACGTGGAGTAAAAAGGTCAAGGTCATCCATACTACGAGAAATATTTGTGCAGGCCATGCTCAATATCATGATATAATTTTGGCCCCTTTAAGGACAGCTAAGACACCAAAAATAAATCCCACTTTAATCAATCCTAGCTCAAAATGTATTTGCCTTAGGATAACAAATTATATATGTGTGTAATTGTCATACTCCAAAGAATTTATACATCTCATATTTGGGTGTCTGTGATGTTAATTGTTGAATAAACAATTGGAAGTTGATGGCAAAGCATCCACCCCATAAATGTCGATATAAGTCACTAGTTATTTGTGATAAAATCATAATTACACTTGTATGTTAATCCTGACATATTAGCAACAAAAAATGATCCTCAATTTTTAAGTTTGTCTAGTTTTTCTGTTATCCATCCTCAAAGTTGGACATTTTAATTTTCCCTTTGATTTCCAAGATGTTCATTTTCTTAATTGCATAGAAAAAGAACAGAGCAAAATTTTAAAAATTGCTGAATCCCTTTTGCAGTTCAGACATTACAGAATTAAAAGCTGTTAACCGGATTAAATTTCGCCCAGCCTTTTTTCTTGGAATAACCATTCTTAGGTGGGGTTCTCGTCCTATTATCCTTTCTGAGAAAACAAGGTCCGAAAGCCTTTGATGTTGATCATTTGCCTCTGAAACAATACTGTTTGCTCAAGTTGAGCTTATATTCGTACAAAACGAAGTTAACACCTTCCCTTAACATTTGGTGAGATTGTCAATCAATTTTTGGCCAATCACATGAAAGAGCCTTTAAAGTACAGAAAACATTATTCAGTGATCTGTCAAACGGCGACAGCAGCAATCTGGTTTCAAAGTGTGATGTCATGCAGGCAACCCTTTGTGCCCTGTGACCTCAAACCTGGCAACGAAAAATGTGTTGCCTTGCTTCAGTGTGACGGCCCATGGCCGTTCGTGATCAGCGGATGGGTGTCGGTTTGGTCTTCGGAACCCTACCCGTTCATCCCCTTTTAAAGGAAAGTGCTCTATTGTATTTACTCCTATCTGTATACTTTATGTAAGTTAGCTTGTTAGACTTGTCTGTACACTTTACTTAGTTAGCTTGTCATTATACTGTAGTTATTTTCTCAGTGAGTTTCATTTCTCTTTCCAACCTGAGTTTTGTATCGTTATTTTGTGTGTTTTCTCGTAGGTTTATGTTTACGCTTATTTTGATCTGGCTATTTGTACCTTTTATTTCCTCATCCTTGGGTTTGGATAAAATATTACATGTATTATGTACGTGGGTATTGATGATTAAAGTGCCAGTTTTTTTTTTTTTTTTTTTCCCATGCCTGTCTTTGGTGTGCAGGACCACTGAGGTAATCCATCGTGGCACAGCCTTTTAAAGGGACATCATCATCTGACCATTCCCGCTGCTCCTAAACATTTCAAGTCTCCCTTCATTAGAACGCAGAAACAAGCAAGAGAATGATAAAGTACACCACTAAGGCTATGATATGTCAGCACGTTTGCAGCTTTTCCCTGCCCACAAACACACTTTTGGCATGCCGCCTGATTTTGCGGTGCCGCAGTGACCGACTGTTAAGTATGATTGATGGATGGCATTGTTCCACTTGGCGACTGAAAACAAAAAACAGAAAAAAAAAAGACACATGGAGGTTTGGATGTCCACATGCCTGCGTGATTTTTTTTTTGCGTTTTTCTTATATTTCTACTTTAGTTAAAAGCTTGAAGTTTTGACAACTTATAGAGAGGACATTCATCTTGTAAAAAACGTTAAAATCTCAAAATTGCCCATACAAAGGTTTTTGGTGTCTTACCTGTCTTTAAATAAGTTTTGGAGATTCAGAATTGTATGTCTTTCCACACATTTTGGCCTGTAACTTCTGTTAAAACGAGCGTGGGGCCACAAGTATCACTGTATTAACCTTTACAATCCCATCAAATTTCATAATGATATTATAAAAATTAAAGATGGTACAGCACTCACAAGATCTTCACATTTTGACCCTCATACTCCAACTGGCCATTTGACCTTGACTTTAAACTTGAATTAAATATTTGTTATGCTCAAAATGTGTGCTATGCATCCAATTTCCATACATGGTACATGTCTGTGTCAATCACCTTCAGTCGAGATGCTGACCTGGGTTTAATGAGATGCGAGATTGGAGGTCAAATCAGCTGCCTCGTTCTGAGTTTCATAGCTGGGCAGTGCTTGTGTAAACATGGAAGCGTGCGTGCATGGTATTCTGTGCCATTTGGGTGCAGTCATCTCTAAATGCATGTATATTTACCGGAACATATCATGTTTAGGTATTTCCCTGCAGTTACGACATAGAATAACTGCATATGTGTGGAAGAGACATGGTAATTGACAGGCTTGGGCCAAAAACCAGGTCACACAGGCAAACGTGGACAGTGAGTGATGGTCAAAACATAGAAGAAAACAAAACCAGTTGGAACGATACACATGTACTCCAAGTCCTATCGTGACTACGTGAGGAAGTGGGATTCATTCTAAAGGTAAGGTGGAAATAAAACACAACCATCATTTTGAACGGGATTGCCTGTTTTATTAGATGTATTCAGACATATATTTCACGTGACTGTTGAAAAGTTAGTGTTGCTAAATGGCAAATAGATACCAGCTGACCGGCCCATACTGACGCAGGCAGAGTTCAAGTTACTGAGATTTCATCTTTGTGGATCAATTGTCAATATAAGTGAACTAATTATATAAACATGACACACACACAAAGTTTATGTTTAGAACTCTGGAGATCTGGCGATATATCAATATGTATCAATGGCCAAATTCATTTTACCACATACAACATGTGATTCAGGCACAATATTTATCCTATTACTAATATTATGCCAGTCAATATTGTTCAGTTCTGATTTTGATCACAAGTAAAATGTGAAAAGTGCATTGCTCTTCAAAAGTGAAAAATATGTATCGGCAATGGTGGTTCTAATCATCTGATAATGATAATCCATAAAAGTGAGCAGCTAATTCTGTTACAAAGAATAATGTTAAAGACAAATGAATGAAGAGGAATTCCTAAACTCTTGTGGCAATATGTAAAAAAACAGTGATGAGTTAAGCCAAAGATGCAGTTGAATGCACACACACACACACACACATATGCATGTAACTCTTGTTGACTACATTTAGGTCTTCCCAGTTATTAATGCATAATTGAATAAATGATGCAATACTTGTATACATGTACTAGTATATCTGGAGGTACCTGTAACTATTTGGCAAACCATCCATAAAGATTGACTGTTCCTGTTGCCCTAAGAATGGTATTCTGTATTAGACACATTAACTGCACTCAAACAATATGCTCCATCATTCACTGAGAATGAATCACAGTTTTATGTGTGGCATTCTGTACAAGACATGGTTAAAGACACCCCCAACTAAATCACTTAAGTTTATACAATGGCAATCAACATTTCCTGTGTGGCATTCTGTACAAGATAATGTCAAAGACACCCCAACTGAAACAATAGAATTCTTAATACAGTGACAATCAACAT
Organism: Hermodice carunculata; assembly: GCA_964020975.1. NCBI lineage: Eukaryota > Metazoa > Annelida > Polychaeta > Eunicida > Amphinomidae > Hermodice > Hermodice carunculata. The sequence continues at coordinate 31,140,413 of OZ026618.1, forward strand.
TTCACAATATGAGACACCCCAAACTGACACAGTGTCATTTTTAATGCAACAACAATCAACATTTTATGTGTGGCATTCTGTACAAGATAATGTCAAAGACACCCAAACTGAAACAATAGAATTCTCAATACAATGACAATCAACATTTCACAATATGAGACACCCCAAACTGACACAGTGTCATTTTCAATACAACAACAATCAAAATTTTATGTGTAGCATTCTGTACAATAAAATGTCAAAGACGCCCATACTGAAGCAGTATGATTCTTAATACAGTGACAATCAACATTTCACAATACGAGACACCCTAAACTGAAACTGTGTCATTTTTAATACAACAACAATCAAATCTTTATGTGTAGCATTTTGTACAATAAAATGTCAAAGACATCCAAACTGAAACAGTATGATTCTTAATACATTGAAAATCAACATTTTGTGAGGGCATTATGTACAATACAATATGAAACAACCCAAACTGAAACAATGTAATTTTAATACAACAACAATCAACATGTTATGTGTGGCATTCTGTACAAGACAAAGTCAAAGACACCCAACTGAAACAGTATGGTTCTTAATATGTACAATCATTGTGGCAGTCAATAGTTTCTAGGCAGCATTCAACATGTTCAAGACACTCTACAGGCACCCCCTCTCTGCATTATATAATTTTAAGAGACAAATAATCAAACAACATTTTATATCAGCCTGAATGTGTAATCAGTGTTACCCACTGGCACAAATAAAGCATGATCCTAAATACAATCTGTAGGTTGTTAAAAGTGGTATTCAAGATCATGCTTAAAAACGCCACTCCAACAAAAAAGACTTAATAATTTGATATGATCATGATTGTAGATATTTTCGTAAAATTGATCATTTAGAGCAAATAATGCAATATACATGTAAATGTACATATTTGAAATGTATGGGTACCAAGTACACATAGAATGCTTACAACTGATTTTTCTTTTTAGATAAAATCTCAAATCCTTGTCAACACCATTTTGGAGAAGATAGCACAACCACAATAGTAAAATCCAGGTAAGAAGATTTTTACATGTTTACATGTACCTGCACTACACTGTGCATCAGTTACAACAAAGGCAAATATCTTGCTCTAAATGAAAAAGGAAAACTTGAAAAAGAAGAGAAGCTAAATAAGCATCGTACCCAGGAACGAAAATGCACAAATCACTGTAACAAATTTCTTTTCCCCGATTCAAAATAAAACCCAAGCATAATGTATAATTTGAATATCAGCAGATACATATATATCTTCCGAAACTAGCTGTCCTCCTTTTCGTCCTCTTGAACATATTCTGACTCTGCGTCACTTGAATCAAGCAGGTCAGATTGTGGAGGTAGTTGCAGAAAATTACTCATACCATCTTCATCAACAAAAAATGTATTGAAATCTCCAATTTGCTCACTAATTTCACCCTCACTAGATAAACTTGAAATGCTGTTGTCCGAGTCAACACTTATATCTGAATCTGAGTCTCGGCTTGCTTGATTTGGTTCTCTCCTTTCACATTTGCCACAGGTGCCCCCATTATTATGTGGATTTGAACATATGCCTTTACAGGCACAATTCTTATTGCAAGGCTTGCAAACTTTGCTGCAGTTTTTACAACCTTTCCCTTCCATTGAACAATTTACAGGCTTACAACCACATTTCCTGACAAATGGTTTCTTCTTTCTTGATAAATCTTTCCTAATTTCATCTATGTTTTCATCCCATTTAATTTTAATTTTTCCCTCTTTCTCTGTCCAGCCTTCAGCAATAGTTTTGTAAAGCTGACAAGAAGAATTGCATGATTCCAGAGCCATCTGCATAACATAGGATCCTCTAGAAACATGTAATCGTATAGCACCACATGAAGGTAAAATCAGTTTAAACAGGTCTGCACTTCCCTGATTATGGAAATAGCATACACGGCGTGTAAACTCAGCCAACTGGTCTAGGGTTATTACTTCAACTGTCTCTTTGGTATTGTACCCTAACCATTCAAGCATGTCCTTTAAATCTCCAGTAATATTACTACCTGAAACTTTAAAAGCATCAAAAAGTTCTATTGGGTCCCTATACAAATGATTGTAAAACTGAACATGTTTGTCCAGGTATGCCATTGTCATTAGTCGAAGGAAAGCAGTAAAGGAAATCAATGCATTGCATTGTAAACTGGAAATTGCCTCAATGTCTGCTGTATTTGGGGAATTTGTTGAGGATATTCCTTGAAAATTGACAAGTGGGTCCTCATCAGAAGATATGAACTTTGAATAGTGAATGAAAGTTTTAAAAATTTTCTTTGCAGGCAAACGAAAAAAGCCACTTATGTAATCTGAACCTGACAAAAGATAAATACACAAAATTGAGGGCCATGCAGCTTTCTGCAAAACAAGGTGGTTTATGCTCTCAAAATTATGAATGTGGGTTAACCCAGAATTGAGGGACACATATTCTTTATTATACTGCCTCTCAACAGCTATTTTCTTCCCAGAAGTAACATTTGTCAGGAAACCCAGTTCAAACAAAGCTAAACCATACATGTAAATATCAGTGTCTCCAGCCAACACCATAATGTTATCACACTGAGAAACACTAGCATGAAACCAAACAGCACAGTCAGCTTCACCTTTATTGTTTGTACGTGAGCTAAGTGTTGTGACAGAACCAAATTTAGAACATTTAGGAGAATTTCCCATACTATCTGAATCAATAATGAGGGATTGACCATATTTTAAATAATTCTTACCTTTCTCAAGAAAGTAGTTGCAAAGGTAACTAATCAGCATACTTTTAAAGGCAACATCTGTCAAGGCTCCCACATATAAATCACCATGCAAAATCTTCTCTTGGTCTGATACACTTTTTGGTATTTTAACCCCCTTTTTTATCTTTTTGTGCCTTTCAGTGTGAAGGACATCTCTAATCTTTGGTAAAAATGATGGTTTGTCAATTACTATAGTGACAGTTGTGGCTCCTCTCCCAAATCCTTGCATAATAATCACATTACTCCACATTTCTTCTGCTAATTGCTGATATGTTTGTGCAACTGGGGAAGGAGGACTGTGGATGAATTTCAAAAAATCAATTATAATTTCAGTAGAACTGTCTGACATGGGTATAGGATTTACGGTATGGAAAATAGGGGCCAGACACTCATATTCAAGCAGAGTTTCTTTGATTGCACTTTTCTGTCGAGCTCTAAGGTCACCATGTTCATCAGAAATTGCCAAAGGGAATTCCGATATTCTTTCCATAAAATGTCCAACTTTTTGAATTTGAGTGTTCATACCACGCAAAAGTTTTGTCAAACGTGATACCTTACTTGTTTGCATGAGTTTTGTTGTTCTTGGTTTTGAAAAAGTTTTGAGTTTGCGTCTTCTTCGTTTCTTTGGAATTTCAAGGGGTGGATTAAAAATATACTGCTTGATGTATGTGCACATCCTTTCCCTTCCTATTTTAGCTATATTTAGCAATTCAAAACGTTGTTCATTGTTCAGGTCCTGAGGTTTATCACTGAAGACATTTTTCAATTGACGCGCTTCCAAGAAAGAAAATATAGAATGAGTCTGTAGTTTTTTATGTAGAAGATTTACGTACTTTGACACAGTAAAATAATGATAGGATTTCCTCTTAGAAAATTTAAAAACAAATTTCTCAATGCCTGACATAATGTTATCCAGGAAAGCCATGAAATTTGCCAATGTCACTGTTTGATACTCTGACGGTCTTGCAGTCAGTTCTTTAAGTCTTTTGTTTATTACCTGTTCATGGCCTTCATCAACAGCGACATTGTGAAATTTGTTTCCAGAAATGCTAAGAGTCCACTCGCCCCTTTGAAAATGCCACAAAAATTTGTCAGACCATTGTTTTATATCATGGATGTTTTGACATGCTAGCTCTTCATATTTGTTTCTGGAGAATGCAAAGAACAATTCAGTGAGTTTTGGCAAGCAAGCGTTTCTTAGATTCCAATTACCAGATCGTATTGCAAAATAAAACCCAGTGTATGAATGCAAATACTCGAGAATATGAGACCAAAACTGTGAAACCTCATCAGGATTTTCACTTGATTTCTTAAATAAAAGGAATTCTGCATATGATTGAAACTTGCTTGATTCTTGCTCAAAACCATGAAGTGATTCAGACAACAAAGATTCATGTAATGCACACAATACATTATGTATGTCCCTCCACTGGTGAATTTCTTTTTTATGCCCACACAGTACAGCCAAATCATGCAGACCACCATCCCAAAGCAAATCACGTAAAACTTCTGAACATAATTTCAAAAGATGCCAGTCACCAGGCATGGGTAACACCCATGAAAATGTATCTGAAAATTTTGATTTCAAATTTTTAACAATGGAGTAGGTTTGCTGATCACCACACACTACACACTGATCTGGATATCCAGATTCACCAATGTGTAGGTCCTGTTTTAACTGTAATAAGTAAGCTGAGACATCATTGACACTTGAAGCCTGAGCAGATGATACATTAGCATAAACAATGTTATCAGGTTTGGGAGGAGTAAAATCTGGCATTGTTTGCTGTAAATCATGTAACAGAGGTGTTTTAGTTGATGCAGTAGAGAGGTCATGTTGCCGATTCTTGGTAACACATTTTAATTCTGACAAGTATTTCGTCCATGCTTCATGCTCCAGGGATCCTGGCAGAACAAAATAATCATTTTCAGTTTCCACTGCCTTGCATTGAGAGGAGTAATCAGGAGGCATACTATTACATTCATTGATATCACTTTGAGTTCGATGTGACACCTGTCCTGTAATTAAATTAAGCATCCTACCTGTGTTTTGTGCACCATATAAACAGACACTGGCAAATCGACGCAAAAAGTTTAAATTATCAAATGAAATCCTCCAGAATGCTTTTTTTTCAATTTCATCTGACAGGTTTCTGAGGTTAGACCAAGTTTTTGCTTGCCTTCTAATATGAGTACTACTACAGCAAACCCCAAACATATTGAAGATGTTAAACATTTTGTCCCTTAAGCCACCTGCATAAGCAGTCAGGCCCATTAGTGTCTGCAGCATGATGCTCTTTCTGTTTATGACATTGCACATTATAGCAATGACCATTTGTATTGCAAGGCTGTTTTTGTGATAATGTACATTGTCCTCACCTCTGCTGTCAGTGCATCTCAGTATCCTTTCTATGAAACCTACTAAAGGCACATGCAGATACTTCCCCAGAAAAAAACGATCAACAAATGTGTTATCCAATTTTTCAGACTTTAGGTCTTCAAAAATGGTTCGGAAGTCAAAATCTGCATCAATATTGGTGAAAAGTTTCACCTGTTCATTCAACATTTTTTCGATATCAGAAAACAATATACCCTCATCTTGGGTGTCATTTGCCTGTTTTTCCAGCATCTTGTTAGACACAAGCAAATTCACAAAATTAGGTAACATTTTTTCTGGTATCATATCTTTTTTATATAAAATTGTACCTATTTTTTCATCATTTAACTTTCCAATTGTATCATGCTTACCCAATGTATTTGTTAAAGTGTTGTTGAACTTCTTCATGACCTCCGTATGCTCAGAGCCTGCATATTCTTGAATTTGTTGGCGAAAAGAATTTACAATATTTTGCCTTAAAAGGTAACCTTGATCACTGATGTGATTTAGTGCAGACTGAACACAAGTTTCAATTATACTTTTTATGAAATGTTCCCCTTCAGCACCAGGTTGCCCAGTTGCAGTACATGTAGGCTGGCTTAATGGCTTGTACTTTTGAGCTGCCTTATTGCAGTCAGTGCATACCCAGTCTGACCCTTTCATCAAGCTTTCAGATGCAAAATTGGCTTGTTTATATTTTGTAAATAATTCAATGTTATTACCAACAAAAGTCCAGGTTTCAGCCTGTCTGTTTAAACAGATAGAACAATGTCTATTTTTAATGTGGTTATAAATTTCCATGTAATGTGTATAACAAAAAAGTGAGCCATCCTTAACCTTGCCATAGAAGGGTTGTCTTGTGCTATCAAAATAAACTTGCCATATTTTGGCAGGTATACCATGCTTCCAGTCATCTGGGCACCATCTTTCTTTTGATTTACAGGGTGTCTTTGACTTACTTAGTAAACTTTCATGGTGACACACAGGGCAGTGATTAATACTTTTCTTACCTTTATACATGAGCTTATGCCACCGTGGAGTAATTCCCACATTATTATAATTCCGCAGGCAATCAGCATAACAAGCATTACACATGCAACTGTCAGCTGTTATGGAAAAAACAGTGTCTTCTACACGTAAAAAGTTTTCAAAATCTGTTGCTTTATCACCAGGATGACGGGTAGTACTCATGTTGTGATTTCCTTTGTCTGCAGGGATGGAGCCAAGCTGCAACCAGACAGAGCAGTCACCACACTGTTTACCATTATGATGTGATGATTTTTTGCCACGCTTTGATGGGGGGCATCCTTCAAAGTCACCTGGATCAGATGAACTTCCAGAAAACAATGAACGCCTTGGTTGCCTTGCTGTATTGGTACTGTGATGGTCACTTGAAGAAGCAGATGATGATGAAAATGTAGATGAGCCTTGGGAGGCTGATTTGTCTGACCACAGAACTGGTGATATTGTGCAGTATATCCACCTTGTCTTGATGGCTGTATTTACAAGTGGTGTGATGATGAGACAGTGAAAAAAACAATCTGCCAGTGTTGTCATGCTGGAGTCATGGCTGGTCATGGAATTCATGTCAAGTTGGATTCTTGGCATGTGCGTGTACAGACAGCAGTACCAAACAGATCCATAGATGAGAGTCAGTGATATCCATAAAAAGTGACACATGACTATGGGAATCTTCCAATGGCACACTGTAGTTTGAATCTGTGATCCATAATGACAGATTTGATGAAAAAGTGCCGGCATTGTAAGTTTTGCAATAAGACAAAATGCAGTCCAACCCATGATTCTGATTAGTCCTTGTAAGCTTGTTTGATTCACCAGTGGTCCAAATTGCTTGGATAATAAAGTTTCATTCATAACCAGATCTGTCTCTTGTTCATATCTGAAGATGGCACGTTGTAGTGGACTTGGTGTTGCAATGGTACAAGTGTCATGATGTCCATAAACTTGCATGCCCAAACAGGCAAAAATGAACAAAAATGTCCGCAACTGGCTAGATGACAAGTGTAATGCATATACCTTTTTCATTATATATGGCAAACTAATGCAGATGGTCAAAATGAAACATAAAACTCGCACAAAAATCATGATACTTGTAGTACATGTACCATTTAAAACGCAAGCTCATCCAGTGTGTCACTGTCCCTTACCAAAGTGAAGAAGGGGATGGACAGGAATGTCCGTGTGTGTGTGTATATATATATATATATATATATGGGAAGCAGGTGACAAAGTTGCCTTTATTCTGTGTAAGTTGTTGATGAGAATTCCTGACACCACCACAAGAGAGGTACTTCTTTGATAGGGGGTGATCATCTTAGTCAGCATCCAATCAATTGGTCATGGGTAGCCAACAGTAAAAGCCCCCCCCCCCCCCACCAAACATCAGCATATGTGTGTGTGTGTGTGTGTGTGTGTGTATAATATATATATACACAAATATGTACATGTGTGTGTTGTACAGTGTGAAAACATGAAAAAAAATGAAAGCTACATATGGATCATAACAGTTTTGATGTGTTTGCCACTGAAATTAGAGATACACAATGAAAAAATGGTCATAATTTTATTTCCTATGACCCTGCCAAATCCTGGTTTCATGATTTCTGTATAAATTCAAAATTTATTGTGTGCTGTTCCATCATTCTCTGTAGAATGATGCAAAACTGGATGAAATACTGGCTCAGCATCCAGCAAAGGTGGATGCTTGTTTCTTGTTACCATGGGAATGGCGGCCATCTTGAGTGAACAGCCAATCACAGAACCCTTGTGCACATGGCCCCAGGCAAAATGACAAGCTCTTGGTTTATTCATCTCTCAGCTTCGGATCACATGAAAGGGGTGTGATAAGTGATTTACCACTTATATAACAGTCAGCGTATTTATTGGGTTAAGATTAATGGTCATTTTACGAGCTTCCTGTCACCCAACACCCCACTGAAGGTACAAGAGATGCCTGTTTGGAACACCCACTGACCAGATACTGCTCTGGTATTTTAATTTAAAACAGATCCATGACCCTTTCACCCTGTAACTTGACCAACAAGTGTTCATGCTTTTCAATAGGGTATAAAGTTGGGCTGGGTTGGGTTAAATTTTCAAGATACAAGTGGTCCAATTTGAATAACGGAACAGTCCATTTTACCAGAAATAATGGGGGTTTAGGACAGCTGATCAAATAAAACCTTTTCTGTAATAACATAGATTAGGACAAGATTCATACTTATTGATATCTTAAGTTGTGAAAAAAATATTTTTGAGCATTCTAGGGTAAATTGTACAGATTTGATCAAAATTCAAAGGGCCCTACCCCCTAAATATGGAATTTTGGGGTTCCTTCCTTTTTGGCTGAAAGGTGGACACAGGGTTGATACTATCCCACCACCCCCTTTGGATTATGGATCTGTATGCTTTGGCAGTACATTCTATGTGCAAATTGCCGGGAATAGACCCCATGTTATAAAAGTGCAGCTTTGTAGAAAACGTGAATTTTTTGCAAAATGGCGGATTTTGGAGGTTGAAATTCAAAGTCAGGTCACAAGATTATTTCTTTCTAATTTGGACCTATATCTTTCTGCTTGCATCAGGAAAGTATTCTTGCAGTAGATGGCAAAATATGTTGTCATCACATTGCTTGTACAAAATTTGATCAAATTACATGTACATGACTTCTGGATATTTGGGTCAGCAATGGTTGACAGATCAGAAATGAAATGGACGTATGGGATTACCATGGCCTTATTATTAGACTAGGATAATACCATAATGTGGATTTATATCTGTGGAAAGAGGACATATAAAGGTAAGAGATCATATCACACCTTTTGTACCACTTTTTAAAAATTTCTAATTTGTATGTAATACCAGTGAATACCATGGCCGCCATGTTGGATTTTGTGTATCTTGGTGACGTCACAGCCTAAGGCTTAGCTTGAAACCGAGGCAAGCTGGTAGCCAATCAATCTCATTCATGTCTCAGCATTTCGACTGCTTGCAACTTTCTGTGTAATTGAAGAAAAAGGATAAACTTGGCCAAGCACCAAAGCCCATAATAATTGGGTCATGGTGACTAAATAAGTAGGTTACCAAGTAGTTTTTTTTTGTGCAATGCATATGGGTCACATTTTGACCTGGAATCTCAATTCTCCTTTCCATGAATGTCCAAGCCACACCCTACCATTACCAAATCACCACTTTGAACTTTACAAGTCTCGGGAGTGGCAAAACTTGGTCAAAGTCACAGACATTAAATGTATGTAACATGTGAGTACTGGTCATGATCTGTATGGGCCTTTCCAATAAATTTGGCATTTGTTACTCAATTACTTTTGAGATAGGTAATTTAATATCCTTCAACACATTTTGGCTCATAATGTCTGTCATTTGAAGTATAGACTGCATTATATGCATGGTTTCATATATTCAAATGAGATTTTAACACTTTCCACACTCCCATTAAATTTCATGAGGATCCACTGAATATTCAGGTTACTACAGTGGTCACAAGACTTTCATGTTCTGCCCAGTGTATTACATCATAATATATACATGGTCACCACCAACATCAACGAGGACCCAAATTTCCATAAACCCTTTGAATCCTGAGAGTTGTATGGGGCTAGCTTGAAAACTGTGTCCACACTGTATTGTGTCCACAAGCAAAAGTTAACAGATGGACAGACAGATGGAATGACACACATGAGTAATTGCTTGAGATCTGCTAACTTTGGTCAACAGAGCTAAAATTGTGAATGTTCTACCAAACGGTTATTTGACTACATGTCTGTTCGGCAATATGGGTTTTGACTATCTGTCTGAATACAGATACACACACTGACACACACACACACACATATATATATACGATATATATACACACACACAATGGACAACTATTCATAAGCAGGGACAGCTGTAGACTTCAAAAATCTACAGCCAAAATAGGGAGTACTGAGGCCTAATGTACGAAAAGTCAGTCCTGACCCTTTATTAATTCACTTAAAACATTTGAGCTATTTTCACATTTCTTTCTGAGCCAAATTCCAGAAACATAGCATTTGCCTAATTGTCAGAGCAGTCCCTGTGTAAGGATTGATATGAATGATGTTTCAATTATCTACTGAAAGCAGAGGACATGTACATCTACACGGTAACAGGACTTGTAACTGAAACATGTTTTATGTATGTTAAATGTTGATGTTTTTACACACAAACACACACTGACACAAACGACTGGTTTAGTTATAAGCTGTTTAAGGAGCCAATGTATCTTGTGTACATGTTAGTCAACACATACATGTGTACAGAAAAAAGCAGTCACATGTATCCAGGAGTGATCAGGCAAGAAATTCTGTCATTGTGATTAAATAAATATATACTGAATAATAGACTACTAGTTATTATTATTATATTACTTTTTTTTTTTTTTTTTCCAAAATAAACTATTGTTGACATTCAGGTTTGCCTTGTTGAAGTACTGTAGGTAAATATACCAGAATATGGCAATGCAACAATCGAGGGCTTCAACATTTGCACTGGGAGAGATGGGACATTTGTGTGATTTGACAGAAACTAGGTGACTTTGTAGCTTTAAATTTGAATGTAGAAATCAAAAGATGGAAACTATTTATTTGCCTTTTAATCCATAAATCACATTTCAGTCTGTTTAAAAATGTATACACTATACTTAAATTTGAAAGCATGTGTCAACTTAAAGTTAAACCTGTAATTATGTAGGATATTTTTTTCCCACAATGTCAATCCATAGTAATGGCGTCTGTCCAAGCGGATTAGATTCTATGCTCAATAAAATTGCGTGAAAGTGTGCGTAGAGTGATACTGAGAGAGAGTAGTTTCAGTTTCTGGCCATTTCTCTTAACCTCGAATTCCAAAGGCAAAGTGTTGACTGTTGGTCTTTATTTAAGACTTTACACGTTTAGATAACAAAGTGCATAACCATGTACACAAATTAATTGCACATTCACTGAGTTACATCAGTATGGTACAAAACTCAAAAGAGGGGAAAAAATAAAGGCTAAAACAAAAACACATTCAAAACTTACGACATAGATATAGTTCTATCATCTGTGTACATACACACTCACTTTCCGCAGCCTCAGGCTCATTATACTTTTCTACTTACCATCTCGCTTTCCTTTCCAACTTTGCGACGCCTCCTGACTTTCAGCGCCAACGCAACACCTATTACGGATGCCCCAGCTGCAACTCCGATTGCAAGCGCGATATTTTTAGCTCTGGATTCGAACATAGTTTCCTGACATCAGAACGGCGTCGTGTTTGTTCTTTCAATGATGCAAATGAGTGCATGTGAACCGGAAGTGTATTGACAGTGTTGTGGAAATAGTTCATTGATATTCCTACGCTCAAATTGATCATTCAGTACAACTAAATGAAGTTTAAGGGCTTCACATTGCATTTTAAGCTTTGGAAAATCTATTTTAAAAGAAATTATTGAGTCACTGACATGTCATCACTGGTCATTTAGGCTTTTTACCTGCCATATCGTATTTATTTTATGATATCCGGAAGTCGTAATCATACAATGTTTGGGTGTTCCATGGCACCAAATTCAAAACTTTGTTGCAGCAAGAAGATAGGAAGGTTCAACATTTTACCATCAAAACAAATTGAATGGCGGTGGTGCAATCGTATTTTCAAGACGATCAGCAAGAGTGACATTCCCAAGGTGTTAACGAAGGATGAAGCTCTTATGACAGCATCTGTACTCGTAGCAAGATCAGACCAGAACCCTGGTTTGACAGGGCACAGGTCTGTCACTGATGGAAGTGTCAAAGCATCAGTCCACTGTCCAGACGTGTAAATTCATGCACTGAAAGACCCACAGACACGTGATGTGGGCGAGTCAGTTAAGGAACTATCGGTCGGGGGGAGATAAAAAGGGAGCAAATGATGTAAGTAATGCTGTCCTGAGAGCTTTCTTGTTGGCTTCGTCTCGTGCACATTGCCATCGAACACAATTCATGAGAAATTGTTTTCAGAAATGGAGCCTGGTTCGTCGAAACATGTTTGGACACGTCATTAGTCAGCCACTTTTTATTTCATTCTTATTGCTTTATCAATTTAATTTCATTGACATTTTAGCCTTTAAACCAATCAATTGCAGGGCTAGATTTTAAGAATTTTATTAGGTGGTCAGACGGACCACCATCACCTCGTAAATAAATGGTGGTCCGCCAAAGAATCTGGTACCAGTGCTAGACACTGGTCGATATAACAAGGTGTGTACTGTATTCACATCAAATTAAAATAGACCAATGGAACACTCCAGTTGTAATTACGTGCCGGATGGCTTTTGACTCAGTAAATGGAAATGATGAAAACGGCTCTTCCAGTCACTGATCGCTTGTTGTAAACCAAGGAAGTGAGAATGTCAACAGTGTGTGCAGGTGGGGGGGGGGGGGAAGATTGGTGGTCAAACCACAGGCGTATGAAAATATTCTGAGTGCGAGAGCACCGCTGCTGCTTGTGTAGTAATACCACAAGGCCAGTATCCCACGACCAACGTTTCTCATACCAATCCGTATACATGTGAATAAAGTACATATTCCTTACTTGAATATGGTAAAACCATACGTGTATGTGTTCCTTATCTGTTATTCCCCATGTTGAATAAAGTTTCAGTGCATTTCCAAGCGTACGGTGCACAACACACTTACATTACTGTCGCCGACACCTGTTTTGTCCAGATACTTTTGCTATTTATCTTCCGTTTTCATGACCGGAAAGAGTGAAAATGGCAACGTAATAGCTGGTGTGCCGATGAAACCGCACTTCGCACTTCATGGGTACCCAGTGGTGGCTTCACAAAGTTGTCCAGGTTGGTTATCAGGGTCCATGCCTTTATTGCGTATGGTTTTACCATATTCAAGTAAGGAATATGTACTTTATTCACGTATACGGATTGGTATGAGTAACGTTGGTCATGGGATACTGGCCTTGTGGTATTACAACACAAGCAGCATCGGTGCTCTCGCACTCAGAATATTTTCATATGCCTGTGGGTCAAACAATCAACCACTGTGGACTACTCTGGGTGTCTGTGTCAAAATTAGGGGGGGGGGGGCGTTGGATCACTGGACACCCACCAAAATTGAGCCCTGAATTGCAGAGACTCCAACCCACAGCTTCATACAAACTGGAGATTCTCCCTCCTGGAGTACTAATGAAACTGGAGAGGTGACGAGGATGGCTCTGGGAGGGCAGCACCCTCTCCTGGGGTGAGAAAATTTTGAAAACAAAAGGAGTTAAAATGATGTATTTTGATGATTTTTTTTTTACCTCATCCATTTTTTAATCTCGGTGGGAGAAAACATATTCTGAACGGGAGAATTTGGAAAAAGGCAAAAAAAATGGGCGATCTCCTGCTGAAAACGGGAGGGTTGGAGTCTCTGGAATTGTCATCCACATGAAGTATTAGATTTATAATTGCCTGGACACAGACCCAATATCTAGAGGTCATAACGTAAGATTGCAAAAAGTAGGACCAAAATTAGACGAGAGAAAGTACTTTTTTGGCATCAGGGTGGTGAACTGGTGGAATGATCTCCCAAATGATGTGGTGAATGCACCTAGTATAAATTATTCTTTTAAAGCAAAGCTTGATAAGCACTTAGTAAGTCACCCCGTTGTATACAATTACAGGGCACTAGACCACCCACATGGAACTCTGATAACTATATTGAAGAGCGGCTTACATTGTAAAAAGAAATTCCTAGCTAGCCTTACATAACTATTAACTATTAAAAAATTAGGCATGGAGCAGCAGGGCTAGGCTTTTTAGCAAGTTTTTTTTTTGTTTTAGTAAATGAAACAGCACCATTGTCATTGAACAAGAATGAAGAAAAAGTGGTTCTGTTTAAAAAGACACAATTATTTAACAAGAACCGGACACTGAGCTAGGATATTGCTCACAACTTTCAGTGATGGCCCCAGCATCATCCCAATGAGAGACAGTAAATGAAAACCCAACTCAGATTCAGAACAACTGGCCACAATGTCTGTAAGCCAGGAGCAGGGAAGTACCATAGGACTTCCCTGCATGGAGCTACCGCAACCTCTCAGCAGTAAAATGTGTGTAATTAGCTGAATACACAGCACAATGGTATTGAAAATACATAAAATTTGCGTTGTCTCTGGAGATTTGTCTCGTTTTTGCCATTGGCATTGGATAAGTCATAAGATAAGATAAAACTGTTGGTCAATTAGGAATTTCTTACAATAAATTTTAGCAGTCAGGCACCAGCCCACATACATGTAGTTGGTAATGTTACCAATATTTGGTAATCACACCATACAATTCCTATACATATTGCCACTGCCTAGTAATCATGCATTCATATTCACTGTGCTTTCATTTAACTGAAGAAAATTAGTCAGTGTGAACATTTTTGTTATTCAGAATCAGTCCTGTCGGTCTGAAGTACTTTTCCATTGCCTATTGTTGCAAGTGGAGTACACTGCACAGCACATACAATAAAAAGGCATTGTAAGGCACCATTTATGGTCCATAATATATTGAAAAGACTGCATGTTTTGATCAAGTTCAGGAAAAGTATCAAACATAAACAAATTCTGGTGTCTGGAAATTATTGCCATATACATGTATGTGGGTTCTTCACAGCAGACATGTCGCCTTTTCACCAAACAAACCCGAACTCTCTGCGAGGCCTGCTAATTAACATGCTTTAGATAGAATGAAGGTTCTTACGGGGATGATGTCAGGTAAAAATGTTGAAACTAATTTACTTAATATTGCACGGAAAATACTTTACAAGTGTAGGATTGTACCTGAAACTTGTATACTTCAAACCACTGTTAAATTTCTGTTAAAAGTTGAGAAGACTGTGTATAAAAGTAGAAATCTGGAAAAAGAATTTGCAAACAAATGGAATACAGTGGTACCTGCTATTTAAGACCACCCATAATGCCATACAAAAGTGGTCACATATGACAGGTGGTCTTTCACTGCAGGTAAGCTAGCAAAGAAATTAAAGGCCAGTGTCTTGAAAGGGCAGTCTTAAAATCTAGCGTGGTCTTTTATGAGAGTTGGTCTTTAGAGCGGGTACCGCTGTATATAAACAAATTATATTGAAGCAGCTTTGTAAGAAGGTATGTTTGTACATGTTTTTTGGCTCAGCAAGTAATTTTGTTCACAAATAACCCCCCCCCCCCAAAACAAAAAAACAAAAAAAAAAACCCAGGGTTTTTTGAGATTTGCATGTTTGGTTGTAATCAACACATTTTGTGTAATTTTTTGTGAAGTTAATGATGTTGATGTACATATTGTAATTTATTTATGTGTTGTTGATATGTTCTATATTTGTGTACCCCAGGTCAAAGCCAAGAAGACATATGGAAGTTTGTACTTAAACTTGAAACAGTAAGTAGGCCCTATACTTCTCATCTTCAATGATATCCAATTCGTGTGTGAAGAACTTTACTTTTGCTTTTAGAAATATGGCATGTGTGTGATGCAGCTGTGACATTAACTGACTATTCTTTCTGTTTGTTAACATGGTGTCAAAGTGCTATATGTTTTAAGTATGGTGCATTAATGGGAGAGGTACACAGCAGATGGCATCACCAGGTAATTATACCTGGTATCTAACTGTTACACATGCTGCCATATTGGGAGATAAACAAAATTACCTTGTCCTATTGGTTGGCCATTTCCAACAGAAAGTGGTGTGTCATAGCATTGTTCCCTGTGTACCTTCCCATTTGTTGTGTCCCTGGAAAATGTGGAAAGGGTTTGGGAATTGCTCAGCGCAGGTATAGCAAAAATTATCAAATTAAAGCCCAAGCCTCCTGTCTGTCCTAGTTACTATTAGGGACCAACCAGTTTTAAAGCCAACATTTCTTTTGTGAAGCCTTAGCCCCAAATTGTAGGATAGGACCATAAGGTGGATGGAAAACCCTAGAACAATGAATGGATACTTTTGGAGCCAGTTTTCGAATTTATGCTAGTTCTCTGGCAATGCTAAGCAACATATATATAAAATGGTATTAAATGATCATCGTTTTGCATAATGTTTAAGAAGTAAGCCTCCTGTGTCAATTAGGTATTGAAGATGTTTAACAAGCTAAAGTTGCCCCACAGGTGTGCTATGCATGGGTGAAAGCTTTCAGTTTCAAAACAAAATTCTCTTTTGAGCAAAAATTTTTGCAAAAATATTTTAATTAGGCTATGTTCTAAATCAAGCAAATTAGACAAGAAATGTGGCCTGAAAATTTTAAAGGGCTGTGTCTGTGTGGCAAAAATTGTTGGCTGTCACCCATGGATATGTATGCTCTGCTTGAATCAGAGCAGCACCCAGCTAGAATGATAGAACAATGAAACCTCATTATAATGACACCATGGTGTTCCAACTGCCGCTGACAAAAATCATGGCATATTCGAAACTGGTCTTTTTTTTTCTCCTGGTTAGGCTTATCCGCCAGTGGTCTTGTTTGATCTTTTTCTGTTCTTTACCATATTTACATTACTGAGTATTTGTTTACAGGAAGAAACCGCACAGAGGTGGATCACCAGATGGAGGTTATTCTCTCTATTCCACAGAATCCGAGGACACCCCCGTCAAACTTTCCAAAGACTTAGATCGCTGTGCTACACTTCTGACCACACTTCTTGAAAAGGACCCAGGTAACATACTTCATATACAGTGGTACCTGCTGTATGTGGCCATCCCGTCTGCTAAGAAAAAGTGATGGCCCCATACAGCAGGTGACCTGTCACTACAGGTACATTTTACAAAGAAATTGACTCCTATGTCTCGGACTAGTGGCCACTAAAAGCAATGCAGCTGCTCACTGCAGTGGTTGCATATGGCAGGTACCACTGTACTACAGGTGGTCCTAAAATGAAGGTGTCTTTAAGAAAGAAATATAGCAAAGGGTCTTCAACGAATGTTTTTTCAAAGACCTATTATCTCACTCAGACTCATAATGGAGGTAGTCTTTAGAGCACAAACCACTGTACTTGTGAACTTTCTGAATAGCGCAAGGTGGGTGTGAGGATGAGGGACAAACCTAGGCATACCATGTGTACATACTTGCTGTAGACAGCATATATTGTCACCAGCTGTAGAAATGTTCATGTATAAATATTAGAACTAAGTAGCATTATCACAGTGCCATGAATTGAAACTCAAGTTTGTAAGTTTTTCAAAAATGTGTACTTGATAGCATTTTATGAGCACTTTGCTCAGAGGTTAAATTAAAAAAAAAAAAGAGTTCATTCTTTACTTACTGGTAATCTCTCTTACTGCATCCTGAACCTTAGAGATCTGTGGATTTGCATTGCCTAACCAGTTGTATTCAAGTTGTAGAAAGCTGGAACATCATTTGAAAGGTACTATGAAAAACCACTGAATGAAGATTTGATAACCTATAATAAATTGAGAGGTTTGTGAAAAATTAACCTAGATGGAAAATCAACCCAGAATTTATATTGACATCTTGTAGTTGGCAGGAGATACAATGTAAAGCCTACACCAAGACTGAATGGCAAGTCAAAGTGTGTTGGGAAGGTGAAAGCCAAGGCAGTTAAGCCAAAGAAAGACAAGAGAAGGAAGCTTTCAGCACCACCCAGAAAGCAACCTGTTGCTGACAGACTGGTGTCAAAGGAGGTGGCGCCACCTGTGCGTGGTGACCATAACCCTGTTCGGGTAGAAGTGAAATTGCCACAAACCACCGCATCACCACAGCCAGAGCGTGATGATAGACCAGTCAGAATGGCCCCTGAAAGACTAACAGGGGACAAGCAGACTAATTCCAGTGTTGTCAGCCCGTTACAACCAAGAGGTAAGTATAGTGGGCCCCTAAATAATTTTCAGTACCAATTACAGTGGTCCCCCTCTTATAAAGCCCATCTCACCAAAGGCCTCCTGTCTTGAAAGGCCAGCATTCTTGTGCAGAAAGTATGGTATTTCTGTCACAGTGAAACCTTTATATAACGACACTCAGATATCCAACATATTCATTATAATGAGAAGACTAGCCAAGTGTTGATAAGAACAGATACACGGTGTGCCAAATAAGCCTGATGCATTTCGTCCTTCACTGGGCTCATCAGAGGCTAATGAGTAATGATTGACCACAGGTTGAGCATAACTCTAGTCTTATGCCCAGCAATACATAGAGTTGAAAAAAAAATATTCACTATAATGACACAAGTTTTGAATGGCAAAAGTTCTTGTTCTTTGTTATTTGATTCATTTATCTGACATATTCAGTTATCGGACACATTTATAAGGGAACAAATGGTGTCATTATAACAAGTTTTCACTGTATATTCTCCCCCCTCAAGAGAGGCCACCCTTCTTATAAGGTCACTTTTTGGATGCATTTGGGGTGGCCTTATAAGAGGGGGACCAGTGTACAACAAAGGGCTTGCTTATCTGAATTCTAATGACTACCATACTTGAATTGCTTTATGAAAAATCTTTCACCGAAGAACCAGTATGCCTATCAGGGTTCCCATCAGATATAAATCTTAGTGTGTGCAAAAGTTTAAAATAAATCACATACAAGTTACAACTGTTGAAAGGGGGATCTATGGACACTGCCCAAAGACAAATTTTAGCCATTTCCAGCTCATATCAGCAAAAAGTGCCTGGTTCATAGTATTGTTGTCTGGCATAATGTTTTCACTAAAATTTCTTGTCACATGTACTAGAAATATTTTTGTCAAGATTTGTATGTAAGACTATTCATGATGGCAGGCACTGGGTGAGTAGTCTTCCTTGCAATGGACTTTGGTATGTTGTGCCCAACCCATGGCAAGGAAAGCTATTGACTCATTTCAACCCTGACCAGAAATGGTTAAATTTGAGATGCCCGCAAGCTTTTGATTTGAGGGTACACACAAGTATATCCCAGGAAGACTTGATAATACAAAAATTTACCCATTTTACCCTCTGACAGAAACCCTGCTGGTAGTTCCAGGGGAGGTATGAATGGCCCAAATCAACAACTGTCCTAGGTGCACTTCCGTGGCATTGCACCCAATCACCATCAGGAAAGCTGTTGGTTCACCATAAACTGGCCAAACCAACTGGTGGTCAAATGTCGTCTGCTTTGGTGTTTTCAATGAATTTGAACAGTAATGAAAAACAATTTGACTTAAGAAAATTGTAGACGAAACCTATCAGGATAACATGCCCCAGGTCAACAGCTTTCCTTGTCATGGGTAGGGCACTTCGTGCTCAACCCATGACAGCTGATGACTCAGTCTTAATTCCAGGAGGGAAGGATTAAGTTGAGCATGGTCTTATTTCTGACTCTTGGAGGATTCTGATCACTTTCCAGGTTTGAAGTTGTGGTCCCAGTTCTGTGGTGTTCTGGGATAATAATGCACTGTGACAGACATGGATAAACCATCCATACTCAAATGTATCCAAATACATGTATTGTAAAAGATTCATTACATTAATATATGTATGCGATGGTGACATATTTTACTGGTAATGAAGAATGATAACAGCAGTTGCAAAAAGTGTCTCTTCTGGTGGCAAATTTTTCCAGTTTTTCTACTGTATTACCCCGTATGGGTAACCCCCCACCCCCCACCCCCATTATCTGGCAAAAAAAGTTCTGAACTGTTGGGAAATTTTATATATTTTATGCTAGTTTACCTGTTGTCACAACTAAAATGTTCCAAATATAGATTAACAGTTGGAGTTCACTTCAATAAAATATTTGTATTACAATGCCCCAGGTGTTTAAAAGGAATAATATGGTAGCGGCAGAGTTATAGGACAAATAAAACATCATCCATCACAATCACAACATCTATTTTTTGGGTGTAAACACTTTGAGACATATAACAATTTATGAAAATTCTGGAATGAAATATTGTTTCTTTTGTAGATTTTAATGGACAGACTGGTATTAAGTTTGACACATCCCATCACCCGATGGCACCTTTCCGTCCCCATTTCCCTGTGTCGGCAACACCCTTCAATAAAAGACTGTCTTCATCTACACCTGCCATGTCTCCGGCTGGTATAGGTAGACCTCCTGCTCATGCAAGGCAGTCTACATCTTTTGATGACCTCGGCAGCTGGCCAGAATCAAGTCGGTCTTCAAGGTCACTGGATTTTGGCCCCACGCCACAGTGTCTCAATTTGACAGTACCTGAATCAGTGAGTGGACCATTGCTGAAGCATGTGGAGCCTGTAATGGAGTATCAGCCAGTCCGAGATAGTGCAGTTGTACAGCCTCAAGGTGCTACCCAATCGGAAATAAAGGATATGGGCATTGGCCTAGTGGATCATCAGGTTGTTCCCCCCGGCCAATCGGGTTTAAGATATGATCAGAGCAGCCAATCAGCACCAACATCACAACCAACAAATACACACTTTTCAGCAGGGTACTATTCTGACACCAGGGTTTATGACAGGGTCACTTCATCAGTCCAGCAGCCAAACTTACCCGCAGACCAGCCAGGGTATCTTGCTGAATTTCATGAAAACAAAGAAAACGAACATATGAACTTTGATTTCGGGGAGTATTTAATGCCTTCAGGTGTTTATGAGTTTGGCACCACTGACGTGACGGGTCAACAACCTTTGGGCGACCTTTATGAAGGAAGAGAAAATTTTCTTCAAATGGTACCAACACGAGAGACAGACTCTATAGATCAAGGCAAGTACGAGGAAAATGTAGGGCACGCCACAGATATTCACACTGGGCCAGAACCCAGACCAGCACAGCTTGGTACCCTGCCTGATGTGGCTGATGACGTCAGGGAGGCCACGGAGGGTCATTGTGGACCAGCGGAGTTGGAACCAATACGCGAAGAAGAGGAAAAGTCCCCGACTGGCAGTCCTGCAAATGACGGGCATCACATAGTCAGTGAGGGAAAAGATATGACCGAGAAGGTGAAGAATAGAGAGGCAGAGAGCACAAATAATCCTCAGCCGTCAAAATCAAAACCGTGGAAGCCACCGGGAAAAGCGTCCAGCAGCGCAACTGATCAGAGAGAGTCCCATAAGAGGGGCCAGGGCAGGGCGGGCAGGAAAAGAGTCTCTGCAAGGTCAAACTCAAGGTCACCAGACAAGGAGAACAAGAAAGATTCTGGTGAACAGAAGAAGGAAGACACAAGGACAGCAGAGATGAAGGCCCATCTAGTGCGGCTGCAGTGTGTGTCTCGGGAATTGGGGGTGATCCTGGATGGAGACCCCGAAGGGAACAGGTAGGTACCATTAGGGCCAATGATTTTCCGTTTCAAACAAAGAGGAATTCCGCTTCATCAGCAAAAATGTTTCAAATTCCATTTCACTGCTATATATCTATATATAATTCATATAAGAAAAAACATCAAATTCTGTTTCAAGGATAGAAAAAATGCACAATTCCGCTTCGGTTTCGGAAAAAAATGGAAAATCATTGGCCCTGTACCATGGTAACAATGTTTAACACTGTTGTTCACTATAAGAGAGGAATGGTTTGCTTCGCACACTTCTACTTTCAACGTATTTATGGATTTTGTTTTACGTGTGCATGCATACAGAAATATGTTGTTGACATTTCACTTTTTTGCGGATTTTCAAGTTCACGTAAAAAGATTTAATGAATCCTTTCCCTCTTGAATTAAGACGGAGTCAACAGCTTTCCATGGCATGGGTGTGTTTAGAAGGTGCCGCCACTTGGTGGTTTTACCGGTGCCCATGGCTTCAGCTGTTGGACTGGTTTTAGCCATATTTTATTGATTAAGATTGGATGTAAACTGTCCATTAGTCTCAACAGAACGTGTGAACATATACAGTGAAACCTCCCTATACCGAACACCCTTGGGACAGGGAAAAAGGGTTCAGTATAGTGAGGTGTTCGGTGTAGGGAGGTTTGATAACATTGAAATTATATATTTGGAACCGAGAAATGGTGTTCAGTATAGAGAGGTGTTCGGTATACGGAGGTGTTTGGTTAGAGAGGTTTTACTGTACTGTAATAGTTATGATTGATGCCAGGCCTGCCTCACCCAGGTGTATTCCAGTCCATTTGACTGTAGGATTTTTTTTTCAGGATCCTGGCAGAGTTGGATAACGCAGTGCAAAGGTTGACCATAGATATAAGGACACAACACCCGGGCACTGGCCTTGACCTTCAGCCATATCCCCAGACTGACCTTGACCTTGCCATGCAGCCAATCAGAAGTGAGAATGCACAACTGAGAAGGTAGGTTTATGTGAATAAAAAAGATACAACTTCATTGCTCATCATTACAAAGGATATCAATAAACTTCATTGTAAGTGTATATAAAGTTTTTTTACCTATGTGCCTGAATAAGTCATAAACGGGGTAGTCTTTTAAGTTCAGGATTTGTCAAGTGTATGAAAACCTAGGTGGAGTTTAATACTGGTGGAGCCGCCTGCAGTATTATGTAACATATGTCCAGGTCAAAAGGTGAAAATATTGTGAACACTCCAGCATAATCTTTGTGAAATTTAGTGCAATTATGGAGAAAGATGAAGTTTTAATATGCAGCATGCATATTAATTTCCCACTACAAAGCACGGGTTTGACGCCTGGTGATCACTGGAGATGTGCGGGTCTCATCACTGTCACAGACAAGGCCATATGCTCATTGGTCACAAAATTATTGTTTTCTAGAGAAATTTAAGTTCACAAATGCCAAAGTGTTATTCATATAGTTCATCGAGAGCCTTATTACAATGCAAGAAAGAATGTCCATCTGCCTTTAATAAGTATTCTTTATTTCTAAAATAATAGTAATATCCTGCTTGTCCACACAGGTACCAACCTGTATCTTGCCAAGCTTGACTAAGCAATCAGGAAATGATGTGCATGTCTCGTATTGCTTTGATACCAGGGAGGTCCCACTGTCCAGATGGTCACATAAGTCAGGGTCTGTCCCACGTACCTAAAATTCATCTATGTAAATATACATAACAGCAGAACACTAAGCACATGGGCTGTGTTTTTTTCTTCATTTTTTTTTTCTTTTGTTTTTGATCTGGGCTGATCAAGTTTCACAGAGCTATAAGTGTAATTTGTATCTTAATATTTGAATCAGAACACAACTCAGCATCATGACAACCAATCAGAATTTTTCTGGTTGTTAGCTGCATACAAATTTTTTGACTGACTGTCCTTATGTTAATTTTTTTTCCAGACGACTCAGGATATTAAATCAGCAATTACGAGACAGGGAAAGGACTGAGAGAGATACAAACAGATCTGACCAAGGCTATCATTGTGAGTTCACGCAGAGTGTCAGAATAAATTGTGTGTACTTTCTATGTACATACGTGTATATGCTTTGATAGCTGGCTTGTCATTTTATTATAGCGAATGCCACAATCACAAAAAAGGGAAAAAAAAAAAATGATGTCACAATCCCATTTTGTGTGTAAAGTATGTTTAGCTTATTGTTTTGTTACAGGTTAGTTTGAAGTGCAATAATCAGGATCAAGTGACTGATAATGGTTTGTTTCTTGGAAACTTCTGAAGAAAACAAACCAGTTGAAAGAAACTCATCATTTGTGATGTGCTGTTGATGAATTTTCATAAGTTTTGATGGAAAATGTATCAGGAGACACTTTGGACAATTTACCTGGATGTAGTCCACATGTTTGATGGTGTGCCCTGAGTGTCACATGTACCAAACATGCCAAGACAATCAGTGAAATAAGTTAAACCAAAATATTGTTCTCCATTTACTATTTTGGGGTCATCCAGACCTGATGATAGAATATTGAAAGAAACTACAACTGTAAAGTTGAGTTTGTGCATGTGTGTACATGTATCATTCATAATAGCATGATGCAATTTGTTTACATAATGTCAGAAATGCTTCCATTTGAGTAAAAAGCAGAAAAAAAGATTTTGCTCAGATTTTAAGCATAGACCATCATGCATTATTCAGATATCTGAGTCCCAGTGATCATCATGTTTATGTAGTTTATTTGACGATGGCTTATTTAAAGGCAGATCAGGATCAAGAATTTTTATCACATCTAAAATGAATTTTCATCGCTATGTTTCAGTGGTGCACCTCCAGACGATCAACCAGGCTTTACAGAAACAGTTGAATGATGGGAAGGCAAGTCGTCTGCAGCTTCAGCAACGTGTACAGCAATTGAGCGGCGAGATCGACCAGTTGAATTCAGAGAAACGAGAAATGCTGTTGGTGCTTGAGAACAAGGTATGTCAGAGGACAGCTGAGAGTTGGCTCAGCAAAGTCCGTTGGCGGGTGGGTTTTGTGGTCTAATCACTTAACTATTTCAGTGCCGCATTGCGGGCTGAGTCAACAACTTTCCTCCACTTGCTTTGTGCCCAAAGTGTGCTGAGGAAAGCTGTTGACCTGAGCTATTCTCTATAACAATAGGCGTGCTGGTACTTGAATGAATGGTCTTTTTACAAGGCACATGAATCTAGCATCCTTATTATAATTCAGACCAGTTTGCTTTAAGGAGTTTGACTTAAGCTGCAGTTGGCACTGAACGAGTTAGGCATCATATCTAGGCCTTGTGCACATAAAATGCATAGTTGCACAGTGGTACCTGTCTTGAGAGACCCCTCCAAAGAGAGACTGCATATCTTTTTAAGACTGCTCTCTCAGAACAATGTGCTATCTTTTCCATCTTATACCTCTAATGAAAGACCACCTGTTTTGAGAAACCTCATTTTAACCTGCCCTGGGGGCGGTCTCTCAAGACAGGGACCACTGTATAGGTTTTGTTTGACACTCAGATCTGAACTTTCTTCAGGTTTGGAACTAACCTATGGAGGCACCCAATGCACGCTGAGAAAAGCTGTTGCACTGGGGTATTCTCTCTGGAATCATAGGCATGCTGTTACTTAAAGGAAAGGTGTTTTTTTTTTTTGTTTTTTGTTTTTTTAAATGAGGAATGCGAATCTGGGATCCTTATGATAATTCAGACTAGTTTGATTAAGCGGATCGACTTGAGTTGGGCTTGGCACCAAAAGAGCTACAACCATGAAAATTTACAAATAAGTACATTTACAGTAGAGAACTTTTTGTTAAAGTACTGACAAGCTTGGTCGGTGATTTGGTATTGGCTTGAGTTATGATCCATCTGCTTCAAGTTTAGCTAGAGCATGACACACCAGGCTGTACCAACTTTGATATTCAGTGTGAAAAGCATTAAAAGCAACAGGACACCTACTTTTATGACAGTACTGAGCATAATTCAACTGGAGGCATGCAGTAAGTTCTGGACTGAATT
Organism: Hermodice carunculata; assembly: GCA_964020975.1. Lineage (NCBI taxonomy): Eukaryota > Metazoa > Annelida > Polychaeta > Eunicida > Amphinomidae > Hermodice > Hermodice carunculata. The sequence goes on from OZ026618.1 coordinate 31,165,847, forward strand.
ACTGTATTCTCGTAGATGCTATAGCTAACAGGCTGATGTTGAATCCACATAGTTTTAGAAAATGTTACGTAAAAACATGTAGCATTCAAAATGCTCTATCTTGTTCATCTTTCAAATTCATTGCCTACTTCAAGCAGTTATCAAATCAATTAATTTGACAAAAATTAACTTTTTTATTTTCACAGCTCAATTAATAGTGCAATTGATCATGGAATTTTCATAGCTGATTTATGTTTGAATCAAGTAAACTCTGCTTGTACATTTGTATTTGTTCCTTCTTGTAAGCCCACCATGTATAGCTTGTAATGTGGTTGCAAGTGCAGGCCATTGGTTGCTTTTTATTTTAGGATGATGACAAACTGCGATTGCACCAAGAACATGCGAAAGAGCTGATGAAAACAAGCTCTGACCTCCGACTGGCACAACAGGAAGTGGAAAGCTTGAAGCGCCAGCTGGAGGCTATGGAGCATGACTCCCAAATTTTGCACCTGACAGTGCAACAGAAAGAGCAAGAGATAGAACGTCTGCAGCATTTAGTCAGGTGAGGGTCATCTTACCAGGCAGTTACCTACAGTCACACAGAAAGCGCTTGCTGTTGGGATTATAGGAATAGTTAGAGAATATCTGGTCATCTGCTTATAAGGGAAGTTGGATCTGTCTCTAAACATACATATGTGCATCTGTTCGGCAATATCATTCATTCGTTCGTTCGTTCGTTCGTTCTTTCGTTCGTTCATTCATTCATCCATCCAACCACCCATTGTCTGTTTATTTATTTGTTTATCTGACCACCTACAAGTCTGCTTCCACCAAATTCATTCATTTGACTTGTCTTTTCCATTGAATACCTTTTTGTGCCACTTGCCCTTTGTACACTACATATTGCATTTAACACCAAATCAAGTGTTTTGGCATCTGTACCTAGAGACTCCTGTGCATATAGTATGAGACGTTCATAGTAACCCTTTTCCCTTGAATCAAGACCAAGTCAACCGCTTTCATTGGCAAGGGTTAAGCGCTCAACCCACGCCAAGAGAAGCTGTTGACTCAGTCTTAATTCAATGGGTTACAAAAGTGGGAGGGGTACTTAGAGGGGGAGGGCACCAAAGATAGGCAATACAGCACTTAACAAGTTTGTCTTGCTTTTGTAGAGGGCTTCAACAAAGCATGACCCAGTTGCTCAGTGACCTTAAGAGTTCAAGGCCGCTGTCAGGTCAGCGAGACAGTCCCCATGTCAGGAGTGCACAACTGGCTCAGTGTCTGCTTGAGGACAGCATGTGAGTACTTCCAGTGGCCCAAGTTTTTCTGCATGTCAGGTCATGAGTCCAGATTATTGAGTGTGCAAATTAAAAAAAAAAAAAAAATTATTATCTCTGTCTCAGTGCAGCCAGATTTTTAACCTTCTTGTAAAATTTGCAGTTGTGAGATGATTAGTAAAAGCAACTTGCATGTCTCGTTGCTAACTCTTTAGCTTACAAGTTCAAGAGACATGGGTATTGAGAGTTCAGTGAAAACGGTGAATTGAGCCGATTGTAGTGTTATGAAATTGCCAAATTCTACACGTTCATAGTTTAAAAAACAGTCATTTTAAATTGTTATGGCTGGCATAAAATCTTCTGGAGATTGCTGTATGGTATTTTACATGCGGAACTCCTCATCTGTATTTCTCTGTCCTGTGCAGCCTTCACAACAGACCTGTTCATACCGAGTTGTACCAAACTTTTCTGGACCGTAATTAATTATGCATTCCTTTGTTGGCCTGATTGTCCAATCAGCAAGCAGCCAAGTCTGGCCCATGCCTTCATGTTTACAACAGATGCCATGGCTAACGCTACAACATGGATTGTGCTGAACAGTGAAAATCTTTTACATCAAATGTCAGTGGTGAAACGTGCCCTTTTAGTTTGCTGACAGTTTGATTTTTCAGTAAATCCAAGTGCATCCTGTGTTGTACTTTCTAATCCTTCCACATGTAGTCCGTCCAGCGTGATCAAGCACAAAATGTAAACAAAGCAGGGTGCGCTTCCCGAAGTGAACTGAATAAACCCGAGTCCTATGAACTGATCTATTGACCAAATTTAAAGGCTGCTCCTTATGATTACCCATTTATATGTAATTTGCTGATGCTGAGACTTTAATCTTTTCACATCAGTTAGCTCCTTTCAATCAGCCAGACTTCCTCCCTGCTGTGATATCGTATAGGTATCAAAGTGATCAGGCTTTCATGGGAGAAAAGATTCATCTTGAAATTAAGAGTCCAACTGCATATCAAAAAAATAAAAAAATTACCACCTAATGTCACCGGCCATTGTGTTGTCCTACTAGTTTCACATATATATTTTGAATATTGTGTGTAGTACTTATTACAGTATTCTAACTTTTCTGTGTCGCAAAGTGAGGGCAGCTCCGTTTTCTGCAACTTAAATTAGGAGGGAGATTTACCCAGCCTTTTTCTTTGCTCCCTGCCTGTTTTATTTTGCTGCCTTCCCTTTTTTCTGATATATACATCATGCCATGATGAACTGGAGCATTTGTCTTCATTTTTGAGGACATGAAATATAAACTGAACTCCAACGATATATAAAAAGCAGTATTTTCACCTTAATTTACATACATGTACAATTGTTACATATTTGCTGAGTTTTGCTTTAAAAGTGTGCAGAGAGAGGCCTCTACCCTATTTTATGAGGGTAAGAAAACAGCCTCGTCACCCTTCATATGCATTGATAGACCAATCGGGAAGTTGATCATTGTTAGCTTGACAATTTTCAGTTTGTGTGCCTGATTGCACTGTTGTCTGTTACCATGGTAAATGAAGTGGTCTAAGACCAATTAGTATTTGAGTCACTTTTTCAACCCCCAAACAGGCTTTGTTTTAACTCATTCCATACCAGTCCCTGATTTTTCCGTATATTTACCTAGATTTAAGACGACAATTGCATGTTTAAATTCTTCTTGAAAACAGCTTTTGTTCAAGTAACAACATGCCTATAGTCTTGAGTCAGTGGTTCTGGCACTGCCTGGCAAGTCATGCTTGCGGCAGCTGCAGCATGACTTGCCAGGCAGTGCCAGAACCACTGAGTAAGGCCTGTCACCATAGTCTGGAATGAGTTAGTAGTCAAAAGGGCAGACAGTGTGGAGTGAAGACACGGAGAATGGTCTGCCTACCGGGCAAGTGAAAGACAAAAGACCATGAAGCAACAACATATCGTTAGTTTAGAGCTGAATCATACTGTATTGAATGATTGAACATAAATTAGTATTTTTTAATTGCAGAGGTCAAGTAGACATCGGGGGGCCTGCCAGTGAGAAGCCTAAACTGGTATCAAGTATAGCACGTCAAGCATGGAAAAGTAGTTCAGAAGATAAACAACCTGGCAAAAAATCAAAGACAGTTGATCCAACCGACTCGCCAGCCAGACGAGCTCTACAGTTTGAAGTAAACGATAAAGAAAGTAGTGCGGCAAAGGCAATGAGAGATGAGGGAGCATCAAATATGCTGACAGAAAGAGCTTTGCGGGAGCATCAACTATCTCAGTATCACAAAGACAAAAAATTGCCCCCGGAATCCAGTTTCCCGCAGCTGTCACGGTTTGTGAAGCAAAATACTGCTGTGGACAAAATGGACAACGAATATGAGGTTGGCGAGGTAGATGATGAGGAATTCGTGGGTCAGGACCGCTGGGCCACAATTCATGATTACTCTGATGAGGAATTAGGGAAACCTGACGATTTTTTGTCAGACAAAGATCCAGATGAAACTCAGTACATTTACTTCAGTCCACCTAGCCGACGTCGGACTGTGGACTCTTCGGACTTGACGACCAGCGGTCAAGTAAATGTTGATTCAGGCAAGAGAGAAAGTGCAGGCACAACAGTGAAAGATGTGCTGACTTCTCTGGCATCCAAGATCCAGGCGTATAGCGGCGATGAAGCCTCATCTCCAGGAGGTGTGACAGCAGACAGAACTTATTCGACCCTCCCTAGAAGCGACCGAGAAAAATCAGACCGTTTTGAGACAGACTCTGCTGATCAGTCCCGCTATAGCGTGACTGAATATTTTAAGAAATATCCAAGAACTACAACAACATTGCCTGCAGGAATACAAAAAAGATCAGGCACCTTGTCTGAATCGCATGGTCTTGGGCTGGGGGAGGATCAGGTAGACTCACCACCTAGCACCATCAAAGAGACGGAATCGGTATCCTCAGGTTCCACTCTGGACACTGTTACATCATTTGATGATCGGGCATTCCAAGAAGGATTAGCAAATCTGGATGCGAACATAGCCAGAATTCAAGATTCTCTGAAACAGGCTTCAAAAAGATGAAACCAACTAGATTTCAACATGGATGCAAGTGCATGTTCATGCTATTGTTGAAAACTGAATACTCGAAAGGGACCAATTAAAAGTGGTGCAATGGCTGTACATATCATGTACATTATACGTATGGCATGTATGCATAGAGATCCTGCTGGCTTTCAGGCATCATATTTACTGTATAGTACTTCATCATGATTAAATTTTGTTTATTTAACTCATTCCAGACTATGGTGACAGGCCTTGGTCAGTGGTTCTGGCACTGTCTGGCAAGTCATGCTGCAGCTGCCCTTACGGCAGCTGCAGCATGGCTTGCCAGGCAGTGCAAGAACCACTGACTTAAGACTATAGGCATGTTGGTACTTGAATGGAAGCTCTTTTCATGAAGAATCTAAATATACAATTATCGTCTTAAATCTAGGTAAATATACAGAAAAATCAGGGACTGGTATGGAATGAGTTAAAAAAAAAATGGAAGGAAACATATCCATTTTCAAAACAAACTTCCCTTAGGGACGGACATGATGGCCTTTCTGAGGGGCGTATGGTTGAGTGCACAAGGAGTCCATCGGCGAAGGGGCTGTGGCCCTCTAGATCTAGGAAGCATACATTTTTGTCCATGTGGCACTTCTGAGGGGGACAACAGTCTCTTTGTCCAGCGACTGCTGGCGTGCGCAACCTGATGCCCCTTTGAAAGACTACATGTCTGTGGCTATAAATTCTGTATGATACTAAATAGGTGTACCATAGTCCCTCCTCTTGTGGACCACTCCTAAAGCAGGTCCAAAAGTGATCGTATAAAGCAGGTAGTATCTCAGTGGAGGCCAAATAATAGAAAAAAATGATCCAGACTTCATACATGAGGTCATCAGTGGCAGCTCATCTCTCACTGTGGTGGTCTCGCAAGGAAGGGGCAGTGTGATTACATTGGGACTTTCATCCCAAATTGGTAGACGAAGATATTCAATAAAATGAAATTATTGTATGGATTTATTGACTCTCAGGTGCCTTAAGTGTTCATTTTAACCGACTGTTAGCTAATCATGCATCCCCTGTAGGCGGGGATGCATACAGTGTTTAGTCCCGTTGTCAGCTGTCTCGGCCACAATTATTCCTGTCCTCTCATGGCCTATTGCCTCCTAATGTGGTCAAGATAATCTACGGGTCTGGGAAATGTTTCCCATATAGTAATATATAACCTTGAGGTCAAAGGTCAAAGTCACATCCTTATTGAATTTTTCTGCTGACTTGGCAATTTTCACAAACTGGCTTGTAGTTTCTTAATGGGGCATCATAGGCCCAAGTTTACTATTAAACATCAATAGGAAATTACCTTTGGGCTTTCAATTTGTGTGGTTTATTTTAAACCTGAGTGACCTTGAAAGGTCAAACTGCATGCATTCGTGTTGATTACTATGTACATTGTAAGTCAATGGGGATTGCAATTCTAATTCACATTTTCAACTGCTGCTCAGAAACAATTGGCCAGATTCACTTCAAACGTGGTGGGGATGTACATCAGATAGGTATCTCCCAACTGTGTTCAAGTGGTCATGCTCCAATGATTTTTGGATTTTTATTTATTTTTTGGGGGTGTGTGTGTTAATTTTTGCATTCCTATTGATTACCATGCAAGTCAATGGGGTCTGCAATGGTAGTTCACATTTTGACTTCTTCAAACCTGTAAGCCAGATTCATTTGAAACTTTTGGTACAGATACTCCATAGATTTTGAGATTTTTTTTTCATATGATTGTGGGTGACCTGCAGGTCATAGGTCATAGATCAAGGTCACAATGCCATGGCAAATAAAATTGTTTCCCTGCCACATCTTCAAATGGCTACTATGCTTGAAGTCCATCAAACTTGGTCATTATTTACCCAGGTGAGACTTCCCTTAAATATGCTCAGAGGTGACCTTGATGTCAAAGGTCAAGGTCAAACTTTCTGCTGAAGAATGGTGGCCCACTTAGAGGGGTGGCCTCTGGTGAGAGGCATCTGCTCAGGCGATGCACAATGTTTTTCACAGGAAAAACTCACTTCTAGTAGTAATTAAGATGTTCGTCTGAATTACTGTACCCACTTCAGATTCAGATTCTTTAGATGCAAAGAAATCTCATTGAAGCACCAGAGAACAGGTACATGGATTTCCAGAGGAAAAGAAAGTCATAGGTCAACATCTTGCTTGGACATATTGCATGCAAGACATACCAAGGAAAGCTGTTGACCCAGCCTAAAACCAAAGGGTGAAAGACTTCATATTTCTTTTGGTAATATTTGGCGAACGTCATATTAGCCAAAGTGGTCAAATGCTGTTAAGATTTCAATTTTGTCAGTAAAGGTAGTATTGGCTACATGTACTGTAAAATCATTGAATTATTTGCTTGTGTTCAGAAATTTTGGAGAAATCAAGTAAAGGTCGGCATCTTAGAGGAAACATGCATTTTGATTGCCTAAGCTTTTGTTTCGCGTATTTCAAATGTAATAGGTTATGTGCCACGTCCAAAGGAGGACAAACTTCACAATGTTCAGGTTGCCTCTACTTTACTCAGTCTGCCTCTACAAGATTTTGTTTTTGTCCGAGTTACAGTAGTACCCTGTCATCTTTCTCGTGGATTAATGAACCAATCAGGAAGTTGATCATTATCACCTTGGCCCATGGCACTGTGTGTGTTCTGTTTCACCATAACCTGTTACCATGGGAATCAAAGTATACCAATGAGAAATTGAGTCACTTTTTTTCAGTGCTAAAACCGTGGTCAAATAGCAAAGGGTAGACCAAGTGGTCGGCAAAAAACACAGAGGTTGGCCTTTTTAGCAAGCAAGTGTACTAATCTTAAAGTCCTAACTGGTTCTTATTGATAAGTGCACCACAAACACAGGTCTCCAGGGGAGATGCTCAGGACCAGACAGATAGTTGCTGGGGGGGGGGGGGGGTTGCATATGGGTGAAAGTGATGAATGTTTTTTGTCATCTCCAAGTGAAATAATTGAGTGTAGTCCTATCTTCACAAAGGAGAGTTACCACCTGAAGCGAAACTGGAATAATTCTCTCCTTGTTTGTGGAGGAACCAAGTTATCATAGGAAATGGTCGTTTTAGCTCAGCTGACTTGTCAGTCATCTGAGCTTTTACGATGGTCAGCTGCCCATTGTCCATCCATTCGTCCACAATTCACATTTCTAACTTCTCCAAAATGCTTTCATTTTTCCACTTTCTGGTCCAAAACCATCAACCAGATTCACTTCAAACTTGATAGGGGATGTACCTTGGGTGGGTCTTTACCAGGTTTGTTCAAATGATCATGCTGCATTGATTTTTAGATGTATCATCACTTTTTTGTTCATTTTTTTGGGCAAAATCTTAAAAAATAGTCTCCGAAATGGCTCAGCCAATTGCATAGGGATAGTTCTGGAGATCCCCAGACATTAATGGTTGAACAAGTGGTGCTCTACTTTTTTTAAATTGTTGCTGCAAATTTTTGTGTGTTTCTCCATTTTTGTACTTCTACAAAACTATTGCTGAAATTGTTCTGAAACTTAATGGAAATGTAACTTGCGGGAGGGTTAAACAAAAGTGTTCACTGGCTGGTGATACTCTTGATTTCTGATTTTTAACGAGTTTTCCAGTTTGTGTACCTGTTGGTTAATGCATGCATTCCTATTGGTTACTATGTTCATGATGTAAGTCAATGGAGATTGCAATGGAAATTCACATTTTTTTACTGCGTCTCCAAAATCCTCATCCCCTAGACTGGAGTGGGACTTGTTATGGGTTGAATGTCAAGGTCAGCTGAGAATGGGCTGTGCACACAGCCGTCGTGTTTTAGCTTAACATTTTTGATTTGGTATATTACTTTCTGGTTAGAAAAAGGACTTCCTCAAGCCATTTCCGTTGCAAATGTAGGGTGCAGTATATCCCAACCCATGCTAAGGAAATCTGTGGACCCAGGGCATGGCATCTTAATGAAAGTCTCAATTTTCATGCAAAGGTTTTTTCTAATGATGAAAAATTCAAGGAGAAGCACCGCAGGAAACCACATTTTACAGCCAGTTGCTTTGAGACAATTTTGGGTAGGAGAGGGGAAACTGATTGTTTTCTATCCATTTTTTTTGGGTGGGGGGAGGGTTAACTGATAGTCTGTTCTTTGAAAATTCACGAGTGGAATGGAGAATGAAAAAAATTTCAGAGTCCTCAATGCTTATGACTTTTTTCTCGAAAATTAGGTGAAAATTGACAAGAAAAACTTTTCCCTTGACAGTATTAGATGCACTTCTCATGCCCACTGTAGCAACCACAATTCTGACTTAAGAACATCATGCAAGAAAATCTAAGGTGGGTTATTTTACGTTGGATGTGTAGGCAAAGTCTGCAGAAAAATTGGAAAGGCTGTTTAAGTCTTCAATATGAGTGTGGAGTGAAAAATACAGTGTACATTATAGACCAAGGTGTGACAGTCCATAGACCACGAGAGACAGCGAAAACTAAAGGAATTGAAATTTTAAAGGGAAACCTGATGAACAGTGAGGAATCGAATTTTCAGTGCACATGATTGGGATGAAAATGAGGCTTTTGATCATGTTTTATTCATGCATTTTACTTCCTCTTGGTCATTGGGGCAACATAGTCAAGTTAGGATAATGTACATTAGTATTTTACAGTCATTGCAAATAGCCAGTAATTGCAAGCAAGTGTTGTGTTTGTTTCTCATTCTTCTATAAATGTATCTGGACCACCAAATGAATTGCATACATTTAATCAGGGAACATTCTGGAAGTGGAAAAGAATGACAAATGTAAATTTTGTATCCAGTGTATCTCCATGTAAAAAAAAAAATTATTATTATGGAATGCCAACTTACCTTTTGGGTTGATATAATGTTTAGGTGGTTTTAATATTGACTTATTCCACCATTTTGTTTTAATGGTTGTGTCCAATAAATTTCACAAACTTTTTAAACATCTTCATAGCTTCAGATTAAAGTTTGAAAGAATTAAACTGCCCATTTGTTATGTTTCATATAGAACTGAATTTTGTAAATTCAAACTAGAAGCACCTGGCAGTAAAGCAACAGTGTCCCTATATCCTTTACTAGAAGACAATTTCTATGAAATGTGTTTTATATACTTCTGATTAAGGCACTGTAGCAGTATATTTTCTTAAAATTTCAACATGTAGTTTCCGTAGCAACCAATCCTGTTTCCATATGAACCTATTTTTTTTAATTTCTAAAGCAGCCAATTTTCCATAGCAAACAATAAGTTTGCATAGCAACCAAATAGTTTACGTTATTGCAACCAATTTTTAAGTTTCCATCGCAACCAGTTCGTTTTCATAGAAACATTTAGTTTCTGTAAAAACAAGTTTATTTCCATGGAAACCAATTAGTTTCAGGAGCTCCCGATTTTCTTAATTTTTGTAGCTGCTAATAACTATTCCATAGCCGCCAATTTTCTATATTTCCATAGCCACCGATTAATTGTCAAATTAATACAAACCATTTTTAACTGCAATTGTTTTCCATTGCAAACAATTTCCAGAAGAAACCAATTATTGAGTTTCCATTAGTAGGTTACAGCGAATTAACTTCCATAGCAACCGACTTTCTAAATGTCCATAGCCAATTTTTATCCACGTCAAAAAAAAAGTCCGTAGCAACCAAAGAGTTTCCATGTCAGTCGGTTTTCTAAATTTCCATTGCAACCAATTATCCACACCAAACTGTTAGTTTGCCTTAAACAATTTCTAAATTTCCATAGCGACTAATTGGTTTCCATAATCAATTGATTTCCATAGCAACCAATTTCGAAAGAAACCACTTTTGGAAAAAAATGGAGCGTCCAATTGTTTACTTTCCATAAAAAAACAATTTCCGTTGCAAACAATTTCTGTACAAACTAATTATCGACATAACAGCCAATAAGTTTTCATAGCAACCGATTGTCTAAATTGTCGTAGGAACTTTTTGGAAAACAATATAGTTTGCATTGCATTGCATTGCATTGGACTTCGAACTAAATGTATACCAAGTGTCATAACTTCATAAGTGGTCCTAAAATATCATTCACAGGCAGAAATGAGGATCTTTGGAGAGTAATAAAATTCGTCACTGTGAGTGTGACAGGTATGGGCAATTTTGGGCTTTTAAAGAACTTGTTAAACCATGTGTGCGATTGGGTGACACCTGTGGACCTCCTGGGCTCTGAACTAAATGTATCTAGTGCCAAAATTGGGCGCAAAATATCACTCACATGCAGAAATCGGATATCTGACGGGAAACGCAAATTATCAATGTCGCCCGCAAACTTTGTGGTTGTGGCAAAAGAAAAACACAAAAAACAAGTCGTGACTGCAGCCTGACGACGATTTGTGGACATTTTGCACGCTGAACTAAAGGTTGCAATTATCTACTGGTAGAAGCAGCCACCAAAATACCATTCATAGAAAGAAATTGGGAATTTAGTGGGAGATGAAAAGAATCAATTTTAGCTATATTATTAGCACATTGGGGGTATATATGGCAAGCAAACTCAAGGTTGTGGCTGTGCTTTGAAGATGTCTGTGGACTTCTTGGACACTGATCGTGAACTAAATGTACCAAGTGCCTAAAGTTACCACAGTAACGTCGGATGTCAATTTCACGGGCAGACAAGAAGAAAACGTTCAGCAATAAGTAATCAATGACGGTCCGTTATTGGGTGCTACTGAAAGCTGTTGCCTGCAGTCTTGTACTTTCTTGCATGGCGATCCCCTTTTCATGGTACAGTTATTAAAGACGGTTGAGCAAAGCAATCCCTTCACAGATTCCACAATTAATAGAGGCCTGTATACATTATGCATTTGAACAGCAGGGTTATCATATATATATATATATATATATATATATATATATATATATATATATATATATATATATATATATATATATATATATATATATACATATATATATACATACATACATACATACATACATACATACATACATACATACACACACACACACACATACATACATACATACATACATATCTCAACGATAGATGAACAAAAGCTCATTTAGAGTTACTACTTTCATTAACATCAAATTTAATAACATGAAGACAAGCGAAAAAAAACCTCGATACAGAACTAAAAATTCAATTGGTTTGCCCTGGACTAAATGACCACGTGACACTTTCAACTGAAAGAAGAAGAAGGAGTAGGAGGAATACAAACCAATGGACAAATGCATTACGTGAATCTCGTGTTGCTTTCATTCCTTATCACAATGTATAGAATTGAAAATGCGGTTACAAGCTAAAAACTGTCAAAAAATGCGGAAAAAGTGTTCAACAGGGTATACATGCATGCATATACATATTAACATATTACGTCTTGTACGGTTGCGCGAACGAATCTGGTCATTTCTAAGGACGTTTCGGGAGCCTCAGAAGTCATTAACATTGTATATTCTGTCTTCCTAACCTAATGTTTCAAAATTGCCAAAAATTTATGACAAGTTTGAAAACAAATTTCCCTGAATTTAAAGAAATCCACATTTACACTATGATACTCATATCCATTTTCTAAAACGTGTCGCAGATTCGTTCCTGTTCAGGTATTTTATTTGGTCTTTTATGTCTCTCAACTTCTATATATTCAAATTATGAGCACTGATTCTTAATTTCGTGATTTTTTCTTAAATTTACGCATTTAACAACAATTAAACAATTTTCCAATTGAGTGTTTGACTTGAATTTTGAATAAGTTGTTAATTTTTATCTTGACAAGATTGTGATGTAAAAATCATTACGACACTGAAATAAATATTTTTCTTTTGGTATTTTGAATTAGAATTATTCGGAAGTCGCCAAACTTGTCACCATTAGTCAACCAAATATCTTCCCAACCAATCTCACATACTAGTAATGTAGATATTTAACGGTTCTTAACCAATTAATTTATCCAATGACATCAGTTCACAACTAGAAATGACGATTTGCTTCACAGCAAATCTGTCTGGGTGCCTTGAAAGTGAGACCAGTTTGAAATGCTACACTTTGCTATTGTTCAACAAAATCTAAATTTCGTGTACTATCCTAATTTTTAAAAGGTAAAATGCTACAACTTTATTTCTTGGTTCATTGGATGTGGCCAGGTTACAAACTTATCAAATGAAGTTTTGAATATCACTACTATCTACAACAGTTTTGAAGCTATTCAACATTTTAAGTTTTTTGTATTTATCTAGTTTGCATTAATCAAAAGCCCACAACTTTGGTTTATGGTTTATTAGATGGGGCTATGCTACAAACCCATAAATTGAAGTAGGAATGGCACCTCTATCCATAATAATTTTGAAGTTATTTAAGATTTACATTTTGCATGTTCACCTAATTTGCATAAATTAAAATCTTACAACTTTTGTTCATAGTTCATTTAATGCTGCTTTGCAACAAACCTATAAATTGAAGCTGAAATGGCATGTCTGTATAATAGTTATGGATGTATTCAACTTTGAAATTTTTCAAAGCCCCTCATTAGCATAATTTAAAATTCTGTAACTTATACTGCCTATTATATTGGTAAGTGTCAAAAACCTATATATGCACATTGAAATTTTGACTATCTGCAATAGTTAAGAAGAAATGGAGTATTCAAAATTTAATTGCCCCTAATTTGCATACTTTTAAACATCATGACTACTCCAAATGAGATGCACAATTTCACTGGTTAGGTCAGTCATCAAAGCAAGTTTGGTGGTTTTTGGAAATATAGTACTTGAGAAAATCTCCGGACCAACTTGGTTCTAAAGAAGACAGAAAGGAAAGAAAGTTCCAGTGTTTATTTACACAGTGAAACCTCTGTACAGTGAGCACCATTGGGAGCAGAGAAAAAGCACCATTGGGACCAGAGAAAAGTGCTCACTCCTAAGAGGGTTAGCCCTTCTGGGCAGTATGGATGAGAATATGTGCATTTACATGTACATTATTCATATATGCACACGCACATGTACATAAACAGTGTATACATATAATTCAAAGGTATGTGTATACATGTAAGACAAAACTGTCTTTCTTCCTTTATTACATAAAAAAATTTTAACAAAAGCTTTCAAGAAACTACATGTACAACCTGTGAACTGAGACAAGCACTATACTGTCACAGTATTCACAAAGTTTTGAAAACAGTCATTAAGGACTGGAAGACCATATTTTGATGGGTGTAGCCAATTCAGCACTGTATGTAGTCCTTTTTTTAACAGAGGGTACACTCAGGCTTGTTCTGCGTAGAAGTCCAGAGCCTGTGTTCCATTGGGACTGATAAGCTCAGCAGACTGGCATAACTTCAGGGAAAACAGACCTGCTACATAGAATACCAGTCTCAGTCATGGTGCACTGATAGCTCTGTCTCTAGTGGGAACTGTAGCCTGCCTGGTGCATATGGCAGCATGGAGCAGACCTGTTCTTGTCTTGCATGAACAGAATCTCTGTGTATTTTATTGAGAGCCTTATTACACAGTTGTGGGACCCCCCCCCCCCACTTGCTACAAGACCCAAGCCTTCCAAACCATACACCTTACATGCATGGATAGAAGAATGACTATGAGACAGGTTCCAGCTAATTCATTATGAATGCAAAATGCTTGCCTAGCACTATGAAGGTCAAGCAATAGGTCATGCACCAAGCAGCTGAAGGCCTGGATGTGGATTGTGGAGAAATTCTGTGAACTTAGCTTATACTAAAATTCCTCAAGTTCTCAAGTGTTGTTTGTATACTGTGGGATTTGCCAGTTGCCTCAAACCTATATATGTAAGTTAGAACTTTGTGTCTATCTATAATATCTTTGAAGATATAGAACTTATAAAACTTTAATTGCCCCTCATTTGCATAATTTTAAACATCATGATAATTCCAAACCAGGTGCACAATTTCATTGGTAAGTCAGTCATCATGGCAAGTTTGGTGGTTTTGGGAATCACAATGTCTGAGAAAACCCCTGACAAATTTGGGTGCTGTGGAAAGAAAGAAATAAAGAACGCAAGGAAAAACAATATATCTGGGTTGGCACCCAGACATAAAGAAAGAAAGAAAGAATTCTCGAAAAAGCAAAATGTCTGGGTTGACACCCAGACATAATTACACTTATGTGCATCAAACATCAATTAGGGCTATGATGCACGATCCTATACTAATTTTTACATACACTTTTTCAAAATTTTGAGTGTAAAAGGGAATGCTCCTACTTCACTTGGTACTGCAATATTACTAGTTTTTTAATTGACTGTCAAAGCATATTTTTAAATCACTGTAAATAAAAATTGCCGAAATCCATCTTGAAATACCCATTTATGTTTTCTAGAGAAATGCATTTGGAAATCTGTGGAAGGTGATCACCCCATACTTCCAAACCCTATTAGATCGGGGCAATGTGCTTGTCGAAAAATTCCAGATACAATCTAGTATCAATTCTTTCACTGGATTAGGTACGTTTTAAACGACCGAGTGACTTCCTGGATTTTTCAAATAGTTGCTTAATTGATCCAGAAAAAAAAAATTGCACGTGCAATCAATTCAATGCCAAAATAAGTGTATTTCTTTGAATTTTCTCATTCTTCATGAAAAATTGCGTATTATTTTTTCCAGACGTATCAAATATTACCACTTTGGATATTTCTACATCGATTTTCACGTTCCATTCTTTACAATAGACTTACAACATGTCCAAACAGGATCGTAATCCCTCCTCACTTTCGGATATCAGTAATGCATCATCCACGCAAAGTAAACAATTCAGTTTTTTGCTTTCTAAGGGTGCTAAATGACTTCCCTCGGTGAAAAAAGTTGGTAAATCATTGATGAATAAATTGAATAAAACTGGGCTGAGAACGAAAGGTATGCCTAACTTCTGTTTTGTGACATATTAAAGCTTTTTAAGACCTCTCTGAATCAGCCTGTTTAATATTGATCTCGCCATTCCAGCACAAAGCACCCATTCCCAAGTTGGTGAAAACAGATTTACTATAAAAAAATAGGCACTCCCGCTGCTGATAGAAAAAAGTCCAAGATATTGTAAATTATATTCAATTGGCGTCAGCGGTATAATATCGCTGCTGACAGAAGGAAGTCCAAGAAACTGATTACTAAATTATATCCATTAACATCTAAGTGGCGCCAGCGGTATAATTGCCTTTGAAAATTGATTTTTAAACTGTACTTATTAAGTGAAGGTCTATCATTATGATCCAACGGGGAAACAAACACTCCGCGACCCCTGCCTGCCGCCGATCCATAGTTCAGGAATACACACTTTGATTTTCTGATATTGCCAGCGGGTGGAACCAATGAAAGGAGGTTATTCAGTTTATAGACAGTGCTGTCAAACCCGTTTCACATGAAGTGATGTGGATCGTGCGCCTATCTGTGGTTTTTGGATACACGAGGCACACGAAGCAGCCAAGACGTAGTGTGTTGAGAGCTTTTTAACGTCAATCTACTTCGCCATGTTTCAACTACTTTGGAGTATACCGCCGCTCCTGTCCTTCTTCATTTTGCCAGCAAACTGTGGTAAGACTCATTAAATCCACCCCACTAAAATCGTCGTAAGCACCTACATTAACTTGTCGTCTGCTTGAATGTTTTTTCCGCAAAATTTTCTCGTTTATGTAAAATATTTTGAACATGAAATGTCGGGTTTAGTATCACGAAATCAAGGCCCGAGTCAACCGTAGTGCTTGGCGCTGATTAGGAGTATTGCTCTCAACCAGCGCCGAGAAAAGCTGTTGATTCGGTCTTGATCTGACCAGGTAAAGTTTACTTCTTAATGGTAACCAGCATGCATAAAGGTTGATGTTCCATTTGGGGAAAAAATTGACATTACTTGTTCCTTCACATTGCAGGTAAGCAGGTGGGCAAGTGTTAGGCCTACTTCATATTTTTATTTATGTAGCTAAGAGATGGGAGCAGGTGATTGAATCATGAGACAAAGTATCAGTTACAATTGTTGAAAGCAGGCACAGTTGTATCCTCCAAATCTGTCGAACAGAGGCACATAAACATACTTAAATATATATTTAATAATTGTTGGTTGCTGACAGAGTTGTAACATATAAACCTGCTCAATATACATGATCGAGGTACTATCCTCTAACGCAATGTACTCGAGACGTCGCAGTATCCTCAAAGACATCTGCTTGGAGACACAGACTGTTGACAAGGGGCACGGTGTTATACTGTAAGACTTGACATGGGGCACCGTAATATCTTATCAGACGGTTGGCTTGAGACACGGAGTTATACTCTAAGACTGTTGATAAAAACGTACTTTCCTTAGGTGTGTTGATTAGAGACGGATCAGTATACTCTCTTAAGACTGTCGACTGGGGACAATATTTTAAACAGTATTCACCTCTTTCGGATGCTATCATGCCAATACATAGAAAGGAGGCTAATCTGGTGCCATAACATAAAAAAAAGGTAATCATGAACTATTCAAAGTTCAACATTGCCGTTCCATTTCTAACCTTACTTTTCTCTGCAAGATTATTGGAAGGGTAGTTGCGTCCAGAATGAAAGCCCGCATGTGTGACAATTAATTCTCTGAGCGAGATGTTTCAATCTGCCTACAAAGAATTTTACAAACAAAAACTGCTTTGCTCTGTGTACAGAATGGTGTCCTCTGTACCATTGATACAATTGATGCTATGCTACTCGTGCTTCTAGATTTTGTCTGTTGGTTTGTCATAACAACAATACGAGACATGCATATTAATTTCCCGCCACAACTGCATACAAAATTGCCTAGTCTCGCTCGGTGAGACATGGCGAGATAAGGATCGGTACCTGTGTGAACAAGCGTTTTGGAAATAAAGAATACCTATCAGAGGCAGATGGAAATTTTTTCCTATATATGACTGGGGAAGTACAGGATGAATACCACTTTGGCATTTGTGAACCTTAACTTCTGAAAAAAAAAACCCCCGCTAATTTTGGGAGAAATGAGCAAATGGCACTATCTGTGACAGTGATCTGACCCGTTACTCCCTCGTGATCACCAGGCGTCAAAACCGTGCTTTGTGGCGGGAAATTAATATACATGCGGCGTATACAGTCAGCACGCAAGTTGTTGGCAGATATGGCATCGCCATGGACACCGAAACCGTCTCTTTTTTCACCACATTTGTTCGTATATAATGCTCTGTTATGGAATATTGTTTCTTCGGGTACTGATTCTAGTACCCGGGCAGGATCTCGACGAGGGTACTAGGGTAGATATAAGTGAGTGGTCTTCTGAATATGACTGGGCATATTTTTAAAGGTAGTAGACAGCACCGAATATTTTTTCTTTGACGCAGTACTCGCCATTTAACCCTTTCCCCCTTGAATTCAGAGTGACTCAACAACTTTCCTTTCGTGCCCAACCCATGCCAAGAAAGTCCCCCCCCCCCCAAGAAAAGCTGTTTATCGTGAGGATGTTATTTTCATAGCATTCATCTACGAATCTCATTCAAATTGCTTTTCATCACTCTCCTCATTAGTCCAAAACGTTGAAAACGACGACGTTGGACCACCAACCAATTTTAGGAATGGGAAAGACTGAAGTGACTTTCTCTCAATCTACAGCGTAGATGTTACTCTTTACAGTGCGACGGGTCCTGGGCGATAAATTCACCTTTATGTTTTTTTTTGTCTATGTTCTTGTTCTAATATTATCTCAGCCTCCTTCAGAGTGGGATTGATCCTATCCTGATTTCTGCAATGTTTTGATCTTGGGGACAGGCATTGACATCTAAATTGACTTTAAATGTAAGAGCCCGGTGTAATGACTCCCGGTATCGACGTTTTTCAAGTCATTATTCATTTCTCAAGGTTTATCTCTTTGCAATTACCAGCATATTGTCATTGTATTGAATAGGGACTGGTTTTTTATGTAGCTTCCATTTTACCTCCATCGACGCCTCCTCGAACACTAGCTGTTTTTCTCCTTTCATATATATATATATATATATATATATATATATATATATATATATATATATATATATATATATATATATATATATACATGATATTAAAATAATGCGAATTAGGGGTATACCGCACCACTGAATGCAAGCCTAATTTAATGGTAAATAGCTCAAAGTGTGATAGCATATAATGGAAACATGTTATTCATTATATCAAAATAATGTAAATTAGGGGTACACCTTACCACTCAATGCAAGCATATAATTTAATGGTATGTGGCTGAAGTGTGATAACATAAAATGCAAACATTTTAAAGAATGGTTAACATGAATGCACTTTCTCACCAGCAACATTTTACCAATCTCTCATAAAGTTCTATCAAGAGTTCAGAACTCCAGGTTAACTTTCTCCATATGAAAAACCAAAACAAGAGCAAAAGAAAAAAATCAGTCTCCACGGTTCCATGTTACCTTTGGATGAAAAATAGTCCCAGTTCTCATCTCCGGTTTTTCTCCGTATGTAAAAAAATCAAACTCCTCATTTCCACATGACCTCCGGATGAAAAATGTCGTACGTTATCATATCCGGATAATAATAATAATAATAATAATAATAATAATAATAATAATAATAATAATAATAATAATAATAATAATAATAATAATAATAATAATAATAATTATTATTATTATTATTATTATTATTATTATTATTATTATTATTATTATTATTATTATTATTATTATTATTATTATTCTAAGTTCACATATCCGTGCTGTCTCCAGATTTTTTCCCGGACTTTTACCATGTGATCTTTCTTCCATGTTCTTTCAATGTAAAAATCACAAAAATAACACGGAGTTACATGGAGTTCCGTGTCTGATGTGGGAAATTGAAGTACAGGTAACTTTCCTTGCTATATTGCCTTATCGCTCCAGGTCCGTGCCAAATGGAAGAATTTCAAGATTTGACAATAGAGACATACTTTTAATGATGAGATTCATCCGCTATATTCACCAACAAAATAAAACAAAACCACAAAAAAGCCCAAATCGTGTGGTTTGAAAAGTCTCATTGTATCTGTATTGTGTGTTAAATCATTACAGCTTGCCCAAGAAATGGCAAGGAGAACAACAATATATGCTATTGGTCCACCGGTAGCAGGGCGACATTCACCCAGTCAGTGGCCACCTGTGCACTAGACGGAGGTATAATTGCCAGCCCTGGCGATTCCTCAGCATACAGTTTCATCAAAAATAAGTTTGTGAGGTGAGCTGTTTGTTTGTTTGTTTCCAGTTCACATCATGCCTTATACATACTTATTAGAGAGAGATTAAATGAGCTTTTTTCTTTGCACCGTGAGCAAGACTTGCGGAGAAAAATGGTCAAAATCGTTCTTATAGTCAATCGGGGTTTTCGCTCAATAGTCTACAGAACTGTTTTCCAACAAGGAACACAAGAAGACAAGACTACGTATACAAAGAAGGTAATATAAAAGAAAAGATATACAACTACTTCCATTGTAATCGGCATTTATCAGAATTACGGCCACCGTGAAATAGCTGCCAGATTCATTGCTGACTATTGGCTGAAATTGACCGAGAAATTCCGAATGACAAAATCACATCATCAAAAATTAGACCATATCAGCCTGTACCTTTGTGGCTGGTTATCGACATTGATTTACACAAAAAAAAAAAAACAAAACAAAAACAAGAAAAAACAAAAAACAAGAAAACACACACACACACACACACACACACACACACACACACACACACACACACACACACACACACACACACACACACACACAAAACAAAACAAAACAAAAAAAAGTTATATCATATTGAAAGATATACTCAACAATTATTTTTGCGGCATTCTCAAAAAGCAATGTGCCTTCCTAGAATGGTAATGCCGAACATTTTGAGAGTCCTGCCGAGAAAGGCGTTTACAGGCTTACCAAAGGAAATCACACTACTCCTAAACTTTGTATGACCTAGACAGGTAATAGTTAAAATGATTGTAATAATGTATTAAGTGTTATAGTAACCATTATGTTCATAGTGTGGCTAGGTTTCTAAAAAGGGCAGCACATTTAGAGGTTGCCAGATCAAGATGCATAGGCTAACAGCACAGCTGTATATTGATAACTAATGCCGCCAATGTTTGAGTCGTATCTGACCAACATACACTACTCTTCAAGAATTCTGTTCAAGTAGCACTGGATTTTGCTCAGGTTTGAGCCTTAGAGTCTAGCTTTCATACCTTCAAATCTAGTATACATCACATGTAGTGGCCGTCATATTTCGTACATGCAAAGTCTCCGCACACTTCGGCTATACATGTAAAATTTGCATGTGCGAATGCGGTATTATAACCGCTGGGTGTTTCTGTAGTGAAATAGACACAATCACAATTGTTATGTAATGTTTTAGTGGCCATATGGTTGATTGTATGGCCTGCTTTTTAATGTTGTACAGCATATTTTTGACAATCGCCAGATGGGACAAGATGCGTCAAGAGTAGATGAGAAAGGTGTAGACTATTAGGTGTTATCTGCCATTTGGATGCAAGGGAAGTATGGAACTTCACTTAAATATTGTTATACCAAGCTCAGCCGGGCCGTCGACTAACAGCAGCTTGAGACATTACCCACACTTGGCTCCCTCTTTTGTTGTCATGAACGTCACAAACAGCTCAACAGACAATTACGAGTTTCTCTTTTAATACCTTTTCTAATGTGTCCCTCTTAGGCGTGAAGCCTTTGGTTGTTTGTTTGTTTGTTTGTTTGTTTTTTGTTTCGTTTTTTTTAATTTTTTTTTTTTAACGTGTATGATATTACGTTGAGACGGTTTAAAAGCACCCCAAAATGTTTTCATTTCGTACATGTCAGAATAGGAAAGGTCAGAATTAGCTCTAAGGTGTGTATTCACCCCAATACACAACTGAATACACAAACATTTGGAGGGCTAGAGCTGCGTATTCCCATTAGTTTGTATGTTAAAGTAACCTTAAATAAACCAGTTACTTTTGTAGCTGTGGTTCTACAATTTTTGTGAGGTATGTAGTTATGCATCTAGATTTACTGTCTGAAATTAAGTGTTTCTGTGTGCAGTAGTTTTCAAGTTATCAAGTTGCAAACTACAATGTAAAGTAATGGGAATACACAACCCAAACCCTCCACTGACTGCAGTGCCCTCTTTTAGGCAGTTGTTGAACCTTCTGTTCTTGCCCTTACATATTGCCTGATATCAATTTCCTGCTGAGGTCATTATTCTTACCACTAACCATCACTTTTGACTTATAATTAACAGATATGCCGCATTTAATATACAAATTAGGTATGTGGAAAACTCAACATTCAAAGTACATTCTGGAACTACCAACAATTAGCACCACATTGTCTGCATAATGTGCCTAAGAAATTTGGCCCCATTGAAAGAGAGACTTTAACTGTTTTTACTCGTATTCCATACCGATCTAATCTTACCAGCGCTGCAAATGATTACCTGTGGATTGGACTGAGAGACACTGTGACGGGATCCGGACCCGATGGCATCTTGAGGAACTGGCAATGGGAGACCGGTGCATCTCTGAGCTGGGTCTCTTGGGACTCTGGACAGCCTAATGGTTACGGGTCAGCCAGTAGCAGTAAGTGCTTCCCTCACTTGGACAAATGCGATCAACACAACTGTAAATGTACTTGTTTTCACGTGTATCCATTTTCGCGGTCTTTGCATTTTAGGCGTTTCACGGAAATTTTAATTTCACCAGTTTCGATATAGTTCCTATTAAACACATGTTACGATGTTATTTCATTGTGTTCCTCCCACCCCCACCCCCGCCCGTTTTGCGCCAACAGCGAAACGATTGAAAGGACGCGACATTATATATTTTAACAAACAATAAAAGTTGTATGGAATTTTGTCTATTTCATGCATACGATAAATTGTCGAATTGACTTTTCTTTTTGTATATTTTGAAGTTAACACATAAATGTTGGGCGTACGGGTCATGTGATGGCTTGTAGGGATCACAAGCATCCAGCATGGTGCTTCAAAATCTCAATGACCAATCTGTGTTCTCATTTGAGTTAGAAAATAGAATTATGCTGAAATCAAATGTTAAATGACTGAGAATGATGAGATGGGTGATATGAGAAATTACATACATACATATATACATACATACGTACGTACGCACATACATACACACATACATACATACATACATACATACATACATACATACATACATACATACATACATACATACATACATACACATGACAACCGGGTGTAGATGGCAATCCTGCAAGAAAAAGTGGATAATTATGAGGGTTTTCTATTTTTTCTTTTTCTAGAGCATATTGGGTTTCTGAGAACTCCCTTGCAGTTTAAAGTTCCATAACACAGCATAGAAATTTGCATCTACTTTTCTTTGTTATTGAGTGTGTTAGTGAAATGCTGATATGTAAGTTTACGTGGAACACCGAGGTTTTGCCTCAAACGCAGCAGTACCTGTTGTGACACAAGACCACCTTTCATCAAAGCCTGTATGTTACTTCAAATTTACCTGTGCCCAGCAAAGCACTGTTTGATTATGTAGTGTCTTATTTCAGGTGGAAGCATTATCCAAGATTGTGTTGCCATCCGGGCTTCTAGTCGTCGATGGCATGACAAGGAGTGCGACACTTTTTCCGCTTATCCCCTGTGCCAGGGCCGGGGTATGTGTTTGAAACTACTCACTGCTGATCAACCGTTTCACTTTTTTCTGCTCCTTCCTCCTCTTTCACTTATGATGTTATCTGAAATGTTATTCAAATACTGTAAGTATACTCTACAAGTTAACAGCAATGCTTTTGATGTGATAACATTTTAGTAAAACAACCGTCTGTTCAGACTCACGATACATATTTAATTAACATTGACGTCCGCACATACATATTGTGCATATTTTAGTAACATAATCGTCTGTACACTCACGGTACATGTTTAATTACCATTGATGTCCGTACATACATATTGTATATGTTTTAGTAACATAACCGTCTGTACATAATCACTGTACATATTTAATGTGTGAATACACATCTTTTCTTTCTTTTTCTATCCTCTCTTTCTATCTCCACTTGGTATTTGCAGCAGCTAAAACTCAAACCAAAAACTTCAAATTTTGCATGTGTATAGCACCCAAAGCGAAGTTCTGCATATCATTCAAAAAAGTTGACTGGCTGAAAATTATGCAAGTTAGGGGCAATTCAAATTGTATGTTGCACTGCACGATGTCATGACTATAATATTGCCAAGAGGTCAGTATCAAGGTCAGAAGCAATTGTCAAAGGTGCCCAGACTGACTTTAAATACTGTGAAAATGGAGGCTGTCAGTAGCCATAAATACTGCACCCAGTAGCAGGGACAGGGCCACAGCCTGAGTTGCCATTCCAAGTTCAATCCTTAAATTTACGTGATAGAGCACATCAGATACAGAGTGAGCAAAATAGCAGAACTTGATGTTATAGTAATTGCGAAAATTAACAGAACTTTATATATTTAAATATCCACAAAACTAATGCAGAAAGAGATGCCACTGAATCTTCAATGGGTTACAGGCACAACCAACGAACAGCGAAGAATAGTTGCGGCATTTTAATGTATTCAAGTATTGAAGACACACATAGATTTGCTGTGCAGAAAATCCTCTTATCTAGTTGTACATGTTTTAGTAGCATAACCGCCTGTGCTTTCTCACTGTGCATATTTGATTAATATTGCTCAGTGTGCATAATGAGTATACTCATTTAATTCACATTACCACACTAAATGCAAATGGTCATCATTTCCCATTATCCATCAATACGTACCTGGGCACGGATGTTTGTCATTTTGTAACTTTTGACATGGAATAAAGATCATTTCATGAATACTAGTAATATGGTGCTCAGTCCAGGTGACCATAGGTTGTTCGAACTGCGATCAGAGATCTATGAAAAACGTTTCATTTGACTTTACATATTTTTGGTAACTTGCAATTGTATTATGGATTCCCAATATCCTAAGACTTAGAACTAAAATTTGGTGTGATTTTTTTTTTTTGCCCTGTATCATGTTTTAGAAAATGCAATGAACAATAGTCTCTCTGGTTGCTTGCTATGGCACTGCCGCTACATGAGTGGAAATATTTTAGTACAGAAAGCAAACAATGTTACTTTAATATCTAAAATAATCTTTTCCCTCATAACTTAAGAAACCATAATAAAAGTCAACTTGGTCGACAGTCTACCTTAAAAGGCTGGTCTATAGTTGTAAATACAGGTGAGTTAATGGGGCGACATGAGTTTATCCAAATGTTGTGAAATTTGCCCTTAAAGACCTCCATATAAAAAAAAATTAATATTTGTACAGATTGTCCTACGGGTGTGGCCAGTGCGATTTATAATGGTAGTTGTCTCTGGAAGTACAGCACTATGACAACATTCTACAAAGCCAGAGATATATGCGCTCAGATGAAGCCCATGGCACACGTGATAGTTGCAGACCATAAAGCTATCGCCGACTTTGTCGAATCCAAGTTTGTCAGGTAGGACATCTTTCCATTTTGTGTAGGGTATATGCACATTTACAGTTTAGCGTAGAACATTGAAGCACACCGCACTAAATTGGCAGACGGCCAAACAAGTGAATGAAAGACAATTTTTTGACAACAATTAATATTGATCTCACAGCATGTTGACAATACAGATCCATTAAGTGTTGTGATTGAAAAGGAGAATTGCGTTATGGCAAAGAGAAAATGTGCCAAGCAATTTCAGAAAACTGACATGTTAATGAAGTGTCTTGACCATAAATGGAGGCTTGGTAATCACAAGCACTTCACAGTTGGCCAGCAAGAGTATCTGTGGGCAGGGTCTGTTTCTTCCTTTCTTTCCTTACCTGCAGATTTGTCCGACATTTTATTTGAAGAGTATTATACGCAGAAACTGCAAACTTGGCATGATTATACCTCCATTTAAAAAGTCCAGTCTTTTTATAAAGGGGGTGACAGCTTGAAAATTAAAGTATTACAGGTAGAGGTGCTATTCCGATTTAATTTCTTAAGTTTGTGCTGTGAGTGCACCCGATAGACCACAAAAAAAATTTGCAGAATTTCAATTTATCCTACTTACTGGCACTTACGGGGTTTAAATGTGGAATATATTCCACACTATTGTAGCTAGAGGTGCCATTTCCACTTGTAGATTTGTGCTGTAGGCGCATCCGATGAACCACAAACAGAAGCTGTAGAATTTTAATTTATGCAAATTAAGGCACTTGAAAAGTTTAAATGTTGAATATCTTCAAAACTATTATAGACAGACCCGCCATTTCAATTCATTTTATAGGTTTCTGCTTTAGACACACCCAACAAACCACAAATAAAAGTTGCAAACTTTAATTCCTGCTAATTAGGGGCACTTGAAAAATTGAAATATTGAATATCTTCAAACATATGATAGGTAGAGGTGCCATTCCAACTGCAATTTAAGGGTGTACTGTAGGCACATCCAATGAACCACAAACAAAAGCATTTTAATTTATGCTAAATAGGGCCACTACAAAAGTTTATATGTTGAATATCTTCAAAGCTATTATAGGCAGATATACCATTCCGAGTTCAATATACAGGTTCCTGCTATAGGTGCATCTAATGGACCACAAGCGAAAGTTATATAGAATTTTAATTTATGTTAATTAGGGGTACTTGAGAAGTTTAAATGTAGCATATCTTCAAACTTAGTATGGGTAGATGTGTCGTTCCAACTTCAATTTGCACTGTAGACGTGTACAGTGAACCACGAACAAAAGTTGTAGAATTCAACTTTATAGCTATTAGGGGGGACTAAAGGAATTTAAATGTTGAATATCTATTTTCAAAACTGCCATGCATAGATGTACCATTCCGACTTCAAGTCCTAGGTTTGTCTATCATCAATTTCGTCCAGAGTTCAGCACTCAGACACATCTAGAGCCTGAATGTCCGAGCACTGTGTGGCCCAATCAGTGGAATTGAAATAATAAATAATGCTGATTAGGAGCAACAATAGCAGACTTGTACATATTTCGGACATACCAGACATACAACAGGCCACGATCTGTCATCAGCAGTCAATAGGCAGGGCAAGAACAGAAGATTCAAGAACTGCCTAAAAGATGGCACTGCAGTCAGTGGAGGGCTAGGGTTGTGTATTCCCATTGCTTTAGATTGCAATTTGCAACTTAATAACTTGCAAACTACTGCACATAGAAACACCAAATTTCAGACAGTAAATCTAAATGCATGATTAAATATCTCACAAAAATCATATAACCACAGCTACAAAAGTTACTAGTTTATTTAAGGTTGCTTTAACATACAAACTAATGGGAACACACAGCTCTATCCCTCCAAATGTTTGTGTATTCAGGAGTGTATTGGGGCAAATACACACCCTAGAGCTAATTCTGACCTTTCCTATTACATGTATATGTACTTCACCAGGATTTGTTATTTTCACTCACGGCAGACATAACACTAGCTTTCACGCCATCATATGGTGAACATTTTGTCAAAGGTCCACGCTGTAATGTCTATCTGTAATGTCTACCTGTAATGTCTACCGTGTTCCATAAATGAATCAAAGTTGCAAAAAGAAAAAAAAAGTGTACTCTAGAGAACTAGGAAGAGTTTCTCACTACATGACCAAATCTTGTTTCTCTGCTGATACTCGACATTCTATTGTATTTAGAATACTTTATTTCTGTCTGCCCTTTTCCTTTTTACCAACTGATTTTTTTTATCTCAAGAACCTTATTTTGCTGCATTTTTTTCTGGCATTTCATGTTTTCTGTCATGTAGCTTAACCAACTTTGAATTTTAATGCAAAAAGCAACAACTTTCCTTTGTAGGAGACAGACAGATTTGCTTTGAAGTAAACCTTCTTTTCTATATGGCTAGTTGTCTCCTAATAGCCTTGATAGATGTGTTCACCTCCATGGGTGACATCCGTTCCATTTCCTTCACATCCAAATGTTTATCCTAATTTACAATGAAGGTCACATATTTAAGCTCTACATTAAAAACTATCATTCCAGTAGCAATATGCCTAACTGCTCCACCTGGCAACGAAAATGATTAAACCAGGGCCTTCAACAGCGTAGTATAATTCAGGCTAGATACCCCAGAATTAAGGCTCCTACGCACAATGCCTTTATTGAGTTTGCACTGACCGTTGATAGTAAACTTTCCATTTAACATGCTCATCTTGACGGCTTTACTGCGTCATTATTGACGTTATAAAGCCAACGAAACCCAACATTACAGCAGTAAGATTTGAATCTCTTCTCTCTTTCGTGACCTCTATTAGGCTCTAAGCTGAAGCACGTTACACGTGGAGAACATTTACATGTTAATAATCGACAGTGTCAAGGCAGAGGGCTGCATGTCATTCGGTTGAAGTGATTAATATTTTTATCATATTATAAAATTTTACATTAGGAGAAAGAAAATTGAGTCTGGTTTCTTAATTCAGCTTCACGTTGATGTCACCCGTATCGTATTCGCAGCCTTACTCAACCACGAAAAGGACATACCTTGTGACATCAACGTTCAGTCACGGACCTACTATAGATAGTAGGTCCATGGTTCAGTAGACAACCAAGTATGGTTTCTCTTACATCTCTTCACATTTTGTATCCATGGTTCTTAAAGTATCAAAAATAAAGACCATGTTTGGAAGAATCTTAGTAATATTATAATGTTTGCCAGTGCTTGTGGAGAAAGATAATGCAAACAAAAAAGTGTACTGGTCCTCTTTAGTATAGTGTAAGAAACAAACTGTCTGATGCTATAAAATTGTTGTGACTGCGAGACGAGATTTAGCAAGAGAAGGTTTGGTTTTTGAAGCTGGTGTAAATTTAGTGGAATTTTGGCAATTTTAGACAGAGTTTGATTACATTAGAAATAGATTTGTTTTATAGAGATTTAGAGATAACACAGGGACAGTTTTTGTCGCAAATTTGGGCTACTTTTACGAATTTTTAAATCCCAAAGTTTGAGCGAGCGGAAATTGGTCAGTGAGCGTGGGATCCGCCATTTTGAATAAGGGGCCTACATTACCGTAAAGAAAATAAGTAAACACAAGATTCAGTATTTCGGGATGTGAATTGTCACAGAGTAGCAGGGGTTCAGGGTGAGGAAAGGCAGGAGGAGGGAGGTCTTCTAGAGGGGGAGGCAGGTAGTAGGGAGACAGGCTGAGGTGGCGCGGGAGCAGACAGGAGGGGAGTATGAGCACAGGGTACAGCGGGGGGGGGGGGGGGAGTGGGACGACCACATGCAGTGTGAAGGGTGCTGTGTGTGGGTCAAGTTTAGTGTTTCAGGACTAGCCTACTCTCTAAATGAGACAAGGGATGATAGTTTTCAGTTTAGGTGTGGGAAGTGTAGGAGGGTGGCGGTTTTGGAGGCACAGCTGGCAGCCCTTAACTTAGAGTTAGAGGTGGCTATAGGGATAGTGCCAAAGCTGCACTGGTTGTGAGCGAGGAAGTCCAGGATAGGGTGGAGCAGGCTGAGGGGGAACAGGATGGGGGAGAGGTCAGGAAGGAGGTGAGGATAAGGGGAGGCAGAGAGTGACAGGGCTGAGTGGAAGGGGGATCCAGGAGGGAGCTAGAGAGGCATGCAGTGGTGATAGGGAGCAGCATAGTTAGGAAGATAGACAGGGTCTTTTGTTGGGCATTTTGTAGAGCAGACAGGGAGCATAGGGTTAGGGTGTGCCTTCCAGGGGCCAAGGTTAGGGATGTTGAGGAGAGGCTTGAGGGGGTAATGAGCAGTAGTGGGAAGCACGTGAGAGTCATCTGCAGGTTGGCACAAATGATCTCTCAGACAGGGATGAGCAGGGGTTAGAATAGGACAGAGACAGTGTTAGGCAGGTACGGGAAGCTTGTGGGGGAGGTTAACACAGTTGTACTGTGATGCTTTGGTGATGGGGATATCACCAAGGCTTAGGATGAGTGATAGAGTCTGAAGCAAGCAGGATTTGTAGAATTAATAGAAGGTTAGTCAAAGAAAAGTTATGTAAGCAGAACGGGATATCTTTTAGAGATGTGTGGGAAGATATCGCAGGGAGGAGGGAGGTGTTTGCTTGGGATGGGCTGCACCCACCATATGCAGCAACAGATGCAGTCCTAGGAGAGTTGGAATGGAATAAAATCACAGACAGAATTGCCAAAGCAAAGCTTAAGTACTGGGGGTATCTACAAGCAGTAAGTGAAGACAGGTGGTGCAGGAAAGTTTACAATGAGGTAGTCAAGGAACTAAGAAGATGGGTCAGAGACACAGATAAGTTGGCAGAGAGATATGAATTGAAAAGATATGATGATATGATGAGGTTTATGATTGGAAAGTGTATATAGGTCACAACTGTCACAGAGGGCTGGAAGGAGGACTAGAAAAGATAAGTTTGGTTAAAATGTACATTAAAGCATACAGGGTTCTAGAAAAGCACAATTGTGTGTTCAGATGCAGGGAAGGGATCCGGGCTTCTTTTTCAAAGTAGGACAGGAGTGATCAATCTAGAAAAGAGAAAACAGAAGTGGACAACAGGTAGTAATGGAAAATGTAAGGTACGTAGATAAGAGGCATATGCGCCAGTGAATCATTGGCTGTTGTGGTGTGGTGTATATACAGAGATAAGAGAAGATTTTTTCAGAAAGTGGCAAAGGGAAGACTATAATAACAAGATTGTAGAAGAGGTTAGTTGTTTAGAGGAAGAGAAACATGCAGCATAGATTTTTGGTTTGAAAGTTGGCTTTCTGGGAGGCAGGGAAGGTACTGAAAGTGTCCAGTACTACCTGGTAGGGAATGAATTGATAGAATAAGATAGTAACAGGGCAAATTAGCATTTCACAGTGCAGGGAGGAAAGTGAATGGTGATAGCCTTATAGGAGCTCCCATAAAAAATGGCTGATCCTTAGAGGTGGGGATAGGGTGTGTAAGGGAATGGTTTTCCCCCATTCCTGGGGGTGGGTGGGAACTGCAAGCAATGAGTGTAGGGGGGTATATTATCCAGGACCAGGGACTCACCACAGCTGTGAGAGAGTGTGAGGTGGACCCTTTGCATCGACTTTGGTCTTGGAAAACATGGTCACACAAGCTGATTAGGACAACCATGGTTTCCTCCATCTCATCTACTATTTTTTTCTAGGCCACCTGTGTCACACAGGACCGTGGCACAAAAGTGAAGGGCCACAGTGCTATTATTATTGTTATTATGGTCTTTGAATGAGACCCATGTATAGACCGAATTTAAAGACTGTGCCAGTAATTGTTTTGTCACATGCAACTTTCCAATTTTGTATTATAAGTGACAGAGGTTGCAAAACGACTCGCACTGCCTGCACTGTTATTGTCCTCTGTCATGTTACCAGTGAAACAAAGTGGAAGATACCCAACAGTGGATCAGATACTCGAATATGATTGGCTGCAAATTGATGACTCACCTCTTTTAAATGTACATCATTCATGAGGTCTGAACCAGCTACAGGCAAGGTCAGGACTGGGTCCACTGACGTCAAAAACAGTGGATCCACGTGTTCAGAGCATGTCCAGTGATGACGCATGTACCAATAGCAGAAATAGAAAGAGTCTGCTCACACGGCAAACCTATTAAATGACTTGGAGACGTACGTTATTTTTTGCTTTGTTTTCTCCCGAAAAGTCACATGAACAGTTGACACAAAGTGTCAACTGTTCATGTGCAACAGAGCACGGAGGGGGATTGGAGAAGTGCAAAAAACATGGGCCCACTGCTTCACATCTCTTGCTCCTTCTCTGCATTGTCGCACATGCACAGTTGACACTCTGTGCAGATTTTTTGGGACAAAACAAAGAAATGAAAGACCCTCTCCATGTCTAATTCAAGAGTTTTAGTTTATTCCACATTTCTCTTTCATTTGTATGTATGCCATATTCTCAGTGCAGGAAGTATGAAGGGTTTGTCTATCAAGTACAGTGTGACAAGACGGTCACACATGTGGTGTTGAAATCATCAGGATAAATTGTAAATTTTCCTGTTACACAAGACAGGCTGTGTTGTAGTGTGCAGCTGAAATGTGCATATAAATTAGAAATAGTTAACTACAACCGAAAACCAGTTAACTCT
This sequence comes from Hermodice carunculata, assembly GCA_964020975.1. Classification (NCBI taxonomy): domain Eukaryota; kingdom Metazoa; phylum Annelida; class Polychaeta; order Eunicida; family Amphinomidae; genus Hermodice; species Hermodice carunculata. Next base: position 31,197,292 of record OZ026618.1, read on the forward strand.
CTGTTGCATTCACATACAATGTATTGAAATGCATACCTTTCAGATGTAAAAATTTTGTGTATGAATTTGTGTATTTCTGAAAACATATAGAATTGCCATTTTTTCTCTTTTGATTGACAAGTCAGGAGAGCCAAAAAGTGGCAGACGTACCATGGCGCTTTTCATCTTTGGTTTAAGTGATAAAGTTTGGAATTTAAGTGGTTAGGCCTGCAACTTTAGAAAAACCTAAAGTCTGTACTTAATGAATATTTCAAAGGTTCAGAGGACTGGTTTAAAACCACCAGTTGCCTTTTATGGGTGACCGTCTGTCTCAACGTCAGGAGTGAAATTTATTTCTTAACGTTGATATTGGAAGGTGCATGTTGATGGTTTGGTAATTCTTGAATCTCTGCCTTTCGTTGTATTTAACTTTACTGTCATTGTTGGGTTGAAATTTATGAATATGGGTAATGTATTTCTAAATTGTCTGTCGGTATGGTCATTGGCATTGCATGATGCCTTGAACTGATAAAGTGACTAAAGATCAAGCTTGGTTAACAGTTTCTGGCTTTAAAAATGATTCGACATATATCAAGATATTGACACTTCAATAAGTAATGGTGTACATCTTGCTTACTAAATGCCTTAAATTCTAAAAATCATTATCCATACATTTCTGTTTACTTTTCGTTGCTGAAAGTGGCGACTCCAATTCCTTCTTCTGGGTGGGGTTGATGGATAGCATACCAGGTGGAGGACCCTACGAGATTCTACGAGATTGGAAATGGCTGAATGAAACGGCCATGACATGGTCCGATTGGGACTCTGGCCAGCCAAATGGTTACGGCAAATCAACATCAGGTGAACAATCAACATTTCTCAATGTTATGAAAACCATTTTTCTCCAGCAGGTATCCACAGGGAAAGAAAATTGGTAACGTCCAACGACAGTGCTGATTTTTTTTTTACCAAAAGAGATTTAAGAGCTAACCTATTTGTGCTTATTCGATTATCTTATCGAATGTATTTTAATGTTACAAAATGAGCTGCGTGGACTGCTTTCATAGCTTGACGTTTCATAAAAACAAAAGTAATGTTGTACCATTGGTAATGTTGTCCCTTGCGTGTAAAAGGCGGTGCAGAATTGCTGCAGCTCACAAGTTACTTTCACGATCAGGTGTACAGTAGGCTTACCCTGTCTTGCTTGTATCAGAGTACCAAAATGGATTCATCAACCCATATTGGAAGCACTATTTGGCACAAAAGAAAGTTCTCGATTTCACTGGGACTGATGTGTCCGGTTGGAAGTTACGAAAATGTCAAGAATTAAACTGGACAATGGCCGGGAATTCAATGTATTTATTTGTAAAGTGGATGTTGAGACCTGTGATCTGTTTGATTATGTTAAGTTTTCCCTCAGTGATCCTGCATCTGTTGAATCCATGGAAGCAAAAGCAGAGTATGAAATACACATAGGAATGCAGTATCAAATGCATATGGAAAGCGATTATGGAATACAAAATGAAGTACAAAAGGAAAATTCAAGATTTCAAGCATTTTCTCAGACAGATGTTGCGGAATTTGTGAAAAGATAAAAAAAAATGCATGAATATAAAAATCTGCGAAAAAGACAATTGCACATGCATAGCAATATATCGAATGAATTTATATCAAAAGGTGAAATAGATCTAATGGAAATTCATGAAATTAATGAAGCATTCCATACATTTTTCCTGTTTATCGGAACGAGAGCAGGAGATGAATATACGCCAACTTTTATAAGGGGATTCTTATCAAGCTTTTAAAGGCACTTGAGATCCAAAAAGTATCCAAGGTCTCTAAATTCATCCTTTGAATTCGTCCTGTTGGACGATGCTTTGAAAGCGAAACAGAAAGACTTGAAGCTGGAATGAAAACAAAATGAACCCATGAAAGTACTCCACTGACATATTAAGATACTGAATAATTGTACAAGTCTGACAATTAAATAAAAAAATCCAAAAAATATTATTATCACATTATGGTTGAGCGATAGTCTTGATTCTGTTGTCCGTGGTGTCACATAACACAGAAAAATACAATGGGGGAGGTGTGGTTTTGAAAAAGGACGAGAGTGGTTTTTCGAACATACAGAGTGGCAAACCATAACCTACACTGCTGAAAAGCTTCTATGCACTTTGCCACCGGGTGTTGCCTCATTCCGAAAAGAATCCTGTAAGATTATATGAAAAATACAAGAAGAGACGATTTGCATGTGCACTAGAACTGGATTCTCCATTTTATTTGGCAGTACATACATGTCAGCTTAACTCCTCTGACAGCGAAAAATTGTTTCGCAATCAACAAATAGATTAAAATAAACTGTCCAAAATTATGAGTAAGATGATTTCTAAAGCAAGACTTAAGAGTGACAGAAGATTAACAAACTACAGAACTAGGAAGTACATGATACAAAAGCTCAATGATGCAAACTTTCCCCCTCTCCTTACATGCATATAATGCATATTGCTGGACATAGCAATGTGCGATCTATCAATAACAGGTGCCCACTATTCTGGCAGAAACAGCCCCTTGTAATGTCTTCTTATTCCTAAACAAGCGCCCTTGCCCCAGTATGTTCTGACCTGTCAACTTCGATGTCTCTTTTAATAAGGTTATTACTACTGGCACAAATGCTGAGCATTGTGCATTCTTCATGGGGCAAATGGGTACTCATTCTATTTTTGCAGGATGACATCTAAACATACAGAGTTTCAATATAAATAATTATGCCCCCCTCCGAAGGAGGATGGGGCATATAGCAATTTCTTTGTGTGTGTGTGTGTGTGTTTGTGTGTCGGGACTGAGTTTTCACACGATAACTCAAAACGTTTTTCATTCAGAGCTTTCATATTGCACATGCGTATGGTCCTGAATAAGGTTTCAGACAAGTTTTTAAGATGGTGAACTTGACCTAATTCCCAAGGTCACAATGCCATTTTAATGAATATGGTTTTCAGGTATCATCAGTTTTATCTGATGGTGTAGGCTTGGAGACACAAGGCAGAGGTCTGCTATAAGATAAGGCGACCAATGTTCTGGGTCCACACAGATACCATGGTTGGTGAGGCGAATCATGCATTTATCCACAAACCATTTGCAGGTGTCTATGCGCACTCTTGTAATACTCCCATTGCCATATGGCGAGAAACATAATTTCACCCGGGTCATGACACCAATGTTCCAGGCTGCCTTTCTCTATGGATACTCCCATGAACAGCCTGTAGATTTGTATAATCTTCTAGGCATCTTCTGCAGATATAAGCAGAATGGTCTCAGATTGCTTGGTGGGCTTGAAGAGCCTGATCCAGCATTCAAAATTTTTGCTGATTTGCAAGGGGAAACTTGGTAATTCTCTTTTGCTCTGTTAGCCATGGTGGTTTGAGTATGATAGAGTTCCTTGCTATCCTTTGGGTAAATCTGATACCTGACAAGGAGAGAACAGTCACTTGAGCCACTTTTAGATGCCACTATTTACCCCAGGGTATTTCATTCTTGGGGGTATATTTTTCATGGGGATAAAAATGGCATGTGAACTAAATTTTAACAGGGGTAAAAAATACCCCAGGGGGTAAAAATTCAAATTTGCCCCTCACATTTGCCCCAGTGAGGTGGAGCAAATTTTATTTGCCCCCCTCTGATTTGCCCCCTTGAGTATATTTATTCTTGTCCAAATGTATCCTCAATAGTCATCTGTGCAATGCTCAGGCAATAGTTAAAGTAATGTGGTAAGGTTGCCTTGATCACTGAATAGTTTCAGAAGCAAAGCTTTCAGAGGGCATACTGGGTCACCAGGAAAGACAACAGGCACAGCTTGTCCTGTTGTGACTGGCTGAGGGAGGCTTCAAAATAAAGTTCCTTGTGCCTTCTATGTATATTCTTGAATTAGCCAGGACCCTGGCATCAAGTAAAATATGCAGTGCTCTCCACATGGTATGTTATGCCAGCTTTGTACTCTGTCTTTGTTCCAAACATACTCATGTGGCCGAGCTAACATGAACTTGTCCATGTTATCAACAAAAGGTGCCATTCCAAAAGGTAATAGTATTCTGCACATCCATGTTTAAATCTTTGGGGCACATACACTGCCACCCAGTGCTCTCTTTCCTCTGTTGATGAAGCAGTATTTATCACATACAACTTTCCATATTGCGGTGCTTTCGGAAGCTTGTCAGAGGCATACATGCCAACAAATCAAGATCTTGGTGCTGATACTTGTGTGCCTAAGATATCTATGATCCTGTTGGCGTCCATGTTAGGAGTCTATGATTACATTCCTTGCTTTGTCCATCTCTTTCCTTTCTCCATCCACACTTCCCTTCTTTACCAGCTAACAGTAATCCGAGTCGCAGGGAAGGTTGTGTGTCAAGTCAAAGGTAAAGAGAGTATAACCCCTCTCAAAAGTCTCTGGTGTGATATCATTCCCAAAATCTTCCTAGATCTTCACAATTCCCGCGTACAGGCTCACAAATTCCCTAGTGTATATAACTCCAGCAAAACTTGGTTTTAATGGCTCCAGTATTATCCCTACTTTAAAGGACAAGTTTTAAAAATTGTAAAGCTTGAAATGGAAAGGATTCTTGCTGAGAGAATCTTTGTAGGGAACGTTGTCCACAAAACCAATAATGGTGATTCTCAGAATTTCATCTTTGAGCAGATGATGCACTTGTTCACAAGTGATATTACCAGGCAACACATGCATTTTGATAACACCTCTCCTGATAAGATAATATGGTCTATGCATAAGTTCACCATGCATGAAAACCCCGGCAGCTGTCCCATTACGAAAGCGAGGCATGCGGGCTTATTTTTTGCTACCAGATGGCGCGCTGTGCACCTTCTCAAAAGTGGTCATGATAATGCATGATGCTGGACACTAATCTTGTTCGTGTCAACATGAACAGAAAAGCAGGAAATGGACCAAATACAGGAGGTGTATAGAAGTTTACCATTGTAGATCGTTGGTGGAGGGAGTACGGAAAGCATTGATAGTTAGAACATTGAGTGACAAGGCGAAATATCATGTTAAACGACCACTGACTGTTGTGTAGTGGGCTGTAATAATGTTGATACCAAGAAGAAACGTCAAACTGACAAATATCAAAAATAAAAGTGCCGCTTTACTCCTTCCATCAAGTGATATTCCTTTGTCTTTCAAATACTCTTTCAGCCACTCTATATTCTGCTTTTTGAAGAAATCATGGTCTGTGTTTCACTGCTCGTAATTGCTGTATTCAGTAGTGCTGTATCCTATGCAGTAAGACTGAGTGGCCCGCAAATTACCCAGAAACCTGTGCTCGCCTGGCTCTGACATCGGAATCTCTGTTTAGGTTTCCCCGCTTGGTGAACTTATCCATAGACCATATTGGCTGTGCTGGTTTCTGATGCTCTTGCATGTCCCATACGCACTCTAGCTTCCACTTTTACCTTGCGTACATATAGAAAGACGTTGTGTATGTGCATCTTGAAAGTGTCAGTGGCTCAAGATATCAAGTGAAATGACGATGTGTCAACACACCACATCACGCGCTGTAGCTGACTGTTTTAGGTATCACCTTCATCTAAGAGTTTCCAAAGACATATATGCCTGGTAGGGATTGTTTGAAGAGCGATTGGCGATGCCAACATTGTTCAACTCCACTTTCATTCTCTTGAATTAACTGTGCTTCCAGTTGTTCACTGGTCCAATATCAGTAGTCCAGAGGTAAGCCACGTTGGCAGCCTCTATGACCAGGTAAACCAAAATGATCATCTGAGTCAAATGCCTCATTTGACCTTCAGCTAAGAAAATTGGCAAGTGCAGCTTTAACTGAAGAAGAGGCACAAAAAGACCCGGTCTGTTATTATAGTAAGTCAGGAGTGTTGATGAGGAAATGGAGACCTCTAGATGCTTCCACTGATGAAGAATGGAGAATCATTCATCAAATATTGGTTCCTCTATCATATAGGACAGAAGCTTCAAAGACAGCTCATAATTTGCCCAGGATGGGCAACTCGGGTATTAGTAGGACTCAAGATAGAATATTACAACTGTTCTATTGTCCCAGATTACATCGGGATGTGGCAAGACATGTCATACATGTCAAGTGGTCGAAAAACCCAATCAGAAAATAAAAGCTGCTCCTTTGATTAGTATCCCTGTTCTTGAAGAACCATTTAGCAGGGTTATTATAGATTGTGTAGGACTACATCCGAAAACAAAAGTGGGAAATCAATTTCTCCTTACTATCATGGATTCAGCCACTAAGTATCCTGAGGCCAGATTAAATCTTCAGCTTACCACCCAGAAAGAGAAGGGGCTCAAGAAAAGTATCGTCAAACACTGAAGAATATGATGAGAACCTATTGTTTTGAAAATGAAAATGAATGGGATAAAGGTGTACATATGTTATTATTTGCCACCAGAGAGATACCAAATGAATCACTGGGGTTCAGTCTATTTGAAATGATATATGGACATACTGTGAGAGGTCCACTAAAGAAAAATGGTCGGTGGAGACACAAGATAAACCTATCTTGGAGTATCTGTCCAAATTCAAAGAAAATTTTTAAAAAGCTTGTGATGTGGCACAATAAAATTTGATCAATGCACAGGGTAAGATGAAAACATGGTATGATCAGAAAGCAAGGAAAAGAAGTTTTAAACCAAGAGACAAGGTGTTGGTACTTTTGCCTATGCAAGGGCATTCAATTCAGGAAAAATCAAGTGGTCCTTATCTGGTTGAAAGGAAGTTGGATGATATGGAGGGATTGGATCAACACCACACCTTTCAGTACCACATTGGAGCCAAACCATACCTGTGTGGGATTTGTACCAGATCATTTGGCAGTTGTCATAGGACTTGGACCTGTGGGGCAGTACATGTGGACAATCTAACCAGGGATTAGGATTTACCTACGACTATTTAACTACTGACATACCAGCGGAGATAAGTTTACATACTTTGTATGGATTTTGATTGTTAATATATTGTTGTTGTTAAAGTTATATCATTGTTGTCATTCTTTGTTGAGTTCTGCTTATATTCAGAGGGTGAGCATCGTAACAGAGATGTTTGTCTATGATTTCTAGCTATCTATTTGGCTATGTAAACTTTAATGCCAGTTTGTGTGTCTTTATTATATGTGAATTTGAAACCATTTGACCCTCCTACTTTACTAAGAAGCCTTTTTAACGAATTTAGATTTCCCCCAAATTGTCTTTTCATGAACGAGCTATCACTTTCCAAATATCCCCCAAATCAAGTCCTGAGATGAACATCAGTTTTGCCTATATTATCCCAATTATGGGGATATGATATTTCTGCCAAGCCAAGCTTATACTTTTCCTGCAATTTTATAACTTTGGGAAGCTTGATTTTGAATTTACAGATAGTGCTGTCTTCAATGAGTTGCTTAGAACTGTCTGAGGGAAGAATTAGGTAAAATTCTGCCATTACACAGACTAAAAGTTATATCGTTGCTATTGCTTCCAGCTTTGCTGTATGGGCGTTTATCAATACAACTGCCATCATGCCTCCAAAGACAGGTAGTGAGATGGCAAAATCTTTAAGCTCCACATCACCATCATGATCCATATGCTGTAGAAATCCCATGTTCATCCAAACTGTGTTCATGTTGTGAGTTTTCTTTTGAGTGATGATAAGAAAGCGTAACAGCCTACCCTCATCTTTTGCTCACTTTGTCTTCTTTCTGTTAGGTAATTTGACGCTGTATGTTTTGGCACATAACCTGCAGGATGCAACCATCTTCTGTCCAGCACATTCATCCTTGAATATCCCTACAATTTTCTTGTTCTTGTTGGAGTAAAGAGTGTGATCTGTGGGGTAATTTGATATGTCCAAGTCTTGAGCAATCTTACTCAATCTGCACCCAGATTGGGAGTCGTCACTTGAAACAGCAATGAGTCAGTGTCCGTAAACATGAGTTTCAGAGATTGAATTCCGAACAGTGGCCGAATCTTCTGGAAATGAAGCTGGTATATGAGGATCTTTGAAAGGTCAAGGATGACTTGTTCTATGTTAATGAGTTTGTTCAGTGAGATCTGTGTAGTGATCTTACTTATACGCACCAAGTTCTTGTGAAAAATGTGGTGCGTCTTGTAATTTGGTGCTGCCAAATCTTATCCGATAAGAGTATTGAAAAAAAAAAAAGTTTTGAAACTGCACACTACTACAATCTCAGAACCAAACCATCTAGCTAGCCTTCAGCTTTTTTCATGTATGTGAGGGGCCTGTAATTGATGTAATTGCAAATGTTTTCCATTGTTTTTCCAAAGACTGCAGTATTCTTCAGGTTTTTTTTTATCAAAAGCTGAAGTGGCTTCATCCCACATGGTAGTGCTCTTTTCTATTTAAGGCTTCAGGCAAGATTTCTCCTTGAAAACCAGCACACGATGGACCTTCTTCAGCACCATACCCAACCTGAGGTATAACTGTAATGCACAACCGTGAACATGCGATTTCCTTGGTCCTATGTGTGATATCAGTTTCTGTCCCAAGGTTCCATGCATTTTTCCTAAGAGGTTCGCAGAATACGGGGAGCTCATGTCTGATGTGATGAGAATATATTCGCTTGTGCCAGAGGAGAGTTGTGTAGCTCGTGGAGTTCTGATGGGTAATCAAGATAAACTTGGGCAGTGTAATTGGTCCCTGTAGTTGGGAGTGTATTCAACAACTGAAATCTGCCTGTTGGAAGTGATTCCATAAACAAATGCCTGTAGAGATTGCTGGCATATAAATATATCATATCACTCTCTTTTTGTGTTCTTTCCACATACCGATGGGTAATCAGAGCTCTTATTCCTTTCTGTATAATTTGATGCATGTCTATGTCTGACAGTAGATCAAATGACACTACAGACGTTTTCAGAGTGGCATCCCAAGCTAGCCCTGAAGCTTTGAAATAATAAGCTGGATCTAACCCAAGGATAAGGTGTGGAAATTCTCATGCATGTCACAAAACAAAAGGACATCTGTGAGCAACTATAAATCGTGATATACTCCCAATCTTTTCAAGTCAAATGTTGTCCATACTCTCTGTGCATCAGCATAAGCCTCTTCACTGATACCTTCTCCAGTAAGTCTACTGTAAAATGCTTCGATGGATAGGAGGCAGTTGTCTTTGAAACGTGCCACCAAGTCCATATACTTGTAGGGATAGACCCCCCTTTTCCTAGTCAACAGTTCATTCTGCAGTCCTTTGAAATATTTGCAGATGTGTTTGAGTCTTTCATTCCTCCAACTAGTTCATGCAGAATATGATTTGCAAACTGCAGTGAATCTATACAGCATACATTTCCCAAGGCAAAAGAAATAAACCTCACACAAGTTTGTGGAATGAATTTCACCTTTTCCATGTCCATTTTTCCGACAGCTTCCATCACTATATGAGCATTGTTTCCTTCTTTCAAGCTGTGAATAACGACAGGAATGATGAGTTTGGAGTGGGAAGTTTCTGTGTGATCCTGTGTGGCATCATCTGCTGATTCGTAGTCTTTTATCCTTAAAAATAGAGTCCAACATGTCTCTTCTCTTCTTACCTTTGAAGTAAGCCATTAATGTCTGTGTGCTGCACCTCGATACCATCCATGCAAGTGGTTATGATCGGATACCTTGTCTAACTGTGTAAATATTGGCTTGTTGCAAAAGTAGCAAGTGTGTTGCCTAAGTTTGTCTTCATCTTCCTCTGTCATCACAATAGGCACAGGAACAGCCAGTATATTGACAACTCTGCAAATTTCTAGCTTCCGTTGCTCAAAAAAAAGTCTCGGCAACACCCCCCCCCCATACTAATATTTCAGAAAAAAATACCCATATTCATAAATTTCAACCTCACAGTGACAGCAAGGAGTACAAGAGTTACTGAAACATCAACATTCATTTTCAATGTGAAGAAACAAATTTTACTGCTGACTTGAGACAGGCAGTCATCCATTCAACTGGTCCTCTCAAGCTTCAAAATATTCTTCATTAGCTGCCCACTTTGGCTGCCAAAATAGACCAAAGATATTTACCTCACTTTAGCACATACTTAAACCAACAATGGGAAGGCAGTTTCTCTTTCAGTAATACCTCTCCAGCTGAGGTTGAAATAATCATAAATAATTTTAAATCTAAATCAAGCACTGGACATGACAAACTTTCGATGCGACTCATTAAAAATATAAAGTCGTCATTAGCTAAACCTCTATCTCTTATAATAAACCAATCTCTCCACACTGGCATTTTCCCAGACAAATTAAAAAAAGCAAAGGTGATACCCATTTATAAAAAAGATGACGAGAAGGTTCTTAATAACTATAGGCCCATTTCTCTGCTTCCTGTTCTTTCTAAAGTTTTTGAAAAAGTTGTCTATTGTCAACTCTATGATTATTTTGTGCTACATAATATTTTCTACAGAAGTCAACATGGCTTCAAAAAACTCCATAGTACTGAAACTGCCATATTGGAATTCATTGATAGATTATATAAAATTCTTGATTCTGGTGAAACACCTCTTGCAATATTTTTAGATTTATCCAAAGCATTTGATACTTTAGATCACAATATCCTTTTACACAAATTGAAGTATTATGGTATCTCTGGGACACCATTAAATTGGTTTAGAAGTTATCTGACAAATAGATCTCAATATGTTCAGTTCGATGATCACTCTTCCAAACCATTACCTATCACAACTGGTGTGCCTCAAGGTTCCATCCTTGGGCCACTTCTTTTCATAATATATATTAATGACCTTTATTTAGCTGTCCCCAATTTTGAATCTATACTGTATGCTGATGACACCACTCTTATCAACTCAGTTTCTACTCTCAATTTCAGAGCTCAAGCAAACATTAACAACTTTTCAGATACCATTAATTCCGAACTTAAAAAGGTGCATAGCTGGCTTGCAGCAAACAAATTATCACTTAACGTATCTAAAACCAAATATATGTTATTCTCTTTTCCTCAAAGGAAGTTGAACCTTAACTTCGATCTAGAAATGGTTGGTACAAGACTAGAAAGGACAAATGAATTTGATTTCCTTGGATTAATAATTAATGACAAATTAAGCTGGAATGCTCATTTAAATAAAATTGCAAACAAAACTGCTCGCACAACTGGAATACTTAAAAGACTACACCACTTTCTTCCTAAGAATACCCTACTTTTAATATATAATTCCCTGTTCTTACCACACATCAATTATTCAATACTCGCTTGGGGTTATGATTGTGGTCGTATTCTTAAATTACAAAAATCTGCCATCCGTTTGATATGTTCTGCACATTATAATGCGCATACTGACCCACTATTTAAAGAACTAAAGTTATTAAAAGCCCCAGATCTTCACAAACTTAGGTCTCTGAAATTCTTTTATCGATATACTAAAAACGAATTACCCGGATACTTCAATGACATGTTTTCTGCTTTTCAAATTACCCATAATTATCCTACCAGACATCGTCATATCCCCCGCTATGCTATACCCCAGTACGCCTCCACAGAAAAGTGCATTCGACACTCTATCCCCAAATTGCTTCTCGATTCGCCCCTAAACATAACAGATAAAATTCACACACATTCGTATTATGGTTTTTCACGATATGTCAAAACATTTTATATAAATCAATATTCTGAAACCTGCTCAATTTCTAATTGCTTTGTCTGCAATAACTGTCTATAATCTGCTTGTAAGAACTGCACTATGCCAATGTCAAAGTTATTTTAATTTTCTTTAATGCAATGACTGTACACATGTAACATTCTATTGAAATCAGGTGTATAACTTGCCACGTAGATTTATTTTAGGTGGCCTAAGCGATAGCGGATGTTTCCTCATCCTTAGCTGGGTCATCCTGACTATCTTGATGTATGTATGGTAATATTTTGTATGTTCAACTTAACCTGCAGTTACAGAATTTTCGTTATTGTTATTACCAACTACTGATTACAATGTATCTTACTTTATGTCGAATAAATTGATCTGAATCTGAATCTGAATCTTTAGTGTTTCCAAAACATATTGGTTCTCCTGACTTGTAACTCAGCTGAATTTACAGCAAAATAAAAAAGTAGGCCTACATCGTTTTTGTAACATTAAGGAATCTGGAACATTTAAAACAAAATCTACCTCCAAATGTTTCACAAAAACATAATCCATTGGCTTGTGCTTGTCTCTGCACACAGTGTACATGCAAAATCCTCTAGGAATGTGAAGGCTCTCTTTCATAGCTTGAGTGCTTCGGCTTTCATTAAGGGGAACAATGATAGACTCAAATTTAGTATAAATTACAAAAGGGGCCGGCAATTTGTTTCTTATGTTCTTGAATCTACAAACACAATCAGCTTTTGGCATCTTGATTCTCTGTAGACCAAATGTCTTGCATGTCGATTTATGTTCTACAGCAGTTTGTTCTTTTACTAAAATCTCAGCAAAGACGCAATTATTTTTGATCCAACCATATTGTCTGTCCTTTAGAAGTAGCAAATCTGTATGTCGGCCCTATCTTTTGCCAGTGACATACACAGGAAATAACATTTTTCTGTCAAGACAAGCAACATTGATAGACAGCCAATGATTCAAAGTTAACAATATCTGTTATTTTGAATAGGAATGAAATGCCTGGAAAGTTCAGTTCCTTTTGATAGCTAACGTACTTGCTCACTCTCGCCTCATTAGTGGATGCTGGCTTTAAAGCCGACAGAGCTACCCACATGAAAATTTTTTATCCTGATTTTCCACATTTATGAAGGAATGGATATGAACAAACCACCTTGGGGTGAGAACAGATACTGGGCGCCTGCTGGTAGGCCTATGTAAAGCTCTCACTTTTACAATCAACTCAAGTATTTCCTATAGGTGCCTGCCAGAGCCTGCATGAACAAATCTGTCCGCATTGCTGAGCAAGTGGCTGTATGACTCTTTCACCTTGCTTCAATATCGCCCAAGGCAAGCAGGGTCATTGTTGCACTATTGAAGGCTGGAATTGTTTCCATTTTCCTCCCACCTGTTGGAGTCTGTTTAATCAATCTTGCCCGTAATATTAAGTGAAATGTAAGAGCCTCCCTTTTCTGTAATTGTCCTTTAAGATGGAAGACTACTTTATTTAAATCTGTGCTTAAAAATTCTCTTTCACTATGCCTGTCACTGTCATTGTCGTAAGAAAGTCTGAGATCTTCCACTAATTTTTCTAATGCTGTTCGGTAAGACCTTTTGTTTTTACAAGTCTTGCATGTGTGATCTCCAGTTCCAAAACACTTTGCTAGCAATGAGCAATGACATTGCCTACATTCTCTACCTTGTTTGCCACACCTACGACAATAACACTGTCCCGTAGCAATTGAACAATTGCAGAAATTGCATCTATTCACTGAACCTGGAAGAATTTGCCTGGATGAATCACACAAGCAGTCATCCAAGCTGGTCGATGGTGGAAACCTGTAACATCTAAAACAGGCGTTTTGATGTGTCCTGAGTGTCACGTTTTAAAAAATGGACTCTTTACACCATTTAACCCTTCTTCATAATCTAACAGACTAATCTGTGCAAAAATTAATCTGAAGTTCTTAAATTGCTGCTGACGGTTTTTGTTAACATGAATTCAACATTGCTGAGCTGATTATTTCACTTCGCAGCTTTAAACTGTGTACCATGTGACGTATGTATTTGTGATATTCTTTCAACTGTTGCAGCCATTCAAAGTGCTTTTTCATTATGTCAAATGCTAATCGGATTTTTCCTTGAGATTCCAAATGATGCATTACATCATTGAATTATGTGAAAAACAGTCGCTTTATGCATCGCTTTCCAAACTTCTGGATGCCTTTGGCAGAATTTGGAAGATTCTTTCAGGAAAAGCCCTGAGAATATTAAATTAACCCACCCTATTATGTTTGAATGGTGATTTTTTTTTCCTGGAACAAATAAGCGTTTGCTGCTGCATAAGAAACTCTTGATAATATTTCTCGAATACTTGTACTTTTTTCAAAGATATATCATTCCAATGATGTTGAAATTGTTCTAGTCATCTCCTTAATAAGTAGTTGTCAGGCTTCAATGCTCCAATTCTTGCTTCAGACCTTTGTGCCATTACTCAAATGTCAGTGAGGAAAGTCAAAAGTGATGTGTTTTCCTGCATTTTTGACCCCAAATTTTGTATAAAAAATCGGAATTTGTGCATCTGCAGTAGGTCATAAAACTGCTGAACATCCACATCTAAACAGCTTTATTAGTTGTACAGTAGATCTAGCAATAAATGACCACTATACAAAAATAAGTCATACTAAAGTTTTATATTTTTTTTGTTCATCTGCACTGGAATTTTGGGAGCAGTTAAAAGTTTGATGCATTCGTGGAAGCAGCCAGATCTGAGGGGGGAAATCTGGTGGGAATAAATAATCAAGACCTGAATTATGTCTACTATACTAAACAACCACCCATAAAATGCCCACAAGAGGTTTTGACAGTTACTGGAGCAGGTCCTGCATTTGACTTGCAAAGTAACATGGCCCATGCTGGTGGCATTCAAGTGTTTTTCTCCTTTTCTCGTTAACAGTAGAAACATTAAAACACAGACATACTAAATAAGATGTGTCTACAATCAAGTGTCAACATTTTAAGCAGCAGACATGTTGACATTTTGTCAATCAAGTGTCAAAAATCAAGCAGAGTAATATGTCTCCCACTTCACTCCCGAGATCTTTGACTGCAAGGCAATTTCAGATGCATGAGAGAAAACAAAAGAAGCATTAACCCTTCTTTTGTTCTGGTAAATTCTGGAAGGAAATGTGAAACGTTTTAGAACACAAATTCCATCCAAATTCCTTCCACAAATTTAAAAGATTCTTGACATTGTTTTTCCGTGTGAAAGTGAGGGTTTGGTATTATGTTCTGAATCTAGAATGTTTCAAAATATTACTGTATAAATGGGAAAATACGTATGCATCTACATTATTAATCAATTTTTTAAATGAAAACTACTTGTTATGTTAATGACGTTAGGCCTACTGGTGGTAGTTAACGTTATAATACATTATATCTCGAGACTCTTTCACGTGCATCCATAACGTTAATATATATAGGCCTTCGCGTACTTGAAATGACAGTTGGGTCTCACTGAAGAAGGGTACAACAGCCAGCCGAAATATTTGAGGATATTTATAATATAAAAGCAAGAGAAAAAGTTCAAAAAATGTTATCATTTATATTCTTGACATTGTTTTCCCGTGTGAAAGTGAGGGTTTGGTATTATGTTCTGAATGTAGAATGTTTCAAAATATTACTGTATAAAGCCAGTGAATTTGCTCTCAACCTACACTTCTCATCAAGCACAATGGCAACTGAGAACCTGCAATTAACAAACCTCGAGCTCAATAGTCTTAACATTATTCTGCCAGTACCACTTCCTCCAATCAGAGATAGTGACAATCAACATGCCAGATATTGCCATGATTGCCAACCGAGGTCCTTCCTCCTGTGGTCCCAAAAAACTCGCAGCGCCACCTGTTAAACCGAAAAAGATAAAATGCATGCACGCGGAGGTAAGAACTTCATTTTCTTTTTCAAAACGCATTTGATTCCCGCCCTATGGTAGAGTGCACCACCTGACTAGGTCCAATAGACAATAAGACAGGTTCTTTTTCATCGATGATATAACAAATTAACATGCATGAAGTTACCTTTTTTTGCTTATTTGGACGGGGATTGCATTGGAAATGGAGAGCCTATGTCACCAAATATGTACACATGGGACTTTAAAGCGTAAAAATAAAAAGTGTCAACAATTTGGTGTTTCTTAGTTTGTGGTTAAAGTAGACAGGTTCAGTCTGTTACTTCACTAATTTTTATCATTGAAACCCTTTTCCAACGTGCTTGATAACCATTTCAAATAACGGAATTATTTTACTTGTCTTAATTTTGTGGCGGCATAGCCAGCATGAGATATGTAAATGGAATGAGCTTAGAAATTTGTATTAGAATAAAGGGCGCCCCTTACTTAAGTCATAAGAGTCTGACGTTTTGAAAATGGAATCAAACTAATGTGCAACTAAAATAGTTTGTTTCCTTTCATTAGTGATATTTAAACATTTTTCACATCTTAATTTTCGACTTTTAGTACACTTGTTTAAGGGGAAAAAGGGGTGATCACTGCATATCATGGTGCAAAGGTCCCACTTGGCACAAGTTTTCCCTGGGGCAAATTGAAAAAAAAACTGTTCAAAGAGACAGTCTGTCTCTATGCCTAAAGTCATCTGATAAGCATAAATAACGCAAATTAACACCCAAAGGAGAGGACCATTTATCTTTGCAACCAACTACCTAACAATATATCTGTGAATAGTTGCAACTATATAACTAATTTAAGGGTCAGGAATGCATTTATGAGTTCATTTTGATATTTAGCCGTCGTTGTGACCTACAAAATTCAAGATGGCCGCTGTTTATTATCTTTTCCTCAGGCATTTTGGGTACGTTTATATCCGTTTGAGCAAGAGCTATGTGCTATGCGCCAATTTATACTAAATTGGGGGTGAGGGAACTCATTTCTGGCACTGCATTTTTCATTGAAGATGAAAGTTGAGAGAAAATTTGAATTGCTTTGAAGTTATGGAAGTTATATTGTTAATAACCCACCCGGATGTATGTTCTTTATGATCCCTGATGCAGGAACTGAGACTCGTTATGTCCCATTATCACAAATCATTCATAATTCTTATTGCTGCATGAACACTGTTAAATTGCCTCAATTAGCATAAATTATGCTAATTAGGGTCAAAAAGAAACATGTTTCAACAGTTCAATCATATAGCATGAAACGTGTGATTCATTTCGAGTGTCTAATTTGAGGGTGTGACATGCATTTGACATTAATATCCACAAACAAGATGGCTGCTGGCCCCCTCATGAATTCAAGCATATTAGTCTCTTGTGGTTTTTCCAGAAGTCTGCGTACAACAGATTTCTTAACCCTGAATAAGTCTACAGCTCTAGTTCATGTGTAGCCTGCCCTATTACTGCCTCGATTTCCCACCTCTGTCCATCTGTAGGACTTTCATCACCAATGCAAAGCCAGAAGTGGGTCTCCCACCCCTAAATCAGTACAAATTATTGTATAGTACATGTTTGTAGCTCATACATGTCTGAAGTGTGCACTCTGAGCAGCGAAATTAACATAAGATTCAGTTGGCTACTTTTTCAATTGTTGTTGAAGAAATAAAGTACATTATTCTTAATGGTGCTTGATACCTGAAGAAAAGAAAATGTACAGTAGTCATCTTGGATTTAGGGGTTAAAATGGTTGCTAATTGTCTAAATAACCCCCGAAGTGGATTCCTGATCCTCATATTAGCCAGTTGCGGAATATTCACCAAGGTCGAAGGCCGCAGTGAATATTGGTATTCTGAGGTCAATTTGTTAACGCCATTCATGTACTTTTACCCCCGAAGTGGATTCCTGATCCTCATATTAGCCAGTTGCGGAATATTCACCAAGGTCGAAGGCCGCAGTGAATATTGGTATTCTGAGGTCAATTTGTTAACGCCATTCATGTACTTTTCAATTCGACCCGCTGTTTTCATTCACTCCATGGACCGCCGAAAAATGACGTTCAATTCTTAATTAAATGGTTAACAGCGGTTGTTTAGATCATCTTATGGTCATGTGCATTTCATTATGTTAAAAGGCACTTCATTTACGCAATTGAGTAACGGTACATAGAATGTAACAGGTCCACAGCTTAGGCCTATACTGCCTACTGAATCACTCTGCACCCTTTATAGTAGGCCTACCCTTCAGATAAATAAATGACCAGAAAACAATAACTTTCATTTTTTTTATTCTCATAAAGATATTGCCTCAATACACTTGAATAAACTTATTCCTGATTAAACAGCACACATTGATCTATTGAGTACAGATATTGGTGTAAGTGTTAAGCAAACCAAAACAGCATGCAATGATAAGGCACATTTCTATATTCTATGCATGAGTGCATGTCATACCACATATTGTGGTTTGTGGAACGGATATCTTTTTCATGTATGATGATGCCCATTGTTTTTGTTTATTTTTGAGCTTTGGTAGCTCCCATTTAAACTTGCATTCAATAGTATGTACGTTCATACATCGTGTTTCATGTACATGTAGCCTGTTCATAATACATTTAGAGTGATCCATGTGTACAAGATAGACAAGCTATGTATATTTCGCGTGGTAGAATTGTGAATCCGTATGGTATTGTATCGGTTTACCGGGGTGTCCCTTTCTATGGGGGGGGGGGGGGCCAAATGGAACATCAATTTTGTTGTTATTTTTATTCATTTCGTAGACGAAACCCGTAGCCTCTAGCAATTTCGTCCACAGTATTGTTAAGTATATCAATTTTGTCCACAGAATCCATAAGTTAATCCATTTTGTACACGGAATCCATAAGTTTATCAATTACGTCCACGAAATCGTGTAAAGCTACCAATTTTGTCCATACAATCGTGTAAGCCGACCAATTTTGTCCACAAAATCCTGCATGCCTTCCGATTTTGTCTACGAAATTGAATAAAAGCAGGATCCTGTAGAAAGAATCCATATTGATTCTGTCAACTAATTTATCAGCTTTGTCCACAAAATTCTAATACTGAATTCACAGAATTGCACAGAATTGAAGAAATTTTGACAAAATTGTATCCCTTACACGATTCTGTGGACGAAATTGGGAAAGGAAATCGCGAAATCCAATCAGTTTCACAGAATTCATTAAATCTTTTGTTTCATTTGTTTTCATGTCTATGCTCCTAGTTTTGAATTTTGTACACAAAATGGAATAAGGTTATTTCTGTTTTGTGTTTTTTGTTATTTCCTCAACGAAATCGAGTAATCTTTAACTTTAGTCGTAATTATTATCACAGAATTCAAATCAACTTATCGAATTTGTCGACGGAAACGGTATTCAGTCCACAAAATCCTATAAGATTTATCCAGTTTCGTGCACAAAATTGGAAGAAATAACAGACTAAATTATGCTTAATAGATTGTGGATTGTGTGCACAGAATTGCAAATGAAATTACGAAATCCTATGAGCCACAGAGTCGTTATCGTGGTCATTTTCGTGGGTTCCTTTAATGGACTTGTAGAGGGCATCGGTCCCCACGTCTCGTAATAAGTCACGTGTCGTGAGAATTCAGCGAGCTGTGGAAGATAGCTGACATAGGCGACTTTATGGCAGACACAATGCCAAATAATGAATTGTTGGAGGAGCAACACGAAACTACTATGCCTGTTGGTTGTCCCTTTCGTCCATTTGTTATTTTTAATTCATAAGTTTTTCTGTTGGGCCTATTATCCTTGTAATTTTTTTCTAGCGCCCCAAAGGTCTGAACTGTTGCGTTCGGAATGCAACAATTGTAAACGGCAACTTGCCCCAAAATGTAGTTGTTTATTCCGGTATTTTTATGTGACACGGCATTTTAAAATCATAACAATGTCACAGATGGGTAGAGAGGGATGGCTTTTGTATAACACACAAAGTATTTTCAAGCTTTTCCTGTGATCTTAAAGCGTTTCATGGCCGTAGCCAGCCTTCTAAAATAGAGGAGGCAAAGGATACTGGTGGGGGGGGGGGGAGGGGTGCGTGCCCCCCTCCCAAGATTGAAAACATTTGAAAAATAGCACATAAATGGTGTAATTTAGTGGGTTTTGAAGGGGGAAAAAAGACTTTATACATATATAAATTCTCAAAATTTTACTTAAATGTGACTTTTTTTGATCATTTTATATGAATTGAATTTGGTCCTACAACTACTAGGGCAAAGATACAACTAATAATTGGAAAAAGTACGCCTCCTGTGATGCTCGTATCTTGTATCACTATCAGTGACTCAAAGTCTTAGCTGCAATAAGGTCTTTTTGCTTTGTTGTGTACAATAGCTTAAACTTAACAAGTCTTGTTGAGGCCAAATAAACTGCTTCTATGCTAACTCCTAACATCATTAGCCAAAATTCAGAGGAGGCAAGCGCCTCCTCTGCCTCAGCCTGGCTGCGGCACTGCGTTTCCCGTACGTCTAAAATTTGGTTCAGCTGTTTCTTTTTCATACCGTTGAATTCAGTGGTGACTTAATCCAGTGCTTTGTATGTTTTATGATGTCACAGGGGACATACAGGATTGTGTCGCAATCAGGGCATCCAGTCGGAAATGGCATGATAAAAGTTGCGATGAAAAGTATGTGGCGCTTTGTCAGAGCACGGGTGAGTTGTGTAACTGCAAGTCTGCCTGGCACCGTGTTCATTCTCTCGGACATGACACGGCTAAACAGAATAATAATATCTAGGCCGATGTTTTGTATTTGTTCCAATAGTAACTAAACTAGAGGACTAGATGTTGAAGATACTGTTCTAAGTTAGCATAATGTGGATGTCCTAAATTGCTTGTCGATTTTTTTTTCAATAATAAGTTTAAATTGCGAAACTCTTAACGCTAAATTTGATGAGATAAAAGTATTTGTTCATAATTTAGATGTACATCACTGTCCGCCCTGTGCCATATGTCTGCAAGAGACCTGGCTCAATGATAGTAGTGAATTATCATTATTACAGCTGGATGGTTATACCCTGATTTCTCAAGGAAAAAAGTGTACTACACGAGGTGGCTTAGCTATATATTTAAAGGACAGTTTCAGCTTTAATTTGTTAGAGGCGTGTCCAACGTCTGATATTTATGAAGGACAGTTTATTGAAGTAAATATAGATAATGATAATAAAAAATTAGTAATTGGTAATATATATATATATATATATATATATATATATATATATATATAGACCACCTCGTGATCTAATAGAAAGCTATGTAAAGTTCATTGATGAATTTACTATGGTTTTGCAGAAAATGTTTCGACTGAAAAATGAAGTAATTATAGCAGGAGATTTTAATATTGATCTGTTGCAAATTCACGATAAAGCTGTCTTTAGTCGGTTTTTTATATGATTACTACTATGAGTTTCTTCCCACAAATTACCCTGCCGACCAGGCTTTCTCAGCGTAAAGGAACAATCATTGATAATTTTCTATTGAAACTCATTGATTCTAATATAACAAGATCAAATTCTGGTATTTTGATATCGAGAATCTCGGATCACTTCCCTTATTTTATTTGTTTGGATACTTTTCAAAATAAGTACGAATCCGTACCTAAATATGTTCGGACTTATGAGTCGCATTCCAACGCTTTAAATAATTTTATAAAGGAAATACATGGTTCACATATATATATGAGCATCTTAGTCTGGATCTTAATACTGATCCAAATGCCTCATATTCTCATTTACAAAATGTTATTACTTCAGCTATGAATAACCATTTACCTATTAAAACGAAAAAATACAGAAAACATAAGCATAAAAAGAATTCTTGGATAACCCAAGGAATTATACGTTCCATAACATGTGAAGATCAAATGTATAAACTTCTTAAAGACGTTCCACATGGTAATGATGAATACGAAATTCGGTCAACTAATTTAAATACCTATAATAAAATTTTGAAAAATAATATTCGTGTAGCGAAAAAGAATTATTTCAAATCCTGCTTCAACAAATATAAAAACGATATTAGAAATACATGGTTGGCTATAAATAATATTTTAAACAGCCTCAAAAAGAAAAGAAAATTTCCTGATACATTTCTTATAAATGATGAGTATGTGACGGATAAATCACAAATTTCAAATAACTTTAATAAATATTTTGTTGACATTGGGCCAAACTTAGCATCATAAATTACCGTTCCTGATAACTATTCCTTTAAAAGTTACTTGAGAAACCCTGTGCCTCACAATTTTCAATTTGACCTCGTTACGGAGGATAAAATATTGGAAATTATTAATCTGCTCAAACCAAAACACAGTTTTGGTCATGACCGATTATCAATGAATTTATTAACGCAAATAGATACAGACATTTCTAAACCAGTTACATTAATAATTAACCAGTCACTGACGACTGGCATATTTCCTGATAACTTTAAAATAGCCAAAGTTGTTCCCGTTTATAAAAAAGATGATCCAACTATTCTTGATAATTACAGGCCAATATCAGTCCTGCCTCTCATTTTCTAAAATTTTCGAAAGGGTGATGTATAATCAGATTTATGATTACTTCAAAAACTTGAACCTATTATATGAAAGCCAATATGGCTTTCGTGAAAATCATTCCACAGAACTTGCACCTCTTGAATTTGTTGATCGAATAATTCTAGATATGGATAAAGGAGAGGTTCCAATTAGTATTTTTATGGACCTCTCTAAAGCCTTTGACACATTAAAGCATGACCTTTTATTGTATAAATTAAGATATTATGGTATTAAGGACACTGCCTTAAATCTTTCTAAAAGTTATTTAACAAACAGAAAACAATTTGTGGTTTTTGATCAAATTCAATCCGAATCCTTAACTATACATACAGGTGTACCCCAAGGATCAATATTAGGGTCCACTACTTTTCCTAATTTATATAAATGACATCGTTCATGTTTCCACTTCTTTACAATTTATCATCTACGCAGATGACACTACTTTGTGTACTGCTGTTAGACCTGTTCTATTATCTGGATCAAATAATGAGGCCTCTCGGCTCATTAATAATGAACTTAAAAAAGTGAGTACCTGGCTAAAGGTAAATAAATTATCTCTTAACATAAGGAAAACTAAGTTTATGGTCTTTCATAAGCCTCAAAGAGACATAACAATCCCTGTCTTAAATATTGATGATGTCACAATAGAAAGTATAAATGAAGTCAATTTTCTTGGTTTATTACTTGATAATCATTTAACTTGGAATAATCATATTCAAAAAGTTTCACCAACAATCTCCCTGACAATAGGTATTATGAATAAACTGAAAAATTTTCTTCCTTCACTTA
Organism: Hermodice carunculata; assembly: GCA_964020975.1. NCBI lineage: Eukaryota > Metazoa > Annelida > Polychaeta > Eunicida > Amphinomidae > Hermodice > Hermodice carunculata. The sequence goes on from OZ026618.1 coordinate 31,220,206, forward strand.
TACTTCAAATAATCTATGATTCTCTCTAGATTGACATATTGCCTTCTTGTCTGGGGGAATAAACTTGATAGGTTAAATAGACTTCAAAAAAGGCCATTCGAATTATAAATCATAGTAAATATAATGCCCACACAGATCCTATATTCAAAACTAGAAACTTGTTGAAGTTGGAAGATTTATACAAATTGCAAATTTTAAAATTCTATTATAAATTTCAAAACAACCAGCTCCCTCTTTATTTTGATCGAATGCCAATCATACCAACTCTTCAAATACATGATCACAATATCAGACGACAGCAATTTTTTGTCACTCGAACAAAACGTGTCTTTGCTACAAAATGTTTACGGCATGAAATAATACAGCTTCTTAATTCAACTCCCGAAAATATTAAAGAGAAGGTATATACACATAGTTATGTTGGGTATTCAAAATATGTGAAGATGAGATATATAATGCAGTATGAAGATTCCTGTAACATCCCGAATTGTTATATATGTAACTCAAATTAAATTATTCAAACTCTAGCATCTTGAGAATAAAATGTAATATTGACCACTTTTCTATATAACCGTTATTTCTTTACATGTATGTAGGGTGGCACGGGTGATTGCGATCTATCAAAGGTCTTAACGTGTCTCCCTGACCTTTTCATGTAGATTTTCATTGTTTAGTTCCGATTCTTTAACTACAGTTTTGTGTACAAGATATGTAAATTTTACTTTTTCTGGTGAAATAAAAAGATTCCTGATTCCTGATTAGTGCTTGCATTCAACATCACAACAGAAGAGCTGGATTAGCTAGGACCATGGAGTTTTTTCATCTGGCAACCCTTCAATTCAAAGTAATTGTGTTGAGTTTGAAGGGCAATACTCTCGATGCCAAAAATATATAATATAAAAACAAAACAAAATAAAATACCGGACTCTCTATGGGCTAATTGGGTCAAGATCATTGTCCTTCACACTTGACGTACCCACTGTGAAACGTGGAACATTATGGGAACACTGCGGGATTATGATGGCATTATGGGAACAATGCGGGAACTATAAAGTCTATAGACTCTTAGAAGGGTAACTCACTGTAAGAGTATTATGATTCTGGCTTATCTGGTTCTTGGGACATGTTAACTCCTGCAAGAGGGAACAATTTAAACAGTTCAAGTTTTGGGTCCCCAGCACAACTGATTCTTCCGTTATCGTGCTTAAGAAATCAAATAATTGACCCTGGTAAACTTGAAATTTGCTCATGGACATGCTCATTGTGCTTCGTATTCATCCTTTACAAGGCTGCTAAACTACAACAATTTTTTTAATCCTAACTTAAGGGCCCCACTTTAATCAAACTTTGAGCGGTTGCTCACTGTGCAGTGTCTCAGTAAAAACCTGGCCATCCCAGCCCATAAGGAAGTGCAAATAAGTGCGTACATTTTACGCACTTCATTTGTTCCCAGCTCACTTCTGTGGAAGTGCTATAGATCGGAATGCACACCAAATGCACTACTTTCCTGCTTAGCGCACTTCCTGTGCACTTTTGAAGTTGTATTAATATTGAGTGCACTTTTGGGACTTGACAATTGGTAGCAGTGAACTTCTAATGTATTTTTTATAGTTTGCTAAAATGATTAAAACGATCATGCACTTGTGTGCACTTTTAAGAGACGGGCCTTCTTCAAGCACAACATACAGTTGTTGTGATGGCTATAAATCAGAAAAATATCTTTGACTCTTTGTAGACAATATAAGGTACTTTCAAATTCCTATAAAAATGTGCAAATAATAGTTATTGATCATATCATAATAAAAATAATAATTTCAATGTGTCAAACTATTTTGTAATTCTTGAGCTTTTATTTGTATCTTAATATGAGTAAGGCATTATTATTGCGCAAATTTTAGTTTTTGAAAACAATATCCGAGAACTGCAGTAAATAGCATTCCTCCATATAAAATGGAATTGTATTAACTCCACTGTGTTAGTCCCATTAAACATGGGGGAAATATGGAATTAAGGAACAAGCTGTGCATAAATCTGAAAACATCATACACAGAGTATTTGAGTACGAGTTTTCTATGTACACTGGTTTCAATGTGCAGGCAGGAAATGCAGTATACTTCCAGCTTCGTCAGGAAGTGTAGTGCACATCAGCCTCATTTACATATTTGCACCCGCACTTTCAGTGTACTTCCCGGCAAAACACACGCAGCCTGGAACCTGCATTCGATAGAAGTGCGTGCACCTCCCGTGCACTTTCCCTGCACCTCTAGGGGAAGGGCAATGTGCACTTTTTGCACTTCCTCATGACCTGTGATTGATTAGCTGAGGGGTATCTTCTAGCCATCAATTTAGTAAGTTCCAGTTCCAGATAAATCTAGAAAATGTGCACTTAAATTCGGCATAATTTATGACTTTTATATTCTGCATAAAGTAAATGGGATATGGACTTCCTGGACTACATTCCAACCTTGTGACGTCAACTGTTACCATGGCAGCCACAAACGATATCGCACATGCCAGGCAAACGGCAAGACCCCTTCTTGTTCTGGACCTGCTGTAGAGAGTAACGGGGTGCAATGTACAAAGAGTAAGTAACCCAAACGTGCACCGAATATCATTTGTATGGTGTCTTTTTGAGATATGAGGAGTTTATCTGCTTCAGGAATGCACCTCAACACCGTGACAGCTTGCAATTTTGAAATGCTGCTGTAAACGTGGGGAATTTCGTAATATTTAATTTCATAATTTCCCCAGCATGTGAGGAACAATAAATTAAAATATAGTAAATTACGTCATTTTGCAAAATTAAGTTTTTAGGAAAAACGTCAGAAAAATTCACGTGATTAAGTACGCGTGAGATTAAATAGGTATTCAGTGGGCCGTATACTGAGGCTTACCGATTACGCAAACTGATGGTCACAAAAAGAACGAATAAACTGCTATAAAAGATGCGTTTAGGTAACAATCAAGTCACAGTTTGTGCTAAGATCAATTATTTCTGTTTACATTTTGTTGAACAGGAAGATTTAGCAGTCGCATGTGGGGATGACAAGACTAATAAATTATGATATTTGGTAACAAACATACCGAAAGGAAATGACAGTAGTATGTTGCTGCCAAACATATACAGACTTATTGACCTGAAAGGAATCCGTTGTCCTTAATCCTCCGGACACATTGATATGCATCATGCAGTCATTATTGAACCATGATTCCTCGCGGTGTGTCATGTCAATAATCATGAAATAATGATAGTGTTGATCTGGGAAACTGAACAGATAGTCGACAAATAATCCTTCCTCCACACTTACCCTTAATTTTTCATTTAAATGACGATTATGTGTTGTCACATAAGAAGACAAAATAAGTCCTTGGATTGGTCGCACAAAGCATTTATTTTTCGTGTGATGACAGACATTTATCGATACCACTGTTAGTACCCAATATAGTGTTGATGACATGATTTGGCAAAGTTGTTTCATACTTTAATAGATTGCATGTTAAAATGTAATATAGCAAGACTTAATCGTCTCAATTAGGTTGCATTCCTCCTTACCTTAAATTGTAGAATTTGTATTAAATGCTAGTGATTACAAGAATGAAATCATGACACGAATTACGATTGCAAAGAAGAAAAGGCATGTTTTTAACGAAAAATAAAATAAAATACAGGGGTTGCGCATACATTTCTGTCAACAGCGGTATTATGCATAAAAAGTAAAACCAATATGTGCATTGTGTTCCAACTACATGCCAGAGATTTAAAAAAGGTCTTGGAAACTGAAAATGGTCCATCATGCAAAGATGTTTTTATCTCTTTAATATAGTTCATTTGACTTTAAGTAGGTGTAACTTAAAGTTTGTGGAGCGAATATGCAAACCACAGCCCGGATTGTTTATCTTCCAATTATTATTATTACTTTACCCAGCATATTTCATTTTGTTGTCAATACTGGGTTGCAAATTACATCCAGACTACTCTTTTTACACGTCTGTTATGCGGCAATTTGTAATACCTGCCTGATGAGCAGATATCTGCATCAATTTGTGATACATGCGGCAATTTGTAATAAGTTTGGGCAAAATGTTACAATATTACATTTTGCAATTTGTAATAAAATCTTGCAGCAAAATGTAATAAATCAGATATGCCCGGTTTGTAATAACAGTGAGCTGAAAAATTGTAATAAAATGTAACACTTGTATGGAAGTATCATTTTATCTAATTTTCTTCACAGTCAATCTTATGCAGAACATTTTCTTGAAAGCTGAATAATAAATGACCTGAATAGCTAGACATTGTGACGTTCTGTTGCAAACTGATTAAATTCTCATTTGTTTCTTTTGCGCAAAGAGATGTTAAGTTTTTTTGAGACAGCCCCTGTTAGCAACGTTGTTAAGACGAACGGATTTTACATGGATTGAATATATATATTCATAAAATTGGAAAGAAAGGCCTCTAACCGATCCTTTTTATAATTTAAAAAAAGAAATAAGTAATGGATAGAAATGGTCCTAAAACAGGTATCAACTAACGAATTTTCTATTGGAATTATATCACACTTCCAAGACTCATAAGTTTACGCCGCCACTGCATTTTAATGTAACAGCAGAAGGTGCCACAGAAAGAGGTTAGAGTGTTGGATTATAGGCCTACGCATTTGATTAGTTCTCCAGTAATTCTCTAATGGCATGACCTTTAAATTTTATGGTTTCCAGTCTGTATGTTGCTTTGATAATTAAACTTATGGATCGTATCACTATATTTTGACATAAGGTCTAATTTTCATTATACAATAATTTAAAAATCCTTTTGGCCGAAGACTTTTTTGTTTCACTTGACAGATCTAAAGAAGGTGTGCCTACTTATTCAAAAAGGGCAGATATTTGTTTATGATAATATCTAAATACTATTATTTCCCATGGAATTCTATTTAGAATTTAATTCCTGATATATTATGCCATTGCAAATATTTGTAAACATGAATAACATCTTAAGATGCGGGAGACGAGGAACACAGTGGAAATAATAAAAACTGTAGGCCTATCTATTTTCCTACAGTTTCTTCTGTTGTTATTTTTATCTTCTTTTGACCTAACAACTTGTTAGTTCTTAGAACAATGTCTGGACATGAGAAATAGATACCTCAACATTTATCAAAATATTTCACGGTGTATTCCTATTATGTCCCTATACATTCATCTGTGGCTACTTTTTGTGCCATTTTTGATGGATTCTGTTATTGGGTCCATTTTCTTATGATTAGGCCTAACACAGTTTTAGGTCCTCTCAAAGAAACGTATCAAGGCCTGGCCTTGGTGATTATTGGCCGTGTGATCAAAATGGCAAAACGCAACAGAGATCCCACTGGGTTTTTGGATATAAGCCTGAAATGGGCAGGGGGTATAGTAAATATGCAAAAATCTGTATCAATTATAAAAAAGAAAAGGAAAAGAAAGTTGCGTTTCATAGAAGGCAATAGCATTCACCTTTGTGACACTAGTATGAGAATGACCTTTCGGTGAAACGGTCTCTCGTTCAGGGTATTTGGCTTTGGATAGCTTGACAAGAGCTTAGCGAGGCTTTCCATCCCCTCCCATACTCCCAGCAGGAGGCTCATTATTTCCTGTCCCTGCTAAGCTGCGTGCGAAATGTTAAGAATTTGTTAAAAATCAGGAAGTGCAATCAGCACCATGTAGTGAACACAATAAATGGAGATTGGGTCAATAGACATTCCCTGCACGTTAGAAAGGAATCAAGCCCGCAGTTAGGTTGAAGTTGGATATACCGCAAACACACAAAAACTCTTGAAAAAACGGAAATCACAGCTCCACCTTATCAATAAATTGAGCTTTATGGATACTCAAAAGTTACCCCACGCAATTATTGAGAAATTAGACAGGCAGTTTAGATTTTTTTTTCTTCTAAATTTACCAACCTCCCCATTTGTTTTAATCCAAAAATCATTGGAGCGAAACCATTTCAAAAGATTTACCAAAGGTACTTCACCGCCATATTGGAAGTGAATTTGACTGATAATTTTGGAGATGTTAAATGGTGAAGTACCATAGGAATCCCATTGACTTAACATTATTCTCAGTAAAAATTGTAAGCATTACCCATGAATACTCCAACTGAAAAGAAATTATCAAAATTCAGTAAACCAGAGCAACGCCACCTAGCGTCTACTGATCGCCTTTCTTTGACCATTGCACATGAAAAATTTCTGCCAAGTTTCAGCATAATCGGAATGATGATTTTGTATTAGAAGTTCAAAGTAGCAAAACACATAAAACGTTTAAAAAGGGGAGCGGTGGGCACAAATACTGGCAACACTATTTCTTGAAAAAAAAAAAGCTGTAGGGGTCCCCAGACGTTTCCCCATGCAATTTCAAAGCAAAAACCCAAGCTTTTTTGCAGAGGATTTAATTTGAAAAATTACTGGAGCTTGACCATGCAAAAAGCTTTGTAGAGACCCATCCAAAGTATATCCCTACCAACTTTGAATAAAACTACCCATCGGTTTTGGAGAAGTGGTCGAAAATGTGAATTGTGGACGACAGACGAGAGACAGACGGGCGACGGACGAAGACCTTCATCGTAGGCCTGGATGACTGACAATTCGGCTAAGCTATATATTTTCCTGTATAGTCCTGTGACTGATTATCATGTTAGCAAATACGTGGAAGTATTTATATTTTGCAATATATTCTTTTATCACTTCGAATGACTATGAAAATCGTTGGATATGCTTCATAAAATTTCGATAAGTTAAGTTGTTGGAAATTGATGTAATTTTCCGTCCATTGTGTGTAAAGTTAGAATTGATAAAGGATCGCGAAGTCCATGAGATGACCCTTGCAAGCAGAGTATCGGACGTTCAGGACCTGACTGATTTACATCGATACGAACCGCCATTTATTTCGATCCAGTCAGGAGGCGTCACTCTTTGTGTACTGAGAGCTAAACTTTCAAGAGGAACAGTTCATCTTGGAAGGGGCGTGTGTAAGTGAACATGTTTGTGAAGTGGTTTGGCCGTGCAACCTGCCACTTGCTGTTAAAATCAAGGGCCAAGAATAGGAAGGAGGGGAGGAGAACTTGCCTCTCCGATTGTGCCTGACATATTCCCTGCACTCGGTAATTTTGATAAATATCAAGATTATGGATATTTTGTCATAGTGTGAAGGTGTTTTGAGATAATTTTGCATGATGACTCAATGTGGAAAAATATAGGTTTGCTTTCATATTTATGTGCAAGGGATTTCGCGTTTTCCGAGTTCTTATAGCAGTATTAAAATTTACACACCAATAAATGTGATTAATTAAAAAAAAGAGAGATTGTACATCCTTAACTTAAGAACTTCAACAACTGACGGGGTCATCTCAACAATACCTTTTACATTGGTGTGGGCGGAACAGAAAGAAACTTCAATCATAGCACCTCGGAACTTCTGAAAGTTTTTGCATTTAATAAATATATGATCGAGCTTTGAAGAAAACACTTGTCTTGAAATGTGTATTAAAAGAAATGGGCACTTCAGTATGATTATTACATTTTATTACACCCTTATTACACACTAATTAATATATTACCATTTGCTGCAAGATATAACAAATTGCAAAATGTAATAATATTATTACATTTTACCGCAACTAATTACAAATTGCAGCAAGTATTACAAATTTAAGCAGATTTCTGCTCATTTTAATTACAAAAATGCAGTTATTACAAATTGCCCAATTATTAAATTGCCGTAAACAACGTCTTTTTTACTTGCTCCTCTTCCTGAATTTGTTTTCTGAAGAGTTTGACGAAGATAGATGTAGCAATCAGGATCATAAATGGAATAAATTGACCTTTTCCCAAAAATTACACTTTTTCCATTTACAGCGGTACCATCCAGTTACAGATGGTACAAAAAGGTCACAATCGGTCACAGGATAGCCTCATTTCTACTGGCATCGCTTACCGTGAAGCACAAGGAGGAATGTGCATACATGTGTGCCTCTCATTGTGACTGCGCAGCCTTCAAACTTTCCAAACAAGATGGAGGAAGAGGTGAACGGCTGTGTGAGTTGAGAGGAAATGTGACGTCATCTGTGATCGTTGATGAAGTGTTATTTGAATACTTTCAGTATACCAGGCTTGACTTTTCTGTCTAACTCTATGTTGTAGATAATATCCATCGCATTCATTTTGACTAAATTATGTTTAAATCACTTAATTACAACAACACTGCAACTCGTCCACAACTGGCTGCTCCAGCGTAACTTTGTTAACCATGACTGAGCCACTTGGTATCCATGGCACCTGCCCACCCCACCCCCCTCCCGCTCAATGGTATCAGACCGTAGCACAACTCTACTCAAGTTCTATTCTTGACCTGTTACCCGGATCGAAGACTTTGTTCTCCGCAGTTGGAGGGAAAGACAAGTTCAGGGCCATGTGTTCAGGGCGGTTGCCGGGGGTGGTTGGAAGGCGACTTCCTGTCAAACCAGGCTCCAATTTCTAAAGAGCATTTGTGTAGTTTGGCACCAATTAATAATGGCAGACAACTGTACGTTTTGGATCCTTCACAACCACTGTGACTACGATTTTACCATCTTTTTATTCGTGGTTTTCTATGTAATTGAATCGTTATGGGCTATGGCATCAAGTAGCACCTGTAGGCTGTAGCAACAACCCGTCGTAAGTGTATCCTTTGGACAATATATGCTACCAGCCCAGCAATTAATTATGGAAAGATTCCAGAGTGTTTGCCTAGAAAGCACCAAAGAGGCATGTCTTTCACGAAAGTCCGTAAACTTAGTCTGTATGGAACTTATAATTTATCCAAATGGAACCGTGGGTGTAGTAAGTTATTTTTGCAATGCTGATTTCTTGTGTAAAGTATATTATTTTGGCCACTTATCAGTTGTATGAGCCTGAAGGCTGGAAAACTGACCAGCATTTGATGTGTCCAGAAAGCTACATACAGGTGCAAGCCCTTTGGCTTTAAGTGACTACATTGATACGCAATGAAACAAGGAATGGTAGGAAATTACACACAGAAACATGTAAGACGAGTGATGAATTAAATCTGATAACATAAACATATTTTTTCTAGTGCCCGGTAACACACACTTATATCATATACACCAATAGGTTGAAGTTGCTTTATTATTTATCAGCAATGTAATAATCACAATTTATCTCATGATTTTATGATGTCGCGTAAACTGCGGGTGTTTTTGCGAGAAAATCTGTTAAAAGTGCTTCCGATTTTACGGCACCACCATCCTTTTGGCTCACCTGCACAGTAATAGCACCTTTCTTAGACACTGTCTGATGGGTTCCGGAAAACTCTACATTTCGACCTGGGTTAAGGAGTGACAGCTTTGTGTTCAATAGCTCTTTTGGAAGTGGTAACAACTCAGGCATCAAATGTGTGTATGGTGTAATCAGGTTATACCACAGAAGGCTAACTGGTACAATGTGTGACCAAAACAAAACCAGAATTGAATGCAAATATTCTATGTAGTATTTTGGGTAAACATATTGGACACACGTTTGTGACATTTTCATTCAAAGGGAGGGGAAGCACTCACTTGAAAGACCAGGGCTGTTTGTTTTAATTCACGTTTTCCATCTTGTCAAGTATAGCAACAACACTCATGATGCGAAAATTGATGTCCAGACTTCTTTCAATCTTTGTACATCACCATAGCATGTTTACAACAATACCAAAGTGTGTTTGAATTGAGGATAGCGATTTGCACAGGCACTTAATATTGCCACTCTGGTTGGACAGACAAACTAGCTTCTAGACAATGAACTGTATCTGTAGACAATGGCAAATTGATGTGTGACACCATGAAACGCTTCCCTCATCATGGCCATGACGCACGTATGTTAATCTATGAAAAAGCAAAACAAACTCCATTCATTGGTCACAGATATGACACGGAAGGCAGATGGTGCCACCGTGCAGAATTGTGTGTCTAACATGCGTCAGTTCTTTGTGTTCTTGCCATAGTATGCATCAATTTCAACGTGAACAATTGCCAGTTGATTTTTTTTTCTGGGTATAGTTCCTTGCCTGCACGGGGTGCCGTTAGAGTAAGACCATGCAATGCAACCACACAAAACACGTTTTATTTTAAAAACAGAAATTCCATTTTTCTGTTTTTTGGCTTGATTTTCATATATTAAGGAGCTGTTGTTGCCTATTCAGGAATCTGATACCAGGTAAGTCTAAAAATCTACATATTGTTTGAGTGGAAACACTCAATCTGTAAAAAAAAACTTGGAAAAAAATCCAACTGAGTGGGACCACTCAATTGGACCTGCTGCACAATGCCATCGATTAGTGGGAACACTCATTCGGTACAAAATATCCAAAATGAGGCTCAGATGAGGGAAACCACTCACTTAGATCCACTGCATGAAGGCTTTGGTGAGTGGAAACACTCGGCTAGCTGGCACAAGAAATTCGAAATGGGGCCAATACTCATCTGGGCCTGGTGTGGCTGCAGACGGAGAAAGCTTAGGGTTGCTGGTGGGTGGAAAAACTCGGCTGATTCCGCATCGTGTCAAAAGGAGGGGAAGCACTCACTTGAAAGACCAGAGCTGTTTGTTTTAATCCTATTTGAGTGAAACCACTCATACTTTTCAAGATGCCGTGAATAATTGGGGAAATGAATAAAGTGATATTGTAAAAGATTTTTTTTTAAATGTTGAACGAATGACTGGTACCCTTTCATACAAATACAGAGCTCGTCTTTTGAGCCCAGGATTTTGAGTTTGAGAAGCGTTCGTCGTAAGCATATCATCAGTTGTTGGGTCTGGACTATGGGGTCCCGGTGAGGCATAACTTTAAAGACGTTCGGTACACCGCGATATGCGCAACCATTTATGGTCCAATGCCTCTATACAGTTAGAGCTGGTATTTGTCGATACCTGCACCAGCTGCTGTTCGCTTTTCCTATTTTGCACCGTTCCGTTTGAGAAGTATGGATTGTTTGCGAGGAGTAAAAAGGAAAAAGAATGGGCTGTTTGTTAACAAATGCCAAAAACAAAGGACTAAATGCTTTAAAACAAGGCAGAATACGTCGAAACACGGCAGTGGTAGACCAAAACGCATGCACACAATCAGCGAACGCTCAAACTCAAAACTCAAAACTCAAAACTCATTTATTTTAGCCAATCAATACAATGACGATTTCAATACTGAGATATATGTACATAATGATAAAAAAATTGATGTGGCTAGGGGGACTCCTATTAAGACAAATACATGTCGCTCTCATAGGAGCCACCTTTAAGTCTTAAACATTTGAAACAATGTAGATGGCAGTTACTTTAACAATAAATGTCGAAATAAACTTCAAGATATAATACAGTTTACACACACAACATGGGTGGGAAAATACAATTGTTAATTATTTTGACAAACATAGCAGTTATATATATTACAACTCTGTTCATAATTATTCAAAAAAGTATTTTTAATATACAAGGAAAACCCTTGTAAACTATGAGTATGTATTTTCCTTATAACATTCTTATCTGTATGATTCACTGTGACTGGAATATCATAGTTTAAACTCTGTTTTGCAAATATTTTATTGACTCTATTAATAAAAAGGTTATCATAATGTCTGTTGTTATAGTTGTTTATTTCATTTATTGGGATGAATTGAAAAGAGAGTAATCTTAAGGGTAGATCATTATGGATAAATTTATAATAGAATTTTAATTTAGCTGATGTAAAAATGTCTTGAATTTTTAAAAGTTTGAGAGCTTTCAAAATTGGTTCTGAATGGGCGTTGTATTTACTACAATTTATACAGCGTACTGCTTTTTTCTGAAGTTTTTCAATTTTTGAAAGTTTTAAATCCCCATAGAAGTATTCCAAAATTTATATGTGGAAGTATTAATGAGTTATACATAGTTATTTTAACTTTCAGCGGAAGTTGATGTTTAAGTTTATTTAGAATTGCGATAACTCTTGATATTTTACTTGAAATTTTGGTAACTTGCTCTTTCCATGACAATTTATCATCAATTGTAAGCCCTAGAAAGTTAAAAAAATGAGACTTGGATTATTGGGATATTATTCATTTTTAAGTGTGGTTTATTAACTTTTTTATTTGAATGATGAAAGATCATAAATTTTGATTTATCAACATTTAATGATAATTCATTAACTTGAAGCCAAACACAATTTTTTTTAAGTTCTCTGTTAATAGTTTCTGTCACACCATCTATAGATGAGTTGACATTTAGTGTAGTTGATAAGGTAGTATCATCTGCATACAGTATAAAATTAAATAAATCACTGGCATTTGATATATCATTTATATAAATAATAAACAGTAGCGGCCCCAAAATAGAGCCCTGAGGTACTCCAGTTTTGATTTCTAACAGTTCTGAGTTAACACCATCAAGATCCACACACTGTTTCCTATTATTCAAATAACTCTCAAACCATTTTAAGGCTGGACCTCGGATTCCATAATGATTTAATTTTTGTAACAAGATTTTATGATTTAGAGTATCAAACGCCTTCGAAAGATCAAGAAAAATACATAGAGGTACTTCATCATTATCAAGTTTGCTTATCAAGTCATTTACAAGTTCTATAGCGGCAAATTCCGTTGAGTGTCCTTTTCTAAACCCATATTGCCCTTTATGAAATAAATCAAATTGATCAAAGTGTTCAACAATTTGATTGAATATTATTTTTTCAAAGATTTTTGATATAACAGGAAGTAAAGAAATAGGACGATAGTTTGTAAATAATCCATCATCATCTTTTTTATATAAGGGAATTACTCTAGCTATTTTAAGTTTGTCTGGAAAAATACCGTTTTTTAAACTTTGATTTATAATTTTAGTGATAGGTTGAATCAAGACAGAGCTAATTTGTTTAAAAAGTTTCATAGACATTTGATCATATCCAAAACTAGTTTTGACTTTCAAACTATTTATTACTTTGTTTACATATTCACTTGTAACTTCCTGGAATTCAAAATTATCATTTTCAATATTGTTCAAGTATTTATCAAAACTAATGTCCTCAGGTTTGTTGATATTTTTGGCCAAACCAGGTCCAATATTTATGAAAAATTCATTAAATTTATTTGCAATTATATTTTTATTATTAATAGGTGTTCCATTTAAATTGAATATTTCAGGGAAAGATTTCTTTGATTTATTTTTATTAAGTATATTATTGATAGTTGACCATGTTTTTTTCATATCATTTTTATGTTTGTTAAAAATAAAGTCATAATATCTTTTCTTTGCTAGTCTTATATTTTTCTTAAGGATCATATTATAGGTAGATAGATTTACTTTTAACTTATTATATTCAACACTATTAGGATTTGTTTTTCTCAAACACTTATAGAGGTTGTCTCTAAATTTTATTGAATTAAGTATACCTTGTCTGACCAAGCCACCGTCGAAAGTGCCACGCCCACCCCCCAAATGTCACATGCACATGTAAACACTGACAGTCATAACTGGGACGAAGGTCGTAGAATAGTGGAACTAAGTGTACTAGCCGATAATCTTGTATGCAAGAAATGTAAAAAAAAAAAAAAAAAAAAAAAAAAAAAAAAAAAAACCACTGTCCCTAAAAAATACAGAATCAGAAAAACGATATGGCTTGGCCAGTGTACTTTACATTTCTTGTGAATGTGGTAGGATAAACGCTGTCGGGGGGGGGGGGGGGTGGTTACCCCAGCGTCAAAAGGTGGCACAGGCATATTGATAATGTGCTGCCTGTGTTACCATTCGACAATGTATTAAGGCAACTATAATTTTGATATTCTTATTTTTACCTCTTTTTCCACATTGCTGTATTGCACTATGGAGAGAATCTTAAAATGTTTGGCTCTTCTCAGTAAAACTATGAAAGTATATATTATGACTGGAATATAAAATTAACGACGTACTGCCGTTTATTTAACCTACATACATGTATATTGATATGGTATCGAAGTTAGGCAATGAATGGATACCTTGTACCTATGAACTTAGAACCAATTAAGTCAACATGCATGAATTCTTTGTACAATTGCGGAAAAAATAGCACCGTATGATATCTTTTTTTGTTAACCAATGAAATCAGTGCATATTTTGGAAACCCCCTACAATTTTTCAGGGATTTGCAAATATTTTTTCTATTTCAAACTTAAAAAATGATGTGAGCACTTACACATTTTTGCAAGACGAGATGAATTTAAAGTCACATTCCAGCATGTTTTGTCTACATATTTGTTATTAAAAGGCTTGATTGCATTGCATACACTCATATTGAGCTATTTTATGCATGTTTTTGCATCCTTAATTTGTTTTGTTTGCTTTTACCCACATATATAATGTTTGCTATCAAATTTCTGTAGTCCTTACATGTAGCGCCACCTAGCGACAAAAATAGCACCGTGACATGCCAATTTTTTGTTTGCATTTTGTTTCAAATGGCAATATCTTGGTTCACACCACAAACCAGAGATTTTTAATTTCTTTTGACCAGTGTACCGAACGTCTTTAAAACATCCATTCCTGTAGATTGCAAGTTCATCAAATCATGGCGCTTGAAAGGGATGGAGGGACAACTTGGGACAGTTCTCGAGTAACATCAAAATCACCGCCAGTGATTCAGATTGGATTGTCACGCCTTGCTAGCCCTGTGATGTTCAATACACATTGCTGATAGTGAGATCAAATAACGCTGTGGGGTTATCATAATGTGGATATTATGATAACCCCACAACGTACGTTGACAGCCACTCACAAATATTTACATTCAATCGAAGTTTTAACATTGCAAGTATAGGAGAGAGCCTGGTGTGTTATGAGACCATAACACATGAGCCTTGTGTGTTATGGGACCATAACACATGTGTCCCGCCCACATTCCAATAAGCCACGCCCACCTGGATTTCCGTAACTTAACACTTGAACAAGCTGGGCAAATCAGTTTCTGTTCGTTAATTTTAATTCTATGTATTACATTTGTAAATTTCGTGTAATTGACCAGCAAAATTAAGAGGGAAATGTAAATATAAGCAATGAGGGTCGCTTTTGTGTGTGTTATGGCATAATGCCTCCCCCCCCCCCCCCCATAATGACGCGGGTGATTGAAGCTGGCATCAGGCGAGGTGCACTGGCGTGCGCCACGCCCACGATGTCAGCTTCAATCACGCGCGTCATTTAAGAAATGAGGGTCGATTTTGTGTGTGTTATGGCATAATGACGCGCGTGATTGAAGCTCATGACATAGCACTAGGCGTGGCGCACGCCAGTGCGCCTCGCCCGATGCCAGCTTCAATCACCCACGTCATTATGCCATAACACACACAAAAGCGACCCTCATTGCTTATATTTACATTTCCCTCTTAATTTTTCTCCTCAATTACACGAAATTTAGAAATGTAATGCATAAAATTAAGAGAAACGTCCAGAAACTGATTTACCCAGCATGTTCGAGTGTTAAGTTCCGGAAACGCAGGTGGGCGTGGCTTATTGGAATGTGGTCGGGACACTTGTGTTATGGTCCCATAACACACAAGGCTACTGTGTTATGGTCTCATAACACACCAGGCTCTCTCCTATACTTGCAATGTTAAAAGTTAGATTGAATGTAAATATATGCCATAACACACACAAAATCGACCCTCATTTCTTAAATGAATTTTTCGCCTGTGATGCAGGCATAGTCATCTTCTGCGTCTTGGTAGGGTCCGTTAAAACCCATGCCATGGCAAAATGCCTGAACATTAGTGCCAAAGTTGTATACTTTCATGAGTGAATTTTTACTTTCTTACATGGCCCGGCATATGGATAACTACAGTACACGCCAAATCTTTCTTCCGTGTGATACACCCAAGTTTGTTTCGGAAGCCTCGACACAGCGCAAACTATACAGGGGCGGATGCAGGATTTCAGGAAAGGGGATCAGTGACTTGAACAAAGTTCAACAGCTGGGGGGGGGGGGGAAGGATTAAAAAAAATAGATGCCCAGAGATGCATTTTCCTGGCATTCGAGACTGTATTTTAAAAGGATAATTTGATATATCTGAGACACAAAATTCACTACATTTGGCCTCCCTGCTGCTGGGAGAGGTGGATAAGCATATACACATTTCGCTTCATGGCATAGGTAATGATAATAATTCTTACCTTTTTGTCCATCCATAGTTTCTTGGGACCCTATCTGTTTTGGCTTCTTTATAAGAAATCGATCCATATCTATTGCAAATACCAATAATATTAAGCCCAACATTAAGCAAACGTGTCACTGTGTGGATTAGATCATTACGTGTCAAAGTTAGGTCATGACTCCATGCACATGCATCATTCACAAGAGCAAGCCCGGTGGAGACAGGGAGTATCTGGGCAGAATGACACACACTGACCTTTGCATTTAAAATTTGACCCAGCCCAGGACACTGGCCAGGAATCAGAATCAGAATCATTTTATTTGACATATAGATAACAAATTGTACAAGAATATATGCAACAAAATAGATAATATGACATTGTTTTGAAACAAATCTACGCAGAACAAAATATGTCAGGAGACCTCAGCTAAGGATATTTTATCCGCTCTCGCTGAGGCCACCTACAAAGGAGAGATGACCTTTTTTTACAGCATTTACATTGCAGATCCAAAACACTAATGCTGAGAAAAGAAAATACAATAATGAGATTTTAACTTATTTCCAGTGGAACAATATCTTCATGATTGTTGCATACATAACAGTTAGGTATGGTACACTCACATTGATATTTACTCACAAAATATGACTTACTGTATTTTGAAAAGCTAAGGTATGAATGTGTTAGGATTTTGTCTTTAATGCAGGGAGGGATATTTTGGAGTAAATGAGGAATGTAGTAGCCAACACAATTTTTCAATGTTGCTTTTTTAGGTGCAGGGATAATAGGTCTTCCTCTAGAACGTGTAAAATGAGGGTGTGATACAAGAGTAAATTCAAACATATTTTCAAAATAACTTGGAACTTCACATTTAGTGTAACGGTAATAAAACTTGAGTGCCTTTAACTGCAGAATATCATGTACTTTTAAAACATTCAGCTGCTTAAATAAGGGATCTGTATGGGCATTATACCCAGCATTACATATGAGACGTATCACTTTCTTTTGCAACATGAAAATTCGATCAAAAGAATAACCCCATACAAGAATACAATAGTTTAGATGTGATAGGAATAGGGAATTGTACATTAAAAGTAAAGTTCTTGTGGGAAGATACTTTCCAAGTTTTTTTTAAATTCCAACCACTTTAGAAAGTTTGTTGCCAATTTTGGATAAATGGGAATTCCAATTCAAATTTTCATGCATACATAAACCAAGGAAATCAAAATCCTCAACCCTGGAAATCGCAACATCATCAATTTTAAAGTCTAGCACAAAATTTATCTTTTTCTGTTGGAAATGAAATAACATGTACTTTGTTTTTGCAATATTCAATGATAATTTGTTAGCAACTAGCCAGTTATGAACATTTCTTAATTCCAAATTAATGGAACTTGACACATTTCCTTGAGTGTCAGACATAACATTAGAAAAACACAAAGAATTTATCAAAGTTGTGTCATCTGCATATAAGATGGAATCAAACTGAGTTGAAGCTAAGTACATGTCATTTGTATAAATGATAAACAGGAGCGGGCCAAGAATGGACCCTTGGGGTACCCCTGTGGTTACAGGTAAAGTATCTGAGCATAAACCATCAAAATAAATATACTGTTTCCTACCAGATAGGTAGTCTTTAAACCATTCCAATGCCACACCTGTTATGCCATAATACTGAAGTTTGTGCAAAAGAATTTTATGGTCCAAGGTATCAAAAGCTTTGCTTAGGTCTAGATAAATAGCTATGGGTAGCTTTTCATGATCAAGAATTTTCATAATTCGATCTGTGAACTCTAAGGCAGCGCTTTCAGTAGAGTGCAACTTTTTAAATCCATGTTGACTTTTGTAAAATAACATTTTTGACACAAAATATTCATTTAGTTGATTGTATACCACTTTTTCAAAAATTTTGGATATGGCAGGCAATAGTGAGATTGGGCGATAGTTTTCAATAATGGTCTCATCGTCTTTTTTGAATAAAGGTACTACTTTCGCAATTTTTAATTTATCAGGAAAAATGCCAGTTACCAAGGACTGATTAATAATCAAAGTTAGTGGTGCAGTAATGAATAGGTTGAGACCTTTCAATAATTTCATTGATAAATTATCATGTCCTGTACTGGTCTTAGGTTTCAAATTTTGAATGATGCTAGCAATGCATGATGAGTCCACAGGCGAGAAAGAAAAAATATGTTCAATGCGTGTTTTTAGATATGATGTAAAAGATGGTCCATCCTTAACATTTATTTTGGCTGCAAGCTTAGGGCCAATATGTGAGAAAAAATGATTGAATCTGTTTGCAATTATTTCTTTATTACTAGTTTTGTTGTTGTCGATTTGAAAAAAAGGAAGATAGGACTTTTTTATTTTCGTTACTGTGAAGAATAACTTTTATAGTATCCCAGGTTTTTTTTAGTATTGTGTTTATATTTTTCAAACTCAGAATGATAATATCTGTGTTTCAGTTCATTTATATTTCTATTTAATATTGAATTGTAAGTTTTCAAATTTTGTTTCAGGGTATTATATTGGGGATCAATTTGAGAAGTACGTTTCATTTTTTTATAAAGCCCATCACGATATTTGATTGACTTCAAAATGCCATTAGTAATCCATGAAGAATGCTTATGTTTGTATCTATCAAATTTAACAGTTTTAATAGGAAGATGTTTGTTTTTGGCATTCACAAGAATTTCCTCTAACTTGTCATAATTTTCATTTGGGTTACAATGTAAGTCAGTATTTAGATTCGATATAATATTGGTATTGTTAATTTCATCGTAAAAACGTTGAAAGGCATGAGGGTCTTTAGTTTCAATTTTTTACAAATTTGGGGGGCATTTGAGCTTTCAGCTGTAAATCAATAAATGATCTGATAGGTCCGAAAGTAAAATCCCAGATACACATGTACGAACTGAACGTGACAATTTGCAGAAAACCTGATCTATGAGGGTGGCAGTTCTTTCTGTAAGTCTGGTTGGCAAGGTAATTTTAGGATAGAAACTGTTGCGTAACATGATATCTAAATATTCAGCATATTTTTGTCTGGTATTTATCTTTAACAAGTCCAAATTAAAATCCCCAACAATGATTATTTCGGATGATTCACATGATAAAGTTTCAATTATTGGGCTAAGTTCAGTTGTAAACCTTTCAATATCCTCATTTCTGTCTCTGGGTGGTCTATAAATATTACATAGTGTTATCCTTTTCTCTGTATCATTCATATATACATCAACAAAAAGTCCTTCCCAAACTTTGTTTGGAATATAAAAATTTCTAAGTGAAAAATTCAAACTTTTATGCAAGTATATAAGTAGACCACCATGAGAACTACAAGTAGCTCCAAGGGTAATCATGACATAATTATTCAGGTTAAAAAGTGAAACATTGAGTGAGTCTCCATCTAGCCAAGTTTCTTGTAGACAAATAGCATCAAATTCAAAGTCATTTTTGCCAGATCATTTATCAGTATGTGGAACTTGTCAAATTTTGCATTCAAACTTTGAATATTTAGATCTAGTACAGAAAAGGTGTCTTTTAATGGCTTGAGATATTCAGCTAAATATTTAGTTTCAATATACGGTGAGTCAGAGGCAATAGATATAGTATTTTCTAAGTCATTTGTGTCATTTAGGAGCTCATTTAAGCAATTTGCAGATTCCCCCAAAATTTCTCAACACATCCTCATTTATGATTTCAGGTCTCATCATTTAATATACAATGTAACAATTATGATGAAATCTGAATTATAAGATACTGAAAGGAGTACCACACCATGAAAGATATTTGTTGATAACATAAAGAGTGAGTTTAGCATGAATCTGAAAATTGTCAAACGGCAAAAATACATACAAGCTGAAAAAGAAAGAAAAAGACAAAAACATGTAGAAAGTCAAGAGCAAACACATGTTTGCGTCAAAAAATCTGTGGTATAGAAAAGAAAAAAGTCCCCTAAGGAGAGTTCACATTTGGCAGTTAATGATTATATTGTCAGTGTCTTTGGAGGTTTCATAACCTGGTTGAAAGAAATTTAGTTCATTTCTATTTTTGCTTCAAGATCAAGTTCCAGTTGGTCTCGAGCTATTTCTCTCTGGGTAGCTTTAGGGTAGTAAGGGTTTTCACCCTGGATGTCCAATTTCACATATGGCCAGGTTTTCAGGTACCTCACTTTAGCCTTCTTCTTCTGATCAGGAGATAAATTTCGCCTATAATCCAGAATATCCTTTTTGAGTTTTCGTGTAACTGGTGGCTTGAGTTTTCGTGTAACTGGTGGCATATCGGGAGAGACAGAGATCTTGCCTGGATGGTTCCGCAGGTGCTTGGCCCCAGCCAGCCATTCATTTCGTTTGTCCAGGTCAACAAAGCTAATGATTATGCCAGCATCCTTCTGCTGACTAAGTCGATGGCAGGCTTTAAGTTGAGTCGAGTCAGCATCATGGATCTGCAGTTGTGTTTTAGCAAAATTTATACAACTTCTCCTAGTATCTTGTTGAGTTTCACCAGCTGGACCTTTAAGACCATTTATGATCAGTGACCACGTCCTCTTATGGATGTCATTGTCCAGTATTTGCATGCAGAGGGCAGTGGAAATCTCTTGCATTTTGGAGGAGAGTTTGGGCAGTAATGAGTTAAAGACTGCTTCAACCTTAGCACTACAGTCTTGCATGCCCTTTTCCAGTTCGTTGAACTTTTCATTTAAAGACTGTAATTGAGTAATAACAGACTCTATATCAGTTCTTAGTTGTGCAACCTCCTCCCTGACAACAACACGTATTGCATCCAATATTTTTGGATCTATATCCAAAGATTTTGCTCTGTTTCTCTGTGACATGGCCTTAGTTTACATTTCCTGTCAGTTGTCAACAAGGCTGACCCTCCCTGGGTCCATTGTGGGGTGAAGAATTACAGGGTCGTCATGACCATTTTCCCGATTAGAGTGTATTGTCCAGGGTCACGTCTCACTGCACTTGGGGTTGTAAAGGGCTGTGAACAACCCTGGAAGTCAAGTGCTGCACCCATCTCCACATCTGGAAGTAGTTTCCATTCAAGACTACAGTCCATTTGGGCTCCAATTGACTCCCCCACTCAGGTTTCTGTAGAGCTTATTATGTGTGATACGTAAAGTCATAATCTCTACAACCTTCATGAGGTTTCTTTCACCCATACCCCGCAATGAAAAAATTCTAATGATGATCTGTTTGGGTTGTTGTTGTTGTTGTTGTTTTGTTGTTTTTTGTTTTTGATTTTTTGTTTTGTTTTGTTTTGTTTTTGTTTTTTTTTTCATAAAAACTACTTAAGAGGTTCAGCAGTGGGATGCAGGAAAACACCCAAGACATATCTCATATTTAAAGTGTGTGTGTGTCAACACACACCTTTCTTTCTTTCTTTCTTTCTTTCTTTCTTTCTTTCTTTCTTTCTTTCTTTCTTTCTTTCTTTCTTTCTTTATTTCTTTCTTTCTTTCTTTCTTTCTTTCTTTCTTTTCCTTCTTTCTTTCTCTCTTCATTACCAGTGAATTTGTCCGTCACTTTTCTCTGACACTATTATACATAGAAACTCCAAACTTGCCATGATTGTACTTGCATACAAGGAGTTTGGCCTTTTTGCGGAGAGGAATAAAGATGTCTAAAATTATGCAAATTAGGGGCATTTGAAATTTAAAATCTTGAATATCTTCAAAAGTATGATGGATAGCGATGTCATTC
This sequence comes from Hermodice carunculata, assembly GCA_964020975.1. Taxonomy (NCBI): domain Eukaryota; kingdom Metazoa; phylum Annelida; class Polychaeta; order Eunicida; family Amphinomidae; genus Hermodice; species Hermodice carunculata. Next base: position 31,242,062 of record OZ026618.1, read on the forward strand.
CAACTTCTCAGGGAGTTATTAACCATTGCGCATCTAATGGATGTAAAACAAAAATTGTAGCAATTTAAATTATGCTAATTAGCAGTATTTGAAATTTTCAATCTTGAATATCTTCAACACTATAATAGATAGAGATGTCATTCCAACTTCTACTGGGGGGTTGTTGATCATTGCGCACCTAATGAATTAAAAACAAAAGTTTTAGCAATTTACATTATGCCAAGTAGCACCATTAGAAATTTCAAATCGTAAATAACTTCAAAGCTATAATAGATAGGGATGCCATTCCAACTTCTACTCCCGTGTTATGGAATAGTTGTACATTGCCATACTAATATGCTTTGAAGACACACACACTGATTTGCTATGCAGCAAATCATCTTTTTCTAGTTTTGGACATGTTTTTTCAGTCCACCGATATAAATGAACGCAAAAGCGAAGAAATACTGACTATATGGCTGTAGCCAAATTTTTAAACATTCACCCAGGATAAACAATTGAGAACAAACCAGCAAAACGTTTTGGCTATAAGGTATAGCCCTCATCAGGGAGTGTGATTAGCTGGGTCAAAATGTGAAGCATGACAGTCTATAAAATGTTTGCCACAATGTAAACAAATCAGCTGGCCACGCAACCTCCACCGTTGGGGCGGGGGGGGGGGGGGAGGGGTAAATGGCCAAATCCCCCCCCCCCGTGAGATAATAATTCCTGATGCAGATTTCTTGAACACATTCCCTATATCCAGCCCATACAATAAATCACGAAAGTGTGTATTCGCATTGCCATATGTGTCCAATAAAAGAAATAAGCAGTTATCAGGTCAATTTTAGGTTATGTCCAATTCAGCTCTATCGGCCATTGGTATACAATAGTCCCTCTGTAGATGTCACCAGACATAGGTGATTACCTAACACTTCAACAAAAAAGGGACATATGGTCTCTCGTGACAGGTCAATTAGCATTGAAAGCAAAAGACTTCGAAATTTCTAAGGCAGGTCTCTCATGAGAGGGTGGTCTCATACATCAAACAGAGGTCTTGTGACACGGGCTAGTGTAAACTGGACAAAGGCAAAACATTTTCAAGCCATGAAGGAATTCTTACATGCAATGAATTAGCAGGACCGCTGTCTTGATGCCTGCATATGACTACCGGGGTCATTCCATCCTCACATTGAGTATAGAGATCAGACACCCTCCTGGGACCACTGCTTATTACCTTATCACTAAACAGTATAACACTGCCCATTACATGGACAGCTGGAGATTGTTATGACTGACTAAGATGCAACCGGACCCAGTGTATGAATGCGCCAAACCACTGGCTATATTTATATCACAGTGACACAAAAGAGGACGTTTCTCTGTGATCCTGGTCAAAGGACTAAAAAACCACAGATACCCACCAAATCTGAAACAAAAACACATAACTTCAACAGACGTTACATGATTTTGTATGTGCAAAAGAATAAGTAAAACACAAACATGTGTAGTACCTAATATACAATTTATATCCCAGGGTATTCATTTAGTATCTCAATTGTCGAGTGATACCACTATGACAGGAACAAGATGCAGGAGCCAACTAGAAAAGATTTGGTTTAGAGCAAACCTGTCTGTGTGCCTTCAAAAGTTGTAAATATTAATTCCTACAACTTTCGTCCTGTGGTACTTCAAATTCCATTAAGCTGATGGCTGGGTGAAAATTTCAAGGTACAAATGACCTTGACCGTTGACATTTAGAGGTCATATGTAAATTACCAAAAAATACAGTGTTACAATACCTACAACTTAAGCCCAAAATGAACCAAATCATGTAAAAGTTGACCAAGTTACATGATGGAAACACTGCTTTAGAGAAAAGATAGCTCCATACCCCTAGTAGATGAAAGGTCAGGTCGGGTACAATAGGGGGTCTATGTTAAGCTTTTAACATGCATATTATGCTTATTATGCTGACAAGAACAGCAGGGTACACAATTTGAAAGCAAATGATTAACATCCGGCTGTCATCTGGTACTGGGTCACTTAAATGCCTCTCCACTTAATTGTGTATCAGTGATAAAGCTGGACTGCATGCTGTGCCTGAATATACAACTACTTCTTCCAGTTCTGAGGGAAAGTTTAAAGTGTGTATAGCTAGATGAAACTTTCAAAGGTCCAAATGACTTTCACCTTTGACCTTAACAGGTTACCTGTTATCAGAAAAAACATGCAGTGTTGTAATATCTACAAGTTGAGCCCAACATGATTAAAACTGGATGAAAATCGACCAAGTCATGGCTGGAAGAAACTTTCAAAGGTCCAGATAACCTTGACCTTTGATGCTTGGAGGTCACAAGTAAATAAGCAAAATGTGCAGGTTTACAATAGCTACAATTTGAGTACAACATGATCAAAATTGGATAAAAATTGAGTGAGTTATGGCTACATGAGAATTTCAAAGGTCCAAATGACCTGTAATGTTTGAACTCTATGGGTCACATGTAAATCACAAAAATGTGTAGTGTTACATTAGCTACAATTTGAGCCCAACATGATCAAAATTGGATATACATTGACTGAGGTATGGCTACATGAAACTTCCAAAGGTCCAAATGACCTTCACCTTGGACCTTTAGAGGTTACTTGTAAATTACAAAAATATGCAGTGTTGCAATATTTACAATTTGGGTCCAACATGGTTAAAATTGGTTCAAAATTGACAGAGTTATGGCTGGATGAAAATTTTAAAGGTCCAAATGACCGTGATTTTTGACCTTTACAGGTCGCATGTAAATTACAAAAATGTGCAGTGGTACAAACATATTCATTGAATTTGGATTGGTTTTCTGTACCTATAATAATTTTGGAGATATTCAAGATTTAAATCTTCAAATGACCCTAATTTGCACAATTTCCAAAACCGATGAACTTCTTAACAAAAACTCGATACTTCATGTATGGAAGTATAATCATGCCAAGTTTGGGGTTTCTACGTGCAATGGTTTTCAAAAGGTCTGATAAAATCTGGACTCATGAAATTAAGACTCGGACTTCTGCAAAAAAACTTTAAACTTCAGACCTAGCTTTCGGTTGTAGGATCCTATATTAAAAAAGAAATAAAAGATATAGCAGCAGTTTTACCTGCACCCGATCCCCATCAGCTCTATTGTCAAGACTGGACTATGAATCACATCCTTCATCTCCATGCATATGTGTTGTATTGCATATTGGTACATTTTAATCATAAACTTTGCATTTCATGCACAAGAATATGGAATTTAAAAAAACAAAACAAACAAACAAACATACATTCTGCAGGGCCGCAAATGACGTGCAACTTGAATTCATATGATGACGGGTTCACAGTAGTGTAAACATAATTTGTCAGTAACAGCATAGATTCAATTGTTGTTTGCTAACTCTCCAGTCAAAGCACACTTATGAATAAAAACTAAGTATAAAACAGAGAGGATTGCGAAATGGTGTGCTGTCTTATGCATGGGGAGGTTTTAATTGAATGGATGTAGTATTTCCTGACTGCACATGTACATATTTATCATCTTATAAAGAAATGGTACAATGGATTAGAATGAAGTTTGCCGTTTCAATTTTGACGAGCAACCAGCTTCAATTTTGTGAAACTGAAATATTAACAACTCAACTTGGAAAATCAACACTATCAGTAGGACTTTAACTAGATTTTGTGTTAAATTAGGTATCCGAGGTAAAATGTTCCTCAAATTCAGGATCATGTAAGGATGCATGTTATAACGCATCAAATAAAGATTTAACTGGGAGTGGTTTTAATGTGGAAAACTGATCTATACAGTCTGTCTTAACTCGTAAAGAGAACCATGACCTTAGATATCCCATAATGTACACCAATTTCAATATTACATTTTATGTTATTCCACATGACCATACAAACTTCCACATAGACGTGGGTGGATTTTCTTTGAACGCCCCATTTTTTTTCCCTAATGACTTCTTAAAATACGGGTTATTCAACGAAACTTTATTTTTCTAAAGAACTAATTATTGTGCAATGATGAACCACTAACCTCACAGGAGTTGATGTTAGTTTATGATTCACTACCGTTAGGTTTATTTTGAAGTATGCTTAAAATTAAAGTTTTTATAATTCAATTCAAAATTTCTCATATTTTAGTACTTTTAGTAGTTTTTATGAAGGATTTTTTTTCTTGGTCCAACAAAAAGTCATAGGAATAGGGGGTTGGTCAAAGCCAATAGCAGGAGCAACTCACATTGAAGTTATGTGAGTGGCAAAAATGGTTCATTTTAGAGGTCACACTAGATCAGACAGACTGTAAATGTAAACAGAAGAGTGATTATAAAAAGTTATTTGCAATAGGGGAGTGGTCTCTTTATGGGGGATTTTAAATGAATATTCTCCTGTATTATTAGTATGTACATTTATATACATGCTAAATAACAGTCTTTGAGAAACAAATGTATACAAGGTATATTATTTTGGTTTGAATTTTGCACCCGTTTTAAATTCATACAGACTAAGTCACCAAAACTAGAAAATATTTGGAAATTGACAAAATTATTCAAAAGAGGAGCTCATTTACAGTAGACACAATATGTTAACTTGTCAGTGTTACATATTTATTGTTTATCATTTCGCACAATTCAAGCTGAGAGATATCAGAGTTGAATGTAGTATAGGCAATGTATCCCCTTGTCACCCTAGTAATTTCATATTAATTACCTGCATGAGCATCATAACAAGTTACCAATTGGATGCCTTTCAAGATGACTTACACAAACCAAGCTTTTAATGATAGCCTTCTTTATGTATACAAGGCCACATCATCTTTTTAATTACAAAAACTGTGATTTTTTTCCTCGTTTTTTCAAAATAAACACATAGACCTATAGGTAAGTCATTTAACATCTCGTTAATTTACACTTTTTTCAGGTATAAGCAGCTCTTAGCTGTTTTTTCCTAATAAACCAGCTTTAGAATACAAGGTTTATAAATTTATCCAAATTACATAGCTTGACGGAGACAAACCAAACGAACATTCTTCTCAATCTACATTATCTCTGACTTTTTAGGCTCCCTCCTATTTTCAAATTTTGGTCATCTAGCCCGTTTACCAAAAAAAAAAAAAAAAAAAAAAAAAAAAAAAAAAAAAAAGGGGGGCTAATTGGAAAAGGTATATCACATAGTTACAGCAGGGAAATGCCAGAGAGGCATTTCCCTGGTTACAGCTAGTAGTTTGCATGACTTTTTTGGGATTTCAATGTTAATGGTAAAAGTGTTGGTTGTATTTTAATGGAAAACAATGCTCAATGCAAAAGTTCAGAATTGATAATTAAACAAATGCATTTTTATTAAATGAAATACATTAAAATCTTTGTACCCATCACATAAAAGACAACAACTGATTCAAGGATATCTAAACATCATGATATGAGGTGAACTCATAGAACCATATAGAAACATTGATCGTATCAGTTATTTTGGTATTTTATTACTGTAGATTGTTGACACGTAATAATGCTTCCAGGTCTCAGTTATATGGTTGAATATTATAAGTCAAGGAAGGTGGACTCATATTGTGACAAAATGTGATAAAACAAAATGTTCTAAGTCCCAAACAGTGGGCTCATATTTTGACAAGATACGTAAGTTGGACATGATGATTTTGGTAATCCCATCCATGTAAATTGCTGGAACCTAGTAGAGTGTCCGTGTATCAATTAAATGATTGGAATGTTTCATCACCCCTTTAAAAAAAGGTGGGGCGTCCGTGCTCGTACTGCATATGTCATGTGGCCATATTTCAATTAAAAAAAAAAAAAGGTTTTGTATCACCAGATACAGTCAAGAAATAGACTAGATTTCACTGTAAGTGTAAGTTTATAGTCCATGACACATAATGACATACACTGACCGCTATTGCCGTAGACGCTGAAGGGCGTTTTCAATGATCAGGTGCAAGTCTCCTGCATTCAGCATATAACAGTCGCCCAGCATATCACGGTAGTTTTGAGGTGGGTACACGTTCGGGATATACCGGCGTGGTTCACAAGATTCCGGAGTCCATTGATAATGATCATTTCGAGGGTTATCAGATGGTATGGGCAGTTGTCGGCATGAATTTCGGTCTTGCCATGGGTTCTGATATTGTTGCTCCCTGTCCTATTGTCTGGAAAAGCAGCACTGTAACTATGAATTCTACTGGCTGAAGTATATTCTTGGTGAAAATAGAAGTAACAATAAACTGGGAACATATTGTAAAGTCAAGACCTTTTTCTGCAGAGAAGAATATTTAAATATGAATCTTTGGCTCGACTAACGTAAAAATTTGACAACACTTTGAATAAGTGCACATGATTTGAAAACAGAAACTGGACGCTACACCAAAACAGATCCTCAGAATAGAATATGTACAAACTGTACCAATCATCAAATAGAGGATTAAGCAAATGTCTTACTCAGCTGTAATCTGTACAACCAAACAAGGAATGACCTGAATGTAAAATTATGACAACACAAATCTACATGAGGATGAAAAAATCGAATTTTTATTGACTGGTTCACAGGGTGACCATTATAGCATAAGACAAACACTGTCATTTATAAACTCTGCATTTGAGATGCGTAAAACAATATAATTATTATATTACATCTTGGCTGCCACAAACAGATGTGGCTCTTTGTAAATATGTTGTAGTATATTTAGTTAAGTTATTTTTCTTTGACCATCGTTGAAACCATGTGTCCATTATTATTTGTATGCTGTACCATAAATGGCATAATGACCATGTTTATAGGTTATAGCATGGTTTGTTGGGGCTATGAAGTATATCAACGAGCATATGGTACCATATGCGAGTTGATATACTTCATATCCCCAACAAACCATGCTATGATATATTTATCTTACTTTTGGGTCAAAATAGGAGCTTGCTGCAATGATGTGGATAATCACAGTTCAGGGTATCCTCACACATTGACAAACAGAGCTCAGTTACTGAGCAGACGACAGTTTCGCACGACACACGCAGGCCTACGTCACTTCCGGATATCACAGTACCTATACGATCGTATAGGTACTTATAGCACTGCAGGTGGTACTGGGCCTAGGCCTATATGAAATATATCTTAACCAATTATAGCACCAATTTTGACCCAAAAGTAAGATAAATCAGTTTATGGACAATAAAGCTTATTTCTCTATATGACCTAAAAAAAAAAACCACTGCTCCTCTGCCAGACTGTCACATGGAACCATGCATATATGGATCCACACACACCGCTACAACCTGCTCACTATATACAAAGTCGGGTCACTATCCCGAGTTCTGGATGATCTTCAGTGCAGTGGCTCGTGAGAAATAGACGAAGCCCAACACTTATCGCTACCTTCCGTGCAATCATGTATTCTGTTCCAAACTCTCAAAAAAGGTACACACCCACCACTACGACACTACGACATTGAAAGTACAGAGGAGAACAAATGCAAGTTTTTGTCATTGTTGCAGAACAACCGGTTCTATTGGGCACTTTCCCATTTAAAGTTACGCAAACGTCATTACATATTGACTCATCAGTACCATCCACACAATCAGCCTCACCATCACAAACATTATGCTCTGAGATGCACTCCTTGTTTCCACACTCTTATTCAAAATGCTTGCAGGCACTGGCAAGTCTGGTTTGTTTTATTTCACAAAATACTCCATGCTTTGTATAGTTATGCAATCTTGTAGCATAGTCTTGAATGACTGAAAATATTGGCCAAAATTCATCACACCTACAACAGATAAGGAACACTATCTCTTTATACACTGACTTTGGAGATATATTTAAAAGCGCAGTTTTCCACACTTTACCTGAAATCAAATTGACAAGAAAAAATACATTCCCATGTGATATATGCCAACTTTGTAATTGGCATATCAGCATACCGGAACCACCGTCTTTGAGAGTGGGCAACGGAGGGTGGACCCTGCATGGTGTGGCCAAGGAGAATGAAACTAGAAGACCACCCATGATGATAAAGGAACTTCGATGAAGGACTTTGAGCCAGACATGTGGGCGGAGGACAGTATTTTTCCAATGAACAGAGCCACTGAGGGGACATAAGAGATTGAAGCCACTGCAGCTTCTGGGTTTGATCCAAATGCCTGGGCTGAGGGTGCACTAGATTTGGAGGAGTCCAGCGATGGGCGGCGTGGACAGGGCTTACCGAGGATGATTTTTGGTTAGGAATCAGTTGCTGAGGAGAGGACCCCATTGGATGAGGGGGTGTACCAGCGTCGTTTATGTGCCCATTTTGGACTGTGTTCATTGCAGGATTTCCAAGCAATATGGGGTATTCCATCACCATGAAAAAAAAACAACAGCTGGGTGGTGCACGAAGTTTGACATGCTAGTACCGGCAATGAGGCGCCATGTACTTGTGGACCACATGCCTTGATTGGTTTGCGTATCTGCAAGATGCTTGTTATGAGTGTGCTGTACTGGCCACCACCACATCACGGCTCAGAGGACGTTGTAGTAAAGCGTACGGAGAATGGTTTACGGGGCTGAGGCCTAGTGAGTGGCAAGACCTCATGTCGGCTTTCTTTGCTGGATTGGCTGAACTGCTAGACATTGAGGTGAGAGATCTACAGAGGGAGGCTGAGCCTCAAAGGTGGGTGTGTAATCTATGTCCTGCTTATGGACCTGATTTCCAGCCTTTCACAGAGGTGGAGTTTCTGCTGAGTGGCAGGTTGGCACCCCGAGATGTGGCCATCCAAAAATGCTTCACGATCTGGCTCATTGGAAAGCCCTATTATGGGTAATGGTAGGAGTAGAAAAGCATCTCAGGTTGGCCCGGCTTCCTGGATACGAGTTACGCTGCCCTCTCTACCCAGAGGAGGGAAGGATGAGATACATGTTGGGGTATGATCGCCCCATTTGCTGGGATCAATGATCATCTCCGCTGTGTACTTGCAACATATATGATAGAACCAGATATCTTCATTGACGGAATGTACATTGTAGTCTTGTGTGTTGACATTTCACCCTCATGGAGGGAGAGATGTTTTTGCTATCAATGCTGCTGTATGGGAGACAGTGATTTTGAGATGGTCCCTTTTGAGAGGTTAAAGTTTTGAGGGACCTTTAGTTGTTTGGCTGCTCAGGTGGATAGCATTTGTTGGGCAATGGTGGTATTGATGTGTGTAAGACTCTCACAGGGGGGGTTGCCCTCATAGAGGGATTTTTCCTGAAAGTTTCCCTCTTTCTAGAGGGGTGTATCATGACTAAAAGTAATTTAAGTAGGTGTGCTTGGTTTGGTAGGTCATTAGGTATTAGGATTTTCCCTTGTGTATCATTTGGCTGGGTAGGTTAGTTCTGCCATGGCATGCTATTCTGCCAGAGTGCCAGGACGCAAGGTCAGCAGGGGTGGGGGGGGGGGATGGGGTATTGTGGAATTTGAATTCGGGTGCCTTCTAGTTTAGTGACCTCTTCCCTACTTACCCTCTCCCTTCTGCCACAGTCATGCCATCCATGGTGGTCCAGACAGAGGCACTTTTCTACAGAGAAGCCCAGATCTTAGCCAAAGAAAGCAAGTTTCTTGCAACCCAGTGAAAGGGAACATATAGTTGGAAATTTGCACCATGGAGGATTCCTTCAGAACCACATCTGTTTTGACTGAGGATATTGGTTTTGAATTCAAATGTAGTTTTTATTACCGTCAATGCACTCATTTTCATGTGCATGAATTTTGTTTTTGCATTCCAGCATTTAACTGAAGTTTTGATTTTTTGCATTATGGACAAATTCCTATTTAACAAACATTAAAATATTATTTCACAGTGCTTTGATTTTCATGCTTTAGTGCCACCAGTGGAAGAAGTACATGTATACATTTATTACTGAGGAAAACATTATACATGTTACATAACGATGCCAAGGCCAAAGGCTGAAGCATCATTTCATGCGAATGAAGCTGTTCTAATGAGATTTAACAACCGAAAATTTACTGGAAGGATTACACAAGAAAACTGATTAAAATACAAGCTTTCAATCCCAAGGATATACACTATTATCACTGTAACTATTAATTCCTGGAAAATAATGATGACCAGCAACAATCAAGTGACATCACCAATAAATTTGAAACCAAAATAAAAAGCTAGCAGAATTCAATGAAGTTATTGGATAATCACAGTAAAATATTAATTATGTATACACATGGCATGTACATAAAATCACATTTAATGAAGCGTTAAAACTGGTCAGAAGTCAGAAAGATTTGAAAATATATCTGGAAATTTAGTATTTCCCCTAAACTTAAAGTATCAGAGGCTGATAACATGTTCCTCCCAATAACATCCTGAATAAATTTTACATTTGCATAAAATCAACATGTAAATTGAAATCTCATTGTTCATGAGCACTATAAAAAATGAAAAGTACTGTTTGAGTGTCAATACTAGACCAGGATATTTGTGAGTTTCAAAATTCCCACATTTTTGAATTTTCACCTTTCTCAAGTTGAAAATGATCAGTCATAAAACTGGCAGCATCATCTGTTAAAGAACTTAAGGTCTGGGAATGCCCAAGAAGTCTTCCAATACAAATTCAAAGACACTGGCCAAGCAATATCATAGGAGCTATTTTAAAATCTCTCCCCCCCCCCAAAAAAAAACATCATCACAACAAGAGACCCATGGTCCTAATGCTCACCTGGCATGGTGGCTATATTGCACCTGTTCATTTCATAGTTGCGAGTCGTCAAGTGGCTTCTGAACATATAAAGCTTAATGTAAAAATTGTCAACAAGATGGCCCTTCGCTCCACATGTAATCATAGCTTATTTGTGCAACTCCTGTGATGAATATTGTTGCATGTTCCAAGACAACAAGTGAGTCCTTAATTTTATGTCCTCATTGACCTTGGGATAGAAGATCAAGGACACCCAGATTATGTAATACAAGAGGCCCATAGACCTACCTGGTGCTGTGCTCACTTTGCCATTGATGTCCAAGCTACACCCTGCCATTACAAAATCACCTCTTTCAATTTACAGGCATGGTGACCTCACAAAGATAGGTCAAGATTTTCACATTTTGACTTGTATATTACGTACTATAGGTGGTGCCACCAACATTGATGTCAACAAAGATTTTTATACACTTCATAACTCCTAAACGTTATATGGGCCTATCTCAAGAATTGTGGGGTGCAGATCATTCACAAGATGACCCCAATATTCAAACTGGCCATTTGACCCTGACCTCCAACTCGGATTAAAAAATCGTTATGTTCAAAATGTGCACCCGACATCCGCTTTCCATTTTTAGTCTGTTTGTTTAAATCGGGTCATGACTTTTTGTGTTATTGAGGAAAAACAATAAACTTGGACAAACGCCAAACTCCATAATTAGTGGGTCACAGTGACCCAAAAGACAGGTCACCAAGTACAGTTTTATATATTATGTAATCAAGTGCAATTTTAATCTGGAGGCTCAATTCTCTTTGCCATTGATGTCCTAGCTACACCTAACCATTACAAAATCACCTTTTCAACTTTACAGGCATGGTGACCTCACAAGAATAGATCAAGGTCACTCATATTACTTAAAATTCTACCTTTTGCTATGGTCTATATATCATATAAATTTGGCAAGTCTAATGCAATTACTTTTACAAATATGGAATTTTTCATCTTAAAACACATTTATTTTATTATTTGCTCATAATTTCTGTCAAATTATAGGTGGTGCCACTAGTATCATTAGCAACTTAGACTTTAACCTCCTCCACAATCCCACTAGTTTTGGTGAAGATCCGACAAAAATTACAGATGCTACAGTGTTCACAAGATTTTCACATTTTGACCCCTCTATTACATTATAATGCAGGTGGCACCACAAATATTGAAAGCGGCCTAGATTTTCATACACCCTATAAGTCCTGAAAGTTAAATTGGGCTGACTTGAAAACGGTGGACAGTATCGTGCTTACGAGCTAAATTTTACAGACGGATGTCTCCTTTGAAACTTAAAAGCTTCATACACTATTCCACAATAGCGACACTGGTATAAAAAGGTAAATAGTAATACAATTTTTAGCACCATAAAGTTAACTAGAGGTGTTTTGAGGTAAAGTGTACTAAGTTATTAGCTGGAAGGAACCTCTTCCACTATACTGGATGAAGGTTGAAAAGAAAGAAATCCTGCAAAAAGTGAGTATGATCATGGTTTTCCGACTTAAGACACACTAGAGAAAATTCTCTAGGTGGGTTAAGTATACTTTACTCCGGGTACTTTCCCTCTAACCCCTCTAAACACTTTGATGACTACACATTGTCATTTCAAGCTCTATCTTGACACAATTTGACTAACGTTCTTGAGTTAGTGTTGTATTTATTAGGTATTTGGTCATACCTCTGGAAACACTTCAACAGAGTTTTGTGTAGTTGTTTTTTATAACCTTTGTGTTGTAGTTATTGCAACAAAGTTCTGACTCTATTGACAAAATTGCTAAAAAGTGTGGTGTTTATAGCAATACATATCACTTGTCCGATACAAACTCCATATGATTGTTTCTCTGGAATATTTGGAAAAGTAACGGACGGACAGACTTGAGCTGTGGCATAAGCTCTGCGACCTTTTGTCAGCAGAGTTAAAAATGAATAAAACTAATCTTCACTAAAGTATGACTAATGTAAAATTTGGTAGGGACCCATCTCAGACACTTTCTCACAAAGTTTGATGAGGACTCTTTTTTTTTTGAATAGGTAAAAAATGTGTAAATTTTTTTTTCATGGATGACAGACACATACAGTTAAGTCCATCTAAAACTTAACAGCCAAATGCGTTTTTTGTGTTGCAAAGTGTTGTACTGGGGTTTGTAAAGGTTGTAAAAGATTTGCAAAAGGTTGACAAAAGGTAGACAAAGGGTTTCAAATGGTTGAAACGGTTGCAAACCATTTCAACATTTTCATCTATAAGGATATATATATATATATATATATATATATATATATATATATATATATATATATATATATATATATATATATATATATTAGAAGAAACCTGTCAACAGATTTGAAGTGTCAGCGTGTCAGCTTTTATTTATCTATTAGTACACAATATATTAGACCTGGGTATTTTCAGTGACGCCATATGCAGTTATGTGGCTCTGATATACATGTAGATGAAATTGTTTGCAACTCTTACAGACATATGCAGTGTTTGTAACAATGTTTGGCAAAAAATCCTACTTTTCAGGGTTAGGTGTCACAGCATTGTGAATGTGGTATCTTTGATGCCAACACCCACAAAACTGGAGTATTTTAGCCAATTTCTTTTATGACATTAAATTTAACTGAAGCATTCCTTGTTAATATAAATTGCCATTTGTGAGTTTTCTTTGCCCTGTTGTCAGAGCTACAGAAACTCTAAGAGCATGTAAAAATGCTCAAATTAACATATAGTTTTGTTTGTTTTTATGAATTAGAGGCAAAAATCCTACAAATTTGAGTATTTTCACTCAAAATCCTACTAAATCCTACAATTATTCCCAAATCCCACAAAAGTAGGAAAATCCTATTTGTTACGAACACTGCATATGTATATTCACCACAAACCAGGGCTCCATATTAGCACCAGCCATCAGTCACAAGCCAAATGCTGGTAAAAAGTGTTGCTGGCTCATGTAGTTACCTGTTTCCCGGTCATTTTGGTTACTTGGTGACATACATTTTTCCTCATACAAGAGTTCTCGTTCGTAAACTGAACCGAGCCCTAACTTGGCTTGTGAATGTAATTCGGCACAAGCCAGTTTACATGGCAAACATGCTAATTTTAGGCCCATAAACTTTCATAGAAATTTCACCCATGACAAGTTGAGTTCATCAATGAAAATACTTGCATGGCCCGAACATGACAGCTCACCTGAAATTGTCACTGTCTTAAAATACACATCATGTATCCAATCACATGTATATGTACATACATACATGTATATATTACATCAAAATAATGTTAATGTCGGTAATTTGCCATTCTCTCTGACATGCACCATCCCTCCAACTGAATACAAGCTATTCCTCCCTAAGATCATCCTCCTCCAAATTAATAGAATCACTGACAGGCTGGTGTTAAAAATGTACGTACTAAAATATGGCAGCCTTTTTCTGCCATAGCATTGGCAAACTTTTTTTTCTAATTTGGATAAAAGGTATTTAATTCTATTGATTGACTTATCATTGTCTTGTACTTAAAATTGATACATTTACCCCAGCTGTTATGTGAGAGTGCCTCAGAGGTATCTGTATATACAAACAAACAACTGTCTCACTCTACCAAATCAGCATAAAATGCAAAGGCATATTGAATTCATGAATTAAATAATCATGCAACTTTTAATTATACTTTCATTAAAAAAATTAAACAAAGCTGTGCATTTCACAGTGTGCTAACCACACTGAAATCATGTCATTATATGGAGATTTCATTCAGTTGACCGCAGGTCTGAATTCCTGTCAAAAGGTGCTGGGCCTTTCTTCAGAATTTCATGTTTACCTGATGCTAAAGCTGATTTTCACGGAGGTGTCACATTTTCAAGGGGACTGAAAAAAATCAGGAACACACTGTTAGAGAGTTTCCATCAAGCTAGCCCCTCCTGTTACAAAACTCTCTCGTCTCCTCCATTTTGTCTCTGTATTCCATAAATTCAATACATAGGATATTCTATTTGTACTTTAAGCCTGTGAGACAAGAGGCTCAACGCCATAATAACCAATATTTATACATGCCGCATCAGAGTAGCTCCTGCCATGAAGGATTGCCAAGTATTACCCATATTCATCAACCTGTTAAAAATGCCCACATCGTTTTAGATCCTGTATGTTGCATTAAGTTTGGTCTCTGGTATCAGGGACAACTGTACAACAAGAGTCGTCATTCTACTGTAAATTCCTTTAATTTCGCTTTAATATTATTTTCGCTTATTTTGCCGACAGCACAAAACCGTAAAAATAAAAACACAGTGAAATTGTACTTTAATATTCTTTGAATAGGAATTTTGCTCAAAACAGTGACATCAAAACTGCATTGAAATGTCAAAAATACAAAACCGTGAAAATTGATACTGGGGAAATAAAGCAATTTACAGTGTGATGAAGTACCTTATGAACAGGGAGACCCATCACGTCAATAATAACATACAATTAAACTGCTGCCATTTCTATCTTTCATCACACAATGATGACACTCCTGTTGTGTTGGACTTTTTGTCAAAAGTAAACAAGTAAAAAAATAGTAGACCTGGCTTTTAGATGAACAGATGGACCCACCAGTGCACGTCATCAAGTAATCAACACATGCTGGTGGAGACACCTGGTGGATATAAAAACCTTGCTCCCGTGATCAATCAGGCTTTGCCAACAGGAAGTGCTGCATCTAGCAATAAGGTCCCAAGCACTGGTATTGCCATCTGTTGGTGATACACTGTACTAAGTACTTTTTACCATTGGGATATTTTCATTCCATTTTTACCAAGGAAATTATCATGAAAATGAATGTGAATATTTACATGTTGAAAGTCATGTTTTCCAGATAAAGCAAACTGCATGAAAGTATTGAGGTCACTTGAATAAATAACAATTTACATAAGCCACTAGTGATTTAAGTAATATGCACATCAGCCCAATGTTTTTCTGGCTGTACACAACAGCCATGAAAACAAAGTTCAATTCTTGACTGAATTGCGTAACTATTACAAAGGACCAACGGCATGTATGTTGAAGTAGGGTCAACTTCATCCGTGAAACAAATTATAGAAAAGAGGCCTTGTGTTTGTGTCACATCATCAGAGTAGACAAAACTGCCGTCTCCAAGACGCCGTTCACAGAAACGATCCGCACGTCATAATGAGTGACCTGTTGTGACAAGTGACACCATGTGACTCTCAGCACTGTTATGATTGGTCAGATGCATACATTGATTGGTTTCTCCGTTTAAATTTCTTGGATGACGAAGGTCCCTCTTTTGCTGGTGTACTTGTGGTGATGTCGGCTTCTTGTGATTTGTCAAGGTCTGTACATGAGGATACAGAATTATTTGTAGTGCTTTCCTCACCTGCTCCCTCAGCGTCCGTCTTCTCGTCTTTGTCCGTACTCATGTTCATGCTCAGATTATACAAGTTCACACTACTGGTGCTCTGGTCTGATGTACATTCTGGTAACTGTAATTTGCCTCTGCTAAGTTCTGTGGCTAAGGGTGAGCCAACGTCGGAGTCTTCCCCGATATCATCAAGAGATATCTCATCAGGGTTTGTGCTATCTAGGTAAGTTCTATTACCATCGTCCTCATATGACGGGTCATCGTCATAAGTACCTTCATCGAACGACACATTATCTGCACTGTCTCCGACAGTTATGTTCAGATCTAAATCTAACTTTCCCTTTTGGCCAGAGAACACAGAAAATGGATTAACAAGGTCTAGCATTTCACAGATGAGTGTGGTCTGTGGGTTTATACACATCTGAGGGGGCATAGCTGGGGGTAACCTGTAATGCACACTAGGGGCGGGATGGTGAACTTCTGCGGTCTGTTCGAAGTTTTCTGGTATAGACAATTCTCCACCAAAATCCCTCTGTATCTCCTCCATTTTCTCCTCTGTCACGGTAAAATCCCACCTGCATAAGATAAACATATACACATCTTCATCATATGATTATGTTTCATGTGATGACATATTTGTAAATGCAGCAGAAATGGTCGATGAAGACACAACCAGACAGACTTTAACTTGCATCCATTAGCCAGTTTTGGACATCGAAACATTTCACACAAAAATTCAGTCATGACCATCTGTAAATCTTAATTGCACATTTATAAATTAGCCAGCTATGATAAAAAATCTCCTCAATCAAACTGAAGAATGAAGTCTTTTGCTAGCTATACACATGAGGTGTAGTTACCAGCTAAGTAAGTTTTCATAGCCCTGTTTCTCTATGCAGGCTCCTTTGCTGAGGTGTGGTAAAGCCCACCAACTTATCCTTATGTACATACTCCATACAAGCTGATATATCTGTGTGTACTTCCCTTTCTCCTGAACGGCTATTTACTGGCCAAAACATTAGCCAGTCTGGTCTCCCTTCCTGAAAATTTGGTTGGTTTCACCCATAAGTTTACTTTAGGCCACACAAAATTAATTGTGAGTTTCTCATGAACTTTTTTTTTTTTTCAACTGACGAGGGCAGGAGGGTTTTTTTCTTTTTTCTTTTTTTTTTTTAACTAAAAAAAATCAGATATTGAAAAGAGTGGGCATTTTTTTAACCATAACAATGAAAGTAAATAGCACATGAACATAAATAGCTTATATAAATAGCCCATATTCTGCAACTGTGCATTAAGCATTTGCATAAATCAGTTACAAAATATGAAATTTTTTAATAATTTCTTACTGTATGAAACAATATGATTCAAATATGCTGAAACAATGCAAGGGAAACGAAAGTGTCTTTCACAAGTCTTCTAGATTTGCATGAGAAAGGTTCTTGAACTTCAATGGAAACAAGCATTCTGAAATCCTGAAATCGATACACTGTATCCCTGTACAGGTCTGCTATTAAATTCAAGTTTTCAAGAGTTCCTTGTCTCAATCCTGCAGCTGTGGATTTTGAAAGAATGTTGAACTTAACAGATACTGATTGAATTTCTCATATGGATATATACCATTGAGGCCATCAGGTATGAGGTATATTGAACCAAATGTTAGAAGTGAGAACGATTTAAGTTTCACAGGTCCTCAAAAAACCCCAGGCTGGATAGTAAACGTAATTTCAAACCTGAATTTTTAATAATTTTCAAATGTCAATGAACAGTTGTCCGGGTGGACAATCCGTACAGGCAAATATGTTCCACAAAAGAGACTATGGCAGGTATATTTTGTAAATACAAAGGCTAAAATGGTCAGGTGTAGCAGATAGTCCTGTCACACTCTGGTAGCCTCTTTGCTTCATGCAATGAACTGGGCTTTGGGCTTCAAAATACATTTCCCTGTACAGGCTGCACAAGGACAAATACGTCGCATGCAGCAAGAACCAGATCATGTATCTGCAATGTTGAATGGAAAATGAATTTAAGACATCTTAAAGCAGTTTTTAATTCATTTATTCACCCATGAATGTTATTTTTCGGCAATGGATATCCTGTACATGCTATAAATGTTTTAAGCATATATGAGTTACACATATATATGTCACTTTCAGAGGAAAAACATTTAACTCTTTGAGTGCCAGTCACTTGTACAGCGATGTTGCCCATTTGTGGTCCCCCAGTGCCAGTCAGTGAGTCACGTAATTTGCGTGCTTTATACATCTCTTAAATTGCAGATATCTATTCCGCAATAATTTGTTTGAAATGATTTTTACCACGTGATTGACTTCCAGGGCATCAAATCTCATTATTTTGCTTATTTTACAAGTTATTTACAAATAGCAGTTGGTTTTATTGAAGGCAAAACTAAGATGTTTGGAAAAAACAATGCATTCAATGAAGGCGATGTGCAAATGGAGTCTGGGCAAAAGAGGTTGCCTTCATTGGTAATAAAATGTACCATGAATATCCGTCCGTATGGCTCGCAATAATAACAGAAAGCTTCAGAGGAACTATCTGAGTCTTAATCCTATAAGTTTTTAAAGTTTAACAGCATCAAAAGAGTAGGGCTGTAACTATGTACCACGATAACGGTACATCGCGTTACAGTCAATCCACAATACACGTATCGAAATTAGGTCCCCTGTATCGTAAAATACGATACATTCCATCATATAAGTAATTTCACCTCTAAAGAGAAAAAATGGATGTAAAGGTCATAATTCATTAAAATTTACCGTAATTTTGTGCAGATAAACTCGTCAATTGACCAACCATTCTTTGTACTTCTGATTACGTGATCTATTTTTGCCTACAAAAGTGTTTTTGGATTCCCCTCATATATGCAAGAGGCTTTGTGGCGCTACGTCATATCTTTGTGAATCTAGGTTAGCCAAGTGGCTGCTCCCGGTGAGAAAAAGCAGCATGCTCATTATTCAGGGGTCACATTAAGCTTGCGTCCTGCGTCATAAAATGAAGAAAAGACTCCCAGGAATGTTGCGTCTCTGTGGACGCACGCACAAAAACGCGATGCATTGTGAATGATACAACTGCAACAATTACCCCAAGCGGTCACGGTGTTTTGCATCGACCATTATCAGTATCATGGTTATGTATTATACTGATGGAATCCTCTGATGTTCGTCTTTCTATGTGACAAGCTCTCTTATTTGCTAAAAAAATTTTGCTGGGGTATCCCTCCAAAAAATTCCCATAATGGGAATGGATGTACGTCATTTCACCTCATTACAAATGCGCTGAGAACACTTCCAGGCTCCTCATTGTGTGGATTTGATCACGTGCTGCTCACTGTCCAATCAAATTCTTTGTTGCTCATGTGCCTGTCTCATGTCCGCAATGTTGGGAAAGTACAAGTCTTATTACACAAATATTATTGGACCAAGATGTTAAATTTTCCCATCATATTTTCACCAAGAAGACTTCGATCGAACAAATCTAGACAGAGATAAAGGCACGAGTAAAAATTCATTATGGACATTATGTTCATTATGCATATCGGTCATCGCACGGTCAAACGGGAACCAAGCGAAAATTTGCATTAGGCCTGACACGATGTTGTTGACCGGGGTTGTTCATCACTGTCGCCGATGGGTCATGCAGTTATTGGTGGGTTTTTTAGCAAAATTTGGTTGTTTTGATTTTATTGAAATGTTTGAATGCCACAAATCTGTATGACAGAACAAGATAGGAATGAAATTTATGATCGAAGGCCTGAAAAAATATACGTTCAACATGGCGGAAAACCATGCCGGGGTGCATGCCCATGACAGGCTGTGTACACTCGCTTGTGTAGCATGGCTTGTAAAGTTGTAGGCCTACCGTGTTGCTTGGTGAAAAAGTGACCGCACTTACGATCAGACTCTTAACACTGCCTACGGCATCAATTTTTCCAGGTATATTGAAATAAAAAGTGCACAGAAATATAAATCTTGTAATTTCTGACCATTTCATCACATGGAATCAATCGCAAAAATGACAGAGGCCAGTTATGTTCAATCATGCATGCCGCTTGTTGTGCAAGCGAGTTAAAAAACTGTGCGATACAAAATGCTGGCACAGTGGCAGCGTGCTAGGGATTATGGCCCCTTCACAACCATTTTTTGGTAGACCAGGGATGTGTTATAGACTTAGTCTTAATAGCAGGTCCCTGAGCAGATTGAATCCACCCTTGGTACAATCAGCAACTTTTAGACCCTTTTACATCAAGTTGGCATATTAGTAAATTTTTATTCAATCTTAAATTTTATAATTATGAGTTACCTACATGAGCATATAGACCCTATGTTATGTTCATCTCTAGGCTAAGTTACCTTCATGTTTTATTTATTTATCATTTTGATGTATGTTGATTATACCTTTTAAACTCAATCAAATTACATTAAAAGTCTAGTTTGCACAATTTCATACTGGACCCATCGATTCAGTTCATGGACCCACTTTTTTTCCTGAAAAAGAAGAAAGATGGGTCCAACGGACCCGTACTGAATAATGTGACCCCTGCATTATTATGGTTAAGTATTGAATTGTATCGTTTGTATCGTATCGTCAGTTCTGTATCGGGATACGTATCATATCGTGCAAAAGTGTATCGTTACAGCCCTACAAAAGAGCCAGATTTGCCACTTTTATTCGTGCCCAGCATCCATGCTTTCACCAACAGCACGTTGTTGAGACTTGGGTGGAAGTCATGGAGGAAGTAATGATTCCAAGCTACTATTGGTCCACATGACTAATCTTCAGCATTAATTATTCAAATAGGTCATATGACAATCTGACTACATCACCATCAGCCAATAGAAATGATCACCTAAATAACATTTCTAACCTTTCAGACAGCATAAATTAACAGCATTGCAGTCACTTTTAGCCAGTGAGTAAGCATTTTACTGATGCAGACAAAGTTCTAAACTTTTCAGTGATACCAAATGTGGGGTGTTGACAGGAAGTCTTCGAAGATTCAGATTCAGATGTACGTTTTGCATTGTTTCATTTACTCACTAACATATAATTGGGTGTAATAATGTATGTATATATGTTTTGTGACTACGGAACAGCCAGGTCTCAAATCTGCAACCTTTGGCACCAATCACCTGGCCTAAAATGGGAAACGCACATACCAATTGCACCAAAATACCCATTCCTTAAAAGAATGGTACAATGGAAGCCCGCATGCGTGAATGCCACAATCAAAACGGCCCGGTTCATTGTACATTATTCCAGTACAAATGAAGTACTGTGTTCGGAGTTGTCCCAGTTTAGGGGCTGTACATGTTAGTCCGCCAGCATATATATATACAGTGAAACCTCCTTATAACGACACTCAGATATCCGATATATTCAGTTATCTGACAAATTTCGTAAGGAACAGATGGTGTCATTATAACCAATTTTCAACATATATATATATATATATATATATATTGTTCCAACACTATACTTAGGACTACCCTGTGTCATTCCTTTTTACAGAGGGAAAAAACTGAGGCTGCAGAAACTGACAATGCGCCCTGGTGGATTTTTGTTTTTTAATTTAATTAATTTTTCAAAATAAAATGTACACGGCACAGTAAAAAAACTGAGGCAGTGGTGCATGAGAAAACTCATAATTAATTTTGTATGGCCTTACTGTGGCCAACTTCTAGGATTAACATATTCATTTAACACTTATTTTCAAATTCAGTACACAAAAGTTTCAATTTCATTTCAAAATGACAAAATAAATAATTAAAAAAGAAAAGTCAGAAGCGATTCTGACTGCCTATCAAAACTTATCTCGCTAATTACATCATCTTAGTGAGCATGGAATCTTAAGGAGACTCTGAAGTTCCCACCTGTGCCTCTCTTGCTGGGCTTAAGAAATGAGGGCATGAGGTAACTATGCCGAAAAGGGCCAGGAGTTAGCAGCTGAGCGGTACACGAATGTATAATTATTCATACTTACCCGGATGCCTCCGACACCTATCCTACCGCCAACAACCCCCCATTTTTGGGACCAGCTTTCCTGTCCTGTTTTTGTCTCCACATACATGTATATGACCTTTTACTTTACCTGTCACTGCTTCCCGGGCCCGGCATGTAGCGATTACTCTTTGTCACATTTAGAAGATGATTGGTTGATTTCAGAATGACCAACCACTCAGGATCCAGCTCTAGTGTTGTGGGCGGTGCTCCCTCATGGGGAATGTCAATCACCTGAAATTAATATCTCAGAATATGATCGGTTGATTTAGTGACCATATAGTGATGGGCCCGTGATACTGTAGTCAATTTAACTCAGGATATAATTTCTGCTGGATTTTTTTAGAGTGCACATATATTCTGAAGTCATGCATAATCCGCTTAAGACAGTCCCATGATGGGGCATTTCATGTGCAGTTTCGAGTATGATAGGGTAGAATATCATTAAATTGCAGACTGTTGAAAGTAAGCAAAAAGAGCCTCAACATGTTTAATGGTGTGGTTATTTCTGTTTTCACCCTCTGGCAGAAACCCTGCAAGGGTGTGCAGACTGCATGATCATAGGCTGCTTGCAGAGTATTTTGCTACAAAGCTGCATTATTGTAAAAATACATGAATATACATATTGTTACAATGAATGCTACCTTTGTTGTGGAGGTTTTTGGCATGTCCAACCCGATAAGTTTACGTGTGTCAACATTTTCCCTGGAGAACAAGAAATACTACATTGGTACCTGCTATTTAAGACTGCCCCTACAGTCAACAAAAAGTGGTCTCATACTGCAGGTGGTCTTAAATTGGAGGTACATTTAACAAGGAAATACAGCAAAGGGTCTTGGAAGAGCGGTCTTAAAAAGACATGCGGTCTTAAATTGGAGGTGGTCTTTAGAGCAGGTACCACTGTAATAACACACAGGCGCATGTATTATCATGCCACCTCAGTCAATATTATACAAATATAGTCTTTTAATGAGGTCAATACATGGTTCTAGGGACCTGAGAATACCAATATTCACCAGGGCTAAAGGTTGCAGTGAAAACTGGTGTTCTCAGGTCCCTAGAACCATGTTTTGACCGAATTCAGACTATACATTGGTCCCCCTCTGATAAGGCCACCCCAAATGCAGCCAAAAAAGTGACCTTATAAGAGGGGTGGCCTCTCTTGAGGGGGAGAATATAATTGAAATACCATACTTTCTGCACAAGAATGCTGGCCTTTTAAGAGGAGTGGCCTCCGGTGAGAGGGGCCTTATGAGAGGGGGACCACTGTAATTGTTTTATTATATGATTTTGGCATGTATCTCAATAATTACAATAAAATGTGTGTACAATGCGTGATCACACCAGCATTATCTAACATGATGGGACAAATGGCACAATGATGCAAAAGGATTTCTCCTTTCTATTTTTAACATGACGAGCGCTCAATAGACTGTCCAGTGACTTAGTCTATTGACGTCGGAGTGACATAAAATGTGGGTAAATGCACATATTTAGACAATCACTCAGGACATAGTTTTAGACAACTGTAAAAACTTAAATATCTTGATCATATGATAAACCTTAACATTGATCAGTATAACTCTTTGTAATCTTATCATTTCTGCTGAATCCAATGTGTCTCTCTCTCAGAACACAGCAACTTTGAACAATTAAAGACATGTATGAACATCACGTCTCTGTTCTACACCCTAATGGTATAACATCCAATTTTAATGGTTATTTGCTGTACACATCACTTTTTGTTTTTTCATTAAAATTTCCAAGGCATTTACACAGCAAAGCAATAAGTGAGTGGCCAGTTCATTTTATGATGTGAACAGCTCTGCTACAAAAACAAATCTTGTCACACATTTGATTGGTCAGGAAAATAACAGATGATCCCTGAGCAGTGGTGCCCTCTGCCAAGTATTTTAGCCTTATCCACTTAGCCTGTTAAAGACTATTAAACTCGAGATCGAGTCAACAGGTTTTCTTGGTGCATTTTGAGCACACTGCCCCACAAGATGCACCGAAGGAAGCTTCTTGGCCCGGCAACTTCAGACATGAGCATGGTATTTCAATGCAGGGCCTTTTTATGGGGAATCTGAATCTCGAATCACTACGATAATTCTGAGTACAACTTTTTGTCACGATCAGCAACAAAAAAGTTACACACCACATGGACAAAGAATTTACCTGCAGAAATCTCCTTCGGGGAAGACATTTATCCAACGCCAGGAACTTTGTCGTTTTCTTGGGTGTATTCTCACTCTGCAGGGAACATCAAATAAATAAAACCCTTTTAAAAAGTTTCCATACACCTGCAGAAACTACTGATAATTTCTTGTCTACTTGCATCAAAACTGAATTCTCGTTTATGCACTTCAGGGACAAAGACTAGTTTCAAACCAATACAAAAAAGCTTATTGCATGTAAGATAGGCCCGGTTGATTATTTTCCAGATGAGCACTTTTTTCTGCAAATAGGACACCAGACTTCCATCTTTTGTGGTCAACCTAACATGGCATTTTCCATTTATTTTAAATAGAGATTAAAACTGTTTTGAGTGAAAAAAGACTGCAAACTTGTGACAGCGTAAGTAAAGATTTCTTCAATCAAACGCACCATTTATTCTGCTATGTTTATGTTTTTGGAGTGGAAAATTACGCATCCTGATATATAAATTCCTATCTCAATGTCATACTGTCACATCTGTACTTCAAAATTAACGCAGACACAAGCACATAATGATGAGGCAAACAATACATTCTGTAACTGCACAATGCTTCGAACCCTCTGATCAATCACACAAATGTTTTCACAAGAAACAGTCTGCTTGCCTGATGTTCCACAATGGCAGCAAATTTGACGTGGAGGTGAGCGGAGAACCAGTGGGTGGGCTGTAGTTTGTGTAGCAGTTCCATGGCTGGTGGGCTGCCAAGTTCGTCTTTCTTTACATCCTCCTGGAAGTGTTTCTTGCGCCGCAAGAGAGAATTCACGTCCCCGTATTTGTGGATGCCACACGGCCAGTCATGAGAGAGAAAGATGTCAATGGGGCGACTTATCTACAAGCACATACATTGCAACTGATAGTACATAACCATCATCGTCTGATGATCGCAATAACCCATGTGCCAGTACATAAGAACAATGCCTTAATTGGCCTGTTAACAACTGCATACACAAGTCACGCGCCAGTGGTCTTGCCTGATGTCCTGCAAGGGTGTGGGTATCTTACCAAGAAATACACTAGGAAGACGTTCATTTTCCTTAAAAACTACCCACAGAAAACCAGGGATACACTGCGTATTAAAAATGTTGAAAAGAAAGTTTTTCAGTCATGCTTAGTGCTTTACGTACTTAAATTCAGAGATGCTCATTCAATGGTGGAATATACATTTCATTCAAATTTATCAAAATTTGCAGGACTTTCTATTGTTCTTCATGTTCACTCATGCATTTCACGCACATACACTATTACAGTCCACTTGTCCCATGGCTCAATCTCCAGCATGTCATGTGTCAGTGACCTCGACCAACCAATGGCAATATCAAATTTTCAGCTCCAATGAACGACACATTTATCCATACAACTGTTGCATAAATTTCAACATGGAGGGACACACATACTGGATTTAGATTTGAGACCACATTTTTATCTTATTTTGAAACACTGCAAAACTTCAGGGATGTAAATACCAGACAAGTGCCTGGCGGCTAAAAAAATGGCTGAAAATGGTAAATTTTCAGTATTAGTTTTTCTTGCTCAGTCCGACGCGTTTCGCGACCAACGGGGCTCATCAGGAACTGATTTCAACGCTCACTAGCTCGTTGTGAGTTACGCGCAAACGGCCATTGCCGTTGTTTATATACCCAAGCGAAACTTGTCCATAGTAACCTCGGTTACGTCATGAACTGACGTGGAGAGGGGCGGTCTCCATACATCCTGTCAAAAAAAAAAAAAAAAAAAAAAAAAACTTCAGGGATGCTTCAACATTTTCAGGACTTTCAGCGAGTACGGAGAGTTCTCTTTCCCGGCATCCCAGCTCCTTCCCTTCAATGAGTACTTTCCATCACTTAAAAATCATCACTTCTCAGTTCAGCAAGAAATAATGGATTCACAACATAAGCACATGTATTTCTAGTTTTTGTGAAGCATCTGCTTGTCATGACAAATACAAATACTGTTATGATTGCTTTATCATTATTTTATTGCATACTGTAAATTGCTTTTATTGTTTTCCCTGTATTTTTATACATACATTTAGTTTTGTATTTGAATTATATCTGCAAATTTAAAAACACATTATTACCTCAGAATACGTGATTTTTGTTTCAAAGCCTATATATGCATTTCAATATCATTGATATGTTGGGTCTCTGTTTATGTGACTGTGTTTCACAAAAACATGAAAATTATGCACACGAAATGAAAGTATGATGCAATTGAAAGTATACAAAGCCATGTACTGTAGAACCTTCAACACAGACCATCTCCATAAACAGACCATCTCCATAAACAGACCATTTCTAAGTCTGCAGACTGTTTTTGTTTATCCTTCATTACATTGTGTCCCATGTTAACACCACTCCGCTATTAAGACAATATTTTTCAGTCGCTGTAGGTGGTTCTAACAGGGAGATTCCATTGTAACCTCCCATCCCCTAAGCACTGTTTGTATGCCTGTGAGAATAGCATCAACAATTAACCCAGCCCTTTAATGTACATATACACATTTAACACTTTCAGTGCCACATTTTGGACTGAATCACCAGCTTTCCTCAGGACCCTTTAGGTGAAATGCACCCAAAAGCCCACAAGGGAAAGCTGGTGACTATTCTATGTGTAACTCCAGGTATGCTGGTACTTGAACGAAAGGTCTTTTTACAAGTAATATCAATCTGTGCCCTGATTATAAATCTGAGCAGTTTGTGTTAAATAGTCTGACTTAAGTCACAGTTGGCACTGGAAGAGTTCAAGAAAGCAATTTAGTGGTGAATTCCATTAGAGGGCAGGCACAAATACAAGCAGCACAGATACAACACAACTAGCCTTACCTGCTTCAACCTAAACACTTCCAGATTTCGTATGTGATATGCGGAACGCTTCGAGCTTTCGCAATATGGAGGTCTTTCAAAGTGACCTACAAGAAGAAAGTAACAAAACTGAGTGCCATCATCGTGGAAAATCTGTATTTTACACACCTTCAAATATTTCTTCCCACATACATTTAGAAGGATTTTGCTGATATTTTTGGTTGAAGTAAAACTAAGCACAGATCACATGACCATGCGGCTATAAGGACACCATATTATCCATTTTAACTGCCTCAGGCACTTAGTAAAATTAAATAGAAGTGAGCTCCAATTGTAGATCCTAATTTTGAAATTTTTAGCTGTAACAATTGGTAACTTATCATGCAATATACATCACTTTCCAGTATTTCTAAAAAAAAAAAAAAGTAGTGTGTTTAAGAGGGCAAGGGATAACACAGTAGCGTTTTGCTGTTGTCTTTGGTTGAAGTACGTAGAAATACATATGTATACAGTTGATGCACCTCTCTGAAACATACAGAAGTGATTTATGCTTTCCCCAAAGAAACTGACATCGCTATCTGTGTGAACTGTTCAAACCGATTCCAGCAAACTTCTTTAGAATATGGTCACAATGGGTTGGTCCATGTAGAGCTGACAGAAGACAGACAAAGTGTCTGAACTGGCACTATCCATCAGCCAATTGGCCTCAGGCAAATAGAAAAAAGATGTGGCTAAAAAATATTTACCATATTTCAGCTAAACTGGCCAAAGAAATTTCAGATTTCTTTGGTTTTGATTAAATATTCAAACTTTGTTTATGTAAGTCCTTCCGATTGACAAATAAAGAATCAGCCTGGCTTTAGAAATACAAGCTTGGCCACTAAATTTCAGTCATTTTAATATACAAATTGGCGACACTTGAAAATTTGAAACACTGGCCCAGCATACATTATAAACATGTGCCTCTGAACTAATGCACTTTCTCACACGTGTAGCATGGTTGATGATATTAAACCAGTTCCAAGATTTACTATCATTTGCTGCACATTGGGGAATTAGGCAATCTCGTGAACATCTGTGGAGGTCACAGACATCTGACAGAGAAATAAACCAAAGTCTACATTCACAATACCGTAAATGTTGTCATGTGTTTGACTTTCTCCCTGTTACTTGATGCAGTTATCATTAACAATTAACTACCCATGATAAAGAATGCTGGACTTAATACATAAACTTAATGTATCATTAACAGTAAATTCTT
Source organism: Hermodice carunculata (assembly GCA_964020975.1). Classification (NCBI taxonomy): domain Eukaryota; kingdom Metazoa; phylum Annelida; class Polychaeta; order Eunicida; family Amphinomidae; genus Hermodice; species Hermodice carunculata. The sequence continues at coordinate 31,270,449 of OZ026618.1, forward strand.
TGTGCGTCATCTTGTTGTGGAGAGCCTCCAGATTAGTTCTTTGTAACTATTTAGGCAATCCATGTGAAATAAATATGTTTAAAATAAAATAAAAAATAAACTAAACTTTAATGTGACACTTTCAATGGGGTAAGTGGTTAAAATGCACATACCTTTATTGTAATCATGTCCTTTGTAGATTCCAGACAATCCCCCGATACGAATCCCTCCAAACTTCAGCACCCCAGCATAACCTGTCCATGGAAATTAGGATAAATGTATGTAACTCCTTATTTTGCCAGTTTGACATACTGGCCAACCACAACAACAAAACAAATCCTTATGAAATGTAGCTACTGCAAAATATATATCTTATCCCAAAGCTAACATATTGTATATTTCAGTGTCAATCATATGAAGTGACTAGTGTGGCGTTTACACAAGAATAACACGTAAGTTTTCACTTCAATGTCAGATAAATGTCTTCGTCCCTTTTTCACTTATAATCACTCAATTTGAATTTTGAAGAAAACTTTTCATCTGGCCGACTTTACGCAAATTCAGAGGAAAAAGGTTATTTCTCATTTTCGCTTCAAAGGTTGTGCAAGTCATGATATCCAAACATAGTACACATGTACAGCGAATAAACATATGTGGTAGAAATTGGACCACAAACAGTGTCATGATCCCTAAGACAGTAGTTGGATAAAGATGTCAACAGCTCTGCTAATTTTGCATACTCAACTTTCTCAAGGTACAATCTTGGGCATATCAAGCCTGAAATTTAGCCACACTCGTGTTTGGGGGGGGGGGGGGGGTTAACTAGATCATACGGATGCAAGTCAATCTGAAAATTAGCAGTGAAAAACCAAGAATAAACAGTTCACTGCTGAGCTCTTACCTAGGTAGTAGATATTTGGTGCCACCCAGCCCCCATATGGTAGCTCTTGTAGGTAATTGGATGCCTCATGATTGCCTCCTATAAAGACGGTCAGCACAGGTGCTGTCTTTTCTCCAGAATAATATCTGCACAAGCATGGATGACAAATGGTTATTATTTGCATTGTGATATTAGGACTGTAGTTAGCAGATGGTAAACATTTCAAAACAACACAACACATACAAGCACACCCATACCTATTCTGAGGACCACATCCTGCAACAGACTTCCTTTTTTAAAAAACCAACCTTTTATGACATTATAGTCTATTTCTGATAAATTCACTTCTCTTTTGGGATCATAATCCCACCGTTTCTTGCTGGTTGTTGCGGCAGCCTTACATATATCTTATATTCAAACTGAACAAATGAAAATTAAAAAAAAAAAACTGCACTGTCGAAAACCTCCTTTTTCACCCAGAAAGACAGGGTTTCCAAATATCAGTCAATTAGGAAAGGGGACGTCAGAAATGGGGTAATTTGTCCTGTTGACAAGGGGAACATGTAAATTAGGTTGCCTGCATGAAAAAAAAAAAAAAATGTATCCAGCCATGCAGCTCTAGAAACTAATACTTGTACAGCTTACTTGTAGAAAGTATTCATTTTCTGGTACTTGGGTGGCACAGCCATTGCTTGAAGGTCGGAGCGGTTGCGTACAGCCTGAAAGTCGCCACAGCACAGCAACAGGTCAACTTTAATGTTGTCCTGTTTCTCCACAAAGGCAATTGTCTCATAGATCTTGTCCAGTTCCCCATGTCCACAGCCCTCCACTGCAATCTTCATGTTGATGTGCACCCTCTTTCTGCACATAATTAAAAAAAATAATAGGTTTTTCTTCCACAATCCATATCATCTGATGTCCAAGATTTCAGTTGTTCATTTCAGCACTATAAAGAAGTAGGTCTTCATAAAATGAAATGCTCCTAATATGCATAAATTAAAATTCTACTTTTCTAAGTGGTTCATTGGCTGTGCCTTCAAAGCAAACATCTGAATTGAAGTTGGAATGGCACCTCTACCTACAATACCTTTGAAGATATTCAATATTCAAATTATCGATTGGCCCTAAGTTACATAATTTTCAAAATTGTCACCCCTCTTTACAAAAAGAGCTGACTTTACGTATGGAGGTATAATCATGCCAGGTTTGGAATTACTGTACATAATAGCCTTTAAATAAACTGTTGGGCAAATTTTCTGGAAAAGAAAGAAGACAGAACGAAATAAAAAATTCACTAGCGGCCATTTACTAAACCAGTCTAGGAGGGCGAGGCCGAAGTACCTTGAGCAGCTGAACGAACTCATCTATCGTATAGCCTATCTTTTTGTTAGACACTGTTCCACAAATTTAAGTACTGTGCCCAAGAGTTTTATATTCCCATTGAAATAGTGATGTAATCTGTAGCACAGAAGTAGTGGGTATAAAGAGTGATTGTTGGAATCTTAGGAGACAACATGGAGGAATTCCTCCATGGTATCACACAACATACATTACATACTTTGCCATGTTCATTTAGGTTACTCTCACACCTGTTAAGTGTTTCGATCCATGGAAACCAATTTCCAGCCCCAGAAGCATGTTTGCCAGGCCCAGGTACCATCAAGATGTCAACGATGCGAGTTGGTGAATTACCATAATTTATTACACTTTGTTCACTTTGTCAATGTTTTCTGAACAGACACGAATTATTGACATAATTTCCATAAAGCCTGGTCAGTTTTGAGACTTTTGTGTAAATAAAACTGCAAAAATTACCCGGGATGCATAAAAAAGGCAATGTCTGCACCCATATGTGCATGCGCAGTAGGGGGTGACCAAGAAAATAGAGTTCATTGACTAGTGTAACACTAGATACTGAGTAGTCTTCTGATTGGATAGTTTACCATTCTGTTATGTCATGTATTCACATGTGTTTATGGTAAGAGCTCCAAGACGCTCGCTATAATGAACCAAGAATTGAAGTGAAAAGGTTTACAAGTGATAAGCCCCAGACATGCTAAATACAGTAATATGGAAGTAGGTTCAACCTAGTATCGAGTGGAGCATTTATACTAAATGTGTTGTAGGCATAGCCTAAGATGCGAATGGCAGCATTACCAAGTATCATCAATAACAGCGGTGGATCAGGTATTCTCTCTGGATGGTGAAAAATAAAGAAATTTTAATCATTAGGAGGCCGTTGCATGTGTTCCTGTACATCTGGCTTCGCGAATTCACCAGAGTCTATAATCTGTAGCTCCTCGTGAGATCATTTTATCTCCAGATAGTGAAAAATAAAGGAATTTCATTGGTTAGTTACCCCTTGCATGTGTTCCCATAGAGCTGGCTTCACCAGGGTCTATTTTCTGTATCCCCGGGAGTACCCAGGGGAATCCTCGTGACATCATTTCAGACCTTGCTTTGTGTTCGACCCAGATAAGTTTTGATGAGGAGATTGTGCAGGAAAAAAATTAACTTGTAGGGGACAAAAGACTTCAGGGCCTACATTTTCTTTGGATGGTTTGGCTTCAGGGTCTACACTTTCAATAGGATGCTCTATATTGCCATATTACTGCCTCAACCCCAGTATAACTGATAGTAGCACCTGGTCGCTAGGTCCTTCTAGTGGCTATTTACTAAACCAGTCTAGGGAGCGAGGCTGTAGTACCTTGGATAGCTGACTGAACCGGTCTGTCGTAAAGCCTTTCATTTTGTTAGACACTGTTCCACAAATTTAAGTACTGTGCCCAAGATTTCTATATCTCTATTGAAATAGTGTCGTAACCTGTGGCAGAGATGTAGTGGGTACACAGAGTGTTGTCGGAATCTCACGCAACAACACCAAATCTGAGCGTTCATTGGCAACATGCCCATTGGGGGCCCCCACATCATGATCTACATGCAAAAAGCCACCCCTACAGCTCTACGTCACACAGTGATATTGGCATTCTGAAACTTCTGCCATGCGCAGTTGTCACCAGGCTACCTTAACCGGAAGTCTTAAATTCCATGGACAAAAAAAAAAAAAAAAGGCATAATCCGAGACCTCTGATGAACAAAAATGCACCCAAATGATGTTAAATCTGGGAAAACGAGCGATGCCAAATACAGTGAATAAGAGAACTTAATGTGAATAAATGATCTACATGAATGGGTTCCCAAACACTGTGCTGTGGAGCTACTGAAGGTAATGCTGATAATTTGGATGTGATGTAGTGAGGGCCAGGCAGTGTTGAGCCCTTGCGCTCATCATCTGGACTTTTAGCGCAATGGCAAAACACTGGCTCAGGGTGCGAGAGGTTCCGGGTTCGATACCCAGCTGGACCACAACATTGGTGTCAGGGTGAACACGAACGCACGCCAACAGGCCGCAGTGACTGAGGGTGGTTCGTCGTTGGGCTCGGCCGACTGGGAGTCAGAGGGACAATAGCTGGCCGGGTTGTGCTCGTCGTGGCGGCAGCCTATGGGGTCAGTTCGGTGCTATCACTGGGCATTCCTTGGTCACTGGGAAAAAAGGGGAAGGAGTGTAGTGAGGGCCAGGCAGTGTTCAGCCCTCGCGCTCAATGTCCGGACTTTTAGGGTAATGGCAAAACGCTGGGACGGGGTGCGAGAGGTCCCGGCTTTCGATACCCGGCTGGACCACAACAGGGAGCACATTTTTCAAGTTGCATAGACTGTAGGTTTGGATTGATAAATTACCTTACTTTTCAAAAAATTCCATGTTATAGTGAGCGTCAACGAGCTCTTACCATAAACACGTGTGAATATGGGATATAACAGAACGGTAAATTATCCAATCAGAAGAGTACTCAATATCTATATAACGAAGTTGATTTTCTTCGTCACCCCTACTGCGCACGCACACAGGGATGCGGCCATTGCAATTTTTAGGCACCATGGGTAAATTTCGCAGTTTTATTTACACCAAAGTCTCACACTTACCGGCCTTTATGGAAATCATGTCAATAATTCATAACTGGGCTTCAGAAAACATCGGCAGAGTGTAATGAATGATAACGATTCACCGACTTGCATCGTTACACCTCAATGGAACGTGGACCTGGCAAACATGCTTCTGGGGCTGGAAGTGGATTTCCGCGGAATAGAAAAACTTGACAGGTGTGAGGGTAACAAAAATAATCATCCCAAAGTATGTAGTATTTGTTGTGCATGTTGCATCTCACCTTGGGACTATTATCTGCACACTGTACTGTCACCAGGTTGCTTCTCGGGGCCTTCCAGATCGCAACTTCCACTAAGTTCTAGTCACACTTATCCCCCCAGGGGCCCCAAAACGCCATATTGCCAAAGCCTGCTCCGATTTTGGTGTTGTCGCGCAACAATATAACAATAACTCTCCGTACGCACTATGTCTCTGCCACAGGATATGGCACCAGTTCAATGCCGCTATAAAAATATTGCGAACAATACTTAAATTTGTGGAACAGCGTCTACCAAAAAGAAAGATTATATGGCAGATAATTTCGTTCATTTGTTCAAGGAAGTACAGCCTCGCCCCTATAGACTGGTTTAGTAAATGGCCGCTAGAGGGACCTAACGACCAGGTGCTATGTACTGCCTGATCCACCGATGTAATTATCGATACCTTGTAATGCTGACGCTCGCATCTTAGGCTATGCCTACAACATATTATATAGAGCTCGCTCCGCTCGCTAAAACTGATCTCTGTCTCTCCCTCCCCGGCCCAATTACCAAGTTTGCCTGGGCTACGAGATTAAAGCTGTGCTCGCTTTTATGGTGCTTGCCGTTCGCATATTACGGTACTCCTTACACCATTTTACTACCCATGGCCTAGTGGGAGACCAGGGATTATTCATTTGGCCAACGACCCTGGTTTTAAGAAAAACGGGCAGTTTTATTAGTGGGCATGTTGGAGTCTGTCATGAGCGATAATAGGTTTAACACCGACAGAAAGCTCACCCTCTTATAGACTATACATCCATACGACATGTTTTATCAACTACAGAACTCATTACCAAATTAACTGGCTTCTTCAACACTCACCTATGTGTTAGTTACATAAAATAACTTGCACAGCTAAGAAGTTACAGATGTTATCTGCCTGTGCTTAGCGTGAAGCCTTGCTCGTGGTGCTCATAAACCGGCGATTCGTATCTCGTCCGGATACCCGTCATGATTTTATACTTTGACATATTTCAAAATTAAGTGTGTTATAATTAGTAAAGTAATTATTTATTTGAATGAATACGGTGTATTTAGAGGTATTCTGAAAACCACGTTTCTTGTAACAATGCAAATGAAATATTTACGAAACTATGTGGTGAATGAGTTGTTGGAAGTGTATCGAAAATTAACCACCAAACAGCGACACACAGATCTATTGACAAACTTGAATTGTTGAAATCAAAGGGAGTTTACTATCGGATTAGCACGAACAAACGGGGCGCTGGTCAGACGTGTGCCCCTTACTGTATTCAAGCACACAATGATACCTCCAGCAATGGTAAGATTTGTATCTGCAGGTCATCACTGTGAGTCTGCACGTCAGCGGAGTGGAGCAGTTACTTTGTCCTGTCTTCTCTTGTGCGACCTAATATCATGTCTTTGGTTTGTGTTTGTGATGACATTGCCCAAAGTTACTAGCAGCTGAGACAAAAAAACAAAACAAACAAAAATGCATGGACTATGGTTATTTCCACTTTTGCTGTCCAGAAGAACCAAACAGAAGTTTTAATGCTCTCACAGTGCCATAATTAATGGTTCAAAACAGACCTCGGGGGCCCTCGCTATTCACTCTATTGACAGTATTACTGTCAGTAATATATTGACGATACAGTCAATAAGCAGGGTGGTTTATTTTCACCATTGGCTGTATTTTCATTTTAGCTGATTTCACTGATATATTCCCAGAAAGGGTACAATATGTTTCTGACACGCATATGATATGGTTTGTAGAAGTCTGGTTTTCATCAGTAGCTAGTTGCTAGATCCGTATTCTAGTTTAATATTGAGAAATCATTTTTAAAGTTACTAGAAACCTAAGGCTAGATGCACTTAGCTTTTATCCAATTAAATAAAATAGAATAACTGTTGTCCAATGGATCAGATAATGTAGACTATCCTACAGTACAAACATGCCAGCTTCCATAGCTGAATGCATTCCACATCAAAGTACATTGATCAATCAAATTTTACATAACCTGTCAGAAGTTAATATCTGTATATTTGGACAGATTAGACTTGTTCTTGACACCTCAGTGACAGTTTAGTCTGGCTGGCTTTCATGTACATGTAGTCACTGGTAAGAAATGAACTGTTGTAAATAACAGCTTTTGCCAAACACAAAATTAAAAGACAAAACAAGTTCTTGATAATTAATTTCTTGAATTTTCCTTTGGGGTACATTGAACTAAATCTATTTCTAGAACCCTGAATCCAGTAAGTAGAGAATAATAAATCTGTATCTCATCAGAGCCTATTTTGTGCAGGTGATCACATAGCAGGCTATTAGGTAGTCCTGTACACTTTTAGTACCTTTTGGCTTTCCTGCCTCCCAGAAAGCCACCTTTCAAACCTAAAACCCATGCTACGTGTCCCTCTTCCTCTAAACACAGAACCTCTTCTAAACCCTTGTAATTCTAATCTTCCCTGTGCTACTATCTGAAAATAATCTTCCCTTATCTCTCTATATGCATCGCACCATAACAGGCAATGATCCACCGTCTCATCTGGCTCTTGTCTGCACATCTTGCACTTTCCATTACTACCTGTTGTCCACTTCTGTTTTCTATTTCCTAGATTGATTCGGCCTACTCCTGTACTACTTTGAAAAAGAAGCTTGGATCCCTTCCCTCCATCCCAACGCACACTTTTCTTTGGCTTTTGTAATGCCTTGTCTGCAATTAATGTGCTTTTTTCCCCCGACTCCTCTTTTCCATTCCTCTTTCCAACCCTGTGTTATGGTCTTACCTATATATGCCTTCCAATCATCTACCTCATCATATCCTTTTAATTCATATCTCTCTGCTACTGTAAATTGCTTTAGTTTCACTGTATTCATATTTTCGCTGATGGCACATAACTGTGATAATAAAACACAGTGAAATAGGATTTTAACATCTTTTGAATGGGAATTATGTCCATACAGTGAAATTAAAACTACAATGAAATGTCAAAAATACAAAAACCGTGAAATTCATACACACGAAAATAAAGCAATTTACAGTAACTTCTGTATGTCTTTGACCCATCTTGTTTTTTCCTTGACTGCCTCATTGTAAACTTTTCTACACCTTTCCTCTCATGCTGCTTGTAGATACCCCTATTACTTTAACTTTGCTTTGGCAATCCTGTCTGTGATTTTGTTCCATCCTAACTCTCCAAGGAGACCCATCAGTAGGTAAAACATGACAGTTTGTGAGCACTAATATCTTTTTTTTTTTTGTAATAAAATAATTTAAGTAAATTCTTTATTTTCATCAAATTATAACACAAATGTAGATAGATACAATCCATATTATCAGTGACCAGGTAGATTGAAGGCAGAGCCTTGTTTTGCTGGACATCAACATACATGTCCATTGTTGCAGTACTTTTTAGAATTTCCCCTGGTTTGTACAGGTGGTCTAGCTGCTACTGTTTATTTTACAATCACTGGGACTGCACATAATGCCCCAGTTTGTTTCTGCTTTAGTTGTACAGTGGCAGGTGGTTTAACTAGGATAAGCTATCCAGCTATGAAAGATACGTACTGGTTCAGGGGTCAAGTCACATTGTTCTTATCAGAACCTTTACTATACAAACTTAGTAATCATGTTTTTGTTTCTGGAGATTCTGGATTGAGTTTTTTGTGTACATGGTCTGATGAGGATGAACAAGAATTAATAAGAAAAGCTGTAGCAGCAGAGGAAAAGATCATATATAAGTGCCTGACAGACTTGCCTGTACATCATTACAAGCTGTGCTTATCCTTTATGTCAGATCGTATCCAGTATGTAACACTGGTAAATATTTTCCTCTGACTGACCTATTTTCTGGGTCCATATTAAAGACAGAGATACAATGTCAATGAGATGAGTTTTTTTTACACCCAATTGTTGGGAGCTGGCTGTGGACTGTCAGAAACAGTGGTACATGGTTGAAAAAGATCAAAGGCCAGCCACCTACTGGTCTTGGCAGCAGCGTAGATGGGCCTGAAAGTGGTACATGTAGCTATCCAACCAAGTGTTTTCTGGTTATGGGATTAAACACTGCACAATATACAGTAGATATAGGGGATTCTCAGCAGAGACTGTGCATGCTCTATTTCTTAGGTGTTACTTCCGTTTGGTAGTTCTCTGAGTTGGTTTCTATACAGAATACATAGAGCACATTAAGAAAGAAAATGAGAAAATATTGCAATTTTATTTTCTGACCGCTTCAGATAAATATACAAAATAAATACGTACCCGTTACATTACAATGCTTAAGCACAATACACTAAGTAAGTTTAAAGGAAATTTAAAGTATATATTTTCAGGGAAGGAGACCACACAATTACCTACACAAATGTTGGTCTAGGCAGACGCACAGACATTTTATGTACCCGGACAAGATATGATATGGCCTAGTAACAATCTGAGAAAAGTAATTAAGAATCAACCTAAATTAATTTAATAAATAATAAAAAAAAAAAGAGATTAGCATCAACAACCAATTTTAATTCAGACTTTTTTAGTATAGGGAAAATAGTCCATGAGTAACAAATTAGGAATTATTGTCAAATAAAGATAGCATGATTAAATGATAGAAAATTGTGATGGTAAAGAATGAAAAGGAGTTCGATGCAATGATATAAAACGTTGCTTTTGGTACAGATGAGTTATTGCCTACTTTTCAAATAATTGCAGTCTATAATAAGCATAGGAAGATGTCAGCTGCAACTGTACATGGACCTGACATTCTTATTCTGAATACATACAGTCAACAAAGTTGAGGACTTCAAGTTAGAATGAATACAAGTATTTTAGCTCAATAGCCTAAAACTGACTATGCTTTTGCTGCTGTTTACAATTTGAATCATTTACATGTATTTTCAAACCAGGTAAACGCATTATATGTATGCTAGAATGGTAGATTCTGTTAGAAAGAAACTGCGGAATTTTGAAGCGTCGCTTACACAAGCAATTCCTCACCACTAGGCTCTGTCTAATGATTCAATGCTGGAGTGGAACACATCTTATCAACCCCTATTTAAATGCATGATGTGTGAAATACCGCTAATGTGCTCCAGTGCTTGTGAGTAGCCCAAGTGTATCACCTGAGCACGAGATATGCTACTTATCTGCTCAGGTGCTTGATGCAAGCAGCTTAAGTCTTTCATCTGAGAAAGTGAACTTAGGAACAAGTGGTAGAAATGCCAGATTTCTTTGTAAGTGGAAAACACAATCTGTTACAAATATGAGAGGTAGATTTACAAGAGGGATAACGACACGCTAATGCTGATAATTATATGTACATTGTATAAAAAAGTTATTACCAAAGTCTTCCCCAAGAGTCAGCGAGCAAGATTGCTTTAACAATTTTCCTGTAACTTAGGACACCAAGGAAACATATCAAATATGTATTTATTCTTGTCACTGGTATTTTCTGCCCTAAATCTTATGGAAAACTGTATTTTACGTGTTTTCATGTATTACATAGTTATTTTTCTCAGTGCACATCTTGAAAACAAATCTGTAGATTGATACATTTATGTACCACCATGGATGTTGTTAGTGTTGTTGGCATGTAGAATAATTTTGGAAATGATAATTTTGTATATTTTACAAGTCAGACATACACATTACAATGGCCAGCTAACTCAACCCAGGGACCTTTTTCGACTGTTCAATCTTAGACATGGGTATGGAACAAGATCGGTCATTGTTTGCCCATGTTTTCCACCCATTCACCCCCCCCCCCCCCCATCAAATGAATAAAAATTGTTAAACACATTAACATTTATAACAACATCCCCGACCGGTGTTGTCACTGTGCCAGTTGATTGATAATTATGTAATATGTTGTAACAGTCATAGAACTACTACATGTGCTTGGCCTATATTACATAATGCAAGCTTTGAAATCAGAATCGTACTGAAAATTAATTTGTAAGTACTGTAAGAAAAAAAAGGATGAATCACTGTTTCCTGGTTTTATGAGTAATGCCTAGTTTGGGTTCTTCAGTGAATCCAGCCATTGTCCACTGATGGGACCACATTTGGCAATGGTAATAGTTTTTGGTTTTTTTTCGCCAAACTCACCCTAAACATCATCATATTTGATGAATCAAAGTCGCTTTCCACAAAGGGTTCACTACATAGGTGAGATCGGTTCCCAGGGCCTTACCACTTGTCACTGTAAAGCTTGACTGCATCAATTGGTCCATGTATGCCCTCCATAATTTCGGGTCTTTGGCATGTTTGGGGGAATGTAAACAAGCCAATCGTTGTAGAACTTCTTGTATTGCTGCAATTAGCAGTTTTTTTGTTAAGATTTTTTTCAGGGAGTCACAAGTAGGGATATTCAGGGGAGAAGACTAGATTTTCACCAATTTTACATGTAAATAAATAAGACTAGTGACCTCATAGAATTTTCTCTGAGGGTATTTCAGGTTGTTAAAGGGTAATATACCCCTATTTCGGGGCTAATGGAAATACTGATTAGCAGCAACACACTAACCCGTCCTGGATGGGAACGGGCGGAAATGAATGTTAAATTGTCGACTTGCATTTTTAATACTGTTGATGAAGTGACACTTGACAGCCATAGCTGGCTAGCATGGTGTCGTCCTGCCAGCCAGCGATGTTGGGTTTGTGATGTCAGTAACCTTTCATGCCTTGAGGGTGTCAGAAATGAACGGAAAGTGACAATTGAAGGCACAGCGAGAGAGTTTTTTTTTTTTTTTTTTTTTTTTATAAGTAATATTTCCACTTCTAAAATTTTTAGAACAATCCATGAATCACCTGTGTATCCAATTTGAAACATGCTCAATCAAGCTAACCTTTAATAACATTTTGTGATAAGGTGCCAAGCTTTGGGAAAAGGTATCCATTATGGGATAAATTGTCTCTAAGATGTAGCTAGTGTGGTCTTGTCGTTTTATTTTCAGGTGCAAATGAAGGCTCTAATGTAAATACTTAAATTATGTTATTGTTGAGAACAAATTAAAATTTCAAAATCAAGGGGCATTTTTCTTTTCTTTTGTGAAATCTACATATACACACTGTAAAGTGTGACTTAGTAATCAAGGCAAGTTTGTTTACTTTACAAAGAGAGGGTAAATACTGTACCGTATATTAGGCCTACTTAAGTTAATGTCATGAAAGCAGGTGGATCAAAGCAGGTGGATCAACACTAACTACAAGCAAAGAACTCATTTCCAGTGTACTTTTAACATCAACTTCCATATTATAGGCTTCCTAAAAGGCAGAAAATTGAAAACGAATTGACAACAGAAATTTCATCTGCGATTATTACCCGGAGCCGATCAGAGTCCCCCCCCCTTCCCCTGAAATAATCAACAACATCAGAAATAAGGCTTATCCATTCACTTAAAGCTCCATTCACACTGCTAAAATTTACCACATTTTATTAGTAAGACTTGCTAAATTAGTGTTGAGACTAGCAAAAATTCTTCTGCAATCCATTAAAAGTGCACAAAACGCTTCCAAAAGCAAAACCTACTGATGGAAGTGGTATTTTGGGGGATGGTAACCAGTATAGTCTACTTGCGCAAGTTCTGTTGTGTGTGCAGACACAGAATGTACGTGTTTACAGAATATCAAACATTTACAAGCCCGCCAATTCAGTACATGTATGTAGGTGAATCGGAAAGTTAAACCTTAGATCGTGAACGATCTATTTGCATTTGTTTCAAAAGTCAGGTAAACAGGCTGGACGCACATTTCAGATGTGCAAGAATGTGAAAATTAATTGTTAATATCAAAAATAGAATCAAATTGCATGTAGTGTGAATGGAGCATAAGATGGATCATTTTACATTGAGGCAAGTTAATTTGACTCTAGACTTTCCAAATTTATGATGTAATCTAATGGCATGTAAATAATTATGTCTCCCAGTGGAAGCAGGGGGACATATTGTTTTAGTGCCGGTTTCTTCTGCTTGTTGTTGTTGTTGTTCAGGTTCTTCAACACTTGTCTTCCGTGCGATAAGTCTTGAAGGACTTGACAGAATTTGATGAAACTTGGTAGGATTATGTATCTAGGCAAGACCTAGGTTGGGATTGTATTTGGATGACCTTGAGGGAATTCTCAAGGTCACAGGGTCACTTATGTGAAATTGGTTTCCGTTCGATAAGTCATGAAGAACAGGATGGAATTTGATGAAACTTGGTAGGATTATGTATCTTGGCAAGACCTAGGTTGGGATTGTATTTGGATGACCTTGAGCGAAGTCTGGGAGGACATATTGTTTTAGTGCCGGTTTCTTCTGCTTCTTGTTGTTGTTGTTCAGGTTCTTCAACACTTGTCTTCCGTGCGATAAGTCTTGAAGGACTTGACAGAATTTGATGAAACTTGGTAGGATTATTTATCTTGGCAAGACCTAGGTTGGGATTGTATTTGGATGACCTTGAGTGAATTCTCAAGGTCACAGGGTCACTTATGTGAAATTGGTTTCCGTTCGATAAGTCATGAAGAACAGGATGGAATTTGATGAAACTTCGTAGGATTATGTATCAAGGTAAGACCAAGGTTGGGATTTTATTTTGGTGACCTTGACCTAATCTTCAAGGTGACAGGGTCATTTATGTGAAATTGGTTTCTCTGCAATAAGTCTTGAAGAACTTGATGAAAATTGCTAGAGTAATGTATCTAGGTGAGAGCTAAAATTGGATTGTAATTTTCAAGCAAACTTGGTCATTTGTAATTTGTTATCACCTGACATCTCTGAATTATCAAATGGATACTATATTGATATTGTTTGTGACAAGGCTTTTCATTCAAGCACCAGCATGTGTGTAACCCCATAAAATATAATGGTCCAGGTCAACAGCTTTCCTTGGCACACTTTGGGCACATTGCCCTCCAAGCCTGCTGAGGAAAACTGTTGACTCAGTCCAAAAATTGGTACTGAAATTTTAAGGTCTCTCAACGGAAGAACCATTGTACAGTGTACTCTTAATGTGTATTTAGTGTAACAGATATCTCATGATGCTTACAGGCATACTCTCAATAAAATAAATAAAATAAGTAAGTGTCTACTTTTGAATTGCCTGCTAGGTCATTCCAGTAGGCCTATTAAACCAGTACCTGTTGTGAAAGGCCTCCACCAAAAGAGACCAACCACTTTTGAAAATACTGAACTGAGAACTTGTCATATTATTTGAACTTAATATAAACTAAATGTAAATGTTCAGTTGAGTCAGGGGAGGGAAATTATCCTTGGGCAGGGCAAGTAATCCCAGAATGAATTCCATTTTGAGGTGGTTATTTACACCCAACATGCAGGACGCCTTTTTCGTTTATTTATTTTTCATTTCATTTTATTCGGGGGGGGGGGGGGGGTCTAGGATGAGAGTTATCTTGACACACTAGCTATTAAAGGCTGCTCCTTTTGCCCCAAAAATGGTCTCATAATGCAGGTGGTCTTGAAATACACGTACAGATATAGTAAGATTTAAGTGAAAGGACAGTCTTCAAAAAATGTCCAGGTCAACAGCTTTCCTCAGCACACGTTGGGCACATTGTGCACCAAACCTGCTGAGAAAAACTGTTGACTCAGTCCAAAAAGATGAGTGGTCTCTCTCGTGGGGTTGTCTTTATAACACACATCATAATTTACACATATATATATATGTATGTGCATGTATACAGTAGTACCTGGTGTATGTAACCACCCCTTCTGCCAGGAAAAAGTGGTCATATACAACAGGTGGTCTTACATGACAGGCATAAAATTTACAAAGAAATTGACTCCTGCAGTCCCAGAAATGGTTCCACAAACAGCAGGTGGTCTTTCATGGCAGGGTTCACAAACAGCAGACACCAGTGAGTGTATATATATATATATATATATACATATATATATATGTATATATATATATATATATATATATATATATATATATATAATATCCAATGTTCCATATCCTTCACATGTCAAGTAAGCTTCAACATGTTCAGCCCTGTGGTTTTAGTTCCACCCATCTGATTATCATTGATTGTCTTTATCTTGTTTACATCCATACAGGAGCTCATGGATCTCAGTACAAACTACGTGGAACAGCTGTACATGCCCGACGGTCAGCGCTGGTTGCAGGCAGTCAAGTAAGTGTTCTTTAAATGGAAATATCCGCGAGTGAAATCTACAGCATTTTTTAACAAAATGAAAATTTGGTCGTATATACTATTTTCCTGGCTGTGAAATTTCTCTTTATTATAAAGCATAAGTTGCCAGTTTTTGTTTTCCCGAGGGGCCCTATTCATGAAAATTCAGGAAATTAAATTCCTTGGGAATATGTCCACTTGTGCTGTAGCCCAATAAAAAAAAAGAAAAAAAAATTGTTTATGACGTATGTTTCTGCCTCTCTAGATGCCGTCCTTAAAAATATATTGGTTTGCTGTAACATCTAAATCTAATTTTTAAAGGGTAGGTTGGTAGGCAAACCAAAAAAAATGGGTTAAAACCCTCAAATTCTAAAAATAGTTATATAGAATAATGAAGGATTTATTCCTTGAAATAAAAAAAAATATTTGGGTAGGCAGTAAATTCATTGGGTCAGTCGGGTAATGGCAAACAGGCAACATTTCAACTCGATCCATACTATGGTCACAGGCCTTGGTCAGTGGTTCTGGCACTGCCTGGCAAGTCATGTTGCAGCTGCCCTTGCGTCAGCTGCAGCATGACTTGCCAGGCAGGGCCAGAACCACTGACTTAAGACTATAGGAATGTTGGTACTTGAACGAAAGCTCTTTTCATGATGAATTTAAATATGCAATTGTCGTCTTTAATCTAGATAAATATCCGTAAAAATCAGGGACTGGTATGGAATGAGTTAAGAGTGGCCTAATGGGAGCTTCTTTGAAATGTGTCAAAGCTCATTGCAATTTGACTCAAAAAAAAATAGACTTGTTCTTTTGACGAAGGCAAAAACGTCAAATTCTGAATTGCACAATGTTTTAAAGGATTCGAATTGTAATTTCATGATGGATCCCAACTTGAAATGTTCATGTTCTGGTTAGTCCAAGGCTTGATGCGCTGTGTTATCAAATCATTATGTAGTGGTATGTCATGTGTGGGATGAACAATGAAGAATCGCATTGTAACACGCCTCTCTGTAATAGTAATCAAGAACAAACCATGTGATGCTGAGCCTGTCCTCTTTTATAGACCTATGAGGTGGTCTCTGTTTTTAGTTTTGGGGTTTCAATATTCATAGGGCCAGTACTTTTCTGCGATCGAGGAAAACGGACGTAATTTACGGAATCTATGATCTCAAACGGAATTTATGATTTGGAACGGAAATCGGCAAATGCCACAGAAATTAAGCGGAATTTGTGAATTTTGCCTCTCAATAATTCAAAATCACCACATATGTCATTGCATAAAGCAAAACACACGGACTTGGATAAAAACTTGACGAGTCGGCGGCGTTATCGATACCACGTGGCGCAAAGTTAACGACAGGCCGGACACCGGCGCGCTATAGACCCCATCACTACCATATCTATACACTATTCATTTACATGGAATATAGATATAACGCGCAACAGAGGTACAATGATAATAGCGCCGTCTGTAGGTGGAGGCTATCAACGTACAAAGTAAACAATATGGAGTCACTTTGCCATTCGTTGATGGATCAACATTTTCCAGAGGCGATAAGATCAACTGTTTTTCCTTTTTTATTGACCAGTGCTAAAATTGAGCCCTAGAATTAGTGAAACGGAAATGAAACGGAATCTGTAGTTTCCCAAAACGGAAAAACACTCATTTTCAAATGGAAAAATACAGGCCCTATATTCACCTCACCTATTGTTACCAGAATGGCTTCATTCATGTTGTCACGCAAACCCCAGCCACTGCGCTCTGGCCTGAAGACCTTGGCACGGGCCAAGGTTGTACAACAATGCATCACAGCTCGGTGAATAGTAGCTGCATACAGCTTAAGATTGCATTTTCATACAAAACTTTTTACTGTGTTGTATCGTATTGTATCATATCACGA
Source organism: Hermodice carunculata (assembly GCA_964020975.1). Classification (NCBI taxonomy): domain Eukaryota; kingdom Metazoa; phylum Annelida; class Polychaeta; order Eunicida; family Amphinomidae; genus Hermodice; species Hermodice carunculata. The sequence continues at coordinate 31,287,540 of OZ026618.1, forward strand.
TATCCATCAAAATAGTTTTCAGGGTGTCTTTCTCTGTCATTATGTATGACATTCAGTAGGTAAATAAGCTGGGTGTAACACCTGATAGACCATGGAGACAACTAGATAATGTAGATTTTTGTGTGCTGTACAAGTTTGATTCATTCTATTGTGAAATCTAGCCTGACTTATATTCATGTGCCTTTCATATTTAAATGACTTTCATGTGTTTTGATATTATTGAGATTGGGGCCTTGTCACTTAGGGGGTGAAGTGGGGGGAGCTTCGGGGAATTAGCTCACTCGCTTGTTGGAATCATCATTATGTCTCCCGGTGGAAGCCGGGGGACATATTGTTTTAGTGCCCGTTTCTTCTTCTTCTTCTTCTTCTTCTTCTTCTTCTTCTTCTTCTTCTTCTTCTTCTTCTTCTTCTTCTTCTTCTTCTTCTTCTTCTTCTTCTTCTTCTTCTTCTTCTTCTTCTTCTTCTTCTTCTTCTTCTTCTTCTTCTTCTTCTTCTTCTTCTTCTTCTTCTTCTTCTTCTTCTTCTTCTTCTTCTTCTTCTTCTTCTTCTTCTTCTCTTCTTCTCTTCTTCTTCTTCTTCCTTCTCCTTCTCCTTCTCCTTCTCCTTCTCCTTCTCCTTCTCCTTCTCCTTCTCCTTCTCCTTCTCCTTCTCCTTCTCCTCCTCCTCCTCCTTCTCCTCCTCCTCCTCCTCCTCCTCCTCCTCCTCCTCCTCCTCCTCCTCCTCCTCCTCCTCCTCCTCCTCCTCCTCCTCCTCCTCCTCCTCCTCCTCCTCCTCCTCCTCCTCCTCCTCCTCCTCCTCCTCCTCCTCTCCCCTCCCCCTCCTCCTCCCCCTCCCCCTCCCCCTCCCCCTCCCCCTCCTTCTTCTTCAACACTTGGTTTCCGTGCGATAAGTCTTGAAGGACTTGACAGAATTTGATGAAACTTGGTAGGATTATGTATCTAGGCAAGACCTAGGTTGGGATTGTATTTGGGTGACCTTGACCTAATTTCAAGGTCACAGGGTCACTTATGTGAAATTGGTTTCCGTGCGATAAGTCATGAAGGATAGGATGGAATTTGATGAAACTTCGTAGGATTATGTATCTTGGCAAGACCTAGGTTGGGATTGTATTTGGATGACCTTGAGGGAATTCTCAAGGTCACAGGGTCACTTATGTGAAATTGGTTTCCGTGTGATAAGTCTTGAAAAACTTGATGGAATTTAATGAAACTTGGTAGGATTATGTATCTAGGCAAGACCTAGGTTGGGATTGTATTTGGATCACCTTGAGCAAATTCTTAAGGTCACAGGGTCACTTATATGAAATTGGTTACCGTTCCATAAGTCATGAAGAACAGGATGGAATTTGATGAAACTTGGTAGGATTATGTATCTTGGCAAGACCTAGGATGGGATCGCATTTGGATGACCTTGAGCGAATTTTCAAGGTCACAGGGTCACTTATGTGAAATTGGTTTCCGTGCGATAAGTCTTGAAGAACTTGATGGAATTTGATGAAACTCAGTAGGATTATGTATCTAGGCTAGACCTAGGTTGGGATTGTATTTGGATGACCTTGACCTAATTTTCAAGGTCACAGTCACTTATGTGAAATTGGTTACCATTAGATAAGTCATGAAGAACAGGATGGAATGTGATGAAACTGGTAGGATTATGTATCTTGGCAAGACCTAGGTTGGGATTGTATTTGGATGACCTTGAGCGAATTCTCAAGGTCACAGGGTCACTTATGTGAAATTGGTTTTCTGGCGATAAGTCTTGAAGAACTTGATGGAATTTAATGAAACGTGGTAGGATTATGTATCTTGGCAAGACCTAGGTTGGTATTGTATTTGGATGACCTTGAGCGAATTCTCAAGGTCACATGGTCACTTATGTGAATTTGGTTTCCGTTTGATAAATCATGAAGAACAGGATGGAATTTGATGAAACTTGGTAGGATTATGTATCAAGGTAAGACCAAGGTTGGGATTGTATATGGGTGAGCTTGACTTAATTTTCAAGGTCACAGGGTCATTTATGTGAAATTGATTTCTCTGCAATAAGTCTTGAAGAACTTGATGAAAATTGCTAGAATAATGTATCTAGGTGAGAGCTAAAATAGGATTGTAATTTTCAAGCAAACTTGGTCATTTGTAATTTGTTATCACCTGTAGCTTATTCAGAGACGTAAGTATCCCACCGGGAGACATTTGATTTTCTGTTGGAAAATCAGTCTGTTCTAGTTTAGACTGAGAGGATCCCAGGTTTGGGACTTGAAGAGCTTCGAAGTCCAGCATATAAACATAGATTACTCTCCTGTCTTAATTCTTCCATGTTGTTGATACAAAGATGGTCCAGCAGCTAGTCCCTGGCAGTTACTGTTGGTCTTAAGCCAGTCTCTACTTTACCCCAACTCACACTGATATTTATTGAGAAACTATTTCTAAGATGACCAGAATCTTACACTCTTTCATCCAGTCAGTATACATGAAAATCAAACAGTAAAAACATGTCGGTTTCTCTGATCAAATATGTCACCTGTCATACCCTGCTTTACATGCCAAAAATACTTCAACCCGGACTAAAAGTTTTCACAAGTAATAATCAGTATGCTTGGACTTTGCCTTTTGTTTTTGATACCTCTATACAAGTCTGACAGTTAAGGCTGGATGGCTTAGAATCATCAGTCACTGGCAATTGAAACTAGGATTTAAAATGGCAAAAAGTTTCTGTGATGTAATGTTTTAACTTTCCCATCAACCAAATTCCTGAAATAAAACCTCTTCAAAGCCAACATTCTGTCAAAGAGAAAAAAATATATAAATTTCACATGGGAGCCTGTATTTTGCCCAGGTGATAGCCCCGCTAAAATGAGATTTAAGACAATAGCATGGAATTCTGGGAATATTTGCAGCAAAAATCTACCACATTAAATCAATGTGACTGAGTTGAGGCTCTGCTATTCTACTATTAAATGGGTGCAAAATTAACTTTTGTAAAAAGAGGTAAGATTAAAAATTTTTCTTCTCTTTTCTATTTTTCAATTGCAGTCAGATGAAAAATGCTGCAATTGGCAACACCAAGCAAAAAGCCCACCTGATGGCGCTAGGAGTCGTTCCAAGGTGAGTGCACCTGTAAGGGTGATAATTTATGATATACAAGTATTCTGTTGTAGTGGATGTTTGTCATAATAATCATGATAATGGTAAACACATAGTCCGGATGCTGGTAGTGGAAACATCTGATGACAAGGGAGCATTTTTTTTTAAAGGTTATACGTTTGTTTAATGACCAACAGTGTATGTATACTTGTCCCTCCTTTTAGCATATCTAGAGACCACTTTAATAAAAGATGACCTGTCTTTTATGACTACCATTATATTACATGGTATTTGACCTCCCTGGAAAGTCTATCTGCTTTATGTGAGCACTTTTGAACCCACTCAAGGGGTTGTCTGTCAAAGGAGGGACTGGTGTGTATACATGTATGTTAAACCCCCCCCCCCCCCCAAAAAAAAAACACCGAAAAAGATGGGAGACCATTCATCTACGTGTACATGATTTTACCTGTGATGTAATATACCTTTTCTAACTTTATCTATCCAGGGGAAAATAAGGAGCTGCACAATGGTATTGACACAATATGCAAGGGAAAGACTATGTCCATAACACAAAACAACCGTGTAGCAGAAAAGCCCTTAATTAGTCCTTGTTTACAAAAAAAAAAGGTTTATTTATTATTTTCATACATTGTGTGCATTGGACAGATGTAAAACAATTTTCAACATTGTAAAAGAATATTACCACCAAATAAATTCATTTTTCAGTCCTCATCATAATTCATGCAACTAAATCATTTGAAAAAAAATACATTTTCATTGTTTTTGATACCCTTTTGTGCAGATGACTGACAAATATATGAAGTAATTTTTTCCATGCGGGATACATGTTTAAAAAAATGGGAGGGTCCTAAACAATGAGGGATAGTGGGTATCTCAGGCAAAGTACAGCTCTTGCCAGGTGTAAGCTATGTGCTGTACATGTGGCCCACATCCAGTCCTTGACTGACTTCTGGTGTTTCGTATGTGTGCAGGTTACTCCAGTTCATGATAGACGAGTCCATGCCGGTGGAGCTGAGGATACAGTCGGCAGTGGTGCTGGGAAGTCTGGCTAAGGGAACTGAGGACAATATCCGTGCACTTGTAGACGCAGGCTGTATTTCTGTCCTCTTGAAAGGTAAAAAATACATAATGAAAAAAAAAAGCCAGGATCCTTTAGTTATATCATGCCCTTGTCCCTTCTGTAAGATTTACATCCAGAAGTGTTGTTCATGTAAAATAACTTGAAAGAAATGGCCAACTGGAAGATCTTTTAATAACATTAAACTGTTGCTGTCCACACTCCGTTATGAAGACAGAAGTTGTGCTTTGAAAACAATGTAAGACAAGTTATATCAGTATCATGTCTCTAAAGCAGAGACACTGTGAAGCAAGTGAGTATCATGGGTGTAAACCCTCTCTAAACCAGAGACATGGTGAGGCAATTTACTGTAAATGTACTTGTTTTTACATGTGTAAATTTTCATGGCTTTTGCATTTCATTGAATTTTTTATTTCACTCTTTTGAACACAATTCCTCTCAAATCAATGTTGAAATACTATTTCACTGTATTTTTATTTTCAAGGTTTTCTGCCATCCGCGAAAAATAGAAATACAGCAGAATAAAAGCAATTTACAGTAGTATCATGTCTCCAAACCAGAGACACTGTGAAGCAAGTATCATGTCTCTAAACTAGAGACACTCTGAGGCAAGTTAGTGTCATGTCTCTAAACTGGAGGCTCTGTGAAGCAAGTTAGTGTCAGGTCTTTAAACTAGAGACACTGTGAGGCAAGTTGGTATCATGTCTTTAAACTAGAGACACTGTGAGGCAAGCAAGTGTCATGTCTCTAAACTAGAGACACTGAGGCAAGTTAGTGTCATGTCTCTTAAATATAACTGCTCTGAACATAGGACAAGTGAGTGTAGGATCTTCAACGTGTTCAAGTTTGAAACAATGTGAGACAAGTTAGTGTCCTCTTCTAACCATACATATACATAAAGTGTAGCCCCCTCTGCTGCTTCCGTTTGCTTTGTAATAAATATAAGAAAGTCAATGAGGGACAGTGAAAATAAATGAAACCTGTTTCACTTTGTTTACTGACATATATATATATATATATATATATATATATATATATATATATATATATATATATATATATATATACAGTTGTGTATATAAAATAGAGATGGTGATAGGAAAACTACAGAAAAAGGTCATTAGAGTATTGTCATGTAAAAATACAATGCTTATGCAAAAAAGTTCCTGAGATATGACTTGGCGGATACCATAAATACAGCTCAAAAAAAAAATATTTGTGACAAAGCTTTTACGAACAGTTTAAAAGGATTTGCAGGATATGCTAAAGACATTTTATTTCTATATATAGTGATTTGTGTTCTATCCCTTATTGTTATATATGTGAACATTCTAATTAAGTACTCAATTGAATTACAAGTCACAATGTGGGACAAGTTAGTGTCATATCTTCAACATGTTCATGCCAGAAACAATAAAAGAGAAGCTATTATCATCTTCTCACTAAAGACAGTATGAGATAATATCTAAACAGAAGTGAGACATATTAGCATTCAGTGCCTCTCATCAGAAATGATAGAGAATATTTAGTAACAGTTCTGCCTACCAGTAACAATTTTTATATAATTCAGTATCCAATCAGTCATATAATAAATGTATTTGTGCATTCCAATCTCTTCTTAAAAAATCTTAAAGTGGTGGAAAATTGGATCCTCATCTATCCTTCAACAACTGGGGAAACATGCAGATTTAAAGTTCTCTTTAGGCACGCATAATTTCAGTCTTTACTTTCTCGGACCTTTTTCAAATACTTTCAATTGTGGTGGACTTTATATGTTCATTCATTTATGTAGGCGGGGGGGGGGGGGGGAGGGTAATGTTAATGAGGATCTTTTTGTACATGTACAATTAGCATTACTGGGAAATTTAGCATGAATAGTATGGTGAGAAAAGTAGTATCTTTGGTCAGAAAATATGTGCCCCCAAAACTTGTGAGAGAATAAATCAGAGAAGACCTGGCAACCGAAACAGTTCCCTCTTGGCTCACACTATTGTATGTGTTTACTTGTAGATCTCTCTCATCCTAACCTGAAGTATGTGGAGGCTTGCCTACGATGCCTGCGTACAATTTTTACCAGTTCTGCTGCTCCTTCTGACATGCTGTATCAGGTATGGCATAGTACAGCTGTCACATTTTCTGACACACTCCCCAATTTCCTAAAGTAAAAAGGGCAAAATTATTTTGATTTTCCAGAAAAAGAAATGATGGACTCTTGGTTCTTGATAAATGTCACTCATTTTGAGTTCCATGTGGCCTAAGCCTACTTTACATAAAAAAAAAAGTTTGAAGCAGACCTTTTGTTTTGTGGTTCATGCAGTTTCATTAGTTTGGTGTCAAGATACACATTTATTTAAAAATTCCAAAAGAGTTTCAAAAATCGACTACGATTTAGACTTTTGCAATTGCTATGTCAAAGATGAAGCTCAAAATCTTAACAAAATTATCATCAAATTTTGTTATGATTATCCCATGTTACATGGCTCCTCATACAAGGGAGATTCAGATGTAACATGATGGATCCCTGGGTGCCCAATGAAGCTATTTTCCTATTACGTCTAATATCTATGTTAAATGTTCCATCATCATACAGTAGCTTTGCCGTGATGGCTGTAGTCTACTTCATGAAGCCCATCATCAGCATCATGATGAAGGAGCTAGGTACAACACTAAACTTGATTGCTCAATGACTGAAGGGGCCTTTGATAGCCTTTGCAGAAAGCAAAGCCTTTACTCCTTGACTCAAGGGGGCTTTGGCAGTCCTCGCCCATTGCAGTTAATATTAAGTCTGTCAGTGCCAAGGCAGGGTTTAATTAATCCCAAGTTTCATGTCTGGGAGAATTTCAAATCTAAGAAGGGAGGGAACCAAGACAAGACAAAGTGGAATTTTAAGACAAGAAATGGTGGATAAGAGAAGTACACATTTGTTCCCAATGTCTGATGGCCAGTATGTGACTTTTAATGTGCAAAGCAGGTCTGCTCCTCCCTCCACCACTTCATAATGCTCACCAGGCAACCTGGATGAATGGTGCAAAATGTATTTTCATGCTACAGCATAAGATTTGCATGGTACATGTTGCAACATTTTCTCTCACCACATGATGTCACATGCTTGTCTCAGCAACACAATTGCCAGCTAAGTCTTATTCATTCAGCATTTTACTTGAAAATATATTTTAATTCGATGTTCCACATTAAAATTAAATGGGGGGGGGGGGGGGTTGGAAAAGAAATGTATGTTGGTGACAAGAAACAAAATTTATTACACATGACCTAAGGGGGAAAGTGAGTCATCAGTTTCTCTTGGTATCCTTGGGAAAAACATGCCCAAAGGATGCCAAGGGAAACTGCGGACCTGGGTCAGTCTTGATTTCTCTGGAAATAGATACATGTTCTGGTTATTAGGAGGAATCTAGATGTGGAATAAAAAGTTATTCAGATAAATATGGCTTTTGCAGTGATTAGCACAGAATTCCAAAGAGTTAGTACTATTTGTGTACATAAATGAACAGATGAAATGGATGCTTAAAGTGTCATATATCTTATCAAGAGCAAAATATTTTTGTATAGATATGATACATACATGTAATTAATCACTATTATTGTTGAAAATATGTCATAAATGTATATGTATACAAATAACTTAAAACATATTTGGTTACAGGATCACACAATTATCCCACATTTAATGAACATCATATCGAAGAGCAGTTGTACACAGGAGTGCATTACAAATATCCTAGCACATTGTTGTCGGGTAAGTTCTGTAGCCTCATTGATGCTGTTGTCTGTAACCTCGATGTTGTTGTTCTCTGTAACCTCGTTGCTGTTGTTCTCTGTAACCTTGTTGCTATTGTTCCCTGTAGCCACGTTGCTGTTGTATTGTGTAACGTCATTGCTGTTGTAATCCGAAACGTCATTGCTGTTGTACTGTATAACGTCATTGCTGTTGTACTGTGTGACATCATTGCTATTGTTCCATGTAGCCACATTGGTGTTGTTCAAAGGAGGACCAATAGCCTTAGCTGGAGAGATCAGAGATGGAAAAGAATCCCATTTGGCACACGAGCATGGTAAATTGTCAAAGAAATGAATCTTAAACGGACACAGAATAATTTTCTGACATAAACCTGTGTAAAATGAGACAAAAAAGGCAAGGACCAAAATAAAAAGACAGGAAGTAGGAAAAAAAGGCAGGGAGCAAAATACAGTGGCCCACATCTTATAAGGTCACCCCAAATGCGCAAGAAAAGTGGCCTCTCTTGAGGGGTAAAATATAATGAAGATGCCATACTTGCTGCATGGAGAACTGGCCTTTGTAGAGGGGGTGGCCTCTCTACAGGGGGGCCCTATAAGAGGGTGACCACTGTATAAAAATAGCCACCAAATATCCTGTCTGGTTTGAGCTGCAGAGAACTCTGTGTCAGCTTCAATGTTGTCACAGTGTATGCTCTAGTCTGTGGCAGTGGGTAGAAAAGATTGGATAATACCTATTGTGTTAAAGCAATTGAACTCTTTCCCTCTTAAACGGCTTTGTAGCCAATTTCAGCAGTAGTGAGAAACAACATTGTATGAGAATTGTAAATGAGACCTATGAATTTCAAGATAACGTGGCCCAGGTCAATATACATGTAGCTTTCCTTGGTGTGGACAGGGTACTTAGAACCAACCCGTGCTATGGAAAAGAGTTGTTTTTTCAAGGGGCTAACATTTAATGTGTTCATAAACAAAATTTAAAGGGGAAGCGCGTGCCATTGGTTCTCAAATTCTAATAAATGGACAGAGAAATCTCGCTTTAAAGACCACCGCTAGGTATGACCAAATTGTGGTCTCTAACAATAGGTGATCATTCGTGGAAAGTATAAATACGGTGAAACTGCCTTACAATAAAAACTCATATTTCCAACATATATATTCACTTAACGACACAAGTTTTGATGGACATAAAGTCAAATTCCTTTGTTTTTTGAGACCTTTATTAGACATATTCAGATTCATGACACATTTTGCAGGGGACTGATAATATCATTGTAATGAGGTTTCACTGTAATGCAAAAGGTGCTGAATAAAGTATCCTGAAATGGTGCTTTTTGAAGGCAAGTGGTTTCTCATCACAGTGGTCTCTCAAGACTGGCAGCACTGCATGTGAATGTGTAACTTTTGCAGACAGTGTTATGTGTTGAGTGTCCTTGCTGTCCATAAACTCTGTTGTGTTGTCAGTTTATTTATCTTTACCGTGAAGCTGTCAGTAGTGTTGCCTTCAGCTTTTCAAAAGGGCAGGACATCTTTCATCTAAAGAGGCACTTTTAAGGGCACGATGACAATAAAAAAAGTCACCAAAAGTAGGGGTCTCAAACACCCCACCCATCCACCCTGACATTTTTTATTGTTTTTGTGGAAATAGTTCTGAACTTGTATCTTATACTCACTGTCGGAAGATAGATTGATGCTAATTTCCAAGTTCCTCTGTATGATACTGATTTTTCCTGGCAAAATGAAGGTACACATAATTGCCAAAAATATTGAAAATACAGGAGAAAAGGGCAGGGAGCCAAATATAAAGGGGAGGGAGCAAAACAGAAGGGCATGGCAAATCTCCCTTCTATGTTAAGTTACAGACAACACTGTGTATTTGTTACTACATGTAAATGAAAAGATGCATGTCGGAACAGATTCTGGGAATCTGGTCAAGTTTTTTTTTTACGCTAGTCAGCAAAGAGTTTCTAAATGAGAAAACATCATGTGACCTAAAATACGTGCTTTGCCATAAAAAGTTGTTTTCACTGTATGAACACAAATATTTTCATTTCAGTTTCTGGTTGACCAAGTGCTGTAACCTTTCTTTTTCCTCTTGCTGCAAATCAGTCGTTTCTTTAACTCATTCCATACCAGTCCCTGATTTTTCGTATATTTACCTAGATTTAAGACGACAATTGCATATTTAAATTCTTCATGAAAAGAGCTTTCGTTCAAGCACCAACACCTATAGTCTTAAGTCAGTGGTTCTGGCACTGCCTGGCAAGAGATGCTGCAGCTGCCCTTGCGACAGCTGCAGCATGACTTACCAGGCAGTGCCAGAACCACTGACCAAGGCCTGTGACCACAGTATGGAATGAGTTAAGTGCTTATCAAATGCTGATTTAGCTGTCAATAAATTGAGAAAAAAAAGGATCAGATATATTAAGAAGATTAACTTTAGAATCCTTCTGTTTATGCTTCAGACGTCTGACCAACAGGAGATCTTGTGCAGTCACGGAGCTATTGCAGCCATGGCACCATTATTGTGTTCACCCACTTATAAGGTGAGGCATTTACTGCTGTACCAAATCTCATGTCTCAAGAGTTTATTGCCTGTTTCTACTACATAAACTGAAAATTTATGCAGAGGGCATAGCTTAAGTGTACATAGCCACACAAAAATATGCAATAGCTACACAAACATATTTTAATTTCCTTCAGTCATGAGTCACTGCCTGATAAATGTATGATTCTAAATCATTAGGAACTGAGGAACCCACTCATTTATCAAATAATGTTGATCCCGTAATATGTATCTGCATTTATCCCATAATTGGGTCCTTGTAAGGTAATAAAGGTAAGTGTTATAGCGATCATGTCTGCTGTTCTGTATCACATAGTATTAGTACACATAGTACCACATTACATTTCCAGAAAAATAGACCGATTCATCCGCACATGGCAGTGTTGGGTGGTTATGCTTTTCGACATATTTCCGGCCTTTTTTTTTGCTTAAAAACTATCGTTTGTTGTCCACTTAAACAGAATATTCCATAGAAACATCATGGGATAAATACAAACTGTCATGTGTGTGTGTTTCTGGTTGGGATTCAATGATTCTGCGCAAGGAAACCACTCACGGCCTCACAGCCCGTGGTTTCCTGCCCAGAAGCACTTCGTCCCATCCAGAAACACAGGTCATGACAGTGTGTACAAGTAAATGCTAAGGAGTTTCTGTTACCGCTTTGTATGACTCTGATCAAGCGTCGGTACCACTTGTCCTGTACTGACAATGAAGGTCCCTGCCATTGGACAATCACGAGCACTGTAGCAAGATTTCAGTGCTTTCACATCTCTGAACCAATGATTTACTTCAACTTAAATCCGTGTTTATTCCACGGAAGAAAGTCTAAATAATTATGTCACTTAATGTTGAGACCATCGGGATGTAAATGTACCTCACATTATTTTTTAGGTACAGATGCCCACATTGCGCTGTTTCTCCCAGATTTGTCATCAAAACCCCCAGGTGTCACTAGCAGTTGCAACAGGTGTGCTAAAAACCTAATTTGTTATTTTAAAGAAAATATAAAAACTTGTTTTCTTTTGAGTAAAAGGATTGGATGGTCACTGATCTTGTTGATTGTGTTTATTTTGAGTAGTAAAGTGGTTCATGTGCTGTAAGATTTTGTGTGAAGAATTTTTTAATGAATTTTGCCCAAAGTCAAAGAGATTTGTTGAGGTTAGTTTTAACGTATACAATTTCCATAATGTCAATGTCTTGAAATGAAGTGATTACCAAAAGTGCAAAATACAGTATTATGTGTACCTGTAAATAGGCTTGGATCTTCCTGTACCTAGGGTAACTTTGAACGTGGAATGAGGAAACTTAAGGTTATTTCTTGTGCTGAATGGCCCTGACTTAAATCAGCTCAGCAGCCAGCTGTGCTCAGATAGCAACATTGTTATTGAAATATCAAGTGCAGCCATGGAACTTGTGTTACTCTGTGCTGGGTGGAAAAGACTGTTGAGACTGGTTGAGGATACTATTTTATGAAATCAAGTTTCTGTTCCTGTCAACTTTTGCGACACAATTGTGAAAAAAAAGAGAGAAAAAATCCCATCAAGTCAAATTCCTCCGCACAGCAGGGCAAAGTTAAGAGTAATATTAATGCTGTTGAATAATATGTGTTTGGTATCCCATAATACTGTCCATGGCTATGTATCCCACTATTCCTCAATATTTCCAGCCACTTACAATGGCGAGTTGTTGCCAGTGCTCTTTGTAAAGCTGCTGGCACGAGACCAGACCACAGAAATGCAAATGTGTGCGGCCAAATGGTGAGTGGGACAGGAATCCTCTTCTCCTGGACTGTCCTTATGCTGGAGCAACTTTTTCTCATTAAAATACACCAGCAATGATCATCTGACGTAATCTGCTTCTTTCTTTTCTTTTCTTTCTGCTTTTTTTTTTTTTTTTTTTTTTTTTTGTCACTGAAAAAAAAATACGCCATTCGCGAGCAGCTTTCCTTGGTGTACAACAGGAGTATACAAAGGAGAGTTGTTAACCCAAAGTCAGTCCAGTCAAAATCTGCCCTATTAAACAAACTTGAACTAGTTATACATCAAATATCATATGTTCCAATCATTTTATACACTTTATCTATTATATTTTGAAAGAGAATTCAGGCGTAAATCCAAGGGGTGGGGGTAGGAGTGGGGCAGGTGTATTGCCATATAAAAGAAAGAAAGGTATTCTTGCTTTTTTGCCTTAGCACTGGACCTTAAGTTTGGTGAAAATGTATGGAACAAAAATAAAGATATGGTTTTCTAGCGTTGGGAAATGGTGAAAAGAGCGAACAAAAATGCTAAAATCCACTAGCCCCTGGGAGCTCTGCATGGAATCACAAACCCACACTTTCAGCACCCCTGAAGAAATTTCCAGATCTGCCCCTGGAATTGTATGGTGAAATCCACCAAGAGTGTTCTAGATTGATGGTTTTCATTGGAGTTGGAAGGCTGTTTGTTGTCCAATCTATCTGCACTAACAAGGGCCCTTGACTCGCTCTCATAGTTGGGTCAGGGTTGAGTTTTATGATTCACTAAATTTAAAGGTTTTGTATATATATATATGTGGTCAACCATGTGGTAACCCGTGTATTGCTAATTTAAATAAGGAACACAACTGAAATGTGTTGAAACAATTAATGAACGTTCACGATGAGACAGATGAAAATGATAAAACATGCGATTGCATGTACATGCAGGTCAATACATAGTATGTAGGCCCACCTGCTTGTATACTGTTTTTTTTTTTTTTATCAGAAAGGCACATAACAAAAGATGTCAATTTGGCACATCACCCATATATATTTGTAAAGTTCTTGATGAATTATTAATAAATTATTATAATGCACAGCCTCAACTAAAGAATGGTACAAAGTGTACCATATGCTACCTAATGAGTACTGTAGTTGCTTTCAAAATTAATCTAAAATGGGTCTCTGTTATACCTTTTGTTTTGATTATTACAATTGTAAGTATACCATGGAAAGTTGGTTAAAATTATAATATTTTGCAAAATGTTTCACTTTCTGATCCCATGCGGGGTGCTCATTAGAGCCTGAGGGCTCATTTGGATAAATATGGTATTTTGTATTTGATGTTCTGTTCTTTCACTTGCAGTCTGACCTACATGTGCAGAGCCGGTGCTCTGGACCCAGCTGATCCCTATGTCCTACTCAAGGTGAGAAGGAACCACCTTGTGGTGCCTGTCATGACAGGTCATTCTTTCATCAGTTTAATTCTGGTTTGGGTTTTTTAAATTCTCAGTTATGTAGATATGCCATTTTCATAATCAATAAGGAATAGTACTCTAGCCCACTGGCTGCCTTTGAGGTTCATACTGCTCATATAGCTTTATTTTGGTGTGCATTAATTTTTGTGGTATTTTATTCAGAACTTGACAAGTTTGCATGGTCTTGTGATTTTAAACAAAAAAAGCAGAGTGCCTAAAATAAATATAGTATCAAACACAGCCCCTTGTATTAATAATTCACTGACATCTAAGCAAAATTCACGTTTCAAGAGGGCAATAAAAAGATAACAATATCAGCATGGAGGCTCCTTGTGTATTTGTTTTGTCATCTTATACTTTAACCGTTTCAGTACCAATCATGACTAAAGTCGATCTGCTTAAGTCAGACTAGTCTGAATTATCATTGGGATCCCAGATTTGTATTCTTCGTAAAAAGACCTTTCATTCAAGTACCAGCATGCCTACAGTTCCAAGGATAATATCCCAGGTCAACAGTTTTTCTCGGCGTGCATTGGGCGCAATGCACGCCATGAAAAGCTGTTGACTCCGTCTAAAATTTGGCACTGAAAGAGTTAAATACATGCACACACTGCCTGAAGTGGGCATGTGCACGCGTGATGTATATGTAAATATGCCAGGGAAACCATGCTCGTGCACACGTGACATAATTATGCCAAGCAAACAATGCTCATGTATACATGTGATATAAATACATGTATGCCAGGGAGACCATGCAACTGTGTGCCATGACAATACTGTAAATTGCTTTATTTTCATGTGTATAAATTTTCATGGTTTTTGTATTTTTGACATTTCACCGTAGTTTTTTTTTCACTGTTTTGGACATAATTCCCATTCAAACAATGTTAAAATACTATTTTACTGTGTTTTTATTTGAAATTCACAGTTTTGTGCCATAAGCGGAATTAGCGAAAATAAGAATACAGTGAGATTAAAGCAATTTACAATAGATAACAGAGAGTAGTTTACATGTAGAATGAGTGGTTACTGTGTTTTTATTTGAAATTCACAGTTTTGTGCCATCAGCGAAATTAGCGAAAATAAGAATACAGTGAGATTAAAGCAATTTACAATAGATAGCAGAGAGTAGTTTACATGTAGAATGAGGGGTGTTTCAAGGATATTTTCTTCCTCTGAAGAGTGCAGCCCTCTTCTTTTATAACAATAAAGGTAGGTTGCTTTCCAGTAACAGTCATGAGAATTTATTCCAATATATACTAATATATGGGAATCTTTTTGACTGAAGCCATGATCCATTTGTTACATCCATTGGAAGAATCATTAAATGTGTTTGAGTAACTGACCATAGACTTATTCCTATTATTTGCAAATACTCCTATACTCCAGTGTAAAATTACACTGTGCTTTTATACTACAGTGCAATAACATTACACTGTTCTCTTATTGTACACTGTAACAACATTACACTGTTCTCTGGTACCACAGTTTAACATTACACTGTGCTCTGTACTACAGTGTAACAATGTTACACTGTGTTATTATACTGCACAAGTGTACAGTTTAACATTATGCTGACAGGGTGCTTGTATACCACAGTTTAACATTACACTGTTACACTACAATGGGGCAACATTACACTGTGCTCTTATACAAGTGTGTAACAACATTACACTGTCCTCTTATACTAAAGTGTAACATTACACTATGATCTTATACTGCAGTGTAACAACATTACACTGTGCTCTTAA
The DNA here is from genome assembly GCA_964020975.1 of Hermodice carunculata. Classification (NCBI taxonomy): domain Eukaryota; kingdom Metazoa; phylum Annelida; class Polychaeta; order Eunicida; family Amphinomidae; genus Hermodice; species Hermodice carunculata. The sequence continues at coordinate 31,303,005 of OZ026618.1, forward strand.
AGTACAGTGTAACAACATTACACTGTGCTCTTAAAGTACAGTGTAACAACATTACACTGTGGTCTTATACTACAGTGTTACAATGTTACACTGTACTCTTATACCGTAGTGTAACAACATCACACTGTATTCTTATACTGTAGTGTAGCAACATTACACTGTACTCTTATACCACAGTGTAACACCATTACACTGTATTCTTACACTGTAGTGTAACAACATTACACTATGCTCTTATACTGTAGTGTAACAACATTACACTGTGCTGGTATTCTTCAGTGTAACAGCAATACATTGCATTATTCTGCTACAGTGTAACAGTAATACATTGCACTCTTCTACTGCAGTGTAACAGCATTACATTGCACTGTTCTTATACAGTGTAACAGCATTACATTGCACTCTTCTACTACAGTGTAACAACATTACATTGAACTCTTCTAATACAGTTTAACAGCATTACATGTATTTTGTGATGGTCTCATTATCTCTGGATGCATTTTATTGCTGTGTAAGACAGTAACCAATGACTTTGAACCTGGCATGATGGTACTTGGATGAAAGGTCTTCCTGTTTGGAGCTTGAATTTCCCTGTTCTCCGTTTATTTCACCCAAATGGCCACAGAAACAACTTGTTCTTTGCAGGCCTTGCCAACATTAGTGCGTATGTGTAAGAAAGACAAGACTTGGGAACAGCGAGTGGAAGGGGCAGAGACGTTGGCGTATTTAATAGAGATGGATACAGGACTACAGCAAACAGCCAGCATATCAGATCACATCATAACCACATTAGCCGAGTACTTCAAGTACCCAGGGGGCCCTCCCATTGACACCAATCTGATGCCCACCAAGAAGGTTTGTCTTCTATATGTTTTGCAGATCATCCTAGTGTTACACCAACTGCATTTAGGAACTTACTTGAAGCGTGTTGTTTTTGATGCACATAGATTTTGATGTGAACTTGTCGGAATTAACGCCCTTGATGTCAAACATGTAAAGTGCATTAAAATATATTTAACTTGCATGTATTCGTATTTGAAGGCAAATATTGATGCATTGCTCGCGAAAGGAATTAAATTCATTTTCATCAGATGATTGTACAACAATACTGATTTTGTATGTATGTTTGTTGTAATGTTTGATATGTGGTTACTGTGCACTACTTTATTTAGTATTGTATTTATGTTGTACTGCTCCACACACGTAGCAAAAAGGTATTCATGCTTACTTGTAAGTTCATTCAGTACAGTTCGTGGAGAATTTCAGTTTTTGTTAAGTTTGTTTAAATTCATAAAAGGGTCTTTTCAATTTATAGATTTATTAGTAGGAAGTGAGCTACAAAAGTTTCAGTTAAAGTTGGTGACGATTCAGGGATTCTTGCTGATAAACAGTCTTATTTTTCATATCAAAGAGGGATGTAATATGTTGGGGGTTTTTTTTGATTGGCTCATTCAAATATTCAGGAAATGTAAATGTAATAATGAGAGTTTTATCCTTCCAACACAATCATGGCATTTAATGTTAAGTTATCATCATTAAACATCAGAGGTATAGCAGACACATTTAAACGGAGATCAATATTTCACTGGCTCAGAAAATTTCATAATGGCATATGTTTCTTACAAGAAACACATGGTACTTCGGAAAGAGAACATATATGGAAAAATGAATGGGGTGCTCCTGTCTACTTCTCTCACGGTACCTCCAACAGCAGGGGGGTTGCCATTTTAATGCCACAAAATCTAGAATATAAGGTACAAGATGTCATTACTGATGATGAAGGGCGGCTACTAATTCTTGATATTTTGATAGATGAAACTCGTTTCATCTTAGCCAATATATATGCACCAACAAAAAACTTTGAAAAGGATCAATGCGTTTTTATAGAAATGGTACATGAAAAATTACAACCATATCAAGGAGAAAATATCATTGTAGGGGGTGATTTCAATTCTATTTTAAACCCAGATTTAGATAAAAGAGGAGGACAAAAAACTGGTATCACAAAATACATGCAAAAAAATTTTGACCTTCTTTTTAATGAGTTAGACCTTGCAGATATCTGGCGTATGAGGAACCCAGACCTTTTCATGTTTACCTGGCAATCAAGGAACCCACTAGTGCAATGTAGATTAGATTATTGGTTGATTTCTTCTTTCTTAACAACTCATGTCATTGATGATAGGATAAGACCATCTATTAAAACAGACCATAGTCTTATTAGTTTGGAGTTGAAAGGTAACTTGTTTTGTAAGCGTGGTCCAGGTTTTTGGAAATTCAATTCTGCTTTACTTAAAGATTCTACATATGTTCAGAATATCAAAGAATTATTGAGTTTTTGTAAGGAAAAATATGCAGAATATACAGATAGAGGATTGGTATGGGATGCAATTAAATGCGAAATGCGGGGCATTACTATCAAATATTCAAAAAATAGATTAAGGGAAGCAAGGAAGAGAGAAAAAGAATTAAAACACAGATTAGATAATTTGGTCGCAGATGAAAATACATGTACTAATTCAAATACTGAAATTGAGGAGATTAGTGCTGAACTGGCTGAAATTAACGATAGACAAACACAAGGTGTAATGATTAGATCTAAAGCAAGATGGATGGAAGCAGGAGAACGAAACTCTAAATATTTCTTTGGTTTGGAGAAACGAAATTATAAGAATAAGAACATCACAAAACTACAAGATGCCAATGAAGTGGTCATTACCCAACCTGAACTAATACTTAAGTTGCAATATACATTTTTCTCAAAACTATACACATCACAATTGAATACATGTATTGTTAATGATACGAACAGTGAACATTTTTTGGGAAATGAAAATATTCCAAAACTTAGTGAATTACAAAAGCAAAAATGTGAGAATTTTGTCACTGTGACAGAATGTTTTGAAGCCTTGAAGTTGTTCAAAAATAATAAAAGCCCTGGCTCTGATGGCTTTACGGCTGAGTTTTACAAATTTTTCTGGAATGATATACAAGAATTTGTAACAGGCAGCATCAATTTTGCATTTGAAGAGGGCAAATTATCAGTAGATCAACGTAGAGGCATAATTTCTTTAATTCCAAAAAAAGATAAACCTAGAATTTTCCTGAAAAATTGGAGGCCTATTTCCTTATTGAATATTGATTATAAAATAATTGCTAAAGTGTTAGCAACTCGATTAAAAAAGCTTCTTCCTGCTTTGATACATAGTGATCAAACTGGTTACATCTCGGGTAGGTATATTGGAGAAAATATTAGATTAATATCAGACGTAATCCAGTACTGCAACTTAAAAGAGACACCAGGTCTTATACTAATGATTGACTTTGAGAAAGCCTTTGACACAATTGAATGGAAATATCTTGATCAAGCATTGGAATGTTTTAATTTTGGTCTTAATTTCAGGAAATGGGTGTCGATTTTGTATACTGATATTACAAGTTGTGTCATGAATAATGGGTATGCCTCACAGTTTTTTCAGTTGGGCCGTGGAGTTAGACAGGGGTGCCCCCTTGCCCCTTTTTTGTTTGTCTTAGCCGTTGAAATTTTAGCCATATCTATAAGGTCAAACAGGGACATAAATGGTATTCATATTGGTGATACCGAAGTGAAAATTAGTCAGTTAGCTGACGATACTACTTGTTTCCTGGCTGACGCGGCATCAGCTAAGTCCTTGCTTCAAAGGTTAAAACTTTTTGAGACATGTTCTGGTTTGAAATGCAATATTGAAAAAACGGTAGCCGCATTGATTGGAGGAGAAAAATATTCCCCTGATTGGGATTTGCCTGTCAGATGGAGCACAGGAAGTTTCTCCACACTTGGTATAACTTTCACTAATAGCGAGCTTGAAATGAGTTCCTTGAATTTTGCATCTAGGGTGCAATCATTCAAAGATGTGTTAAAAGTGTGGAAGGTTCGACAGTTGTCATTAATTGGTAAAAATATAGTATTGAAAGGTTTAGCTGCATCAAAATTGCTTTACTGCATTTCTTCTGTTTACATAGAAGAAAAAAATATTGATCTTGTTCAGCGATGCATAAATGAATTTTTGTGGAATGGACCAATTCCTAAAGTTAAAAATCTAATCATGTATAAGAAAATCCAGGATGGCGGGCTCAAAATTTTACACTTTAAATCTCAAGTAAAGGCTTTGCTTTTAAAATGGGTCAAAAATTTATTTAACAATATGGACGCAAAATGGAAGCATGTTTTTCAGGCTTTCATTCCATTCATTAACCTGAAAGACTTGTTTCTGTCAAGGTGTCATGTAGTCGCAAATTGGCAGTTGCCCCTTTTTTACAAGAACCTTATAAATTTGTGGAACCAGTTTAAAATAAATTATGAGCCCACTAATGGTAACGACGTCAGGAACGAATTTTTGTGGTTTAATGATTTTATTTTGATACAGAAAAAACCTGTTTTTCTAAAACATTGGTATCAGTTAGGTATTAAGCGAATTGGTGATCTTCTTGACGATGAGAGTAACTTTTTGTCACAGGAAACCTTACATGAAAAATATGGTCTACAGACGAACTTCTTAGAATATTTATCCATTCGATCTGCTATACCAGTAAAGTGGAAACAATTTCTATTGATTGAACACCATAAAATTATTTCAGATGTGCCAGTGCTAGCTATTGAAGGGAAAAAAAGAAAAATTAATTTTATCCTATGTAAAGAATTTTATTGGACATTAATATATTCTAATAACTTGCAGACCCCAACAGCTTGGCAACATTGGATGGAATATTTTAATACAAATGAAGATAACTGGGGGAAAATTCATATTTTACCTTTCAGATGTACTTTTGAAACAAGACTCCAAAGTTTTCAGTTTGCCTGTTTACATAGATTTGTAACGCATAATGCACAATTATACAAGTATAAATTAATCGAATCGGAACAATGTGTTTTTTGCGAGGAAAAAGACACAATTATTCATCGATTCTGTAAGTGTGATCATGTAACAGGTTTTTGGGAACTGTTTCAACAGTGGTGGAATTCATGTAATCATCATAATGTCATAAACTTGACAGAATTTTATATAATGTTTGGATTTTTCAATGAGCCAAAAAGGTATGCTCTGAACAATTGTTTACTGCAAGCAAAATACTTTATTCACTGTTGTGTTTGCAAAAAAGAAAGAGTCTCATTTCGAGCCTTTCTTCGGTATTTAAGAAATAAGCTCAACGCTGAACAACACATTATGTACAACCGGAATCAGCAAGAAGTCTTTGCATCTCGATGGAATTTGGTAGCTCAGACTTTATCTATTGTATATTATTGAAAGGCCAATAAAATATTATTAAAAAAAAAAAAAAAAAAACAATACTGATTTTCTGAACATGGCCTAAAAGATAGGCTTTAGAAAGTGAAGAGTGAGTTTCGCAGGTCCCTGTCTCAGTCCTCTGACTATATTTCTATACATATGTATGTATGTATGTATGCATGTGCCTAAATGTATATATGATATTCGTGTAATTTTAGTCTCTTATATGTAATTCGACATAGCTTAGCCTTTGCTGACAACTGTTGGTGTAAAATTATGAAATATACTTTATTTTATGTTTGAGGGTGAATTGTCATTTTCTAGCTAAGAGTGACAGTAAAAAGTATTAACTCACTGTAGATCACAGGACCTTTATTGTTACAAGTTAATTGTGACAGGCCTGCATCAATGACGTGATGCATTGACATTTAGACAAAATCAAATGTGTGCGAGCCATGTTTGATTATACGTGTGCAATAACTGTAACAAATGTAAGCAAACATGGCATACCAAGTCGGTGTTGAAAGTAGGCCTGGGGCATATTTGTTAGTGATGAATACCCAATTAAACATAGACTAAACAAAATCTGACATGGCTGGAGAGTGAGTTACTATATTTCTCTCACAAGGGATCGTTGTTGGTGCGGTCACTGATGATTATCCTTACCAGGAACAATCCCTTGTGAGAGAAAATGGGAACTCACTCTTAGCCATGTAAGATTCTTTAATATGTAACCTACCATTGGTAAGTTTATTCAAAATGCACAGGATTTACACACTATTTAATCAGCATGTCCTAGTGAGAGCACTGTCAGATCAGCCAGCGGCTTATATCCCGGTAGTATAGGCATATACTTGACACAAAGAACTTCAGTGTAGTCAGTTTCCAATAGTCGATATTATCATGTCTGCAAGGTGTACAGAGTTGTAACTGCCCATGGTCAATACAACAGATTCGTACAAATTTGATGAGGTAATGATGCCCTTGCTGTCTTTAACCCTAAGGAGAGCAAGTCTACAGTTCCTTAGTGTATTCTGGGTGCAATGTGCCCAGAGCATCAAGGGGCAGGCTGACCACTGATGACAAAAAAGCAGGTGGTATTGATGGCATCAGATGCATGCTGGGTAATATGGACGAGGGAGGATAGGAGAGATTGCTATTAGCAATTTTATGTGCATTTGGACGAATACACAACTGAATGCACAGAATTCTTGTGGGCAAGAGATGTGTACTTCCATGAGATTCTATGTTAAAGTAACACTCAATATGTTGAATAGCTTTGCAGCAAAAGTTATCAAATTTTCAAGAGTATTTTAACTGTATACAGCCATTTACCACAACAGATTTGGTGTTTCAAAGTAGAGCAGTTTTAAAGTTACATAGGTGCAAATTACATTCATTTTTGTTCACCAACCTCTGGCAGTGAATAATGATCCATGTGAATGTATATACATGTATATATATTACAGGATGACATTGTAGTAGGCAACGAGTTACGTCAAGCTGCGTTCAGAGCCTATGCATCACTAGGTGCTAATGACGAGGAGATTAGAAAGAAGGTAACACCTTTTCTACTTATTGTTTAATAGGCGGTCGTTTGTGTTGTAAGACTAACAAAAATTCTTCCATGTGTTGTAAGCATGATCACACGTACATATATCGGTTGGGCCATCCAAATTGAGTATCTGGGTGACTTTCCAGAAAATAATAGGCACAGTTGAATGCTTAAGATACAGGTGGAGCCACTGTGGTCTAATATCTAAAAATCTGATATCATATGCACAATAGGATCAATGGAATAGATACTTAAGTGTTCCTTTTTTTCTGCAACATGTCTGGATAATTTGTTAATCTGAGTTGTACTGTAAAACTAGATTGACATTATTGTTTAATCATACACATTAAGTGCCCTCTCCATTGGGAGAAATGTAAGCTTCGTAGGGTTTTCTTAACCCAGCTGAAAATTATTTTCTGAAGTGATTACTGTTGTCAATCTTCTGGGTACATGTGTGTTTAGATGTGTACGTTAGCTGTATGTATTGTGATTCTCAGCCAAACAATGCTAACAATTTGAAGTGTTTTGGAAGTGTTTGCACTATTACAAGCCTCTGAGTACTAAATGACCAGAAAATAATAAAAGCAGTGGACTGCCCCTTGTACTTCTATGGCTGTTGAATGCTAATTAAGGCAGCGCCCAGCCGATTTTGGATAATTTTGTTCATTTTGAGATGTGGGGACATTTGGTAGACATACATGTTGTCTGTCATATGTCCAAATTGAGTGGGTCTAGCCCAATTCAATCTGAAAAATCAACAAAATACTTTCAATGTTAATATGGTAGTCAATGGACTATGTTAACCTTTGGACCTAAATTACTGACAATATATATCTGCCCTAAAATGTCAATGGGATATTTCTCTAAAACAAATTCTCTGATTTAAGTCAAATGAAAACTGATTTACTCTACAAATTCTCCACAGCAAAAAGGTATCAGAAATTTTCTTAGAAATGATCAACTCTTTTTGAAATGCGTATAAAAAATGAAGAGTCACACAAACTTTATTAATTTGACAAAATCAACCATTTTCCAATTTTTGTATCTCCGTTTTAAACAAACAGATACAGTTATGAAAAATCCCTGATACAGTTTTGCAGATACATGTATTAAACACAGATTTGACCATTTTATCTTGAATAATTTTTGAGAAATATCCAGAATTTCACAAAAACCACTTTTAACCCAAAACACTTGTGTTTACACAATGCTTTTCCAGGTTGGACATTATGTTAAACACTACAACATCGTGAATAGTGCTGGTAACAAGCAACAGGGGGAAGCACAGTCTTGTTTGCCCTGTTTTCTTGCTTCCAGAAAAACATTTAACTACATATTCTTGTAATACAGTTCATGCAAATGCTGTGTAGAGTCATTATAATCAATTTACTTGAATAATATTCTGTTCTTCAAGTGATTCATCATCATGAAACTTTTAGTTACCAACACATGCTTATACCTCATGGATTTCAAGTGCTTTCATCCACAATGGAATTATTGTTACATTTAAACTGCATTTTGAGTAATTGTTTTTTAATAAATAATACACCTTTCTCCCACTTTTTTTTTCTTTTTCATTGAGACTCACATGGTGCCAGAATTAAAACAGTTTTGTTATCAGAAGGAAGAACCAAAAGTATTCGAGAACTACCCAAAGTCCAGTTTGTTAATTTATGTTTCAGATTATTGAGACAGAGAACTTAATGGACCACATCGTCAATGGCTTGTCAGATCCTGTCACCAAAGTACAGTTAGCTGCCGTCAGATGCATGCACAGTCTCTCCCGGTCGGTTCAACAGCTACGCACCAGCTTCCAGGACCACGAGGTCTGGAAACCACTGATGAAGGTGGGTTTTATGGGAAGCTTATAGCAAGGTACACGTCTGTCTGGCATCTGACTGAAATATCTGAATATGGCATTGGTAAAGTTTTCGTCCTTCTGTGATGAAAAGTCATCTGCTCACTCCAAATAGGGAAGATCAATTAGTACAGCCTCTTCCACCAGGTGGCACCTAAAACAAGAGCCAGTGATAATATGACATGCTCAGATATGGACGCTGTGTTTTTTAGATGGAAATACATTAACAGTGTGCTGTAGATTATGCAGAAGTCTAGTCTAGTATTTTATCACAAAAAAAACCCCCAAAAAACTAGAACTATGATCATGAAAGTTTCATTTTAAGCTGGTAAAATTGGTGGTGATACTGAAAATATAATAGTATTTCACTCGCTCACAACAGCATACGATGGCTGTCAGCTAAGTATGTCCCACCTCACTGCTTAACTGCACTTCCATTAAGCAATTTGGGAATGGACACCTTTTTTATCTAGGCTGTACTTACAACTTTGCTTGTGCTATAGCACATAATATTTTTAATTACAAAGGTACACTGACAAAACTATATAATTTTTAGAGTCCTCATGTTTCAAACACTTAGTTAAAACAACTTTGAATTGAATTGAAAAGGTTCATTTCTGGTGACAACTGTAAATGGTGTGTAGTATGTTACTTATATAGAACCACAGAATGTTGAAACAGCTTTTCAAAACAATTTTCAGCCCAATTTGCCCCAAACTTACTGAAAATCAAGATTAGTGTATATTCCAATGATGGTTTTCTTTTCTATTATAGCATAGATCTATTTTGTGCTACAGTGAAATTTGAAAGGTCTAAGTTTTAAGATGACTCAGAATTTGTCAGATAAATGAGTCAAATTGCAAGGAATTTGACTCTTTAAGTATTTCAAAAATTGTGTCATTAAGTGAATATATCGGATGATGGAGTGGCATTGCAGTCAGGTTTCACTGTACTTGACTTTCACAAAGTTGGAGACTGATCAGACTGAAAGTCTTTTTAAAAGTTCTTTCAAACTTGAAGTGCATCAATGAAATGTACCTATATTTGTGTATTTTTTAATCGTGACAATCAGTAAACATCACTGAAGCAGAGAACAGTTAACTTCCAGCCAGTTTGGATAGTTTTAACTCTTTCAGTGTCAAATTCTGGACTGAGTCAACAGCTTTCCTCAGTGCACTTTGGGCACAATGTACCCTAAGCATGCTGAGGAAAGCTGTTGACCTGGACCGTTATATCCTCTGGAACTACAGGCATGCTGGTACTTGAATGAAAAGTCTTTTCACAAGGAAAATGAATCTAGCATCCTTATTGCAATCGAGAGCAGTTCGTCTTAAGTAGTTCGACTTTAGTTGCTGTTAGCATTGAAAGAGTAAAAGGGGAAATGGTTAAGAAAGGTTGCCATTGATTTGGTACATGTGTGTTTCTCAGCAGACCAAGTGACAGGGTCTACATGTGTATTTCAGATCCTGCGCAGTGCCCCCGATGATGTGCTGGTTGTGGCGTCTTCCACGCTCTGCAATCTCCTACTGGAGTTCTCGCCCAGCAAGGAGGTAATAATTTACTCCATGGCTTGCTTGAGATGGCTAAAAGATGTCAGGTCTCGTATATTGCCAATGGATGCTCATGAGCATGGGGTCTTTTGTCATCTCCACTGACTTGTCAGCCGTGATTACAAATTTTAACAATTTTTTCAACCTGGGTACTTGTTGGTTGATGCATGCATTGCTGTTGATTAGTATTAAAGCTGACGGAAATCAATGGCAATTTACATTTTCAACTTCTTCTCCAAAACCGTCAATCAGATTCACTTAAAACTTGGTGGAAATGTACATTGTATACCCTTAAAGTCCCTAATGCCAAAGAGTTTTATTTTTTGTTCAAAATGAAGAACTTAGAGTGTTATAGCACTTTTGTGGAAAAAAATTTCCATATTAGCACAGGAAAATAAATTATTTGCAAAAGAATTTTGTTGCCCATAACGTACCTGAAGTTAACAAGTTTGCACCTTTTTGGCCATCAAGTGGGCTCTGGGTCATGATGTCACGGAAGGGAGTCAATGAGATACAGTGGTGGAAAGCGACGGAGAAAGCACGAGCAGCAGCAACACAGAGACTGAGATGGATATAAGTTTTAGCTGTTCCTTTTCCTAAGAGGACCTCACTGACAACTAGGGGGAAGATGTAGGGTTTAGAAATTCAGGGAGGAGGACAGAAATTCAGCCTTACTCGAAGGAGCCCTGGATGGGCTACAACAAAGCCGGTCTTTGCTGGTGCAACTTGAACTGGGACTGGGTCTGTGCCCGGCACTGACCATGCGGTAGCTGCCACGGAAGATTACCAAAGCTGGCGCATGGAAAGTTCAGACTGGTCATGGATGCTTTTCAAAAGTTATTGTGGGAGCATTCCTATATAAATGAGTTGAAGTTTGCAACAGGTCATCTTGCTCGGTTGCCTATAGGCAATACCGGCAGTGTAAGCTGTACGCTAAGTACAGTGTAAATGTAAACTCAAAACAAGTTGAATTTGAAATCATAAGCCTACATACAGCAAGCTTTTAGTTTTATTCTATTTAGTGATTTATAACAAGGCGTGGGATACGTGAAGGTAGAGAGTCGCATTGAAAAGCATCTTTGAGTCCAGTGCATTCAAACGGATTGATAATTACTACTGTAGCATGCTGCAAAATTTAAAAGATTGGAATACGCAAGCACTTGACCACAGCTTGAATATGCATAAGCCACACAGTGGGAGGTACTACTGACAGTACTGTTTTGCCTGTCTTCTTAGCATGCAGCGAAAACAATATACTGCAGGTATTGGCAACCGTGCAAGATGGCCTGCGTTTTTGGCTTTTAAAAACATTTTTTATTGGTAAAAAAAAAAAAAAAAAACGATCGGGAAAAAGGTCGTAACTCTATATAAATCCCATTCACATATAAAATGGGAGAAAATGAAGCACTGTACGGCAAAAACCGGGTAGACATTATTGAATGAAGACAAGAATTGCACAGCAAATCACCGATAGAATAAATGGCCCGCCTTCTTATTATAGGCTATATTCTGGCAGTACTCAGAGACCCAAACTTCAACCAGTCACTTGTATAGGAATTTTCACACAATAATTTTTTAAAAAACTTACCAGTCTTAACATCCCAAGTGCCAGCTTTGGTGATCTTCCGTGGCAGCTATGCCTATGGCCTGATCTGTGCTGAGCACAGACTCGGTCCCGCTTGCAGCGGCAAAGACCCGTTTTGTCGTAGCCCGTGGCTCCATCTAACATCATTTTACCGCGGTGGATGAGCTCAAACTGGACAAGCAGGAACAGTTTCCTGTTTTCCATCCCCATTTTGATCCAGTAAGCCATTAGCACACTGACATTCACTGCTGCGAGTCAATGTTTACCATCGGAGTTGGTGCAGAAGCTCCCTTCAGTGATGTCACAGACACTGGCGGTCAAACTGTGACAGAAAGTAGCGATGCTTGACGAGAGCGGCCACCAAATGAGATGCTATTCCGCACAATAAAGTTGTGAATAAAGTATATATTGCATCGTCACAAAGGCAAATTTTTGTCACAAAGTGCTATAACAGTTTAACTCCTTCACTTTTCACAAAAAATGAAGTACTTGGTGAGGGATAACTTGAAGTGGGTCTGTATCAAGTTGATTCAATAGGTCATACTCCGTGGATTTTTGTATTTTTTTATGAATTTTTTTATGAATTTTTTGGCAAAAGCATCAAAGAAATCTTTGAAACTGCCAAACAAGTTGCTTTGACATTGCATAAGGGCACTTCTGGGGACCCCTAGACATTATTTTGTTAAACAGGTGATGCTTTGACTTTTTAAAATTTTTTATTGTTTTATTTATTTATTTAAGAAAAAAAAATTGTGTATTTATGAGATTTTCGACTTCTCCAAAACCGTGTATGAGATCATGCTGAAATTGGATGAAAACATATTTTGTGGAAGGGTCAAACAGAGATGTTCACTGGGTGATGATGTTGCGTATCCCTGATTTTAATAAATTTTTCAATTCTAGTACCTAGTGGTTGATGCATGCATTCCTATAGATAACTGTCATGCTAGTCAATGGAGATTGCAATGCTAACTCACATTTTCGACTTTTTCTCCTAAACTGCCAGCCAAATTCACTTCAAACTTGTTGGAGATGTACTTTGGGTGGGTCTGTACAGAGCCTCTTCTAATGGTCATGCTCCAGTGATTTTTAGATTTGTTATAAATTCTTGGGTTCATTTTTTGACAAAATCTGAGGAAGGTCTTGTTCCACAAAACCACTTGGCCAGTTACTTCAAAATTGTACAGGAGCAACTCTGGGTACCACTAGACCAGGGTGGGACTTATTACAGGTTGAATGTCAAGGCAGGTGATGATGGGTTGTTCACACAGCCATCTTATTTTACAGATTTACAATACAGTGGAACCTCATTTATATGGACCTAGTTAATCCGTATGTCTCATTAATCTGAAAACTTCTCCTGGAACAGAATTATTCATTTCAAGTCATAGTGATTCAGTAATCCAGATGCTTCATTAATCTGAACAGTTCACTGGGGTACAAAGGTGTTCGGATTAACAAGGTTCCACTGTATCACTGCTAGCATTGTGTGGGGATATTGATATACATGGAGATGCACGTGGGCAGTTTTCTGCAAACCTGCCGTTGAAGTCTCTTTCAAACATGGAGTATACCCTGAGCTGGTCATTGTGTTGTGGTATTTTTAAAGTGCTATTATATATAATTGGTAAGAGACATGCTTTAGCATAGTAGCACAGCAGTAACCAATCATTGTAAATCCCTAGTGTCTGGCTTTGTCAACAGACTGTTCAGTGGACCCACTTCAAACATGGAGGAAGTTTACACATGGTCAGATCAGCTGAGCACAGGCTGTTCTCACGGACTTCTTGTTCATGCAGAGAAAGTGGCCATGTCGATTACAGTGAGACCCGTGTTGAGAGACCACTGTGAGGAAAGACCACCTGCCCTTTTCAGACCATGTTTACCATGTCCCTTTTGCCATTTTTCCCATGTTATTATACCTCAAATGAGAGACCACCTGCCTTATGTGACCAATTTTTTGGCCTGCTCTAGGGGCGGTCTCTCAAAACAGGTTTTACTGTATAATTATGTAGACCGTGCTTTAAACTTACATGTACATTGAATCTTTTTTATTTCTCGTATTAAACTTGCACATACTTCTGATCATTGCTGTATCAAGTTAGACGAAGATTTGGCAGGATTTGAAAATTGTCTGAAAATCAATACCCTTTAGTCTTTTGAAAGTTTTTTATACCTTAAGAGCTGATATTTGTTGCAGAGGAGATCAGAGATAGAGCATTGTGTCTGCTATGCACAAAAGTAAAATTTCATTCTGGTTATGTTTCAGCCAATGATGGAATGCGGAGCCATAGAGTTGCTGGTTAGTCTGACCAAGAGAGAGGACCCTGCCCTCAGACTTAATGGTATCTGGGCGTTGATGGTGGGTACCGTTATTTCGTCCCTGTTTATGACTTGCACTCAGAATCATTTTATTCAGCAAAATGTACAGTGATTTTGAAGTAGTGTCTGTGATATTTGTTGAAAGAAAATGTTTGGTACAGCTCCATGTTAGTATTATACATAAACTGCAATGATATCGTTATTGTACGAGAAAACAGGATTACCATCACTAAGGATTTGAAAGCTACTACCTCTGGGACTACCTACAGAGAAATGTCCCAGTTGGCGTTACTGGCCAGTCTTAACCTAGAGGGAATAGGAAGCCCCCACCCTCAAAGTTAAGGTGGGCAAGAGGGAAGTGGAAGACCCCACCCTCAGATTTAAGGAGGCCAATAAGGAAGCCTGAAAACCATTGTGGGGCGAGACGCAATTACTGTGTTTGTTTTGATGTCAGACGGCTTGTCAACTCTAATGAGGGAGAAGGAAAACACAGCGCAAAACTAATTATCCCTGCAGACTGCCAACTCTGAAGAAACTGGAGAACGAGGAGAGTTTTGCTTTCGGTGGGTTCCCTTATGAGCTGGTGGCACCCGAGTGACTTTGTTGTGTGTGATCCCTTGAATGATAATAGCTCATAGAACAATGACTCAAATGTTCCATTTATGCTCAAAAGAATCTCGGTGCATACAAATTAACACAAAGAGTGTGAAAAAGTAAGGAGGGCGATTGACGTGAAACAGGATTTGTTAAGCACGAGCAATTCAGCTTCTTACACTTGCACACCAGCATCTGCAGTATGAACCGTATGAACAGTTCTCGGTGTTCGGTTGTCCACAATCAGCGCGCAGGGAATTGTGGGTAGCAAGAGTTAATCTTGTTGTAACCTGTTGACCTGTCTTTGCACTTTTAGATTGTGTTATTATGACCTGTTGAGTCAGTCTCATTAAGACCAAGCCTAATACCTATTATCATTATTATTAACAAACAAAATTTCTCATTTAGGAGATAAGGTATTGGGTGTGGAAATACGTGATACATGTTCACATGAACTTCAGATCACCCGTACAGTGCCCTACAACCATGAGTCACACGTTGCTTTCTGATAAATGTACCACCTCGTATTGACACATGTAAAGTGTCTGTATTTGGAGAGGGTCAATACATCATGACGATGCTTAGTCATCAACATTGTCAACTGGTGCAGTGTAGGAACTTCTGTGGTTCATGTTTATCCATGATTATTTTCCAAAGTTGATATGGCCACACTACTGTGGCACCTGCTATAAAGAGCACCTTCTATGAGAGACCTTGTCTTTGCTAGACCTCTCATGAGACACTTGATTATATTTAGTTGTTCAAATATGTGTGGATTTATTGGGCCTCCAATTGTATGGGACCATTTTGTCTTGGCCAGAAGTACAGTCAGTCGTCAATAGAGGGCGCCAGGGTACTGGAAAAGGACTTCATTTTTAGCTTTTATCCGTTGTCTGAATATTGACCATCTTAACATGTAGGATGGTTTGAGAGGTATTTTGTCCATTTTGATTCATTTCCTTTGTCCACAAGTTGTTGTCTGAATATTGACCATCTTAACATGGAGGATAGTTTGAGAGGTATTTTGTCCATTTTGATTTATTTCCTTTGTGCACAAGCTGTTGTCTGAATATTGACCATGTTAACATGTAGGATAGCTTGAGAGGTATTTTGTCCATTTTGATTCATTTCCTTTGTGCACAAGCTGTTGTAATTAAATATTCTGCTGTACTTAAACGTGGCAAGCTGAAAAAAATGTTGACAATAAGGAAGAGGGCCATTAAAAAATGTCTTCATCTCCTTATCTCCTAATTATTGCACAGAGTATTGGGGGGGGGGGAGCAGGTAGGGATCAAGATAAATCCATTTTTTCAGTAAATTTTCACAATACTGGTCAATTATTCACCAACATTTTTGGGAGTACTCTTTTGGGGGAGGGAAGGCATCACTAGAAAGAGTGCTGTGCATACTAAATGTACAAATGTTGTACAACTTTTTAATTGTATACTTTAAGGAATATTTTCATTTCGCAGTTGAGTCATCCATACATATGCACATGAGTGATGCGGAGTAGAGTGCAGGTGCTTTGTGTAGTACGTGGATATAAAGCCCTCAGATATGAAAACGAGAAGGATGTTGGTTATGCCCATGCCATCAGATCAGCCTGGTCCAGGGACTCCAGCATCAATGTTGATATGATGTTTTATGTACACTAGCTGACACACCCACTCGTTTGATAAATATACCAGATAATATCCAGTAACTGGTTACACCAGGCAAATTTAATGTGTGTGCCTAAAATATTTCTGATGATGGACGGCAGATTTTATCAAAAATTTTGTAGCTTAGATTTCTGACGTACATGAGAGATGTATACAATGAGAGGGATTGGATGTCTATAATCTACAAAATTAATGTAGCTGCTCAAAACAAAACCTGAAACACCTGCCCACAATACAGTCACTTACCTGAAGGGGGTCCGGCTGCTGGTGCAGAAGAACATGATGGGCGGTCTGTCATTCTTTCAACAACTTCTGCAAACAGGAGTACAGAGGTCCCTCCTTTGAAAGACCACTCCGTTGGGAGACCACCCTCCTTTGAAATACTACAATTGTTAGGTCTTTCTTCAGTACTCTTTATGTTATTTATACCTCCTGTCAATAGAGTCGGAACTTTGTTGCAAAAACTACAACACAAAAGTTATAAAAAACAACTACACAAAACTCTGTTGAAACGTTTCCAGAGATATGACCAAATACCTAATAAATACAACACTAACTGAAGAACATTAGTCAAATTGTGTCAAAATGGAGTTTGAAATGACAAAGTATAGTCCTCAAAGTGTTTAGAGTGGTAAGAGGGAAAGTACCCGGGGTAAAGTATACTTAACCCATCTAGAGAATTTTCTCTAGTCCGTCTTAAGTCCGAAAACCATGATCATACTCACTTTTTGCAGGATTTTTTTCATTTCAACCATCATCCAGTATAGTGGAAGAGGTGGCTTCCAGCTAATACCTTAGTACACTTTACCTCATGACACCTCTAGTCAACTTTATGGTGCTAAAATTGTATTACTATTTACCTGTTTATACCAGTGTCGGTATGGTGGAATAGTGTATGATGCTATTAAGTTTCAAAGGAGACGTCCGTCCATCTGGGTGCATATCTCTAGAACCGTAAGAGATACAATAATAAAATTTATTCCACAGATGCATCATACCATGGGCATGTGTGCTGTGTGTTGTTTTGACCTGCGAAACAGGGCCCAAGGACATATCCATTTTTGTGCATCCATACATACTCTATACATTGTATAGCTTTCTTGTATATTGTGGCGAGGAACATAGATCCTTTGAATCACTGTGTACTTATTTGATGTTGATTTCATTTGTAATCGCAACTTTTGTTTACTATTGGAAGTGAAGAACAGTGCTGGGCTAGGACACGCGGGGCATATAACTTTGTATTGTTCAATTATAATACACGTGGCTTATAAAATGGCGCTTGTGCTGTGGGTAGGTCTACAGGCATGAAGCCCTAAGCTTGGCACTAAGTTACTGCAACAGCATGACTGGTAAATGTACTGAAGCAACGTGAAGCGGACAATCTCTTCAGACAGTTGCCAATTTGCCAAGTCCTCACCATGTGCCTGTATCAAGGATTCTGCCCGGGGTGGGTTTGGCTGTGTAACCTCTTTAAGATAAGAAAGACCCAAGGTTTCATGTTGAGAAAATGACATAAGAAACACTAAGAATGGGAAAATTTGCAACAGGCTGCATGTAAAGTTGAGGCAAGATTCCTTGAACTGGACCAATCCTTGGGAGATAATAATGGGAACCCGAGTACTGCACAAATGTTAATCTTCCCAAAGAAAACAATGTTTTCAGGAATGTCTGTCCATTTCCAGGCTCAAAAATTGTAAATACCTGTGATAAATAGTGGGAATAGAATTTGAAAAAAAAAAAAAAAAAAACTTAAAAAACACAAACAGACCTGACTGAAAGAAGTTTCACGAGAGGCGAATTAGCATATGAAGAAAGTTGCTTGCATTTTAAAGCAGACCAAGGCTTGTATTGTCACTAACTGCACTTCCTCTGCCCAAGGACTACAAGATTTTATTGGCAGTCACAGCAAAAGATGCACCGTCACCCTTCTCTTGGACAGACGAACCCATCAGAAAGCTCATCATTATTACCTTGGCCATTGGTAAAGTGTGTGCCCTGTTCCAGTGTGCTCTGTTACCATGGTAACCAAAATTGCCCGATGAGAAATGGAGTCACTTTTTCAGCACTTAAAGCAGTGACAGTGTAGCCAAAGGGCAGACAGAATGGAGTGGGGAAATCAGGGAAATAGGTCTGTTTAGCAGGCAAGAATGGTGCCTAAGAAATTGAAATTTTAGTGATCATTATCTCTGGCCTTCCCAATACATAAAGCCTGTGATTTTCCTTAGACAACCAAATTATCAACCAATCCACACTCGTATGAACTTTGTCAGTGGCTTCCGTGCTACTTGAGGGGGCAAAAAGAGAGAGAACTTTCTACGGAGCATGTTGGTGCTGGAACCAAATTTTCTATATTATGAACAGTTTATGTGTTCCGTCACAATTTGATGTCAACTACATGTACCAGAAAATTAGGTCTAACCAGACAGTTGGAGGGATAGACAGGCACATATCAGGTACATTCTTCTGAATGTAACTTTCACCGTGTCAATAGATGGTACCGTAGTAATAGTTAACTGCAGACCTGCTCTGGTTCCCTCAGTTGCTAGGCAACGGAATTATGCCTCCACCATGATGAGGTCACTTGTCCTAGGTATTTTACTTAAGGTAGCGTGGGGGAAGCTATTTTTGCTCTGAAATTGTCAAATTTCAATCAGCATTTTCTCAAAAACTGACCCAATCGATTTTCACAAAATGAAAAGTATTGTAGAGCTTCAAGTGTGGCATACAGTGCAGGTTTGTTTTTTCTGCATTTTGAGATATATTGTTTATTTTTATGGGTTTGTTCCCCCTAAAGATGAATGGATTTGCCCTCATTAGAGTTGCATGCAACCCTTGAATATAATTTTCCTGTTGCATTGATAAAAAAAAGTGAAGAAACCCAGATGTTACCATGAAGTTTTATAGTACAAATTTTCAAGCTTTTAAGTGAAATGTAAAAGGAAATATCTGTCAAAAATGTACAAGTTTGACCCTTACACCAAGCCCATTTTCCCTACAAAAATAAAATTTCCCACTTTTTGGGGAGGTGTGTTTAATCTGCACATTGAGACCAACAAAAATATATGCAGTTTTAGAGGTCAGAAAATAAAACTCAAAAGAGGAGGACTGGTGGAACACAGCACTCCATGAAATGCTGGGCTTTGTTCATGCCACCTTCACCATCTGGAAATACAATTTTGCCCCCAAACAAATGAAATTTGCTAAATACATTTTGCATTTTGTGTGATATAAAACTTAGTGAATGACTTTTCTGAAGCTTTTTGGTTTCTGAAGTTTTTTTCCTTTATCATAGAAGCTCATTTGGCCCTGCTTAACCTTATGATCCCGGTAGACCAAAACTTCGGCCCACACGTACGTAATTTGCGTATGATTAACATAATAAAAGCTAAACAGCACGAAATATATTATGATATGTCTTGGTCTAATAATTAAGTTAGTTGATAAGTATGTCTCGTTTTATGCCCTAAGGGATGGGTAGATACCAGCAGGTGGCAAATGACCTTGAAACAGGGTCAAAGGTCATGTGCTTTTCGTCTTTATCCAACATAGGGCATATAGCTTTGCATGCCTAATGTTGTTTATCAGAGTCATAATTATAATATACATGTGTATGACATGCAACTGGTGACATAATATATATCACAATGTAGCTAAGGACTTCTGCCTTTATTGTCTGGTCTTATCTCATTAATATTTTTATTTATTTGGAAAACTAGAAGCCCTAAAGGACAAAATTTCTTCCAAAATTATATTGCAACCATTTTGAATACCAATTATATGCTAATTAGCTTGCATAATATTGAAAAAATAATGAATTATATGTGTCTGATAATGTTGTTTGTAGTCTGAGGATTGCAAAAATATATAATATTATATGTTTTAAGTCAATTCCAGAAGCAAATCATAATTTACATATACATATGCCAAAAGGATATGTGTAACCATGGTAACCTCCCAGGATCCCAGAGTTCGAAAGGTTAATACATAAATCCTCCCTGTTTCCTGTCAAATTCCTTGGTGCAGCCTAGGTGGCAGCACAGGACCACAGCTAATATGAATACATCCTATTAGATACAAATGCAGACAGATATGTGATTGCATACAGGAGAGACCTGCTGTTACAAGCTCAGCTAGACCTGCATTTAACTTGTTCGTAGCTATAGCAGTTAAAGCCTTACTCAGTGGTTTTTGCATTGCCTGGCGAGTCATGCCACAGCTGTCCTTGCAGTTACTACAGCATGACTTGCCAGGCAATGCAAAAACCACTGACTTTAGACTGGGTATGTTGGTTGTTGTATTAGACCTCTGTTTGTGAGGAATTTGGAGCCCTGTTAGGGTTTTCGTATTATTGGATTTTGGGCCCTTTTGAAGGGGCTATTGGATCACTTGTACTTCAAAATGTGGATTATTGGATTTATCTTGTATTGTAGGATTAAAAGACTACTGGAATTGAAAAAAACGTTTTAGGATTTCTTGCAATTCTTGAAAGAATTTATGGATTTTTTGAGTCAAAACTTTTGGACTTTCAGCCCCCTAGGCACCCAAATTTAATATCCAATCTTTGTTATGACCCCAGCACAGCATACTTCGACGAAAAAGCTAGATATAGTTATTTGCCACTGAGGAGTGATCTTCAAAGCAAAGCCCAATACTTGCCGACTCAAATCCCACTTAGCATCTTTATTTGAAGTGGAAACACCAGCAGGTGATTGTGTTTCCATTTCAAGAAAACCCCGGAAGGAAAAGAGTTAAAATGAATCAATGTATGCATACAATACTGCGGGATTACATAACAGTCTCGTCTGTGTGGGCACCTAAGATATGGTTGTCAGGCCCATGTGTAAAATTACATACTTCTGGCACCAGAGTCTTCCATATTGCACCTTTATGTCGTCAATATGAAAAACAAAGGGACTGCCTTCACAAGGGTTAGGATGGTCGGCACGTTCAAGCACTGCTGGCGTGTAATATGGCCAGATCAATTTTGCCACTAATTGGACTCATCCTTAGCTGGAGAATAACTGGTTATGTCATGCCTTATGTATGTGTACCGTGGGGTATTATCAGCCTTAGAGTTCTGTCAGAAGCCCAACGCTGTAGACGTCTTGTCACCTCAGAATGGCAAAACAGTCCTAATTACTACGGCAACTGGTCTTACTAAAGCACACGTGAAAAATGTTCTCATGTGACCACGGTGGGTTGCTGCGTGGGCACGAGGCTACACTGTGGCCATTCTCCAGAAGAAAGCAGTTCTCCATGGAAACTATGGCCCATAGTGACCACAGAACTGTTCATAATGAAAATTTTGGCTCTAGTACAGAACAAGGAGCACAGACACAGGGGGATCTTGACACACACGAAAATGCCACTTTTGTGTCAGTGTATAGTACGCCAGTGTATCTGCTGAACTGAGAATGACAGTTTCCAGATTCCTCTAAACTTAGATGTGTTTACTCTCCTCCTTAGCTGTCTCTCAGGTATTGATGTTGTCTTTTAAGGTTGGCCTCCGAATCGGGTGGTTTTCATACAACTTTTATTTCTTTGAATATTGGAATGCCCTGCTCAGTTTTCTGTCACCAGTAGACCCTTTGGGGGCTGAAGACGACACCACTTATGGCTCTTAAGCATAATTTTGCTTGTTCCCGTTATAGGAAATGGTTGTGAAGCATTGGCTAAGCAAGTAGCCAAATTTTTATGCAAATGAACACTGTCCAGTGCTGCCATCTGGGGTCCCAAAATTCAACTATTAGACAAGCGACACCTGCAGTATGTAAATACTGTCTGGTAACTATACACGAGACCCAGAATGAATAGTTTATTTGTGTATTGTAATAGTTATGCATTTCCTTCATCTTATTGTGTTGCAGACTGGGTGAGAGAGTATGTGTAGCTTGTCTGGTGAGGCGCCCAAGGCAATTAAGCATAGACCTGAGAGGAGCGGACTCACGTCAGGGTCCCCATGAACAGAAACTTGATTTTTTGTAAACTTAGCACTCGGCATCGCAAATTCAGGTCATATATCACAGTCGACAGAAGCAGTAATGAGCCTCTGGATGCAGGCAGTATGTAGACCTGTGTTTTTAACTCTGTGAGACTCCTAAGGAGTTGTAAACTTCAGTGTAAGAAGATTCTATGCACATGGCATTTATTTTTCACTAATATTTTGCTGGGATGATAATTATAAAACTGTGTTGATATTTCAAACCAATATCCCCTGTCCACCCCATGGTATGTGACTTCTTGATGGATATTTTGACAGTGTCATCAGCTCGGTAAGTCAGTAATTAAGCAGATGGACTTTTGCACTCTGCAGTATCAAATTAGTGTGAAACCTGTCTGAGCTGGACTCCCAAGGAACCAAAGAAAAGCATTTGGTGGTGGCTGAAAAAGAAAATTGGGAGGGAGTAAAGTTGTACAACGTCTGGAAGTGTTCGACTCCTGCAGTTTTTTGACTTGGACAGTTTTATTGTACCATGGATGGCGGCAAAAGTGAACCATGCACAAAGTCAACGTTGTTCATATTATGTGATCTGTGTCACGTTGATATCACAATAATGTTTGTTTTGAGGGCATTAGGATCATTTGAGGCCTGACAGTGGTCTTTTGCAGCCGACGCCAAGTGGAGGGCGCAAATGACCACTGGAGGGTCGCAAATCAAATGCCAAGTGCCCTATAATGATCCCAATGACATAAAAACAAACATTATTACTATTATTATTATTCATCTGTAGTATATGTATATATGTAAATATGTAGTATTATATATACTTTCCGTTGCTCTATGTTATTTGCGGCCTGCAAAATGGATGCAAATGTCATTTGCAGCTGGCTACCTTGCCATTTATTCTTTTGTGGTGTTAATAACTAGGTAATGCCCTATAAATGAATGATAATAGTCATTTGAGCATGCAGGTTGACCATCCCTGTTTCTCTTGTGTGCCAAGTGATATGTGCAACGACAGGTCAGTGTCACAGGTCCATGTTATACAGTGAAACCCACTTGTCAAGACCAGTCTCTCCTTGTAGGTATTATAAGAACATGAAAAGTACATCGTACTTAGCAAAGTAGCTTGAACAGACAATTCTGCAAGACAGGTGTTCCCTCAACACAGGGACAACTGTGGTAGAACTGGACATATATTTACCTCTTTCAGTGCCAAGCATGTCTAAAGTCGATCTGCTCAAGTTAGACAAGTCTGAATTATTATCAGGATCCCAGATTCGCATTCTTCATAAAAAGACCTTTCATTCAAGTACCAGCATGCCTACAGTTCCAGAGAGAATGCCCCAGGTCAACAGCTTTTCTCGGCACGCATTCGGCCCAATGCGTGCCAGGAAAAGCTGTTGACTCAGTTCAAAATTTGGCACTGAAGGAGGTAATAAGGGGCTTATCGGGGGGGGGGGGTCTTGATCACAGTTCACAGGGAAAAACAAATTGTTTTCACAGTTCACAGGAAAAATTATTCAGCTTATATGCATATTCACGAGCAATGGCTTAATCACGAATCCCCGAAAATTAATTCATTGTTTCACAGATCACGGAAAATAAAAAGATAGGATCACGAGTCACAAAAATACCCTCCCCCCCCCCCTTTCAGGCTTCATCATGAAGTGCACAGGCAGCGTGTGGTCGTCTGAGCAGCTGTCGTCTGAGCAGGTGGCTCCTGCATTGGAATTTGAATGGAAAAAAATACATGTTGATGTTAAGATAATGCACAGTACATTTGTATTTTGATGAATGGCTTGTCATCGTCTGTATAGATATCATGATCAGCTCTTAGATGAGTTTTTGCATTTCAGTCTTTTCAGTGAAGCATTAAATTAACAACTTTAATCATTTGAACATGCACATTATGATTCCCATTAAACTGATATATTAAAGCATTTTCTCTTTACTTATATATATATATATATATATATATATATATATATATATATATATATATATAAGTAAAGAGAAAATGCTTTAATATATATTTTATATATATATATATATATATATATATGTATATATATATGTATATATATATATATATATATATATATATATATATATATATATATATATATATGATGTACATACTTTTTTTATATTTTGCAATAGAAAACTGAGCTGTAGATACTAATGTATCATACAATTACTTTTGGCATTTTGCAACCTAATAAGTAACAGGCAATGAAAATTTACAGAGTCACAGCTTGAATGTAGAACTGCTAGCTTGTGCATACTCACACATGCAGAGATACTAGATTAGCTGCTATCTTGCAATATGCTTGCATGAGTAGAAGTGTTAGCTTAAATTAGCTGCTAGCTTGCGCAAGCTTCTATAAGTAGAGGCGGTAGCTAGTGCAAGGTTGGCATGCTTCCAATGCAAGCTTGTGGCAAGCATGTTATCTTATTTATATTGCAGAAGATAACCCTGCTATCTTCCTGCAAGCTAGCATTGCAAGCTGATGGCCAATCTGCAAGCTTACCCCGCAAGCTAGCAGCAAACTTGCAAGCTGCTGGAACCTAAATCTGCAAGCATCTGCAACTTGATGCAAGCATGCACTATCTTGATACAACCCTCCCAGGGTTGCAATGTTTCAAATGCAAGCTTGTGGTCACCTTCCATCAATCATACTTAAGATGTCCATGGTGAGCTTACAGAAACACGCAGTGTTTGCTTACTGCAAGCTAAAATTTCTGGGGGGTGGAGTGGGGGTGGGAGGGTGGTACTGACACAAGAGGGAATAAAGTTGTAATGGTTCAGTTTATTTTACACTTGATTCCCTCCAGTGTCTGTGTACCAAAGCTGTCCCAGCAGCTAGGTCAAGGTCGTTATACATGTACAACATGGCATACTGGGCGATGCAGTAGCCTCTTGGAAGTAACACCATATATGGCATAGAATCGACATCGTATGATACGTTAACCACCCAACCCCCAAATTAAAGGTTGATCTGCACTTCCAAAACAGTGTGTATATTAAAAGTAGTTACTGCTATAGCACTATGCTACTGTCAAATGTTTTCTACCTGGTTGGAGGGGAAGGCAAAAAAGACCCCCCCCCTCCCCTCCCCCCCCCCCAAAAAAATTGAAGTGGTCTGTTGACAAATCAGTGACTGTATCTTCCATTGATTTGATATAAGTCATCAAACTGTGCACTGTATTCTGTATCACGATGAATTCCAATAACAAATGGCAGATGTATCAGCCCTTGTCAGCATAATGTAGTTCATGCCTGTTGTCTTCTTTCAGAATATGGCTTTCCAAGCAGAACAGAAGGTCAAAGGTCAAATTCTGACATGTCTTGGCACCGACCAGCTGTTTCGATTACTTGCCGATTCAGATGTGAACGTTTTGATGAAAACTTTGGGCCTCTTAAGAAATCTGTTGTCTAATAAGCCAGTAAGTATTAACTCTTGTTTGCTGTTTCTTTTTGGGGGATTTTAAACTCTTTCAGTGCCAAATTTTGGACTGAGTCAACAGCTTTTCTCATTGAGCACAGGGTACAATGCGTCCAATGTGCTGAAAAGCTGTTGACCTGGGATATTCTCGTTAGAACTATAGGCATGCTGGTACTTGAATGAAAGGTCTTTTTAAAAGGAATACGAATCTGGGAATCTGATGATAATTCAGACTAGTTTGACTCAAGTAGATCGACTTTGGTCGCGATTGGCGCTGCAAGAGTTAAGTGCTTGAATGTCTTGCAAAAATGATATTAAAGTCTGATAACAGATGAGATCATTAATGATTGATTAATTATGGCAGTGAGTGAAAAAGATTTATTTACATATAGTATTTTACCACAAGGTCATTGATTTTTTTTCACATTATATAAAGGGTGATAAAGTTTTCAGTTTTAAAATGTAATTCTGTTTTTAACAAAATTTTTGCTAAAAATGTTTTGATCAGGATGTGTTTTAAAGCATGCAAATTGGCAAGAAAAGAGAGCTGCAAATTTTATGGGGGTATTTTCTGTTTCGCAAAAATTGTTGACTTTCACCCGTATTGTCAGCAATGTGCTAGGTTCTTAGTTCTAGTTTTTGAAGTTCTTTAATACCCAATTGGATGCTGTGTTATCGTCAATTTCCTTAGGAACAAATATTCCGGTTTTTTTGTTTTTTGTTTTTTTAATTTTTTTATTTTACAAGAAAGTCCAAATGGGAAAACAGTATCCCTGTTTTTAGAGACCAGCCCTAGGCCAAGTCTAAAAGTTAAAAAAAAAAAAAAAAAAAAAAAAAAAGGCAGTGTTTTTTTTTTTTTTTTTTTTTTTTAAATTTTTTATTTTACAAGAAAGTCCAAATGGGAAAACAGTATCCCTGTTTTTAGAGACCAGCCCTAGGCCAAGTCTAAAAGTAAAAAAAAAAAAAAAAAAAAAAGGCAGTGTTTTTGTGTAGTGGTCTCTCAAAAGAGGGACAACTTCGTTCCACTCACAAATTAGCTTGTGTCACATTGCAGTTAAAATTTGGACTGGTCCCTAAAGGCTGGTACAATTCATAAATATCCCTGTACACCCCAAACTGGTGTATCAAGTCCGGTTTGGGAAACCTTTTTCTTTTTTTTTTTTTTTGCGACAACAATACCACAGTGATGCACGTTGCTGTTCCACATAATTACACTCACGCGTATTAAGTGACAATGGCAAAATTACAGATGCATATACATATAACGGGCCACTTGATGGTTCCCCCCATTGCCCAATGAGGTCAATTTAGATCGAAACTGGTCGCAATCTTTCCTCCAGTTATCAAGGGACTAGTCTTGTCATATACGCTGGTTTTGGAAACTGTCCTACATCCTGAGACCATGATCTCAAGTCTGCTGAACGTTCATTCAGCAAGAACATCGATAGGATAGTGTATCAACATGAATAATTGTACAATAGGACTGGATTATAGGAGCATGAACAGTCTCCTGAAGCTACGATTGATGAATGACCTCATGATGTGTACAACTCGGCTACTGTGAACACCTATTTTATTGTCCTGTGTGTCTATTCCCTGCCAGAAGCCCCTTTTTCTTTGCCGCCAGCAGTGAATCACTGCATATATCCTCTGACTGTTGCTAGCAAGTTTCTTACTTTCAATTAACTGTTTCAGTGCCAACTGTGACTGAAGTTGAACTGCTTAGTATGAACTGCTCTGACTTATAATAAAGGTGCTAGATTCGTGTTCCTTGTAAAAAGATTTTTTGTTGTTGTTACTATTACATCATATATACAACAAACAGGAGCACTAGCCACATGGCACAAAGCACTAGCCACACGGCACAAAGCACTAGCCACACGGCACAAAGCACTAGCCACATGGCACAAAAGCACTAGCCACATGGCACAAAGCACTAGCCACATGGCACAAAGCTTCTACACCACATCACAAGACGGGTCAACAAAATTTCAAATAGGCAGGATCAACAACCTGGGTATGATGTTGGCCTAATAAGGTTAGCAATGTCAGATGTTTACACGGTAATATATAAGAGACATACACAACGGTCATATTCAGTCCCGGATGATGCCCCACTAGCAGCAAAACCAGTCGGACTAATCCCCAAAACTTTGTTTTGTTTTTAGCCATGAGGCCTTTGACTGGTACTTTCTCCTTGTAAAAAGACCTTTTTCAATCATGTAGTGTTATGCGTACAATCACATTGAATATAATAGTCCAGGTCAACAGCTTGCCCCTCTGCACTGTGGGTGCAATGCTCCCTAAGCTGTTGACCCAGTCCAAAAGGTGGTACTGAAAGAGTTAAGGTTTTAATTATCTTAACCTTTAAAATGCCTATCACGGCTATAGTCATTTTCTCATTACCATTAAACATATAATGGTTAAAAGATTCAAATTCCGCATGAAGATACCTTTCATTCAAATACCAGCAAGCCTAGTCTAAAGCAAAAAGTAGCTTGAGTCAACAGCTTTCCTCAGGACACTTTGCAGTTGCATGCGCAAAGTGTCCCGAGGAAAGCTGTTGACTCAGTCTTAAATCGGCACTTTAAGGATCAACAGCTGCCTTGCCCATTTTCCTTTACTACCTAGTACATTTCAGATGCACAGTCAGTTTGTGACACCAATTTCAATGATCAACATGTCAGTTTAATAAAGCTTATTCTCAAAATTAACACGATTACCACATTTTTCAGTTACTCTTGGAAAAAGGTGCACGGAAAAAATTAATTATTGGCACTAATATGTTGTCTCATTGAATATGTCCCGGGGTGAGAACTCTTAGCCGGGTATCTCTAGCTTAGGAGTACACAATATGGGTGAGGCAAACTTGAATGCTTCTTGTGAAAAACTCCTAATTCCAAATGTGGATAACTCATAGGACTTTGCTCTTAGAATATCGGACTTGATAGTGTTCAAACGGTACATGGGCTTACAGAATTAGGTTTGTTAAGTTTCTCTTTGTATTAAATAGGACCACTTTGGGTTGAAAGGTAATGCTTTTAAAATATGAATGTAAGGTTTTCTGGTCCAACTGTATGCATAAAAAATGGAAAAGCGCTGTCTGTTTTGAACAGTACACACTGTTTTCTGCAGTCAAAACTTTTGCTCACATATTCATCAATAAAACATGTTAAAAAATAGACCTTTGAAGAACAATATTGAAGATTTGAAACGCTGGAGCTTCCATCCTGTCAGAACATCGTTCCAAAGTTGCTGCATTTCTACATAAACAGCAGACATTTGCAAGTGTGTTTAAGGTTGTTGAAACATTGCCTGCTAAGACAGACTCTTGTTGGGCTCAATAGTCTGGGGGCATTCCACTGTTATAGCAGGCAAGTTGAAAGTTTACAGTCATTGAGCACATTATTTAGGCCTTAAAGCGCTGATTTAAGGCTGAGTCAACAGCTTTCCTTGGAACACATTGGGTGCAATTTGTGCAAAGTGTCCTGAGGAAAGCTGTTGACCAAGACTAATGTTTGCTTCAGACTAGGCTTGCTGATATTTGAATGAAATGTATCTTCATGAGGAATTTGAATCTTTCCACCATTATGTGTTTAACAGCAATGAGAAAACGACTATACCTGTGATTAGCACTCTAAGGGTTAATATTTGAATATCAAAACTGTACATGTAATTTAACATGTTTCACTAGCACCTGCTTGCACTGGCCTTTTTATCAGAATGTAGTAATTGTACTTTCTGCCTGCTGGGAGCGAGACTGCTCGAAGGGTAACATTTGTTTGATTTTAGCAGTATTTGGGATTACAAGTATATGTTCCGAGATCAGCACTTAAATTTGAAATTGGTTGCCAAGATTGCATATTTTCTTGAAAATGCCTCCATTGACTTTAGCTTTTCTTAAATATTGCAGAAAAAAAACATATTTTTCCTCACTATTTAGTATCTGTTGAATATGTTTACTTGCTACAAGGAACTTCAGGCACATAATACAATAAATTGCTTTATTTTCTACTGTATCAGTTTTTATGGTTTTTGTATTTTTGACGTTTCCCTGTAGTTTTAATTTTACTAGTTTGGACATAATTTCTATTCAAACAATGTCGAAATACTCTTTCACTGTGTATTTATTTTCACAGTTTTGTGCCATCAGTGAAATAAGCAAAAATAAGAGTACATGAAATTAAAGCAATTTACGCTAACATAATTTGGCTGGTGCCAACACTAACCTAGAGCTGGGTTCTTGCAAAGATCTATAGAAAGCTGTGTATGTGGCCAGGGCTGTAGGGGAACAATAAACAACATGTATACAGTTTTATGGAGCTTTGGTAAGGTGAAAAACGTGTTGTGTTAGAGCATGGGAATGGTGTTGCTGTGTTGTAGGAACTGCATGTTAACCCTTTCCCCCTTGAAATAAGACTGAGTCAACAGCTTTCCTTGGCATGGGTTGGGCACTAAGTGCCCAACCCATGCCAAGGAAAGCTGTTGACCTCGGGCATGTGATATTGATAAGTCTCATGTACATTTCTCAGTCAAATTGTTTTTCATAACTGTTGAAATTAGTTGAAAGCACTGAAGCAGACGACATATGACCACCAGCCGGTTTGAGGGGAAAAGGGTTAAACCAGACTAACTCTTCCTGCATTGAACATTGACGTGTATGTTGATGTGCTGTGGTACCTGCCGTAAAGACCAGCTCACATGTGTTTTAACCACTGCCCTTTCATGTTACCAGGATGTAATTCTCATAGAAACTTACCTGTATTTTAAGACTCCTTTCAATTTACCAGACATTTCTTCATTAGAGGTGGTCTTAACAGGGAGTTCCTGCTGAACACTCTTAGTTGTAAATTTGAACAACTTGAACTTAACCTTCTTAATATGAGTATTCACGTGAGAGTCCACTGATGCATGAAGAAATTAACCCATCCTCTCACTCATATATGTTTGAGGCATTATTAACACTTTCAGTGCCAAGTTTTTGGACTGAGTCAGCAGCTTTCCTGGACGCACTTTGACCTCAATGTGCCCAAAGCCAGCCAAAGAAAGCTGTTGACCTGGACCATAATATTATTTGGAAGTATAGGCATGATGGTACTTGAATGAAAGTTTTTTTCATAAGGAATATTAATATGGCATCCATATTGTAATTGAGAGCAGTTGGACTCAAGTAATACGACTTTAGTCACAGCTGGCATCAAAAGAGTTAAATGGGATCCAGTGTTGAGTTGCTGACTGTACAGTGGTAGAAGGTACCTGCATGTATGTACATGATGTGTGTGTTGCTTGACCCGGTCTTGACGTGTTACTGATTTTGTACGTTTATTTTGGTGAAGCAGTTACGCCATGACTCCTTTCAGCACATAGATCATGTGATGAGTCTCCATGGCAACCAGATTATGCAGGCCGTCATCCTCATTCTGGAGGGAAGTCATGGGGTGGAGGTCAAGGAACAGGTAGGTCATGCAGGCAAGGCCAGTGCATTATAGATATTGTGTCAGATAAACGTGAGCGAAATGAATAATAATGTGGTTCTTGTGGGCTGAAATTTCTATTTTATGGTAATAGTAGAGTAGGCCTAGAGCACTGGAATCACAGAAGGCACCACTGGTTAAAATGGAATCCCCAGCGTATTAATCAATTAGATATGACAGGAGATGTTAGGCGATTTCTCATGACAAGTGGTGCCCTCTGGTGATCTTAGAGTTCTGGGCTTATCTCATAACAGACAAAAATAATTTTTGTACATAGCAAACTTTGATATTTAAGTTATATAGTTCCAACTTATGAACAGTGTCAATGTGTGCTGGTGTGTAACAGGTGGCTGCTGTGGCAACAACAGGTGATTTCTCCTGACCAGTGGTGCCCTCTTGTGATCAAAGAGTTCAAGGCTCATCCCATTACAGACAAAAACATTTTGGTACATAGGAAAACCTAATACATGTATTTTATGAAGACCCAAGTTAACAGTGTCGGTGTAACCTTGTTTGTAACAGGTGACTGTTAGGGCAAGAATCAAACTTTGGAGTGGGGGAGGGGCACAGAATAGCTTGCCTACTTAACAATTTCAATGGGCTGGTGAATTTCGCTAGTGATTCAATGCTGGTACCATCCCTGTGGTCCTAAAAGAAATCGTAGGGACTTTACAGTATGGCTTACGGAGTTGTAGTTCATAGTTTGTTGTGCTGGTATGAGAAAGTATGGTGAATAGTCCATGAATAAGCTTTTTGTTGTACAGTGCTCTTTGTTCCCCTGGATAGATAGTATTTATGAATTACATGCACACTGTCTGTCAGTGAAAAAACAATAAACTTGGACGTGCGCCAAAGTCATTGGATCACGGTGACCCAAAAAGAAGTCACCAGTGCAGATTTATGTACAATGTTCTCAAGTGCAATTTTTATCTGGAGACTCAATTCTCTTTGCCGTTGATGTCCAAGCTGATTCCTGCCATCATTACAACATCACCTGCTTCAACGTTGCAGGCCTGGTGACCTAACAAAAATAGGTCAAGTTCATTGATATTAGATAACATACTTGCATTGGATATGAGTCTATATATCCTATAAATTGGGCATGTCTAATTCAATTGCCTTTTGACATATGAAATTTTGTATCTTTATACACATTTCAGTGCATAATATGTCAAATTATAGGTGGCGCCTCTAGCATCATATGCAACTGAGATTTTGACCTTCTCCACAACCCCACTCAATTTCATGAAGATCTTTCAAACATTAAGGATGCCAGAGCAGTCACAAGATTTTTACAGTTGGACTCATATATTCAAAATACGGTGGTACCTCTTTTGAGAGACCACCCCTACAGCGGGTCAAAATGTGGTCTCTCAAAGCAGGTGATCTTTCATTAGAGGTAGAATAACATGGAAAAGATAGCGCAGTGTTCTGAGAGAGCGGTCTTAAAAAGATATGCGGTCTCTTATTAGAGGGGTCTCTCAAGAGAGGTACCACTGTACTCTAGTTGGCGCCACCAGTATCAAATTCCACCTAGATTTTTATATGCTTATAAGTCCTGGTGGTTATATGGAGCTATCTTGAAAACTGTGGACCGTATCACACTCACAAGCAACAAGGTTTATGGGCAGTCAGAGGGACGGATCGACAGACATGAGTGATACCATGAGCTCTGCAACAGGTCAACCGAGCTAAAAATTACAATTGTTCTATACAAGCAACAACATATCATTTGAGACTGTGTAATTTTACATGTTACTGCAGCAACAAGTGTGATTTACATGTGTTACCATGGTGACAAAATTTTTTCCCTCTGTACATAGTACATATATATATCATAGTTATATATATATATATATATATATATATATTTAAGGGACATTAACCGTGGATGTTAGTATCTCATCACTGGTGCTCCTAAAATAAGCAGTCCCGCACCCTAAATACTCGTGTCCCTTTATTGGTTAATCTTCTGTAAGTGCTTGTAATTGTTCGATCATTGTAAACTGGTCACTGATGCCTTTTGAATACAGTACAATAAAGCAATTATCTGAGGGTCAGACATTCAATATGTATTCAATCATGGGGTATTATGTAATGTCCACACATAGTCTGGTGGCCGATCTTGCCTTCATTCGATCAGCAAATCAATTATGCTCACAACGTTTGAAACGAAATCAGGATATTGCTACACAAAATACACCTGCTTGTTAATTGGGTTCCAATAAAGAACTTTTATGGGGGAAATATACATGTGTAAGAACAAAGGCAAAGATGAAAATCCTATATAAAAACATGACACACCAGAACATACGTTGAATGACTGAATATATGGATAAAAACTGAGTACAGGGGACCATCAGTCAGTAATATGTGCTTGGATTTTAGGACCATAGACTTTGTAATGAGAATGACTGGGTCTGGGAAAATTTAACAGAATACAGGGATGATGTCCAGAGTTAGGAGCGATGACTTAAAACACAGGAACAGTGTTTTTTGGTAGGGACAACATCTTAACACAAGGTCAGCTTTTGAGTATATACATTTATATATATTTTATAACTTTTAGGACTTATCGTATATTAAAATCTAGGTTAACGTCAATGTTGGTGGTGTCATCTGTAGTATTATGTAATATATGGGTCAAAATGTAAAAATCTTGTGACTAGTCCAGCACCTTTTATTTTTTATGAGTCTGAGTGGGATTGTAGAATAGGTCAAAATGTCCATTGCTTGTGATACTAGTTGTGCTATGCGTACTTTGACAGGAATTATGGGTAAAAATATCTGGAAAGATACAAAGCTCGATAGCTTAAAAAAAGATCGAATTAGACATGCCAAATTTCTAAGATACATAAATCATGTCCGATGGTAATATGTTATTTAAGATCAGTGACCTTGGTATATATTGGTTAGGTCACTAGACCTGTTGATTTGGAGGAGGTGATTTTGTTATAGCAGGGTGTACCTTGGATGTCAATGGCAAAAACTATTTAGCCTCCAGATCAAAATCGTTCTTCCAAACATTGTATATAAATCTCTACTCTGTGAGGTAGATTGGGGGTCACCATGACCCAATGATTGTGTGACCTTGACCTATTTTTCAAGGTCATTAAGCATTTAAGAAAGGGATATTTCATTCAATATCTTGATAAAAAATAAGGCAAATGATGCCAAATATATCACAAATGTGTATCTTGTGGAAGTTTGACACTGCATAACGTGGATAACCTTGATTAATTTTTCAAGGTTGTGGAGGGAATACATTTCAGGAAATAACTTTGTCATGATGGTGGTCAGCAGAGCATTAGGACCATGGGCCTCTTGTTGTTGCAAATATGCTTCCATCTAAAGTTTATATATATATATATATATCTGCACTTTCCTAACTGAGAAAAAAGGGCTTGTTTATCTACAAAATGAAATTGCCGGGGGAGCTTACTATCTGCATCATGTCTACACGAAATTAGTTGTAGATATAAAAAATGGAGGCAGATTATTGGGAGACGTTTTTATAATGAGGAAACTTTTTTCCTTGCAATGTCATATTGCTACACATATGTGCAGTGAGTTTTCACAGCACTGCCACATAAAAACTGAACTGGAACATGTAACATTAAGGCCTGCCATGTTCTCTCTCATAGTGACAGATTGCAATTTTTTTGGGGTGGGGGGGTGGTGGTATTCCATGTATCAGTCAGGTTTGAGCTAATTTAGAATGGTTATACTCCTTTCAATTTATACTCCTGGCCAAAACAAGCAAACAAACAAACAAAAAAACAGTCAGCCCCTTTGTCAATGTTGGGTATGTGTGTGGGGAGTTTGTTTATTTTATTGCACCAGTGCTTTTATTATCTTTTTTTTTTTTTTTTGAGCATAGAAGTGATCATGGTCATGTTCATGTGACCATGCGTCCATCCACAAGTCTCTCTGAAGGCACACGTCTAACCTGTGTCCTCCTACCATGGAAATCAAGACAACATGGTGACTTGTCTGACCACCTCATATTCCTCGACTGATCGCTGGTGCGGTCAGCATGTTCCTCACACCACTGTATGTGAGTAAGCTTGTGTACAGGACTGAGAGTGAAGCAGGTGGCAGGGAAGTGTCATCTGAGTGTAGCCAACACCAGTGTGCTGGTGATTGTACACCATGTTGGTGTAATGTTGCCAGGCCTGGTGACACTGCTGACGAAACCTCTCTGCCGAAAGTCTTGTCTCCTGATGCACGGCACCAGGCGTTACAGTCGTCCCTTCCATCGGAAAGTCTGGGTCTTCCAGATCCAGCTTTCCTTGAACATCCTCTTGTCTGTTGAGAATGGTCCTACTGTCTCTACCATCTCTACCACTGACCTGGAGCACCCCATTCTCCTGGTGACCTGACCCAGGCAAGGACCAGCCTCCTACATGCCAGTGGTCCTACCTCTGGCACATTCAGAGCACTGTGAGTAACACTAGTGCTGCCGCATTCATGGATTCACGTTGATCTGTGTGTTGCCTGTGGTCCCTTGTAAGGCACAAAGGTACCCGAATACGAGGCACACTTTTTGCACCTTCGTGGCTGTTATCTCATTTCCCGGACATTTTGTTTTTATGTGAGTACTCAATCATACTCTCAGCTGTCCTGTCCATGTGACATTACAGTCCACGTGACATTACAGTCCATATGGCACTCATATTTTTGGCACAAACTAACATTTATAGCAGCCGATGTTAAACCAATGGTGTGAGAGGGGGAGGGTGCCTTTTTTTTTTTTTTTTTGCCAGGAGTATACATACACGTAGCATTGAAGAATCTGTAAATAAAAAAAAAATCATGGCGTGATGTCTTTTACCCATCTGGAGACTTGAGTTAACGGCAATGCATCCGTAATGCACTGAGGAATGCTGTTGACAAAATTAATCTCCTACATGTGCATGTAATTAATTCTCAATGGAAAAAAAATAATGCACAAAAAAGGAGCAGATAACGTGGAACCATTTCTGGTAATGTTCAGTGGGAACAAAATTGGATGCCGGTACATCAGTGGTAGGTCCCGCTGGGTTAATACTGTTATTATATTAACCCTTATCCCTAGAGTTTAGACTGAGTCAATAGCCTTCATTGGTGTGAGCTAGTACCCAACCCCCAGCAAGGAGAGCTGTTGACCTGGGACATATTATCCTCACAGGTTTTGTCTTCAACTCTTATTCAAATTGATTCATTACTGTTGAAATTTGTCAAAAACATTGAGGCAGGTGATACGTGCCCATCATTCAGTTCTGGCCACTTTAAGGGGGGAAATGGTTAATGTTATCGTCTGTACCAAATGGCGCATGCAGTGCCACGGACTCTGAAACTGCCGGTCTGCTTGTCAATAGGTGTATCGTAGGATATTTTTATTTCATTTTAATGACGAAACTGTTATCGATAAACAGAACGTTGCTGTGTTTTTCATGCTCCGAATTGCTTTTTCTGCAGATTTTGCTGTGTTTAACGTAGAATTAATGATAAAGAACAAAGAGTGTATATAGTACAAGGGCTGTAAAGAGAACACAGTGTAGAGAAGATGTTGGCTGCCACAGATATGGAGTCTCGAACGGAAATTGCATTGGCAAATATACTAGTGCTCAGACTGATAACGATTATGATAGCATGGTTTCAAGTGTAACACTTTAGTCTTGAATCACACTGTAAGTGTAAGCCAGTACACTATTTGATCAATGTGCCAACATGTTTTGTTGATACTAGTAAGTAAACGTAATAATGTACCAAAATATTTTGTCCTGGAATTGGCACTTTCTTGAAACACAACAACTAAGTCTTGATTGTATTCTACAAGTAAATCACATTGTGGAAACTTTGTCATTCAATGTATTTTCATCTTCCCTTTTCAGCCCCCCCCCCCCCCTAAAAAAAGACGAGTTCCAAAGGGGTGGGTAGGAAAAGGAAAATAAAAATGGGCTTGGTCATTTTTAGGGCTTTTAGCTCAGCTGACTTGTCAGTCAGCTGAGCTTGTAGATGGTAAGTTGTCCTTCATCTGTTCACCTTTCACATTTTTAGCTCTGCTGACCTAAGGTCGTAGAGTTTATAGGATCGCTCATGTCCATCCATCCATCCGTCCGTTAACTGTTGAGTTGTGAGCACAATACCTTCCACAATTTTCAAGTTAACCCAATATAACTTTCAGGACTTGCAGAATGTATGAAAGTCTAGGTCCCTTTCGATATTGGTGGCACCACCTACAATATTATCTAATATAGGGGTCAAAATATGGTAATCTTGTGAACACTCTAGCATCTTGAATTTTTGGCCAATCATCACCAAATGTGGTGGGATTGTGGAGGAGGTCAAAATCTAAGTTGCTAATGATACAAGTGGTGCCACCTGTAATCTGATGGAAATTATGAGCCAATATGTGTTTTAAGATCTCAAATTCCATATTTGCTAATTAGATTAGACTTGCCAAATTCATATGATATTTAGACCATGTCCAATGGTAGAATGTTATGTAATATGAGTGACCTTGACATATTTTTGTCAGGTCACCATGCCTGTAAAGTTGAAAGAGGTGATTTTGTAATGGCAGAGTGTTGCTTGGACATCAATGGCACAGAAAATTGAGCCTCCAGATCAAAATTGTACTTGATTACATTGTACATAAAACTACTTGGTGACCTTTTTGGGTCAGATACTAAAATCACATAAGCTTTAAAAGTTCAGAATCCACTTGAGGACTCGCAACTTTGGTGTAGGCACAGTGCCAGCAGAGCAACAGGCACATGGGCCCCTTGTTTATTTCTTCAAAACCATTGGCCGGATCCTCTGGTGGGGATCTACCCTGGGTAGATCTGTACTAAGTTGTTCAAATGGTCATGCTTCAATGATTTTTGGATTTTTTTTAAATTCATTTTTTTGTTCATTTTTTGGGGAAAACAATAAATATTCTCTGAAACTACCTAGCCAATAGAATGTATTCATAATTAAATGTGGTCCTATTCTAACACCTATCGAGCAAAAGAGGAAGCCACCTGCATCAGGGCAGATCCATGTATTTAGCATGGTCAGAAATACTTTTTCAATAAAATAAACAACACGAACACAGAATAATTTTAAGAAAAAAATGTATTAACATATATTTGAAACATAAAGTACACCTAAATTGATTAGAAATTGACTCTCTTTTGTTTTCGCTATTTACGACTTTGTCTCAAGCACCATCACTCAGATTGTTCTGAAACTGTGTGGAAATGTAGCTTGTCAGAGGGTTAAGCAAAGTTGTACACCAGGTGGTAATACTTTATATCTGGATCCCTGTTTGTCAGCAAATTTTTCAATTCAGTTACCCATTGTTTCATGCAGGTATTGCAGTTGATTACGAGACAAGTCGAAGAGATTGCAAGGGAGATTCACATTTTCGACTTCTCCAAAGCTGTCAGTGATACTCACTTCATACTTTGTGGGGGATGTAACTTTGGTGGGTCTCAAACAAGTTTTCTTAAATGGTCATGCTCCATTGATTTTGGAATTTTTTGCAAATTTTCAGAAAAAGCTTTCACCCTCTGGCCCCTGAGTATTTTGCATCTCAATGGATTTAGAGCCAATATATCGGCTGTTTGGATTCAAGCGGCTAACATGGTTAAAGACAGGAGAAGCAAAAATTTTTAGGCAACCATCATCTTAAGGTGGCGATCTAGTGAACGCATATGAACGGACATTGCTCACCATTTCTCGCGATTGTGAAAAATAGGCAACAGTAAGCCATATAAAAGTATACCTTTTCTTAAAGCTGAGTGTCTAGCGCAAATGAAGATACCACCTTTATTAAAATCTATCCAACAGTATTTATTTTATGAAGCCACAAAGTCGGACAATCGTTTGTGCCAACCCAAAGCCACTCCAGCGAAATTGGGAGGTCAACAGATTATCCGATGACCACATCCGTCCGTTTTACCGCTAGCATAGATTCTTGGCCATCAAAACGTGTTTTGTATTGTCGATAACGCAAACGAGCCCTGTTTTAGGTCACGAAAGATATTTATAGTTGTGCCATGTACATGTACTTTGGGTGAAAGCTCTGCGAATGACGGTGAAACTACAAAACTATTCCCATTATCAACAAACAAAAACACCTTTTTAGAGAAAATAAATGACTCATCATACATGCCAAGTCTGAACAGAATCGAGCCAGTGGATTTTTCCCCAATTTCGCTGGAAGTGGCCGTTCCTTCGTAAAAGTGAACCCGAGAAAACAGGCTATATCTCTCGTTCTGATGATCTTTGACCTTCGTCGGTCAATGCCGCCAAAACTATTCGAGACAGGTTCTATTTTTGAACTTCCGCGATAAGTACGACCTCCGTAGTTGTCTATCAATGTTCAAAACATGTAAAATATAGTGATTTATAGCTAAAAATCACATATTCATAAGGAGGTACGTCTCCTGTCCTTTTAAATACCCTCGTGGAAATTTAGCGCCATATGATGTTTTCGCGGAAGTTGGCGGAGTTACCCAGTGAGCATGCGTACTAGAACTTGAGAGAGCTAATTATGCAAATGTGCCAAAGATAACCGCTGCCGCAACAGCCATGAAAGTCGTCGATAGCGAGGGATGAAGTGTACAATACAAGTAGGGTCGAATGAATCGCACTTTTCATGAAAACACCAAGCGAGGAATAAGAATCTGTTTTAAATTACCCCGACATGTCTCATTGTTCTGCGATTTTCACAGGTTGTTTTGTTTGTTTACAACAAGTTCCAGCCAAACAGGCTTCATTCAGGCTGGCGGACGGGTTTCATATCACAGACTTGAAACGCTAGCCAAGAAACTAATAAACCGAACTTCAATGTTGACGAACGGTGCATTGAGCCCAATGAAGCCCGAAAATGGTGAAATAAATTGTAGTCATAAAATAAAAAGATTGGATCACAGCCCCATCTCATAGCATTTTATGTGTACATCCTCAACTTCTTCCCGTAACTCGCCAAAATGCCACCGCGAAGAACAGGCTACTGCAGCCGAGGGGACAGGGACGGAGCAGGGGCAGCGGCAGAGGCTCTGGTCACACTTGATTCATTGTCCAAGGGAATATCCAGTGCACGCATACATTTTTTCAGTTAACTTTTAATTTTTTTTTATGCGTTGCTGATAAATGAATTTTTCCCGTCGTCGTCATCGAGACTGTCTGATTCAGATTCGGTGCAGGTGGATGTGGATGGCACAACCGCTGAAACTAATAGTAAAAGCTGGGGCCTGGGCTCTGCAGGCCATGCTCGGTATTACGAGCCCTTGTCACTATCAGCAAGTTTTGTCCTGATATCCGTGTGCATTCGTACAATATTTTTTTTTCTTTTGCAACCCTTTTTCCTTTTTCTTTTAATGGGTATGGAGGGACTGCATTGAAGTTGTGTTGGAGTCAGACCTCGACCCCCTGACCTCGCTAGATATGTATCAGTGTGGACACATCACAGGTCACGTGACCCAACAAACCGACACGTTCAGTGGCAGCTTTGTTTACACTCCAGTTCGGTACAACCACGTCAGGAAAAACAACGATTTTAACGTCAATGTAAAAAGTATTTAGCAAAGAAACAATGCGGAACTTAAAGTAAACTTGTTGACAGAACAGAAAATGTAAAAAGTGAAACATCGTTGATTTTTATGTTGTTCAAATAGATACTATTTCTTCCAGTTTCAATCCTCAAAATTTTGTCACAAAGTATCCAGTGATTTTTTTAGCTCTGCTGACTTGTCCATCCCTCCCTCCGTCTGTCGTTAGATGTTTTACATTTTCGTGTTCTACTCAAAAACCACTGCATGAAATATTTTGATTTTGCACGTGGATGTTTCCCAGGTAGACCTCTATGAACTTTGCGAAGGACATGACGATGCAATAATTTTTCTATTTTTTATGAATTTTTTTAATTTAGTCTTTGAAAAAAATTAAAATTTCTTCATCTCAAGAACTACATGGCCAATTGCTTTGATATTGCACATAGGGTCACCTGGGGTCAACTAGTTTTTATTTTGGCCACCAGGTGATGCTACAATTTTTTCCTATTTTTTTATCAATTTTTGTGTGTGAAAGCTATTTTCAACTTCTTCTCCAGAACAGCCAGTGTTTTTTTTTCAGCCAGACTGGTGTACATTACTTGTGGGAAAAAACCGGGGGTCTTGGTAGAAATCCGAAAAAGAAATATCCATTTGAAGAAAGTCTGAAATTTGACATCCTGCTCATGTATTGGAATGTTTATGTGATAGTTTGTGAAATATTTCTGAATTATAAACATTTTTTAAATCTGTGGTCCTTTCCAGTAGTTTGCTTCCAGTGGAAGTTTTCAATCTACTGACCTTGAAAGGTGATGGTTACCAGTGTATCTTGTGTTGTTCTTCGCCGAAACCACCAACACATAAATCTTTATTTTTGCATGATGCAATATTAATAAAGCTTCCCCTTTGTGTGTTCCGTCTGTAACTTATAGAGCATGTTCACAGGGTAGCAGCCATAATGAAGACACTGTAAAACAAGCCGTGATTGGCTCATTTTTGCATGTGACACAATTGACCAATCGGGTGATGTTTTTCTCCTCAGACCACATGGCTAAGCATCTGTTTTTACCTTTGGCACATAAAATGCCGCAGGGTATTGTCGTTCCCTGTGTCGTCCGTATGTCCATCCCTTTTGTTGAAGTTACTGCAATATCTCTTTTTATGAAACTTTTAATGTATTTACTTGAGGGCCGTCTGAGGGGCGTCAACCCTGACGATGTCACCACGATATCTCAAAAAAAACATTAACCATAGCTTTACCAAATTTTTATCACAGATTTTTAATGTATTTATTATGTCTCCCGGTAGGAGCCGGGGGACATTTTGTTTTAGTGCCCGTTTCTTCCACTTGTTGTTGTTGTTGTTGTTGTTGTTGTTGTTCAGGTTCTTCAACACTTGGTTTCCCTGCGATAAGTCTTGAAGGACTTGACAGAATTTCATAAAAATTGGTAGGATTATGTATCTAGGCAAGACCTAGATTGGGATTGTATTTGGGTGACCTTGACCTAATTTTCAAGGTCACAGGGTCACTTATGTGAAATTGGTTTCCGTGCGATAAGTTATGAAGAACTTGATGGAATTTGATGAAACTTGTTAGGATTATGTATCTTGGCAAGACCTAGATTGGGAATGTATGTGGATGACCTTGAGCAAATTCTCAAGGTCACAGGGTCATTTATGTGAAATTGGTTTCCGTTGGATAAGTCTTGAAGAACTTAATGGAATTTGATGAAACTTGTTAGGATTATGTATCTTGGCAAGACCTAGGTTGGGATTGTATTTGGATGACCTTGAGCGAATTCTCAAAGTCACAGGGTCATTTATGTGAAATTGGTTTCCGTTGGATAAGTCATGAAGCACTTGATGGAATTTGATGAAACTGGGTAGGATTATGTATCTTGGCAAGACCAAGGTTGGGATTGTATTTGGATGACCTTGAGCGAATTTTCAAGGTCACAGGGTCACTTATGTGAAATTGGTTTCCGTTGGATAAGTCATGAAGAACTTGATGGAATTTGATGAAACTTGGTAGGATTATGTATCAAGGTAAGACCAAGGTTGGGATTGTATGTGGATGACCTTGACCTAATTTTCAAGGTCACAGGGTCATTTATGTGAAATTGGTTTCTCTGCAATTAGTCTTGAAGAACTTGATGAAAATTGCTAGAGTAATGTATCTAGGTGATAGCTAAAATAGGATTGTAATTTTCAAGCAAACTTGGTCATTTGTAATTTGTTATCACCTGTAGCTTATTCAGAGACTTTAGTGTTCCACCGGGAGACATTTGATTTTCTGTTGGAAAATCAGTCCGTTCTAGTGTGAAATTGGTTTCGGTGCGATAAGTCTTGAAGAACTTGATAGAATTTCATGAAACTTGTTAGAATTATGTAACTAGGCAAGACCTAGGTTGGGATTGTATTTGGATGACCTTGAGCGAATTCTCAAGGTCAC
Organism: Hermodice carunculata; assembly: GCA_964020975.1. Classification (NCBI taxonomy): domain Eukaryota; kingdom Metazoa; phylum Annelida; class Polychaeta; order Eunicida; family Amphinomidae; genus Hermodice; species Hermodice carunculata. Next base: position 31,346,243 of record OZ026618.1, read on the forward strand.
AGGGTCACTTATGTGAAATTGGTTTCCGTGCGATAAGTCATGAAGAACTTAATGGAATTTGATGAAACTTGGTAGGATGATGTATCTTGGCAAGACCTAGGTTTGGATTGTATTTGAATGACCTTGAGCAAATTTTCAAGGTCACAGGGTCACTTATGTGAAATTGGTTTCCGTTGGATAAATCATGAAGAACATGATGGAATTTGATGAAACTTGTTAGGATTATGTATCTAGGCAAGACCTAGGTTGGGATTGTATTTGGATGACTTTGAGCAAATTTTCAAGGTCACAGGGTCACTTATGTCAACTGGGTTTCTGTTCGATAAGTCATGAAGAACATGATGGAATTTGATGAAACTTGGTAGGATTATGTATCAAGGTAAGACCAAGGTTGGGATTGTATGTGGATGACCTTGACCTAATTTTCAAGGTCACAGGGTCATTTATGTGAAAATGGTTTCTCTGCAATAAGTCTTGAAGAACTTGATGAAAATTGCTGGAGTAATGTACCTAGGTGATAGCTAAAATAGGATTGTAATTTTCAAGCAAACTTGGTCATTTGTAATTTGTTATCACCTGTAGCTTATTCAGAGACGTAAGTGTTTCACCGGGAGACATTTGATTTTCTTTTGGAAAATCAGTCTGTTCTAGTTTGAAGGCTGTCTGAGTGGCATTAACCCTGACAATGTTACTGCATTATCTCAAAAAATATTGAGTGCAGCTTTAACAGATTTTTTTGTGAGAGATGCATTTATGATGGACCAGGTTCCTATGTAAAACCAGTTTCCCCTTTGTATTAGCAATTTTTTAATGAAATCTTAAAGTATTTCTTTTAAGGCCTTCTGAGTGAGTGCACAAGATCTGGTTGAACAATTTATAGCATCTGTGACCAAAGAACCCTGCGAAACTAGAAATGGCGAATTATAACTTTTCATGGAAAGAACGTAATGAGTGTATTACATACACTGTATTTGTCTACTCATATACTTGCAGTTGTGTGTTTTTAAAGCAGTACCTTGTGTTGCTGTGTTTTTCATATACTGACATTTGTCTCTTCACACAAAGACAGTTATATATAAACACACACATATAGATGCTAAATATGTGATAATGATATTTAAGTCACAAATTTAGTTTAAGCCATGCCTGTCACACTTTCCTAAAACCAAAGTTAAACATACAATGTGCCTCATCACATTGTTTTCAGCACACAACAATTAGGGGGTACTGCATTTTGCTTTTTACACAAGATACTTTTACTTATTATGAAGTAAATAATTAATTAATTTATTTATTATTATTTTTTTTTTAATCTATCTGTCTATCTATCTATCTATCTATCTATCTATCTATCTATCTGTCTGTCTGTCTGTCTGTCTGTCTGTCTGTCTGTCTGTCTGTCTGTCTATCAATCTATATTTGAAAAAAATGTGTTTAGCATTTTTTGTTCAATGAACTGAGAAAAGTGAATGAATTTCAACATGGAGGTACTTCTTTTATGGAACATATTTTAGAATTCCTGTTTGGGGGCGCAAAACCATACATTTAAGGCCATGAAAATCTGTTAACTTTTTAAGTAAGGGAGAAAAAAAATCATGAAAATGTATTGAATACAATACAATACAATTCAATGACCCCAGATGGATCTTGTCGTCAAAGAATGGAGGATACAGCGAGTTACATGTCCTCTAGCCAAGGACAAGCATAATTCTCAGCCGGACTGGTTCATACTTCAAACATTTGCCCCATGGACAACAAAAATTTACCATTTACAGGTACAATTTGAATGTATGAACAAGTGAGTTGTAACAGGGGGCATTATTGAAAGTATGAACACAACTTGCCCTGAAGACAGGTTCTTTTTCACCAAACGAACATTTCCCGAAACAGGTCAGACACTACTGGTCACTGACAGACAGACTGGGGAACAGTAGTCCCTGTCTTGAGACACCACTTCAATGAGAGACCACTTGGCTTAAAAAACCACCTTTTTAACCATTTCCCCCTTGAATTAAGATTTAGTCAACAGCTTTCCTTGGCATGGGTTGAGCACTAAGTTCCCAACCCATGCCAAGGAAAGCTTTTGACCTCGGGCATGTGATCTTGATAGGTTTCATCTGTAATTCTCAGTCAAATTGTCTGTCAATACTGTTGAAAATAGGGTGGTTAAGGTTTCGTGACACATGGGTTCCAAATGAGTCCTAGTTATGGGTAGCGGGTCACATGCCTGTGAAGGCAAACATATAATTTGACCAGAATGTGAGTGACGTTTGTGAAGCAGTCGAAACGATACAATCTTAGCTTGCTTATTTATGGAAAACACTGAAGCTGCTAGCATTTGACCACCAACCAGTTTTGGCCAGTTAAGGGGAAAGGGTTAAAGTATATTGCTTTGTGTGTTCATATTTTCAAAAACTCCAATGAGAGACCCTTGTACTGACAGACCATAACTAGATCATCCCCAGGGGTGGTCTTTGAAGATAGGTTTTCACTGTATATAAGCTGTGGAGGCCTTTACTGTCTACAAGTCTGAAGATGGTGGAACTAGTCATGCTATGTTGTCAACAGAATCTAGCGACCTGCGTGTGCCACCGTTTCATCAATGTTAGAACAAGTGTGGACTCTTCGTGATCTGATCTGTCTCTACCAACTGTTAACAAATGCAGATAAATGTACAAAACATGATGAATATTGATTTTGTCATATCATGTGCAACACACAGTTTTTGAACTCCAGGTTTATAAGCCTTTTTCAGTGATCAACAGGAGGTACTTACCAGAATATGTTTTGGAGCCTGGCCCTAGACATGTACAATATATACCTGGTAGTGTCTCATTGTGTCAGCTTCATTTTGTCAACCAGGGCTACCCATGTAACCTAAACTACTATGTAAACGAATGCCTCCACCTACACATACATGTGGGTACGATAGGTGCACAGAGACATGGGCTTTTTGTGTTTGTGGGTCCTGTGTATTGACATGTGACTGTTATACTTGTATGTCCTGTGTATTAATCTATGGCTTACACTTGTATGTCCTGTGTACTGATAGGTCCTGTGTATTGATATATGACTTACACTTGTATGTCATGTGTATTGATATATGACTTCTACTTGTAGGTCCTGTGTATTGATATATAACTGTTATACCTGTAGGCACTGTGTATTGATATATGACTGTTATACCTGTAGGCGCTGTGTATTGATATATAACTGGTTTACTTGTAGGTGCTGTGTATTGCTATCTAACTGTTATACCTGTAGGCGCTGTGTATTGATATATAACTGTTATACCTGTAGATCCTGTGTATTGATATATAACTGTTATACCTGTAGGCGCTGTGTATTGATATATGACTGTTATACCTGTAGGCGCTGTGTATTGATATATGACTGTTATACCTGTAGGCACTGTGTATTGATATATAACTGTTATACCTGTAGGCGCTGTGTATTGATATCTAACTGTTATACCTGTAGGCGCTGTGTATTGATATATGACTGTTATACCTGTAGGCACTGTGTATTGATATATAACTGTTATACCTGTAGGCGCTGTGTATTGATATATGACTGTTATACCTGTAGGCGCTGTGTATTGATATCTAACTGTTATACCTGTGGGCGCTGTGTATTGATGTCTAACTGTTATACCTGTAGGCGCTGTGTATTGATATATAACTGTTATACCTGTAGGCGCTGTGTATTGATATATAACTGTTATACCTGTAGGCGCTGTGTATTGATATATAACTGTTATACCTGTAGGCGCTGTGTATTGATATATAACTGTTATACCTGTAGGCGCTGTGTATTCTGGCCAATGTAGCTGATGGGGACACTGCCAAAGACTTCATCATGGGTAATGAAGATGTTCTGAAGAAACTGATGAACTATATGGTACGTTGCTAAAATAGATGTTCTGTACAATGCATATCTGGCTTCATGTTCAATGAAAATTGGCCCAGCATGATTCCATGGACAAGTAGGGGGCTCTCACCAAAGGATAGTTCTTAGGGTGGAACTTGTATGTTTTACTACATTTATGTCCCAATACATTATCCACTACATTTGGCAGGTCCCATCTGTGATTGTGTCTCTCCCAACAATTTATTCCAGAAATTTTTTCCTTGTCCCGCCCTGCATAAAGTGGGATATTTTTTTTATGTGGCCTTAACTGAAAATAATACCAGTTATTATTATGTCTGCTTCTTACAAATGATGAAGCACAAAGATACTTAATAAAACTTGCGAAAAAACTTGATAGAGCCCTTGACCACCTCTTTTCAAAAAATGCATTGCTTACTCTGTGAATACAGTATAGTTGTTTCACAAGGATTTTACTCTTAGGAACAAAGGGTGCTAGCCCTTTGAAATTTCCAGGTGTTGATAGATCTTATGTAGCAGATCTCACCTTTCCCCATTTTTAGCTCAGATGAGCTTATGTGATTGGTCTTGATCTGTCGTTAATCCATCGCATCTACAATTTACATTTTGGACTTCTCCAAAACTGTCAGTCAGATCCACTTAAAAGTTCGTGAGGATCTATCTTGAGTGGGTCTCTACCAAGTTTGTCCAAATGGTCATGCTCAAGTGATTTTTGTATTTTTTAATATTTTTTAATGATTTTTTTATTTTGTTGTTTTTCTTGGAAAAGCATCAAAAAGCTTCTCTGAAACTTCTTTGCTAATTGCTTCAAAATTGTATAGGGACACTTTTGAGGATGCCAAGACCGTAATATGTTCAACAGGTGACACAGTGAGGTTTGTCTATTTCGTTATGAATTTTTGTGAGTAAAGTTGCTCAGATGGTGGTTATACTCCAGATCTCTAATCTTTCTTTCTGTCATACGTACATATATACCCGCCCACTATAGAAAAGATACAATTGACAAAGAACCTTTGCCTGATATATCTCCCCCTCCCCCTCAAAAAAAAAGAGAAAAAAAGAAAAAACAAGAGGACTGTGATAGTCCTATGCTCAGCTGACTAACTTACCCTATGACCTTGGAAATGAGGTCAAGGTCACTGACCTATTCTGAATAACTGTCATAGAGGGCCATCCCTATGTGTAAGATCAAAGTCACAGTACAAATAGTTCTCAGGTTATCACGTGACCAGTAAAATTCATCTTAGTGGCCCTGTGACCTTGAGAATGAGGTCAAGGTCACTAATGTACGATCTTTCCCAAATAGAGGACCACCAACAAGTTCAATATCAAAGTCCTGCCTTCCACAGTTCTTAAGTTACAATATGAAAAGTAAAATTCACATAAGTGTCTGGTTGCTAGTGACCTTGGGAATGAGGTTAAGGTCACCCATGTACTGTGTAAGTCTGGCCTTTGCTCAGGACAACCATTATGTTCAACATCAAGGTCCAAGTCCAAACAGCTCTCAGGTTGTCAGGTGAATGGTAAAATTTGAGCAAGTGGCCCTATGACCTTGGGAATGAGGTCAAGGTCACTCATCTACTGTCTAAGTCTGGCCCTCATTAAGGACAACTAGCATGTGCAATACAAATGTCCTAGCCTTAATAGTTCTCAGGTTGCCATATAAACAGTGAATTTCATGCACCTCACTCTGTGACCTTGGAAATGAGGTCAAGGTCACTCACATACTGTACATGTATCACCCTCATACCCAGAAGTGTCCCTATGCAATTTCAAAGCAATTGGCTGAGTATATACAAGGATAAAGACTTTTGAAGATTTGGCAAAAAAATGGACAAAAAAATTATAAAAAAAATCAAAAAATCGTTGGACATGTGACCATTTGAACAAACTTGGTAGATTCCCACCCAAGGAACACCCCACCAAGTTTGAAGTGAATCTAGCTGATGGTTTTGCAGAAGTAAAAAATTGTCAATTAGCATTGCAAATCCTAATGACTTTGCAATCCCCATTGACTTGCATGGTTATCAATAGGCATGTAAAATCAACAGGAAAAATTTTTGAAAAAACCCAAAAATCACCGGACCATGACCATTTGTATATACTTGCTCAAGACCCACCCAAGACACATCTCCACTAAGTTTGAAGTGAATCTGGCTAACGGTTTTTTGATGAGGTGAAAAATGTAAACTACCATTGCAATTCCCATCGACTTACACAATAAACAATGGGAATGTCTGCATTGACCAACAAGTACCCGAACTGAAAAATTTGTTAAAAATCAGGGATCCAGAGCAACACCACCTGGTGAAGAACCTTGTGTGACCCTTCCACAAGAAACATATCCACCAAGTTTCAGCACAATCTGAGGGATGGTTTTGGAGAAGAAAATAGCCAAAACGCACAAAATATCATAAAACCAGACAAAAATGGCAGCACCACCTGTTTTGCAACTTAAGGTCTGGGGATCACCAGAAGTGTCCCTATACAATTTCAAAGTAATTGGCCAAGCGGTTTTGGAGAATAAGATTTTTTAAGATTTCCCCCAAAAATGAACAAAAAAATTCATTAAAAATCCAAAAATCACTAGACTGTGACCATTTGTACAAACTTAGTAGAGACCTACCCGAGGCACATCCCCCCCAAGTTTGAAGTGGATCTGGCCAGTGGTTTTGGAGAAGGAAGTCCAAAATGTGAATTGTGGATGGACGACGCACAACAGACAGACGATGCATGCCTCACCCGCCTAAAAGCTCAGCTGAATTATCAGCTGAGCTAAAAAGAAAAATGGAAACCAATTGTGTTATCAGATTGTCTGTCCATGCTACTGGTTTCCATATATGCAAAGAAACTATTTTTTTCATACTTTACATAACTTCCTACTATACTACATGTGTACTGACCTGTATAATCATTGTGGGTGGGGCATGTAGCTAGCATCAGTGGCAACTTCTTGTGAGATTATAACGCCTTACGTCAAATAAAATCTTGTGTATGTAGAAAAAAAATGTACTGTCATTGTAAAGGCTTACATATCATAAGAAATATTGTGCAAAAAGATTGTATGGGATGTCTTACTCCTAGCTGTACCTGAGGTAGGCAGTTTTTCCTGGTGTGCATTAGATGGTAAGATTTTACCCTGTGTCGATGAAAGTTGTTGATACACTGCGTGCTGTCATAATTGGATCATAACCTCACTCCATCATGTGGCAGGCTGGAAACCTTTCCTGCTTTGGTGACACACTTTGTTCATGACTGAAACCTCATGGGTTAACATGGTTAAGAACAGGTCAAGCAGGGAAGTACTGTCAAAACCCGAAAATTTATCCTGGGAGAAAGGTGGTTTGGTGAATCGAGCAAGCATCAAACAAGCATGTAATTAAATACCAGGTAAAAGTGAACACTCTGAAAAAAATCCTCCATGTGTGATGCCAGTGCAGGAAATTAAATACCTAAAAAGCATAAAAATGACAAGTCAGTAAAATTGAGTTCTTCGGAAATCAAATACCTTTTACAGCATATTAGGTATACAAGGTAGAAATGTAACAGTAGACAAGTCACAGGTGCCTAAATAGGCCAGACGTTACTACGAACTGTACGTGTTTGTGTCTGGTTTTCAATTAAATTTGCCACATTTTTTATTGAATAACTACAGCAACACATGTGCACATACTTGCATGTTATATTCAGAATTGTGTGGTTCATGGCCACAGAAAATATGCAAAATATATACTGTAAATCGCTTTAATTTCGCTGTATTCTTATTTTCGCTTATTTCGCTGGTGGCACAAAACCGTGAAAATAAAAACACAATGAAATAATATTTTAACATTGTTTGAATGGGAATTATTTCCAAAACAGTGAAATTGAAACTACAGTGGAATGTCAAAAATACGAAAACCGTGAAAATTTATACTCGCGAAAATAAAGCAATTTACAGTAATTCTCGACCATGACTGCAAGTTTTGAATAGTCTGATGTCTCGTTGATAAATACAGAGACCCAGACGGCCACAGATGGTATCAGATCACTGATGATGTTTACAGTGGGACCCTGCTAGCATGGCCACCCTTTTAACTTCTATGGAATAGTGGTCACATTAGGTGGGGTGGACTTTCCTGAAGGGGACAATACAAAATAAGTGAATTTAGTAATGGTGTGGTCCCTGTCTTGAGAGACCACCCCCAGGCAGGCACCAACATGGTCTCTAAAAGCAGGTGGTCAGTCATTAATAGAGGTACAATAACATGTAAAAGATACAGTAGCACAATGGTTTAAAAAGATACATAGTCTTTCAGTGGAGAGGTCTCCAAAGATGGATATCAGTGTATGTGAGCCACTCCCTGTTCACTGGTGGGGTCTCTGAATGCTTTAGTTGCTCCCCAGCTTTTTTGCCAATTCCTTCCTTCCTTCCTTCCTTCCTTCCTTCCTTCCTTCCTTCCTTCCTTCCTTCCTTCCTTCCTTCCTCCCTCCCTCCCTCCCTCCCTCCCTCCCTCCTTCCTTCCTTCCTTCCTTCCTTCCATCCTGCATTCATTCATTCATTCATTCACCTTATTTGTTCATGTATATTTAATATTTTTTTTGGGGGGGGGAGGGCAATAAAATGTGCTCAAACAAAATTTAGAAAGGATTTTTTAACAGATTAGAGAGGTTACTTTCTTCAGGGTTTGTCTCAGTTGGGATATTGGAAAATTAAGATTGTCAAAAAAAGATGTGTGGTCTTTCATTGGGTGGAAGTGGGGGTAAAAACAGCTATCTATTTATGATTCACTACCTGTTCACTTGAGGGATTTGTAGAGACTTCTTAGCTCCCCACCTATTTATTTGTTTGTATTTTATTCTTTATTTTCTTTTTTAATTTGCAGGATACAATACATTCAAACGAAATTTTAAAAGACAGGAGTTTTAACAGAACAGAGAGGTTGCTTCCAGGTTTGCTTTAATTAATTAGTACATTGAAGAGTTTTATTTGTACATGTTTTTTGTTACAGATTCACTCCAGCGTAAAGCTACAAATAGCGGCCACATTCTGCGTGTCCAACCTGCTGTGGAACGAAGACGAGGGAGCAGTGGAGCGACAGGCAAAACTGAGGGACATGGGTGTACAGAAACTACTGCAACAGTTACTTAGCACCAATGATACGATGCTGTTTGACAAGTGAGTCACACACACAGCAATATACCACTTCTTAACCCCTAAAGTGCTGATCACTGCTATAAGTGTTTTCACATTACCGTTAAACATATCGTGGTTAGAAGGTTAGGGGGGGAAAGGGATGAGATGTGATTTTATCCTGTGTCTTGTATCAAGTCAGTGGTTCTTGTATTGCAGTGCAAGCCATGCTGTGAGTGTTACAAGGACAGCTGCAGCATGACTTGCCAGGCAATGCAAGGACTCACTGGACCTCATCACTAGGCTACCACTGACCATTAGCCAACTAGTCATAGGCTAGTAGAAATGCAGCTTGGCTAGAAGAATTTTCGATCTGTTAGCCAAATTGGCTAAAGAAAATTTTTAGATTGTATTTCGAAGTTTGTAGCATTTTTGATCTGGCATGCTCCCATCTTCAGCTTATGGAACCCGAGTTTGGCTAAACCATTCTCCAAATTTTAGCCAAGTTGGATAAATCTTTGTACCACCTAGTCCTAGCCCTGCATCACTTTAGTGTGGGCTGAGAGATGGTTTGTGGCTGAGCCACTTTTCATCTTCAGCATGAGATGGGACAAATCTACATACCTGGCAGTAGCCAAGGCTGCAGCTTATTGTCACTCAAAAGGCTCCGAAGTGCCAGGGTGTGGAATTGTCGTCTGGTGACCCTTTTTTTTTCTTACATTTTATTTGTTCCATCCAATCTTTTAATCAAGTTTGGAAGAAATACTGTTCAGAATTGCCCCTACATCAAAAGATATCCTTGATATGTATTGGTCTTATTGTGCCAAGATAAGCTTTTGACACAAGTCTTCATTTGAACAGGACAGGGTTAACGTATTATTATGATACAATCAAAGGGTTAACTTATTACTATGATACGATCAAAGGGTTAGCTTAGTACTATGATACCATCAAAGGGTTAACTTATTACTATGATACAATCAAAGGGTCAACTTACTATGATACGATCAAAGGGTTAACTTATTATTATGATATGATCAGGAAGACTTTCATTAAGATACTAAGTTACTCTCATTACAGCCATCACAATTTTGTCATTGTCAGTCCGTAAAAATGCGCAATTATACAGCATTAAAATCAAGGGAATGACAAGCTGTTATATTCATATACATGTACGTGTGCTGTAACACTAAGTTTACATTGTGTGGTATCCATTGGGTGCCAGCAATGAGACGTGTGTGTGGAAGTTGGCTCCATAACCAGACAGCTGCCTGTTGCTGATTCTGAATAACAAAATGGGATACAGTGAAACCTGTCTTGAACGACCACTGAGGGATAACCAAACCATGCTCCCTTAACTCATTCCATTCCAGTCCCTGATATTTACATATATTAACCTAGATTTAAGACGACAATTGCATATTTGAATTCTTCATGAAAAGAGCTTTTGTTCAAGTATCAACATGCCTATCATCTTAAGTCCGTGGTTCTGGCCCTGCCTGGCAAGTCATGCTGCAGCTGCTGCAAGGGCAGCTGCAGCATGACTTACCAGGCAGTGCCAGAACCACTGACCAAGGCCTGTGACCACAGTATGGAATGAGTTAAGATAAGCGGTCTCTCAGGGGCGGGATAAGATAATAAGTATCCACAAAGTGCCAGTTACTTAAAGTCTCAGACAAGCATGGTCAAGCAAAAATTCATCAGAATGTCTAATTAACCCACTGCAAATTGGGTCACTTTATTTTTCCAGTTACCATAATATAATATGTACTTTGTCAAACTTTGGTGCCAAAATGTATATTAAATAGTTTGTTGTTGAGGAACCACTGGCTATCTGTGTTTTGTATTCACCTCACATCTGGATGTCAACCCAGTAAAATGAGTGTCTGTAGTATCGATATTGCGACAAGAAATATCAAACAGAAGAAAGCATGTGTGAATGGCTGACAAAATATAAAGCTGAATAGTTCACCAGAAATGCTTTTTCACCTACTGATCCACCTGTGGGATTTCATGGTGAAGTAAAAATACTTTGCAGCCAAAGCAGACCCGAGCTGCGTATTGTGTCTACTCTGCTGGGGTCTGCCCTTCTTTGACAAAGTCACTGTTTCAATGTTGGAAAAGTGACTCAGTTTCTAATTGGCTGAGTATGGTTACTGTGGTAACAGGCTTTGGTACACTAGGGACCAGAGGCTGTTACTGGTCTAGGTGATAATGATGAACTTCCTGATTGGTGTCTCAGTCTAAGGGCAGGGTCACAGTATAGTTTCGTTTACCTTACTATAAATAAAATCCTGTCGAAAAAGGGCAGACCAAGTGTGGTAACACAGAACTTGGTCTGCTTTGCAGGTAAAAAAAATACTGAGCATTTTTTGCATTGTCTGAATATATCTTGGCAAAAATCTGTCAGGTTTAGACTGCAAGTCAGATGCCAGTGCAGAAATGTTGCGTATTATTTCTTTAAATAATACATCGCTACCATACACAATTAATAACACCCCAAACATTGTACTTGAAGCAGTAATACGATGCGTTTTTACGGTCCTATCGACAACAGCAACACATCGATAACACGTGTAGGTCCTCGGAATATACAGGGCTCCCTCTCTGTGACACCCTTGGTTACAAAGCTCCTATGACATAAAGCCATAGTCCCTTGGCCCCTACTGATGTACATTTTCCACTACTTCTATTCAACTCTTTCAGTGCCACATTCCGGACTAAGTCAACAGCTAGCCTTTCCTTGGCCTGCTGAAAAAAGCTGCTTACCAGGACCAGTATACAGTGAAACCTGTTTTGAGAGACCACTGTGAGGAAAGACCACCTGCTTTTCCAGACCATGTGTACCATGTCCCTTTTGCCATCTTTCCCATGTTTTTGCTCCTCGATTAAGAGACCACGTGCCTTATGTGACAAACTTTTTGGCCTGCCCTAGGGGCGGTCTCTCAAAACAGGTTTTACTGTATTCTCTGGAACTATAGGCAGGCTGGTACTTTAATGAAAGGTCTTCTTTTCACAAGGAAATTAAAGCAGTGTCTATATAATTGAGAGCAGTTTGTCTCAAGTAGTTCGACTTTAGTCGCTGTTGGCACTGAAAGAGTTAAGAAATGGCTGTGTTATAAGGCAGGTTTGCTATAACACAGTCGACTGCGTGGACCCACCCCCTAATGTCATAATGAGGGAGCACTGTACTAAGCAGGGCATGCTGACAGGGTGGTCTTTCAAGACAGGTGGTCTGTCACTGGAGTGGTTCTCTCAGGACAGGGACCACTGTAATATTGCCCGGGTTCACAGGAGCTAATATTACCTCTAATCAAAATTGATGCATATGATGAGTGTGAATTGTGTATAAATGTGTACCTATTAACCCACATTTCCAGTGGCGAGGCCAGAATGTGGCTGTCAAACTGAATCATGTGCATGATACATGCAAATATTTTTGCTGGACTGGCATTAGCCAAAATAGCCAAAATAGCCAAATTCTACTAGAAGTTAAATGCTATCATGGGCTGCTATCATTTCTTTAAAATCATTAAATTTGTTCCAGTACATTTGTACTTCTTTTTCAGAAAATGTAGCAAATGAGACTGTCATATTTTTTATTTTATTTTTTTTTATGAGTGGGTAAAATGTTACAGCTGTTGTATGCGCGTGTACAGAAAACAGTGGTGGATTGAATTTTTTTTACACTGAGTACAAAATGTGAAGCTGGCTTCCAGTGTTATTGTTATTTGAATTTTAACTCATTCCATACCAGTCCCTGATTTTTCCATATATTTACCTAGATTTAAGACGACAATTGCATATTTAAATTCTTCAGGGAAAGAGCTTTCCTTCAAATACCAACATGCCTATAGTCTTCAGTCAGTGGTTCTGGCACTGCCTGGCAAGTCATGCAGCAGCTGCCCTTGCGGCAGCTGCAGCATGACTTGCCAGGCAATGCCAGAACCACTGACCAAGGCCTGTGATCATTGTATGGAATGAGTTAAACTTTATAAAGAGAACAGTGTTTTCACCCCTTCCTTCTTCAAATTACCCAAAAGTGCCCACATGTTAATTTTTGTCTGCCTTAACATTTTTACTAAATTTCGCATCACTGGAAAACATTTTTGCTGAGATTCGTATGTAAGACAATTCATAATGGCATGCTTTAGGTCAATAGTTTTTCTTGGCGCAGGGTTGGGTGCACTGGACCTGTGTCAAGGAAAGCTATTGACTCAGTTGTTCTCTGGCCAGGAATAGGTTAAAAGTGACGGATGGCTGCTTACCAGGATTAGATTAACCCTTTCTCCTTAAAGAAGCCAAAGCTGGTTGGTGTTCAAATGCCACCTGCTCCAACGTTTTTGGCTACAGTGAGCCCTGTTTATAAGAGCCTCGATTACTGAGGTGGGCTCTGATAACACACGGAGAGTCCTTGGCTTCAAGTGAAGCTCTCCGTCTGTTACTTTTACATGTTGTTCAGTGTCCCTGTATTATATGGCAGTTTGGCGACAGCCCGGCCCAGTCCACAGACCCTATCGTCATTGGTGTAATGAGGGAGCAGCGTGTAATTTCAACTTTAGTGAAAAACAAATTGAATAACAATTGTAGATGAGACCTATCACAATAACATGCCCCAGGTCAACAGCTTTCCTTGACATGAACTGGTTGCTTAGTACATGGCCTGCACCAAAAAAAGCTGTTGACTCAGTCATAATAGGAGATGTTCCCATTTTACTGGATTAAGTGCTGACCTGCTCTGGACCCTCAGTTGCTAGCCGACAGAAGTATGCCATTGCCATGATGAGGGCACCTGTACTTAGAACGGAAGGGAGAAGGTAGCCTTATTAGGGCTCCCTTGACCCTGCTAGGTGGCAACATCAGCAGGGGTTGTGGGCATGCCGAGCGCAAAGTTGGGAAAGTGGCATAGGGCTGAGTGGTTTTTTTTTGTTTTGTTTTGTTTTTTGTGTTTATAAAGGCCACCTGACTATCTGTTCAGGACCATGGCAAAGAAGTGGAGTGCCACAGAGTTTTTTTGTACCAATTATGTTCCTGAACCGTGCAGAAATAATACTTTTTTGTACCAAACAAAAGAAATTTTCCTATTATATGTAGCATTGTGCATGTCATAAAACTTTGTGAATGAGTTCTCCTAAGCTATTGGGTTTCTTGAGTCGTTACTTCTATCATAGAAACTCATTTGGCCCTGCTTGATACACGAAGCTGCCCTCCTTCCTGTCAAGTTCCCTGCTGCAGCCTAGGTGGCACCACAGAATCCCAGTTAATATGAATACCACGGACTATTAAGGGGTAAAGGGTTAATATGGATTTCTCTATTTTACAAGGGTGAAGACGGCATTGCAGCAGTTCTGACAATTAATGAGTCAGGATGAACAACGAGATGTCTTCACCGCCTACCTGGTGTCCATTGCTAACTGGAGCTAGAGGCCGTAGTGTATGTCTGGTATCCATAGCAACACTGCAGATAGAACATCTGGTAGGCATAGCAACAAGGGCAATTAGGACAGGGCCATCTCCATAGCAACAGCGAGAACAGGGCATCAGCCTCCATAGCAACATTGGCCATTTAGAGGTGAAGATCTTCAGAGCAGCCCTGAACATTCAGCGTCTATTAGTTGCCATAGTAACACTGAACATACAGATGCTTTGTCACACTGGCTGTGCCTATTGTTACCTGGTGGGTGGTAATTGTCATTGTTTGATGTGCATCGAGACACTGGGCAGGATTTCCGCAAAACAGAGAGGACTCGTCAGTTTCCAACCTCTTATGTTGTCACAGAGCAACAAGAATGTGTTTCAAAATACACATAACACCAGCGGGTGTGCCAGAAGAGTATGCTGTTTGCACAAGTCAGTGGCCACCAGATGGCACTTTGTAAGAGTCCATCAAAATGGCTACAGATGACACCAGGATGTACAACATTGTGCTTAAATCTGGACTACAGTAAATGGTTATTTTGTACTCTTGGCTGCATGTTTATCAGTTATTTGTACGCTATGAGGGTGATACCTTGGTAACCAGGCTTGTTGATGTATAAATTATAAAGTTACATGTATATCACATTGAATTTCATATATATGTATTATGGTGACACCTGCGTCACTACTGTTACATCAGAGGATGATTGTCCAGATTGAACTACTGTTGCTGCTATGATTTTCAGGGCCAAGCATGATGGTTAATCATCCAGCACACAAGCTTTAAGTTTCAAAATGACTCCCTAAGGGCGCTCTTTTGTATGTGATTTTTTTTTCTTACAGCAAATACTCTTCTACGTTGGTGCTTTAGATCTTCTAATAATTTTCACAAGTGAAAAATACAACTGGGTGTGACCAGCTGTGAATTCGTGAAATGTGTCGCTACATCACTGCAACACAACTGGTAGGCTGCTGCCAAACCAGAGACCTCTAAACTCATGTTACTTTTATGGTTAATATTGTGCCGTGACAATTTTGAATTTAATGATGAGCGTTTTTCTATAGATTTCTATAGTTGTAGTGGCTAAGCATGAAATTCACACCCTCGTGTGCTAATATATCCATGGATGCATTGGAACCCAAGAAACTGTTATCCTTTAATTTACTCTGCTGCCTATGGTTTGGTAGGAAAACCTCAATTATATTTGGTAAAACTCTTGTTAAAGGAACTCACTGGACGCTTGAGCTCATATCACCTGAGTGTCAAGTTCTTTGCAGAATCCTCACTCACAGAAACTGATTTTCTCAACACAAGAGTGTGACTGAAAGAAAACAAGGTGTATACTCCCTGACAAGTGACAGACCAAAGTAAGGGACAGTCACATGAGCCTTGGCTTCAGAGCAGCACACCTGAAGTTTGTTCTGCCAGCTGTGGAGGTGAAGCACATTTGCCATCATGGCCCAAAACTTTAAAAGGATTGCTTTCAAAATCTTCACTTTCTACAGGGCGAGAAAGGACCCTCATGAGTTTCTTTAGAATTCAGTCTGTCCTGCGGGTAGTCAACAGACAGTTGGACCTTTTGCCAGTCTGCCGTGACTTACAGAGCAGGACAAATGGAGCATGCTCTCCTAGATGGTGCCACTGTTCACAGGTGTCCTGGTTGCTAATACTTGCAGGTGGAGGCATCTGGGGAGTAAACAGAATGGACTGTCCTTATTGGCCAGTGGTTAGGAAATGATGTACATGTATCACAAAAGTATAGCCTCTGAACCAGTACTGTCATGTACCAAAACGTCTCTCATTGTCACTGATCACAGAAAACATCCCAGCTTTACCACTAATAAAGGAAATTGTGAGTGAAGAAAGGGGTAGCATGGGGGGGGGGGCTCAATGAAGCCTTTGAGATTATGCTGGAGACTTAGGAGAGGCTAACAAGTCATCATAGGACATGGACAGATGAAGAACCTCAAAAATCTCTTGGCATTGTCTAGCAGAGATACCCACTGACATATATAACCAGTACATCTTTGGTCTCGTTCACATATATATATAACCAGTACATCTTTGGTCTCGTTGTTCACGGATATATATAACCAGTACATCTTTGGTCCCGTTGTTCACGGATATATATAACCAGTACATCTTTGGTCCCATTGTTCACGGATATATATAACCAGTACATCTTTGGTCCCGTTGTTCACGAATATATATATCCAGTATATCTTTGGTCTCGTTGTTCATGGAACGAAACCCTTCTTCCACTACATTGTGTCAGTAATGTTTCTCATGACTTGATGTGACTGGCAGAACCAAGAGCGCTGGCGCAGGCTGCTCGGATACCACACCCGTGGGAGGTTTGTGTAAATGCATCAACCTTGTGTATCTATTCCCCAGCTTTGTTTTGCGAGAAGCAACAACATGTGGGCCTAACCAAACACACGCTAATGGGCAAGTCGAAAGAACGTATCCATTACATGACAAAAACAGGGATGTAACTGAGCCCCTGGGTTGTGATGTGGGAGTGACATTTGTTAGCAATCTTTCCGACTGCTACAACAGCAGTGTACATATCGAGGCTCTGTTTATCAGTCTCTCGTGTATCACATCACTTGCGAAACTGGTTTGGCTTTTACCAGAGCCTCTAATTGCTGTCCCAAGTCCTGCCTAACCACTTCATTCTTGAGGTTACAGGCTCCACACATTCACATCCCCTGCAGTTTGGGGATTCCAAAGGTCTTTTTTTTTTGTTCGTTTGTTTGTGTGTAAGACCGACCATCTGGTTAAAAGAAATGAGCCCTCTATCTTGTGTCAACAGCTGCAATGAAGCCATGGCATGTGGGACCAGCTTTGGCTGACTTTCATAGAATATTTCATTGCAGACTGATGTTCATAACACAGGATGGAAGGTGTATTGGTGTTGAAGTTCAAATACTACTTCACTTAATTAGTGTGGGGCAACCTATAATTTTAACAGTGGCGCCACCTATATTTTGAGAGAGGGACTTGGTGTAGGAGATCACTGCCATGAGGTTGACATTGACATACCGGTCCTGTATGAGGTCATTGCCATGGTAATTGACCTGGACTATAAGGTCACTGTTATGATTGACCTGCTGTTTGAGGTCACTGTCATGAGACTTGACCAGCTGTATGAGATCACTGTCATAAGTGAGTTTACTTGCTGTATGAGATCTCTGTCGTGAGAGTTTACCTACTGTATGATGTCACTGTCGTGAGAGTTGAGATGCTGAATGAGGTCAGTCATGAGAGTTTACCTACTGTATGATGTCACTGTCGTGAGAGTTGAGATGCTGAATGAGGTCACTGTCATGAAAGCTGACCTGCTGAATGAGGTCAGTCATGAGAGTTTACCTGCTGTATGATGTCACTGTCATGAGAATTGACCTGCTGTATCATGTGACTGTCATGACAGTTGACCTGCTGTATGATGTCACTCTCATGAGATTTGACCTGCTGTATCATGTCACTGTCATGACAGTTGACCTGCTGTATGATGTCACTCTCATGAGATTTGACCTGCTGTATGATGTCACTCTCATGAGATTTGACCTGCTGTATCATGTCACTGTCATGAGATTTGACCTGCTGTATCATGTCACTGTCATGACAGTTGACCTGCTGTATGATGTCACTCTCATGAGAGTTGACCTGCTATATGATGTCACTGTCATGAGAGTTGACTTTGACTCAAAGCTTGTGTTATGAATTGAATATTTAAGGACACTTCAGACACCAAAAACCTTTGCATGGCCGATTTTGAAATTTTAGCGGTTTTTACAAGATGAATGTCCTTTCTATTAGTTGTCAAAATTTTGAGCTTTTAACTAAAGTAGAAATATGAGAAAAATGCCAAAAAACACACAGGCATGTGGACATCCGAACGTCCATGTGTCATTCTTTTGGTTTTCAGCCGCCAGACGGAACAATGCCACCCGTCAATCATACTTAACAGCTTGTCACGTGACTGCAGGTAGCAACGGCCCATGGCAAAAAGAGAGTGGTATCAGGGCGGCAATGCGAAATAAGGCAGCATGCCAAAAGTATGCTTGTGGGCAGGGAAAAGATGCAAACATGGGAACATATCATAGCCTAAGTGGTTTACTTTATAGATATTCTTGCTTGTTTTGCGTTCTAATGAAGGGAGATTTTAAATGTTCAAGAGGAGCGGGAATCGTCAGACGATGTCCCTTCAAACTTCAAAGGCCGTGCCGCGATGGATTAACCCAGTGGTCCTTCACACCAAAAACAGGCGGGGGGAAAAAACTGACACCCTGATCAACGATACCCACGTACATAATAATACGTTATCGGAACCCAGGGATGAGGAAATAAAAGTGCAAATAAACAAATTGAAATAAGCATAAACCTGAACACAAGAGAAAACAACACACAAACTAGCGTTACAAAGCTCAGGTTGGAAAGAGAAATGAAACTCATTGAGAAAACAACTACAAAATAATGACAAGCTAACTAAGTAAAGTGTAGTAAAGATAAGTCTAACAAGCTAACTACATAAAGTATACAGATAGGAGACGAGTAAATACAATAAAACACTATCCCTAAAAACGGGGCGAAGAGGCAGGGGGCGGAAGACCCAACCCACCATCCGTACACTGACCACGAGCGGCCGTAGGCCGCCCCACCGAAGCAAGGCAACACAACTTTCGTTGCCAGGCTTGAGGTCACGGGGCCGGAAGGGCCGCCTCCATGACGTCACACTTTGAAACCAGACTGTCGCTATCGCCGTTTGACAGATCGCTGAATTATGTTTTCCGTACTTCAAAGGCTCTTTTATTCATGCGATTGGCCAAGAATTGATTGACAACCTCCCCAAATGTTCAGGGACGATGTTTGCTACGTTTTGTACAAATATCAACTCAACTTGAGCAAATGGTATTGTATCAGATGCAAATGATCAACATCAAAGGCCTTTGAAGCTTGTTTTCTCAGAAAGGATAATAGGACGAGAGCCCCACATAAGAACGGCTATTCCAAGAAAACGGCTGGGCGAAATTTAATCCGGTTAACGGCTTTCGATTCTTTAATGTCTGAACTGCAAAAACGATTCAGCGATTTTCTAAATTTTGCTTCGTTCTTTTTCTATGAAATGAAGAAAATGAACATCCTGAAAATCAAAGGGAAAATTGAAACGTCAAACTTTGAGGATGGATAACAGAAAAACGAAACCAAACATAAAAAATCGCAGGATCGTTTTTTGTTGCCAATATGTCAGGATTAAGATACAAGTGTAATTATGATTTTATCACAAATAATTAGTGACTTATATCGACATTTATGGGGTGGATGCTTTGCGGTCAACTTTCAATTGTTTATTCAACAATTAACATCACAGACACCCAAATACGGAACATATAAATTCTTTGGAGTATGACAAGTACACACATATATGATATGTTATCCTAACGCAAATACATTTTGAGCTAGGATTGACTAAAGTGGGATTTATTTTTGGTGTCTTACCTGTCCTTAAGGGTTAAAAGCGTTATTTACCACCATAAGATCCAATCCATTTGTCTGCAAAATATGTCATTCTGAGCACATGCAATGTTACACATCTTATCCACTGCTACAGCCTTGCATATCCAAGGCTGCATCTACAACATAACAATTCAGAACGAATCTGTCACAGTTTGTGACATGGGCAGCTTTGCTTCTCCTGCATTAACGGGCCTAAAACAGCTTTATACCCAAGTTATATCTTACGATTCTTGATTCATTCGACATGCTCAGATGGAATTACTATGTGACAAATGTAAATTTAAATTCTGGACACAAGGAGCTCTTATCCCAACAGATTTATGTTTGGTGTGATGTTAGTGATTTTTTTCGTTGCTTGACAAGTAACCCAAAAGAAGCCACAGAAGTAACCCTCTGAACTCACTTCAACTATTCCTTTATGAAACCATTAACCCTATTACATCTGGACCCCAATCAGTCTACTAACAGCTTCTGTCCTAATTGAGCCTCTCCCATTGTAAAGGTTCAAGTGTTTGCTTCCACAATAAATTTATGCATCTCATTTCAATGTTTTCCTGAACTATTATATCAGTACTGCTGAGTTTCTGAGGTCTGTTAAGGAAAAAAGGCACTCTCAAAAACTTTTTTCCTTTCCTTTTGTGCCCCACCTATTTGGCTGTGTCCAAAGAAATGCGAGTGCTGTTATAAACAGATTTCAGTGTACCAGCACGTCTGTAGATCCAAGAAGATCAGAATATGGACCATATGAACAGCATTGGTTGGCAGTGGACCCAAAGTATGCCGAGGAAAGATGTTGATTCTGTGCCTGTGGTAACACTGCTGCAGTTAAAACATAATGTAGACCATAAGCATTGAGAATATTTCAGATGTCAGTAGAAAACAGAACTATTTGCAGCTGATTGCACAACTTCCAACCCACTGCATAATGTTAGGGCAAGCATTGGGCCTTGTTCTCAAGCACACGGTGTCAACACTATCTATGGGTGTCATTGACGGTCTTCTTGTTAGTTGTCAAGACACATTGCTCAAGTTGCTGAAAGGACATCAACTGAAAACTCACCAACATTAAAAGAGGAATTTTCCAGCTTTTTTTTTTTTTTCAAATCAAGAAATTTCGATTGTAAAGTAATTTATGGGCATTTCTTTCAGCTGTTAATATATATAAAATTGTTTCTTATTTTTAATGACTTGTGTTGAATTATGTTTGATTTTATCAACTTCAAATTTGTAACTGCTTTTGACACAGACATGAAATGAAGAAGTTTTTTGTTAAATTTTATTTTTCAGTTACAATCCACTGAACTAATTCGCCTCCATTTGTAAATACTACACAAAATCAAGTAGAAGTCAGTGACATGAATTCTATAGTTGAAAAATTGTCAAAAGTTACAAAAGCAAGAAGTGAAAGCACCAATCCAATTTTCTATGCTCTAAAAATAAATGAATAGGTGATATGGGGCTGGACATGAAGAATCAATGTTCCCCTGGTTTGATTGTTAACCATGATAAAGGTGTCATACGTATGCAAGTTGGAACTGTTTTCCATGAGGCAGACATGGTACATGAGTTTATATGTTTTACCATGAAAAAAATATCCCACATATTTGCATTTGATTCTTTATATACCATTAGAAATAGCCACATGTTTGTCAAACTTCTAAATGGCTTGTCAAAAAAAGTACTAAATGGCGGCTCAGATTTTTGAAAGATTATTTGCTTTGGTGCAGAAATTTAACCGACTTGAAGTCTGTGTGGGTTTTTCATAGAAAAGGTGGAAGTTTTTTTGGTCACTAGGTTTAAAATCCTAGTGCTAACATAGCATCCTGCATATACACAGGCTTGATTGCAGACTGTTAGAACCGATTTCTGGTAATTTTTAACGGGAACAAGTTGTATGCGGATACAGTGACACCCCCATCTCATGTCAGCCCTCACTCATCAGAGGCCAACCCCTCTGCAGAGGCCACTTCTCCATGCAGCAAGTACAGCATTTTTGTTATTTTTCCCCTCAATAAAGACTACCTCTCTTATAAGGCCACATTTCCAGTGCACTTTAGGTGGCCTAACCAATGAGGGATCACTGTACATCAGTTTTAGGTCCACGAGGGTTTGTAGTGTCTTTGTATATTTCTTGTCGTTTGTTGCCCTTTTGTAGTTCCTTCCCCTCCACATCAGCCCCCTCCCACTTTGGGAATAGCATTTTGCAGAAGAATGAACTTCAGAGTTGTTGCATGTGGAAACTGGGGTATAAATTTCCTGTCGTCTATTAAAATATACCAAGTCTGTTGTAAAAATTATTTTCCGTTAGGTGGTGTGAAACAATGTGCATAAAAAAACAACATAAAACTGCCAGTCAAATAAAATAGCTTCATGTTTGTTAAGACCAAACTGTGACTAATGGATGTAACCATGGCAACAGAATACATGTATGACAAACACTTGTTATGGGTGTTACATATGCCCAAGCTTAGTTGTATATCAGTTTATTTATTTGTAAATATAGCTACCACATTAACAGAAATGTTAAGTCGGTATGTATGTGTAATTATCACAGGTTAATATTGTCACTATCAAGTATTTTTGTTATTGGCGTGTGAAAGAAAAAGTGAAACCGAGGGCAATGCAGACAGTGTCAATATATATAGAACAGGAACGAGTCTGGTCACCAAGGACATGGACCCAAGTGGATGTAATCATAAAAATAAAAAAGATACTTTCCACATTATTGCCAGTTCTGGGTTTTTGTGTGTGCGTGTGTGTTTTTGTTGTTGTTTGCTTTTTTTTTTTGGTTAGTTCAGCTGAGCTTTTCAGAGGCTCAGTTCGCTGTCGTCCGCCCACACTTCACATTTTCAACTTCTTCTCCAAAACGGGTAACCGGATCCTCTTTAAACTTGGTGGGGATCTACCTTGGTTGGGTCTCTAGAAAGTTTATTGTCCCCTGCGACCAAAGGTGGCATAGGGGTACACAGAGTTAGTGTGGATAGGGGGCCGTGTCTTTGTGCATTCCTGCAGGGTCATATCTTTAGATCCCTGAGAGATAGAATAATGAAATTTATACCAGAGATACATCATACCACGGGCATGTGCGCTGTATAGTGTTTTTTTATGACTTATTTTCAAGGTCGCAGGGCCCAAGAACGTATCCATTTTATGTGTCTGGCAGCATATCTCTAGAACCCTTAGGGATAGAATAATGAAATTTATACCAAAGATGCATCATACCAAGGGCATGTGCGCCATGTATTGTTTTTGACCTGTACCTATTGTCAAGGTCACATGGCCCAAGAACATATCAATTTTTGTGCATCCAAGTTGGTGCATCCTTTCAACAAGAACAACAACTGTTGCAAAATATTGTTGCACAGGGGCATAGATCCTTTGGATCACTGTGCACTTGTTCAAATGGTCACACTCCAGTGACTTTTGGAGTTTTTATGAATTTTTTTTTTTTTCATTTTGGAGGGCAAATATTAATAAATCCTCTTTGAAACTGCTCACCCAATTGCCTTAATATCACACAGGAACACCCATAGAGACTTGTAGTTCTTAATTTGTTCACGAGGTGGCCCTGCAATTTTTTTTGCTGTGTTTTTAATAATTATTTTTTAGTCCAGCTGACTCGTTAGTCAGTTGAGCTTATAGGATGGTCCGTCGTTCATCCACTATCCACATTTTCGACTTCTTCAAAGTCATCAGGCAGATTCACTTCAAACTTGGTGGCAATGTACCTTGGGTGGGTCTCTACCAAGTTTGTTCAAATGGTCACACTTCAGTGATTTTTGGATTTTTAGCTCACTAGGATGGCCCGTCGTGCGTCCACAGTTCATATTTTTTACTTCTCTGAAACCGCAAACCAGATTTAATTCAAACTTGGTGGGTATGTACCTTGGGTGGGTCTCTACCAAATTTATTCAAATGGTCATACTTCGGTGATTTTTGAATTTTTTATTAATTTTTTTTCTTTCTTGGGGGCAAATCTTAAAAAATCTTCAAAATTGCTCAGACACCCAATTGCTTTGATATCACATAGGGACACTCATGGAGACTCTTAGTTCTTAATTTATTCATGAGGCGATGCTGCAATTTTTTTCTAATTTTGTATGATTTTTAGTGTGTTTTTGCTATTTTCAACTTTTTCTCCACAACGGTTGCTCAGATTAAGCTGAAAGCTGTTCCTTGTGAAAGGGTCAAACAAAGTTGTTCACTAGGTGGCACTACTATGGATTTCTGATTTTTAATGATTTTTTCAACTCGGGTAATTCCTGGTAAATGCACCTTTCTTATTGATTAGTATGTAAGTCAATGGGCATTCTCATGTTCAATATCATGTATTTTATCCAACAAGTAGCAATGTTCTTTTTAAAGTTCTCTTAAATATTCTTCAATTTCTGATTCTCCAGTATAATAATTTTTTAAGAATTTTTCTTTAGACAAATCTTATGAATACTTCTAAATGTCACATGCACTCTGCTACCGCTCAACACATGTCTATTCAGTTGCAGCTTTGATTTTGTGCACAAGCTTAGGTCAGCTGAGCATGGGCTGTTCACACAGCCCTCTTGCTTTTTTTTTTTTTTTTTTTCAGTGCTACCTATGC
Organism: Hermodice carunculata; assembly: GCA_964020975.1. Taxonomy (NCBI): domain Eukaryota; kingdom Metazoa; phylum Annelida; class Polychaeta; order Eunicida; family Amphinomidae; genus Hermodice; species Hermodice carunculata. Next base: position 31,370,780 of record OZ026618.1, read on the forward strand.
AGCTGATGTTGATTTTACATTCATGTATTGTCAGTCACAGTCACAATTTTAATCAGAAAAGATATGAAGACCTACAGCTGGTATGGGAATGGGACATACGTGCATGCCATAATACAGGCATGAGACAAATACAGGACACAGATAATACTGGGATGTGACACATCCGGGGGAATCGGCCTTTATTTCATGGACTCTTGAAATGGGAATATGTATATGCAATGATGTACCAGAACTATGGAATATAGGCTGTATTTTATGGTACAGACATACATAAAGGCCATTGAATACAGACAGTATTTCATGGTACATGTACAGATCTAAATGCCATGGGATAAACTGTATTTCATGGTACAAACCTAAAGGTCATGGAATAAAGGCGGTATTTCATGGTACAGACCTAAAGGCCATGGAATAAAGGCAGCATTTCATGGTACAGACCTAAAGGCCATGGAATAAAGGCGGTATTTCATGGTACAGACCTAAAGGCCATAGAACGTAGGCTGTATCGCATGATATAAATATACCAGCCACCAGTGTATAAAGAGATACAGATGGCATCAACTAGTGTATAAGGAGAAACAAAACCGCACCCACCAGTGTATAAGGACATACAGGTGTCATACACTGATGTATATTTCTATATACCTGGCTCCTTCGCAGAGTAGCAATTTTATCCCTGGCTCCTTCGCAGAGTAACAATTTTATCCCATACTTAAATAAGGGGTTGATGCGCAACTAAGGGTCTTGATTTGTTTGGTAGAAAGGGAGGCTAGTCCCCCCCCCACCCGCCCCCCCATGGTCCCTATTGTCTACACAGTGTACACTTGCAGTTTGTGCTGTGTCATTCTACATGCAACACGTGTCCCCAGGACTACAAACCAAGCCAGGAGTATGGGCTGGTACACCCAGCATGTGCCCCAGTCTCAACCAATGACGTCCCTCTTTAGTTTCTTAGTGTGGGATAAATAATGATATTTGCCATGTTGTACACAGAATGAAAATCTGTCATTCAGTGAAGCCTGCCATCATGCTACACTGATGTGCATACCGGCTGTGGTGCAGAGGATAGTCTCTTGCTCACTCTTTTTTTTTTTTTATTCTGTTATTTTCCCAAGTATAACAATAGATGAACCCAGCAAGTGCACTTTTACATACTCCAGTGAACTTTTATGGACCGTATACATGTTTGAAGAGAATCACTTCAGCACATTAACATAATGTGAAGAAAAAAACCAAAAACAAAATGAAATCCAATGTCAAAATCAAACAGGAAACCAACACAGGTTTATTTCCAAAATACTCCATAAAAGGTACAGGGTTATATATAGTCAAATACAAGGCAAGGCACACAATAAATATCCCCCTATATGTTGTCTTACAGTGGTATAAAATGCATGAGGTATGTTTTTTCCATATACTTTCTATGTACATGTAAAGCTATATACAAAGTTCAGCTAATAGACTGCTGAAGACATCTGCCGCTCAGCAGCTTTGCATTTCTCCTTGCCAGGTGTACTTTGACACACATAAACACTCCATTATATTCCAACATATTGTAAATTCACCCAATTTGGCTGTATCTTTATTTTTGATCATTTCTCTGATGGCATTAAAATGCTGATAATAAACACACAATAAAATGATATTTTAACAAGGGTTGCATAGGAGTCTCATCCAAAATAGTGAAACTGAAACTTAAGTTAATTACCTGAAATGCAAAAAACCATGAAAATGTATATACGTGAGCATGTATGTACATTTACAGTAAAATCCTGTTAGTAATGACAGGTAAAGAACATGCTTCTTTTTGACCGGGCACATTAAGTATGTGTAGTTTCTCATTGAAAGAAAAATTGTCTTTGTCTGAAGATTAAGTTTGCAACATTTTCTATTACTACCTTGACCCTTTCCCCCTCAAACCGACCAAAACCGGCTGGTGGTCAAATGTCGTCTGCTTCAATGTTTTCAACTGATTTCAACAGTTATGAAAAACAATTTGACTGAGAAATGTACATGAGACTTATCAAGATCACATGCCCCAGGTCAACAGCTTTCCTTGGCATGGGTTGGGCCCTTAGTGCCCAACCCATGCCAAGGAAAGCTGTTGACTCAGTCTTAATTCAAGGGGGAAAGGGTTAATATGTACACCTCAGAAAAAATGTGACCTACACATGGGGAAGACCCTCATTTTGGTCACCCTGCACTTTCCAGCTTTCTTTGATCAGCGTGGCTGACACTCCACCCACCGCTCCCCTTCCTCCATCTGAGGATGGACCAATATGGGGGGGGGGGGAGGGAAGGGGGCAAGAGACAACAGTGCATTAATTAAAGCCACTGGTGTGTCTGAGTATCACGAAGCAGCAATACAGGATCACCATCACAATCACCAGGATGCCAGTTATAACTCCAGCCACGTTCAGAACGAGAGCGATCTTGTTTTTGGATTTGGCACCAGACCTGTCTCCTTCGTTGATGTCCTGGGCTGCCCAAGCTCCACATCCAATAGCAGCCAGGCCACAGCAGAAG